>CM053037.1:74459152-75659152 GCA_028564925.1 Lithobates sylvaticus
GGATGACTATATTTCCGCCTTTGTCGGCGGGTTTTATGATGATCGAGGGGTTGGTTTTGAGATTTTGCAGGGCGAGGTGTTGATTGTAGGAAAGATTTAGAACGATTAGGGTGGATTTTTAGATTTCGAATTTCCCGTGTCACTGCTTGTAAGAAAAGTGCTGCTCGTGGATTAGTGCTTGGAGGTGGAAAAAAGCTAGATTTCTTTTTGATGCTGATTTTTTGAGTGGGGAGGGAATAAGTGGGGAGATCTTCCTCAGCATAAGCTAGGATAGTGTCCAAATCGAGAGTGTCTATTAAGTTAGAGTTATCACTTTCCTCCAAAAGCTCGGTCAGCTGTTGGAGAGCAGTGGTCTCCGATGCGGTATGTAAGAGAGAATCTGAAAAAGGATTAGGGGTGTAAATGCTGTGTAGCAGTAACTTGCGAACAAAAAGGTGAATGTCTTTGATGACAGTGAATTTATCTAAATGAGATACAGGGCAAAAGGTAAGTCCCTTTTCCAGGACAGTGATTTCGTGATTAGTGAGTGTATAAGTAGATAAATTCATGATATTGCATGAAGGGGTGTTTACCTGGGTGTTCTTTTGGGTTTGTTGGCATTGTTGTGTTGGATTTTTTGTGATGCGCGCATCAAGTCTGAGTGTTGGGAAGAGGAAGGTAAAGAATGTGATCTAGAGGTCTTCGAGATTGAGGGAGTAGCCGACGAGTGTCTAGCCGGTGAGTCGTCGGCAGGTCCCTCAAAATCGGAGACGTCATCGCTGGATAGGTTAGGCGTACGGCCTCTTTTGGGGTTTGCGTGGACCCCGTGTGGAATTGGGTCTAAGTGGTACATGTGAGGATAGAGTGGTTCTGTCAGCAGTGGGCCTAGGGGGCGGTGGTTTAGAGGCAAAGCGTGCAGAGGCCGATGGGCGTGCTGCACGGTTGGCTTCGTTCCATTTGTATGCGCGTTCCTCATGAAATGCCTTTTTGTCACGGAAGAATTTTTTGTCCTTCTGTGAAAGGGTATCATGATTGAATTTATCAAAACGTATTTTTAGTTGAAGATCTAGAGTTTTGTATAATGGGTGATCAATTGGGTCAATTGAGTATTAATTGATGCAAGTTTTGCATCAAGAAGAGACATTTGTGTCTCATATTCTTGGATCAATAATTTCATTAAGTCGATTGAACACTGTTTGAGGACATTCTCCCAGGCCTGCTTAAAGTCCGGGCGAATGTCCTGAAACGTGGGAAAAATTTGTACCCTAAGGCCGAAGGGATTGATACCGTTAGCAATATAGTCCCTAAAGGATTTGATGTGCCAAAAAAGAGAGGCTTTTTTTTGGACAGTATGTGTGAGGTTTAGAAATACAAATTTGAGTTGTGATTCAATATATTCATTGGACTCGAAATGTTGTAGGGTATTAGTCATACGGGTCTCCCATTCTTTTCCGAGAAAAATGGCCATGGTGGTTTGGAGAGGAAACAGGGGGGAATATTTTTGACAAGCTCAGGTTATTGGTAATATATAAATGCAAAAAGGTAAAGTCAGTAATAACATTCAAAGAGAGTAAGCATAATTTGAGTATACATATGGGTCTAAGGTAGCCTTTACTATCAATTAGTTGCCCAGGTAGGGGATTTGAATGGGGTAACCATAAATGAATACTAGAAAGAAATGGTTGGGCAAGTATTTGATAGGGGGTAGTCTATCGCTTCTCTAGTTTAAGATAAATGTATATTGTGTAGGCCTAGTGTGCAACAACACAGCCAATACCCCTGAGAGAAGCTTGTACAGATAGACATAGAGGTATATGTGCAATCAAATAAAGTAAATTTTATTGGGGCAATAGGCCCAAAGACAAAGAAAATTGTATAAATATACAGATTTGCATAGAATCAAGATATACATGAAAGCGCATATAACCATATACATGTACATATAATGCAATAGTTGCAAAATGACTTGCGATGTAACAGTAGTCTTTAGGAAAATGCCGACATGTTTCGGACGGAAGTCCTTTTTCAAAGGCAGTTAAACATCCTGTGATTTCACAAATGTACTGTGTAAGACAGAGTGAACATTAGTATACAAAGTAAAATGATAATACCACAAGAACCTGTCATTTACCGCCTATTGGGCGTGGTACTCACTTGCAAAGCATTAGAGGGGTTCCAGCCAAAATGGGGTGCCAAAATATGGTCTTGGAGTATTCACAGAGTATAGATGATCTATGCTGATTAAAAGCAATGGGCTGCTGGGCACTCGAATGGCTGCAAGATCTCAGGCCAGGCACCAGATAGGTACCATGGCTTAGTGAACCTTGGCCGGAGTGGTTAAGAGGCTGAAAAAATATTGTAAAATGGTATTAGACTCAAGGCGATGTCTAGGTGTAAAAGGGTCAATTTCGGTATTAAGGTATAGAAAGTTGGTTACCTTGTTCTCAAAAGTCCTGTATGTAGGTAAGTCAGAACGCCAGCAGGAGAGTAGTATGTCTGCTGCCGCCATTACTATGGTATAAATAGGGTAGATAATTGCTAACAGCTGTGTGAGCCGCCGCATGGTGTTGGCGTGCTCAGCTGGTGGCTAATTGACAGGCCAAGGTACTGAGGGAAGACAGCCGGAGGCTGTATGTATCCCCATGGAGATCCCTGAGGAGGCGGCGCTATGCGCCGTCCCGCACTCGAGGGGCGGGGCCGCGTACAGCGTCACCACGTCACCGAAGCGGGCAGAGTGTCTCCTCCCGCCTGTTGAAACGCAGGCGGAGGGTGTAGATGGAAACGTGCACCTCAAGGGGATAGAGCGTGCGCACGCGCGGAATAAGGTCCGCGCATGAGCGCTGTCTTACCCGCGCCGGGCAGCCAAATTTCAAGTGCGCATAGAGACAAGCCAAGATTGGGTAGAATTTGCTGGGTGGGTGTTACCATGCGTTGAGTGTGAGCATAGGTATAATTTAGGCTGGAAGGCATAATGGTATATACAAGTGAGTCCGGACGCACATAGGCGGTTAGCACCCCCTGTCAGGAGGTAATAGGTAGTACAGTATTATAGCATATATATTCTCGCATATATATTCACAACCAAGTGTCAGGGGATATAAAAGAGAGATATGCATATAATTATACAGCATTGATAGCAGTGTAATATTAGCGACAATGATAACAAGGTTATGGATGATAACATTATATACATACTGTCATATAAAGCTGTAATGATAGATAACATAGTAAGTGGCATAATAAGACCCGGGAATAGGAGAATGGGGGCCCATAATGGCCTATATGAGGGCTAAAGGTCAAGTTCGCATACCCCGGATTCGAACCCTTCGAGATAGGGCTTGAAATTAAATGCCTCGTTGAGGGAGGGGGGGGGGGGGGGATGTGGCATTTAGGTGAAATATCCATCTGAGCTCGCTTTGTAACAGGGCTTTGTTATAGTCACCACCTCGGTTGGGTGGGGGGATATGATCAAGTGCTTTAAACACTATTCCGCGCGTGCGCACGCTCTATCCCCTTGAGGCGCACGTTTCCATCTACGCCCTCCGCCTGCGTTTCAACAGGCGGGGAGGGGACACAAATCCTTTAGGGACTATATTGCTCACGGTATCAATCCCTTCGGCCTTAGGGTACAAATTTTTCCCACGTTTCAGGACATTCGCCCGGACTTTAAGCAGGCCTGGGAGAATGTCCTCAAACAGTGTTCAATCGACTTAATGAAATTATTGATCCAAGAATATGAGACACAAATGTCTCTTCTTGATGCAAAACTTGCATCAATTAATACTCAATTGACCCAATTGATCACCCATTATACAAAACTCTAGATCTTCAACTAAAAATACGTTTTGATAAATTCAATCATGATACCCTTTCACAGAAGGACAAAAAATTCTTCCGCGACAAAAAGGCATTTCATGAGGAACGCGCATACAAATGGAACGAAGCCAACCGTGCAGCACGCCCATCGGCCTCTGCACGCTTTGCCTCTAAACCACCGCCCCCTAGGCCCACTGCTGACAGAACCACTCTATCCTCACATGTACCACTTAGACCCAATTCCACACGGGGTCCACGCAAACCCCAAAAGAGGCCGTACGCCTAACCTATCCAGCGATGACGTCTACGATTTTGAGGGACCTGCCGACGACTCACCGGCTAGACACTCGTCGGCTACTCCCTCAATCTCGAAGACCTCTAGATCACATTCTTTACCTTCCTCTTCCCAACACTCAGACTTGATGCGCGCATCACAAAAAATCCAACACAACAATGCCAACAAACCCAAAAGAACACCCAGGTAAACACCCCTTCATGCAATATCATGAATTTATCTACTTATACACTCACTAATCACGAAATCACTGTCCTGGAAAAGGGACTTACCTTTTGCCCTGTATCTCATTTAGATAAATTCACTGTCATCAAAGACATTCACCTTTTTGTTCGCAAGTTACTGCTACACAGCATTTACACCCCTAATCCTTTTTCAGATTCTCTCTTACATACCGCATCGGAGACCACTGCTCTCCAACAGCTGACCGAGCTTTTGGAGGAAAGTGATAACTCTAACTTAATAGACACTCTCGATTTGGACACTATCCTAGCTTATGCTGAGGAAGATCTCCCCACTTATTCCCTCCCCACTCAAAAAATCAGCATCAAAAAGAAATCTAGCTTTTTTCCACCTCCAAGCACTAATCCATGAGCAGCACTTTTCTTACAAGCAGTGACACGGGAAATTCGAAATCTAAAAATCCACCCTAATCGTTCCAAGGTAAAAAATCTTTCCTACAATCAACACCTCGCCCTGCAAAATCTCAAAACCAACCCCTCGATCATCATAAAACCCGCCGACAAAGGCGGAAATATAGTCATCCTTGATAGATCTGACTATGTCCAAATGTGCCAAGATATTCTGCAAAACAAGGAATGGTACAAAAAAATCCCCACATCCTTCATTTCTTTAGCACAACAAGAATTATACACACTTATCGACTCTGCCTCCACCCAAGGGGTACTCGACAAACACACTACTGAATACGTCAGGACCAAATTCCCCCGTACAGCTACATTCTATGCACTTCCCAAGGTGCATAAAAACCTGCCTAGACCACCAGGCAGGCCCATAGTTTCTGGCAGAGGCTCTCTTACAGACAACCTCAGCCGATACATTGATAAACTGCTTCAACCACTGGTAATACAATTACCATCTTACATACGTGATACCACACATCTTTTACAAGGGCTGTCCTCCCTCAAGGTCGGTCCCGACACTCTTCTTGTCGCAATCGACGTTGAGGCATTATACAGCTCGATTCCTCACTCCCTGGGACTTTCGGCCATTCAACACATACTCTCCACTACCTCCTTATACCCCATTCATCTCTCTACATTTATTGTCAAGGCTCTCAATTTCATTTTAAATCACAATTTTTTTTCTTTTGACGGTTCCCACTACCTCCAAGTACAGGGCGTGGCCATGGGCACTTGTTGCGCACCGGCCTACGCCAACCTGTACTTGGGAGAGTGGGAACGTCTACTTTTTGCAGACCCATCTGCCACCACTTATACCAAACATGTTGTGACCTTTCGTCGTTATATCGACAACATTTTTATTCTATGGCAGGGACCCATTCAAACCCTACACGACTTTCTAACTTTTCTTAATACGTCTAATCGACTTAACCTTAATTTCACAATGACCTACAGTCCTACATCTATTTGCTTTTTGGACCTCACCCTCATTAAAGATCATGAGGGACATATCCAAAGCAACTTATACCGCAAACCCACGGCAGGAAACACCATTTTGGCTGCTTCCAGCTTTTACCCCGAACCCCTTCTCAAATCCATTCCATACGCCCAATACCTCCCTTGCCCGCCGCAACTGTTCGACCGAGGCCTCTTTTGAGCATGAGGCCTCTGTCCTACGCAATAGACTCCGAGCACGTGGATACCCACATACAGTTCTTAAAATCGCATACAAAAAAGCGAAATTAAAAACACGTACTTCTTTACTTTTCTCTTCAAAATCTAGAGAAATCAATGCCCCTCTGAGAATTATAACTAATTACTGTGAACAACATCCTTTAATCACTCAGATACTTTCCAAACATTGGCATATATTAACTACAGATCATTCTCTCTCCCCCTTTGTTCCCACACATCCACTACTTACCTACAGACGAGCCCCTTCCCTCCGTGACAAACTAATCAGAAGTGAATACACCTCAGCCTATAAATTACATAAACATTTAAAAGGCACATTCCCCTGTGGGAATTGCAAATACTGCAGATATCTATCTAAGTCCAACAGATCAAATATTCTACCCAATGGACAACAATTCTTCCCCCAACATTTTGTCAATTGCCGTTCGATGGGCATTGTGTATCTACTAGAATGCGAATGCGGATGTTTTTATGTTGGAAAGACCAAACTACCCTTTTGGAAACGCATCTACCGTCATACTCTCAGTATCAATCAAAAAGACCCTGATTTACCCCTAGGGCGACACTGTGCACTTGTCCACCATGACTCAACCCCCCAAATAGTGTTTAAAGCACTTGATCATATCCCCCCACCCAACCGAGGTGGTGACTATAACAAAGCCCTGTTACAAAGCGAGCTCAGATGGATATTTCACCTAAATGCCACATCCCCCCCCCCCCCCCCCCCCGGCCTCAACGAGGCATTTAATTTCAAGCCCTATCTCGAAGGGTTCGAATCCAGGGTATGCGAACTTGACCTTTAGCCCTCATATAGGCCATTATGGGCCCCCATTCTCCTATTCGCGGGTCTTATTATGCCACTTACTATGTTATCTATCATTACAGCTTTATATGACAGTATGTATATAATGTTATCATCCATAACCTTGTTATCATTGTCGCTAATATTACACTGCTATCAATGCTGTATAATTATATGCATATCTCTCTTTTATATCCCCTGACACTTGGTTGTGAATATATATGCGAGAATATATATGCTATAATACTGTACTACCTATTACCTCCTGACAGGGGGCACTAACCGCCTATGTGCGTCCGGACTCACTTGTATATACCATTATGCCTTCCAGCCTAAATTATACCTATGCTCACACTCAACGCATGGTAACACCCACCCAGCAAATTCTACCCAATCTTGGCTTGTCTCTATGCGCACTTGAAATTTGGCTGCCCGGCGCGTGTAAGACAGCGCGCATGCGCGGACCTTATTCCGCGCGTGCGCACGCTCTATCCCCTTGAGTCGCACGTTTCCATATACGCCCTCCGCCTGCGTTTCAACAGGCGGGGAGGGGACACTCTGCCCGCATCGGTGACGTGGCGACGCTGTACGCGGCCCCGCCCCTCGAGTGCGGGACGGCGCATAGCGACGCCTCCTCAGGGATCTCCATGGGGATACATACAGCCTCCGGCTGTCTTCCCTTAGTACTTTGGCCTGTCAATTAGCCACCAGCTGAGCACGCCAACACCATGCGGCGGCTCACACAGCTGTTAGCAATTATCTACCCTATTTATACCATAGTAATGGCGGCAGCAGACATACTACTCTCCTGCTGGCGTTCTGACTTACCTACATACAGGACTTTTGAGAACAAGGTAACCAACTTTCTATACCTTACTACCGAAATTGACCCTTTTACACCTAGACATCGCCTTGAGTCTAATACCATTTTACAATATTTTTTCAGCCTCTTAACCACTCCGGCCAAGGTTCACTAAGCCATGGTACCTATCTGGTGCCTGGCCTGAGATCTTGCAGCCATTCGAGTGCCCAGCAGCCCATTGCTTTTAATCAGCATAGATCATCTATACTCTGTGAATACTCCAAGACCATATTTTGGCACCCCATTTTGGCTGGAACCCCTCTAATGCTTTGCAAGTGAGTACCACGCCCAATAGGCGGTAAATGACAGGTTCTTGTGGTATTATCATTTTACTTTGTATACTAATGTTCACTCTGTCTTACACAGTACATTTGTGAAATCACAGGATGTTTAACTGCCTTTGAAAAAGGACTTCCGTCCGAAACATGTCGGCATTTTCCTAAAGACTACTGTTACATCACAAGTCATTTTGCAACTATTGCATTATATGTACATGTATATGGTTATATGCGGTTTCATGTATATCTTGATTCTATGCAAATCTGTATATTTATACAATTTTCTTTGTCTTTGGGCCTATTGCCCCACTAAAATTTACTTTATTTGATTGCACATATACCTCTATGTCTATCTGTACAAGCTTCTCTCAGGGGTATTGGCTGTGTTGTTGCACACTAGGCCTACACAATATACATTTTACATGTAACAAGCGGCGCTGAATATAGTGTATATACACACCAATAACTGCGTAATACAGCAAAAATTTATGTTAAATCAATGTGTACCCAGTGACTGTCAAATAATATACTGTGAGAAAAATTTAATCAAAAAAATTAATTGTAACAAAAGGAATTATAACAAATAAATTGTGACAAAAAATTGTAACAATCTCTATATAAAAAAATCACCCAGTGAAACTCAGTGAATATCAAAAAATGACACTGAATTAAATAAATAACTATTTCAAAATATATAATAAAGTGTCCATCTCTTATTCACAGTGAAAAAATGTAATAAAGTTTATAGCAAATGAACAATGAATGATGACCAGTGACTCTTAGATAATACAATCTTGCAGGCACATTCCTCCACCACACCGCAGTGTCTGTGACTCCACTCCCCTTATGTGTTTACACTCACCAGCTGTATGTGCCTTACACTTTCGTGTTTGGCTATAAGCGCTTTTACCCTCTTTATAGGGGTTAAGTGGGAGATCTCTAGGTTCCAGCTAAAAAGACAGGTGCAACTTCCTTGGCTGTTCACAATGCGCTCATCATGCAATAAAAGAGATTGCTTCTAATAGCGTAATAAAGTCACAAACTTTTAATCACATAATCAATTCCATAAATAAGTAAATTCTATGACGAAACATGTCGGGCGTGGCTACTTGGCGATTGTCTCTTTCGTCGCTGCCGCCGTCGGGGGTCTTCTACCGACTTCGGGGGGTCTTGTCCAGCTCTTCGTTTGTTCTGCCGAGCCTCCGCTATCTTCTTGCAGCTCTTTTACTAGCGTTGACCCGGTCTTCTGGTTCGTCGCTGTTATCGCCGCCGCCGCCCTGACTGGCTGGGCTGTGTGCTCGGATAAGGGTCTGATTCGGATTCTGGGGGGACCCCCATGCCGTTTTTTCGGCGTAGCGATTCCCCTTTAAATCCATACCAGGTGACGGGGCTAGCAAGGTGTCAATCTCACCAAGGGAGGCGGCGACATTGACTGAAGTCCGTTCATTTCAAAACTTCTTTCTAAGTCCGCCGGACTTTTGGGAAGAAAGAGTCCGCCAGAGCCCACACATGGGGGGATTGTCCGGCGGACTCTGGTCCGCCGGATAGTCCGATCGTGTGTACGCGGCAAAAGAGTCACTGGTCATCATTCATTGTTCATTTGTTATAAACTTTATTAAATTTTTCACTGTGATGCATTCTGATGAAGAGGTTAAATATAAATGTTGCCTCTGCTGATAACCCCCATCCTTGCCAGTCAGTATAAAGTAAGTAACAATTAAGAAAAGAATGCATTTACAACTTTAAAAAAAAATTTGGTCCACGATAAAAACATGAAACACGTTGGATATTCTTTGGATATTTAAATTTTTTTTAAATGATTTTTTTTTTTTAAATGATTTTTTTTTTCAAAAATTTTTTTTTTTTTTTTAAATGATTCTTTTTTCAAAAAATTTTTTTTTCTTTAAATTTCCTAATTTTCATTTTTTTTCCTAAAATAATTTATTTTTTTATTATTAATTTTTATTTTTTTAATTATTTTTTTTTTCAAATTTCATAATTCCTGTAAACTGTGTGGGAGGAGCTATAATTCCCCTCAGCTGTGTGGGACTACCTATAATCCCCCTCAGAGCTGTGTGGGACTACCTATAATTCCCCTCAGAGCTTTTGTCACCTCCCACTCTAGTTTTGAACATTTCTATATTCATTCCTATGGGACAAATTTCGCTGCAAATATGACGATATTTTGTGAACCATTCGGCAAAACGGTCCACAAAGTAATAGCACACCATTCGGGAACAATCCGCACGTTTTGGTATATATTCGGTATATGTAGCGTAAAAACTGTGGGAGGAGTTAGGGTGGTAAATTTGGCTATAATAAGAATAATAATAATATATAAGTGGAGTTGCTATGCAAGAACACTTAATAAGATAACTTCACGGGTCCAGCACTATTTTTACACTTTCCTCATCTAGCCATAACAATACAGTCATTTTTTCTTTGGGAAAATGTTTATCAGTAACAGGATATGTATGGCCCGATAGCCAAACAACTCTATAATTCAAAGATGCAAGCAATGTATACTTAGATTTAAACAATCCAGTATATTTAGTATGAATAAAATATCTTATTTCTATTAGTCTTCCTAAATCTAGCTGTCTTTCTTCTCAGATGACATCTTATGACCAGGTTCTTTCTCCTCTCACTGTGGAAGCCTCCATTGATATTCGGTAAGTAGGACCAGTCACAATCCCCAGGTAATTCATTGTGCTAACATTATTTTAAATGGGCACTTAAGGAATCTGATTATTAAAGCCTAATTATATGTTTGAAAAAATCTCCCCTCCCCCTCCCCGAATTTCACACCTCTTGACATTTAAAAAATATTCGGAGTAAATACAGAACCCTAAATCTAGAGGTCAATGTCAATTCCACACAGTCAAGTGAAATGCCAGGTGTGTCAGGTCACCTGAGTCCAGGTGACCAATGCGTCCTGTTGGGGTCTGGAGTGCTGACTACTGCGGATGGAGCTCTAGATGATAGAGGAGAGCAGGGTACTCTGTAGTACCAACGCGGCTGACACTGGGAGCTAGAGCATGAGATTTTCCAGGGCGTGGAATCTAAGAGCCAGTGGGTATTCACCAGAGGCCCCTAGTGGTGGGGATGGATTTAGCAGCAGTCTGGCTCCAGGTCGTGACCCCTAGGGCCTCCCAGCTCACGCTCACGGTAGACTACAAGGAGGTAGAGTGGAAGCAGCAGACTGCGACAACAAAGGATAGTCAGGAGATAGCCAAAGGTCAGAGCAACAAGCAGGTAAAGATAGTCAGGAGATAGCCAAAGGTCAGGGTAACAAGCAGGTAAGGATAGTCAGGAGATAGGCAAAGGTCGGGGTAACAAGCAGGTAAGGATAGTCAGGAGATAGGCAAAGGTCGGGGTAACAAGCAGGTAAGGATAGTCAGGAGATAGGCAAAGGTCGGGGTAACAAGCAGGTAAGGATAGTCAGGAGATAGGCAAAGGTCGGGGTAACAAGCAGGTAAGGATAGTCAGGAGATAGGCAAAGGTCGGGGTAACAAGCAGGTAAGGATAGTCAAGAACAAGCCAAGATCAGTAACTAGAATCAGATGTAGAAGCAAGTCGCACACGAAAGCCAAACACACAATATTGATCAGAAGGGCTGGCTTGCAGTGCCCAGGTTAATATAGAGTTCCCTGATAGCCCCTGGTGGGGTGGAGCCATGCTTTGAGGAGAGATTACTTAAGCAGCCAGGTGAGAGGGGCTGGCCTCTTACTCTGAACACATGGAGAGGTGAGCTGACAGACAAACATTACTGCATATCCATGACAAGGTGCTTCAATTTCTTGCCTAGTAGTGCATACTATTGCACAGTATGGCACTCACATAGAAATGCAACAGTACACTGTGAACCCCTAGGAGGTGTGTCCAAGACAGCCTGGGCTCACATTGGAGGGGCCAAACAATGCTGGTTGTCATTCAGCTTTGAAATGGACAGCAACAAGTGGCCGAGGAGGACTTGGGGGGCAGCGCTGAAGCATGTAGTACACTAAAAACAGATGATTTAATAAATCAATGGTAAAGTGAATTTTGGCTTGAACTAGTTTTGTGTTTCTACATTGGGAAATGTTTAATATCTTGTTATTTGTGTCAACCTAGGGATGCAATTGCACAGTCACTCTATGCTCTTCTCTTTGACTGGCTTCTGGAGAAGGGAAATGATTGGCTCAGACCCAAGGAAACTGACAGCTCTTTTGGTATTATTGACATCTGTGGCTTTGAGGTACAGTACTACCATTGTGTTTTCACCATAAAGTGTATGTGAAACCATATTTATTTGTAGTAAATACATTAGGAATAAAGTAAAACCCTTATCAGATCATTTTTTTCTTTGCGTCTTTTGGGGGGGGGGGGGGTATTTTCCCTTCCTATCCTGAAGAAACCATCCACCACAATCTGAGGATAGACACCACTAGACCTCTGAAGGTATGCTGTGGTATCTGGCACAGAGCTGTCGGTAGACATGTGCAATTCGTTTAGTTTTTCGGGTTTTTTTCGTTATTTTCGTTCGTTCGTTTTCGTACGAATGAACGAATCATTCGAATCGTACGAATCCTATTAACGAATCATTCGAATCGAACGAATCCGAAAAATAAAGAAAATCCGAAAAAAAATAATTAGAAACAACGAATGTACTAATGAAGAAAATCCGAAAAACGAAAACGAACGAAAAAATTTGTACATTCGTAACTTTTTTTTTTTCGATTCGTAACTTTTTTTTTTCGATTCGTAACTTTTTTTTTTTTTTTTTCAATTTGTAATTTTCCGTGTCTCTATTGAACAAAAAAATTTGTACATTCGTAACTTTTTTTTCGATTCGTAACTTTTTTTTTCGATTCGTAACTTTTTTTTTCGATTCATAAATTATTAAAATGTAATAATAGCATACACATTACATAAAATTATGAATTATGCTCCGATTACGAATCTACGAATGTTACGAATGTACGAATAAATACGAATGCGTCCGAAAATTAAACTAACGAAAAAACGAATCAACGAAAAAATAATTCTTACGAATGTACGAATCGTTACGAATACGAACACCGACGACTTACGAATGTACGAATCGCTACGAATCCGAACACCGACGACTTACGAATGTACGAATCGTTACGAATCAACGGAAACGAAAAAAACGAAACGAAAAAAAACTAATTTTTTCTGGAAAAGATAAAAACGAAAAGAAAAAAAAAAACGATTTTTTTTTGTTGTGCACATGTCTAGCTGTCGGTAGTAGATCCTTTAAAGTCTTATAAATTGGGGCCTCCATGGATTGGACTTGTTCTTCTAGTACATCCCACAGATGCTTGAGATTGAGATCTGGAGATCTGGAGAATTTGGGAGCTAGGTCAAAACCTCAAACTGTGTTTTAGGTTGCTGTGTTCCTCAAACCATTCTTGAATTCATCAGACCATGTCACCTTCTACCATTGCTCTGTGGTCCAGTTTTGATGTTCATGTGCCCATGATAGATGCTTTTGGATGTGGATAAAGGTCAGCATGGGTACCCTGACTGTTCTGCGACTATGCAGCCCCATACACAACAGACTGTGATACACTGTGCTGTGTGTTCTGACACCTTTCTATCAGAACCAGTCCAGTTGTCGAAAGAACCTTTGATCCTTTGATCCTTTTCCCTCCCCCCCCAAAATAATATATATACATCTATATATAGTATATACAGTGTGTGTATATATATATAAAATCATGAGGCTTCTGACAGAGTTTCTACAAATAAGGCTGCATTTACATTATACTGTTGCACAAACATGCACAAAATCACTCCAAAAAACATTTGCATTTTTTGCACTGTTGTGCCACATGCATAGGGCAGCCCATTCATTTCAAAAGGATTCTCTATGTGTGACAACCGCAGCAAAATATCTTGTGAACCTTTTTGAGTTTTGTGCGTTTTTTAACATAATTTTTGCAGCATTGTCGAACAATGTTTCGCGCGAAAACTGCACATCTGTTTTGACGCATCTAGGGTTCCATTTACAATAAATAATACTGCAAGTGTGGCATGGGGTTTTTCCAAGTTTTGTAAAACGCATGCAAAATTTGGTGGTTTTGTGCACTTTTATGAAACACTGCAGTGTGAATGCAAAATGTCTATGCTACTACTAGCAATTTTTTTACTTTTTACTAGTTGTTATATATTACAAAATGAAAAAGAAATTCTAATGGACTAATATGAGATACTTATACATTTTTTTTTTCTCATAAACCATTTATAAGGACCTGGGTTTTTTGCTGTGTACTTTCATTTTTTAAATGTCTTGATTGTGTGTCTTCTTTTAGAATCACATCAGTAAAATAATACATCCACTTTAATGAGCAATTGTATCTATAATACACATTTTCTAGTTTAATTTATCATGGCAAATGTAGTCACCCTGCAAATATAAAGTTTTACCTTTCCTCTTTTTTTATTTTTCCTGAAAAGTTGTCACCTGGACCTCTCTGGCTGTCTGGACCAAAAGTTTTATTGCAATCTATTTACTGTTCCCAACCAAAATGGGACGTTCACCCCATCTTGGACCTCAAAGCAATAAATATCTACATTGGAGCCCAAAAATTCTTGATGGAATCCACCAGATCTGTCATTGCCGCCATTCACCAGGGAGATTTTCTGGCTTCTGTGGACACAAAAAAAACGTACTTACTATCATTCAACACTTTGTGCAGTTTGCTGTAGGGACACTAACCTACAGCAATTTAGCATTCCACATATCTTCTGTACCTCAGGTACTCATCAAGGTGCTGGATCCAGTGCTGTAGTGCTCTTTGGGGGTCTCCATGGAGCTTTAGGTGATTTAGCTTTCCCTTTAGCACTGGACCAACCTGTTGGAGGGCCAACTGATTCGGATTCAGTTGGACAATGCCATTGCTGTGGCCTACATCAATATTTAGGGAGGAAACATAAGTCTCGCTGCAGCAAGAGAGATAGAACAGATCCTGTCCTGGGCCGGTATTCACGTCCCAGCCTTGTCAGCACCAGGGGCGTATCTACCACAAGGCAAAGAAGGTGTTTGCCTTGGGCGGCATTTTTAGGAGAGGCAGTGCTGCCCCTAGGCAGAAGGGACACTACAAGCAGTGGTGTTGCTACAGGGTGTTGACTGTACCCCAGTGACAACAGCTAGAGAGGTGACACCAGGGGCAGCCACAAACTGACCGCTCGGTGACAGGCGAGCAAAGCAGAAGCAGGAGGCAAGAGTGGGTGCAGCCTCCGACCCGAAAGTAGCTCACTTGGCAGATGAGTTTGGAGTCCCACTCTCTCTCTCACCCCCCCCCCCCACATTCTCTCTCTCTCTCTCTCTTCCCTTCTCTTGTTCACCTCCTTAGTCTCTCTCTCACCTCTCTTCCTCTCTCCCCCACCTCTAATGAGGTGGCGCTCTAATAGGACGAGGTGGGGCCAAAAAGAGGAAGGGGTGGAGTTTACAGATGTAGGGGTGGAGTTTACAGATGAAGGTGTGGAGCTCAAATAGGAAGTGGTGGGACAAATTTAGATTGGGGGGCATCAGATTTTAGTCTTGCCTAGGGCAGCACAAAACCAAAATATACCACTGGTGTAGACAATCGGCAGGCAAACTTCCTCAGCCGCCAATGTTTGGTCCCATAAGAATAGTCTCTACACCAGGAGTTATTCCAGGACCTGTGTCATAGGTGTAGGGTTGCTGAATGACTTCCTGTCCCCCCGGTTCAACAACAAACTGGACAGGTTTGTATCCAGGTTGTCAGGAACCATGAATCAGACTGAGACAGAAATGTAGTAAAAATCACACCTTTTAATTTAATGGTAAAAATTGTACAGATCAGTAAAGGTAGTCAAAACATGAGGCAGGATTGGATGCCAATGCAGGTAGTCAGACAAGCCAGTAATCAGGAAACCAGAGATCAGCATAGTCGGAGGCAAAAAAACAGGATCAGGAACCAAAAGGGATGTCAGCGGGGGCAAATTCTTTCACAGGAACATAGCAGAGAATCTCCAGATATGTTGACCAAGGCGAAGGCACGAAAGGAATGAACATGGCAGTTTAAATAGCCAGAAGGGGCTTGCTGTAGGCGGGATTGACAGGCAGGTAATGATCACCAGATGAGCCACTGTGGAAACCATGACTGCTGACAATTATCCGACAGCTGAGCAGCCTGAGAAAAGAGAAGAGAACTGCTAAGTAAAATCTTCGAGAACCGGTCAACCACCATAAGAATAACTGTGCTGCCCTGGGAGTAGGGTAACTCCACAACAAATTCCATAGACAAGTAGGTCTCTCTCCATTTTGTATGGGTTGTAGGAGGCTCACTGGAAGGTGTTGTGGTGTTTTACTCTGAGCACCCACGGAACAAGCGGCTGCGAAGGCGGTTACATCAGCACAGAGACTAGCCCCACCAGAATTGTTGAGAAATGTATCATATGAGTTGATTCTTCCCTGGTTGACCAGCTGCCTTGGGAGAATGGTAAGTCTGGAGCAAAGCAGTGCAGAGATTCTTAGGGACAAAGCAGCAGTCACAAGGTTTCTCAGGAGGAGAATGGATCTGAGCAGAAACAATCCTGTCACATAAAGTTGAAGTGAGACTAGTGCGAATAGTGGCTAGAATGTGATTGGGAGGTATCACAGGAGTAGGAACCAAATCCATCTTGGAGGAGGAAAACTGTTGTGACAATGCATCAGCCCTTACATTCTTAGTACCGGGTAGGAATGAGACTATGTAATTGAAGCTTGACAGAAAAAGAGTCCATTGCACCCTTCTGGGAGATAAGCATTTTGCCTCAGACAAGAATGTTATATCCTTATGTTCAGTGGTACCCTGAAGTAGATGCCTCCATTCCTTAAGAGCTAAAATGATAACTAACAGTTCTCTGTCCCCAATCTCGTAATTGCATTCAGCAGGAGACAATTTCTTAGAAAAGTAGCCACAAGGATGCATATTGCTCTCAGAGGTAGGACGTTGAGACAGAAGGGAGACTACTCCAGTCTCAGACGCATGAACCTCAAGAATGAAGGGTAACGTGGGATCAGGATGTGCCAACACAGGAGCTGAAATGAAGGCAGCTTTGAGAGACTCAAAGGCTTTAAAGTGGTTGTAAACCCTTACAGGCCACTTTGACCTACATGTAAGCCTAGATTAAGGCTTACCTGTAGGTCCAAGAAATATCTCCTAAACCTACACGGTTTAGGAGATATTGGCAAAAGACAGGCACCGCTGTCTACGGCGCATGCGCCGTAGACAGCGGCGTGCAGGCGTACTGGGGAAATGCCGCTGCTAACGGCAATCATGCAGTTAGTGGCGGCTCCCGCGTGCATGCTCCGGCCAGTCACAGCGCCAGAGCCGCGATACCCAGGAGTCACTCCAGGTATCATGGCGGTGTCGGAGGAGGACAACGAGGGTCACTTTGGGGGCTTCCATCTCAGGTAAATTATTCATAATGAGCTAGTATGCTTTGCATACTAGCTCATTATGCCTTTGCCTTGCAGTTTCTATTTTTTTTTTTAGTTTGGATTTACTTCCTCTTTAAGGAGACCAATTCTGTGTGTTGCCGTCCTTGTTGCCGTCCTTCCTGGTCATATCAGTCAGGGGTTTGACCAGAGAAGAGAAATTAAGAATACATTTCTGATAATAATTGACAAAGCCAAGAAAACATTGTAGCGAACGTAGACCTGAGGGTCAGGGCCACTGTAGAACTGCAGATAGAAATGACATAACCCAGAAATGTAACCTGTTCACGATGGAACTCGCACTTTTCCAACATACAATACAGGTTATTATCTCTCAACCTCTGTAGCACACAGTAGATGTAATATCGTAAAGATAAAACATCACACATTGCTGCAACATATCTCGGAGGACATTGTTGATGAATTCCTGAAAAACTGCAGGAACAATTATGCAACAGCTGAGCAAAGAGAAGAGAACTGCTGAGAGCCCCCTGGCCCTGGCTACTGAAATGAATTAACACCTTGCATTTAGGCGTATTTAGATGCATTTAGTAGCATCAAGCAAGTTTTTTCCTGCATCTAAAAGCCCCTGCCACTAAATGCTGCTAAAAGCCTATGTGTGCATGGACACAAAGGCTGCCATGCAAGGGAGTTTAGAGACAACAAAAAAAAATGCCTGATGCCCCTAGAAGCAGCTGCAAAAATGTCCAGTGTGCATGAGGCCTAATGATCAGGTTTCTGTACTTTCCATTCTGTTTCAGAGACCATTGGCATCCCCATCCTGATTCAGACATTTGGTCTCCTGTGTGTTCCCCTAGTCTGTTCTCCTATGTCTCTGTGGGATCTGAGTCAGGTTCTTTTAGTGCTTTAGAAGCTGCCGTTTGTAGTGACATTCCTCTTTTTTCACTCACCCACAAGGTTACCTTATTGCTATCATCTCTGCAAAGTGAATGTCTGAATTGGTGGCATTGTATTACAAAGAACCTTTGTTGGACTTTCCACTGGGAAAAGGTGATCTTGAGGACAAGGACTACCTTCTTGCCTAAAGCCGGCAATACATGGATCAAAATTCAGACAGATTTTGATCCATGTATGGGCAGTCTGGTTGCACACCAGTTGCTCTGTCAACAATCAGTCTGCTGGGAATCCCTCCTTCAATCAGTGCTGCCAGCAAGTTAGAAAAAATTTCCAACCTGCTTTATCAAATTCTCTTGTCACTGAAGTCGAAAAACAGTGATTTGACCAAATAATAATTATAGAAAATGAAGACATTTTCTTAGAACCTACTTTTTCAAGAATTTTAGTTTGTATCCTACCCATCTATGGCCAGCGTTATGCCTTTTGCCTTATCAGGACATTGTTCTCCTGTCCCTTTCTCCAGCTCCTGTTCATCAAAGTGAAATATCCTTCTATTGCCTGGATATGGTTCAGGTTGTGTGAGTTTATCTCTAGCCACCCCTGCTTTCAGAAAGACAAATTCCCTCCTTGTCATCCCAGATGGGCCCTGGTAGAGCATCCTGGCTTCTCATTGCACCAGCTGTAGGTTTATAGTCTCAAGGATTGGTTTTCCCCCTTTCTTGTTAAAACTCACTCTACCTTTCACTTGCACTTAAAGTGGATGTGAACCCTCACATATACCCAGTGAAGTGAACAGCCTCAGATGATACACAGGGATGAAACAAATCTCCCTACATAAGTTTTACATGTATATCTGGTGTCTTCATCTTTATATACTGTTTAGAAAGTTCACATCCTGTTAGGAGATTTTCTATTCTTGGTTAACAGTGCAGTGAAGCCTGGGCATACAGCCATAACAGCTGATTGGAGGAAAGGCACACACCCCTCTCCTCATAGGTAGAGACTTTTAGCTCTGTTTGTTGACTTATTCAGCGCAATGCTAATCTCTTTATAGCATCTACCCCAACACAAAACTCTGGCTGCTTTTATCATATGTGATGGAGAACTTGTCAGGAGTTATCATGCTGATAACACAATAACAGAGCAGGAGACATCTAAGGGACATAGTGCTTTGAAGATGGATAACAAAACACTGCAGATATATGTGCCCAGCTCAAATTTCATGAATCGGGTTTACATCCACTTTAAGCCTGAGTTCACACTGAAGGAGTATTTGAAATCGATTTTGAATCCGCATTTCAGAAAAGTAGTTTGGGGTGGTCCCACGCAAATGGCTGTAAATTATTTATAGTAAGCAGGGGAGGGCTGGCAGCCTTAGGCCTGGGGGGCAAGTCCAGTCAAGTGGCTCATTGAACCACTGAATCAGCTCACCATCCATCTACACCACATTCCCTGCAGAGAGAGAGAGAGAGAGAGGCCACTTGTCACTGCCTGCACAGAGAGAGATGCCACTTGGCACTGCCTGCACAGAGAGAGATGCCACTTGGCACTGCCTGCACAGAGAGAGAGGCCACTTGGCACTGCCTGCACAGAGAGAGAGGCCACTTTGCACTGCCTGTAGAGAAAGAGAGAGGCCACTTGGCACAGCCTGCACAGAGAGAGAGAGGCCACTTGGCACAGCCTGCACAGAGAGAGAGAGGCCACTTGTCACTGCCTGCACAGAGAGAGATGCCACTTGTCACTGCCTGCACAGAGAGAGATGCCACTTGTCACTACCTGCACAGAGAGAGATGCAACTTGTCACTACCTGCACAGAGAGAGATGCCACTTGGCACTGCCTGCACAGAGAGAGAGGCCACTTGGCACTGCCTGCACAGAGAGAGAGGCCACTTGGCACTGCCTGCAGAGAGAGAGAGAGAGAGAGAGAGAGAGAGAGAGAGAGAGAGAGAGAGAGAGGCACTTGGCACTGCCTGCACAGAGAGAAAGGCCACTTGGCACTGTCTGCACAGAGAGAGAGGGGCCACTTGGCACTGTCTGCACAGAGAGAGGGGCCACTTGGCACAGCCTGCACAGAGAGAGAGAGGCCACTTGGCACTGCCTGCACAGAGAGAGAGGCCACTCGGCACTGCCTGCACAGAGAGAGAGGCCACTTGGCACTGCCTGCACAGAGAGAGAGGCCACTTGGCACTGCCTGCAGAGAGAGAGAGAGTGGCCACTTGGCTCTGTCTGCAGAGAAAGAGAGAGGCCACTTGGCACAGCCTGCACAGAGAGAGAGATGCCACTTGGCACTGCCTGCACAGAGAGAGATGCCACTTGACACTGCCTGCACAGAGAGAGATGCCACTTGGCACTGCCTGCACAGAGAGAGAGGCCACTTGGCACTGCCTGCAGAGAGAGAGAGGCCACTTGGACTGCCTGCAGAGAAAGAGAGAGGCCACTTGGCACAGCCTGCACAGAGAGAGAGAGAGAGAGGCCACTTGGCACAGCCTGCACAGAGAGAGAGAGAGGCCACTTGTCACTGCCTGCACAGAGAGAGAGAGGCCACTTGTCACTACCTGCACAGAGAGAGAGAGGCCACTTGGCACTGTCTGCACAGAGAGAGGGGCCACTTGGCACAGCCTGCACAGAGAGAGAGATGCCACTTGGCACTGCCTGCACAGAGAGAGATGCCACTTGACACTGCCTGCACAGAGAGAGATGCCACTTGGCACTGCCTGCACAGAGAGAGAGGCCACTTGGCACTGCCTGCAGAGAGAGAGAGGCCACTTGGACTGCCTGCAGAGAAAGAGAGAGGCCACTTGGCACAGCCTGCACAGAGAGAGAGAGAGAGAGAGGCCACTTGGCACAGCCTGCACAGAGAGAGAGAGAGGCCACTTGTCACTGCCTGCACAGAGAGAGAGAGGCCACTTGTCACTACCTGCACAGAGAGAGAGAGGCCACTTGGCACTGTCTGCACAGAGAGAGGGGCCACTTGGCACTGCCTGCACAAAGAGAGAGAGGCCACTTGTCACTGCCTGCACAGAGAGAGATGCCACTTGGCACTGCCTGCACAGAGAGAGATGCCACTTGACACTGCCTGCACAGAGAGAGATGCCACTTGGCACTGCCTGCACAGAGAGAGAGGCCACTTGGCACTGCCTGCAGAGAGAGAGAGGCCACTTGGACTGCCTGCAGAGAAAGAGAGAGGCCACTTGGCACAGCCTGCACAGAGAGAGAGAGAGAGAGAGGCCACTTGGCACTGCCTGCACAGAGAGAGAGAGGCCACTTGTCACTACCTGCACAGAGAGAGAGAGGCCACTTGGCACTGCCTGCACAGAGAGAGATGCCACTTGTCACTGCCTGCACAGAGAGAGATGCCACTTGGCACTGCCTGCACAGAGAGAGATGCCACTTGGCACTGCCTGCACAGAGAGAGAGGCCAATTGGCACTGCCTGCAGAGAGAGAGAGAGAAGCCACATGGCACTGCCTGCAGAGAAAGAGAGAGGCCACTTGGCACAGCCTGCACAGAGAGAAAGGCAACTTGGCACAGCCTGCACAGAGAGAGAGAGGCCACTTGGCACTGTCTGCACAGAGAGAGAGGCCACTTGGCACTGCCTGCACAGAGAGAGAGAGAGGCCACTTGGCACTGCCTGCACAGAGAGAGAGGCCACTTGGCACTGCCTGCACAGAGAGAGAGGCCACTTGGCACTGCCTGCACAGAGAGAGAGGCCACTTGGCACTGCCTGCACAGAGAGAGAGAGGCCACTTGGCACTGCCTGCACAGAGAGAGGGGCCACTTGGCACTGCCTGCAGAGAGAGAGAGAGAGAGAGGCCACTTGGCCCTGCCTGCAGAGAGAGAGAGAGAGAGGCCACTTGGTCCTGCCTGCACAGAGAGAAAGGCCACTTGGCACAGCCTGCACAGAGAGAGAGAGAGGCCACTTGGCACTGCCTGCACAGAGAGAGGGGCCACTTGGCACTGCCTGCACAGAGAGAGAGATGCCACTTGGCACTGCCTGCACAGAGAAAGAGATGCCACTTGGCACTGCCTGCACAGAGAGAGAGATGCCATTTGGCACTGCCTGCACAGAGAGAGAGATGCCATTTGGCACTGCCTGCAGAGAGAAAGAGAGGCCACTTGGCACTGCCTGCAGAGAAAGAGAGAGGCCACTTGGCACAGCCTGCACAGAGAGAAAGGCCACTTGCCACAGCCTGCACAGAGAGAGAGGCCACTTGGCACAGCCGGCACAGAGAGAGAGGCCACTAGGCACAGCCTGCAGAGAGAGAGAGGCCACTTGGCACAGCCTGCACAGAGAGAGGGGCCACTTGGCACTGCCTGCACAGAGAGAGGGGCCACTTGGCACTGCCTGCACAGAGAGAGGGGCCACTTGGCACTGCCTGCACAGAGAGAGGGGCCACTTGGCACTGCCTGCACAGAGAGAGAGGCCACTTGGCACTGCCTGCACAGAGAGAGAGAGGCCACTTGGCACTGCCTGCACAGAGAGAGGGGCCACTTGGCACTGCCTGCAGAGAGAGAGAGAGAGAGAGGCCACTTGGCCCTGCCTGCAGAGAGAGAGAGGCCACTTGGTCCTGCCTGCACAGAGAGAAAGGCCACTTGGCACAGCCTGCACAGAGAGAGAGGCCACTTGGCACAGCCGGCACAGAGAGAGAGGCCACTAGGCACAGCCTGCAGAGAGAGAGAGGCCACTTGGCACAGCCTGCACAGAGAGAGGGGCCACTTGGCACTGCCTGCACAGAGAGAGGGGCCACTTGGCACTGCCTGCACAGAGAGAGGGGCCACTTGGCACTGCCTGCACAGAGAGAGGGGCCACTTGGCACTGCCTGCACAGAGAGAGGGGCCACTTGGCACTGCCTGCACAGAGAGAGGGGCCACTTCGCAGTGCCTGCACAGAGAGAGAGACTGCTTAACACTGCCTGCACAGAGAAAGAGACCGCTGGACACTGGCATTTAGGGGGTTAAAACAGGCAGGAAAGAAGTGTAATATCACCTTCTCTGTCTGTCACTTTTCAGTGGAGTGGCAGTGCCTGCTGTAAGTGAATACAAGCCTTCCATAGCCATAGTCCCTCAGTCTTCTTTTAGGTTGCACATTTTTGCTGCATTTTCTTGAAGTGCACCAAAGACGCAGCATGCAGGACGTTTTGTGCACTTTCAGAACATGCAGCAAAATGTGCAACCTCTATGGGACCGGGGGTAAAACATGCAGGAAGACTGCCAGTACACCAGCACTACAGACAAATCACAGCATGCCAGTGTGAGCCCACATCAACACCTAGGAGGACAAGCAAGGCAGTGTCACAGGCTGCTAGGAAAAAAAAACTCTTTAGCTGCAGAGCGGGGGCCGGGGGGAGGAGGGAGAAGTTCACTTACTTGGTGTTTCCCGGCCTCCCAGGAGCCTCACTGTATTCAAGCCGACTGCTCAGATTTAACTTTCTCTCCCCACACATCCTCTTCACAGACATCACACAGGCTGCCCGGAGTGTGGGCGGGGAAATAGAGAGCAGGTCCAGCCTCTGCCAGCAATTCGTGTGGAGGAGGGAGGGGCTGAGCAGGGCTGTGCTGTGCTCTGTAACACAGACTGTCGGCCCTGAGACATCCTTAGCTCACAGTACTGGATGGAGATGCAGCACTCGGCCTGCTCAAAAACTGCGCATTATGAGCTGGCGACACAGCAGCCTTTGTAGAGGATATGAGAGCAGCCCAGGGGGCAATTGCATCTCTGCCCCCCTTCCCAGCCCTCCCCTGATAGTAAGAACTGCTGCCCCTACTGAAACAACTACCTGAATAGAATATTCAGGTCTTTAGTAATATCCCAAAAATAGAAAAAGAATATATGGACCTCTAGCCTGGTGTAAACAATGACAATACATTAAATGGACCTTAAACTTAGTGTAACCAAATGAGAATTCAAATGAAAGTGACTACTGCTCCTATACCATAAAACTTAAATTAAAGTGACTGGTACACGGCTATTCAAATGCTTGAATCGTTTGTAAATTCTTCCTAAGATGAATCAAAAGGTATATATATATTTATATATATAAGACTAAAACAAAACGTATATACATTCATAAAATATCAACCCAAAATAAACAAATTAATTCATGCAGGTTAGTGAACAGTGATAGGTATTGAATAAGGTGACTGGTGCTCTTGATTAGCAGTTCATCAATTTTGAACACTTAACCAAAAAACAGTCCTTAGCGAATGCACAAATAGTCCTTATATATAAAAACAAGTGATAGGCGCTCTTCGTTCATGTTTTTTCTAACCATATGCCTGTGCTTCTTATAGTGCTCCCCTTATGGTGCTGCAATCACCAGAAACACTCACCCCTCCATGTGGTATTCCACCTTCACAGTATATGCCACTGTGTAGAAAATCTGCTCTTTAAAAGCTCAGCCCCTCCGTCCCATCCACATGCAGAGAAAAAAGATTGCTCCCATAGCATAATACCATTTTTAAATCCTTTTATTTTTGTTTAACAGTTGTATATGTACTCGCAATTTGCCAATGTAAATCAAGGAAGACGAAATCGGCCTCTCCAGGTGTGTATAATGACCCAAATGGAACCAAATAGGAGTGCTAGCCCCCAGGCAGCCTCCATTGAATACTTGAAAAAAGAAGAATGGCTGCAAATCCGAAGGTTCCAAACAAGGCGCCTTTTTTAAAAATCACCAGAATACACCAGGGACACCAGATATTTAGTCACGTAGACGCGTTTCAAACATCTGACCTTTGCTTAATTACTTCAATACTGGGCACTTTCGCCCCTTCCTGCCCAGGACAATTTTCAGCTTTCAGCGCTGTCACACTTTGAATGACAATTGCGCGGTCATGCTACACTGTTCCCAAACTACATTTTTATCATTTTCTTCCCACATATAGAACTTTCTTTTGGTGGTATTTGATCACCACTGGGGTTTTTATTTTTTGCTAAACAAACTAAAAAAGGCCAAAATTTTGGGGGAAAAAATAGTTTTTCTTTGTTTCTGTCATAAAATGCTGTTTTCCCCTTCACTCACGGTCACTGATGAGGCGGCACTGATGGTTTGGCACCGATGAGACGGCACTGATGAGTTGGCACTGATAAGGTGGCACTGATAAGGTGGCACTGATGAGGAGGCACTGATATGTAGAATTGATGGGCACTGATATGCAGCACTGATGGGCACAATAAGCAGCACTGATGGGCACTAATAGGCGGCACTGATGGGCACTGACAGGCAGAACTGATGGGCACTGGTAGGCAGCTGTGATGGGCAATGACAGGCGGCTGTTATGGGCACTGCAAGGTGGCACTGATAAGTGGTACTGATTGGCACTGACAGGTGGCACTGATGGGCAGCACTGATGATGAGGTACTGATAGGTGTTATTGCTGGGCACTGATTGGCACTGTAATGGGCACTGATTAGCACTGTGGTGGGCACTGGCAGACTTTATTATTGGGGCACTGCTGGGCACTGATTGGCACATCTGAGGGGGCTGTGCTGATAATCAATGTGCTGATTATCAACACAGACCCCCCTCCTCTGACAGGGAGAGCTGCCGATCGGAATCGCTGATCGCAAACTTAGGAATGCCGTGTACCAGCACTTCCCTGTTCACGCGATGATCAGCTGTGATTTGTCACAGCTGATCACGTTTTAAGAAGCCTCTGACAGAGGCTCCTTATCACGATCGGAGATGTGGCGTGTCAGAGTGACACGCCGCGCAGCATGCCACTGTGGGCGTGCGCCGTCATGTTATCCTGCTGGACATCATATGACGCCAAGTGAGGATAACAGAACCACTTCCTGGCCGTCAATCTGCTATAGGCCTGGCGGGAAGTGGTTAATCGTCACTGAATGATTAAGCACAGGTTGGATGTGTGAAACGTGTCTACGTGACAAAATATCTAGTGTCCATGGTGTATCCTGGTGATTTTTAATAAAGGCACGTTGTTCGGAACCTTCGGATGTGCATTCTTCTTTTGCCAATATAAAGACAGTGTTTAAAACCAGGAAGTCCGGGACGATTCGCGTTTCACGGCTTCAAACCAGGAAGTGACAGAAACACGATGGAAGCTCCACCCCGGGTTGATATTTTACGAATGTATATAAGTTTTGTTTTATTCTTATATACAGTATTCACCTTTAATTCATCTTAGGAAGAATTTACAAACTAATCAAGCATTTGAATATCCGCGTACTTGAGAGCACCAGTCACTTTAACTTTAAAAGTCAGCAGCTACACGTAAAGCCACCACCTGATGTAAAGGAGGACTCTGATGGGGACATCTGATGTAAAGGAGGACTCTGATGGGGACATCTGATGTAAAGGAGGACTCTGATGGGGACACCTGATGTAAAGGAGGACTTTAATGGTGACACCTGATGTAAAGGAGGACTCTGATGGGGATATCTGATGTAAAGGGGGATTGTGATTGGGACATCTGATGTAAAGGAGGACTCTGATGGGGAAATCTGATGTAAAGGAAGACCCTGATGGGGACATCTGATGTAAAGGGGACTGTGATGGGGACATCTGATGTAAAGGAAGACCCTGATGGGGACATCTGATGTAAAGTGGAACTCTGATGGGGACATCTAATGTAAAGGAGGACTTTGATGGGGACATCTGATGTGAAGGGGCATCTAATGTAAAGGGGGTCTCTGATGGTGACATCTAATATAAAGGAGGACTCTGATGGGGACCTCTAATGTAAAGGGGGACTCTGCTGGTGACATCTAATGTAAAGGGGGACTCTGATGGGGACATCTGATGTAAATGAGGACTCTGATAGTGACATCTAATGTAAAGGGGGACTCTGATGGGGACATCTGATGTAAAGGGGAACTCTGATGGGGACATCGGATGTAAAGGAGGACTCTGATGGGGAAATCGGATGTAAAGGGGGACTCTGATGGGGACACCTGATGTAAAGGAGGACTCTAATGGGGACACCTGATGTAAAGGAGGACTCTGATGGGGCATCTGATGTAAAGGAAGACCCTGATGGGGACATCACATGTAAAGGGAGACTCTGATGGGGACATCTGATGTAAAGCAGAACTCTGATGGGGACACCTGATGTAAAGAGGGACTCTGATGAGGACACCTGATTTATAGGGGGATGCTGATGGGGACACCTGTTGTAAAGAGGGACTCTGATGGGGACATCTGATGTAAAAGGGGGCTTTGATGAGGACACCTTATGTTAAGTGTTTTTTTTTTTTTTTCACTTGAAATGTGGATGTGATTTGCCTACTGTTACAGGCACAGTGAGGCTACATATGATTAGCACAGTGGGGCTGAAATTGATGGGCACAGTGAGGCTGCAATTAATGGGCACAGTGGGGCTGAAATTGATGGGCACAGTGAGGCTGCAATTGATGGGCACAGTGGGGCTGCAATTGATGGGCACAGTGGGGCTGCAATTGATGGGCACATTGGGGCTGAAATTGATGGGCACAGTAAGGCTGCAGTTGATGAGCACAGTTTTATTTAGCAGTAATGATACATAATCACCTGATAAATGGATATTTACATTTAATTACTAACAGTTACATTTTTCAGTTTGTTTGCACCCCCCCCCCCCCCCATACATTTTGAGCACCAGCCGTCCACTGGATTTGACTTGTCAAATCGCATGTCAAAATGGCCCGATGTGAACAGGGGCTCAAAGTCCACCAGGTGGATGTCTTTACCTTTATATGATGTCAGCCTCAGGTGTAAGATGCTTAAGGCAGCTCTTTGTGCTGTACCTCCCACCCCTTCTTTACTACTTTTACTTCTCTTACTGCTTTTGGATTTTCCAGAGGTTTAAGATTTCCAGTGTCCCTCAATGGATAATAAAGAAATAGGATTTTTGTACTCATAAAATCCTTTCTTGGAGTCTATTAAGAGAAAAACATCCCAACGCTCTGTTTATGATCATGCTCTTGGTACAAGGATCATAAAAAGGCCAAAGACACTTATTAAAAATATTGATGAGCGCCCCAACAGAAAAAAACACCCTAATTGCCATGGCAGGTGATGAATGACTGAAAAGGAGGAGGTAGTAAAAATAAAGTAAGTAGGGAATGCATAGTATACCACAAAGAAACAGTGCAGAAAAGAGAATTTACAGCACAGGATACAGTAAAATGTACAATAAAGTTTAAAGCGGTAATAAACCCTAAATGCAAACATGTATGATATTACAGCTTACCACTCCTTAGATGAGATGGTTGCATTAAATTTCCTTTTTAGGCTTTCTTCCCTTTATTTTTACCTGGTGATCCACCCAGTAAGTCTGTTGTTTTTCAACAGAACAAGCTGTCCTGCAGATGTAGCAGTTAGAGACTTGAAACAAACCATTTACCACTGACAAGGGTACTTACAATGATCAGCTTTGTTTTTATTTATGTAAAACATTTATCCCAAAAGGACATGAAAAAAACATTTGCAGTAACTGCATAAACCAAATGTTAGAACCCTGACTGTGATTTATTTAGAGAAAAAAAAAAGTAGGTTTATGTAATACCTAATACTAAAGATGAAAAAGCTGCTGCCTCACTGTAAAACAGCCACCTAGGTGGTGTATTTAAAGGAATGGATAGTGGGTATGGCACTAGTATTTTGTAAAATAATGTTTAAAAGGAAAATATGTGTAAAAGATGATAACCTTAATGAGTTCCGATGTGATAAATAAATTAAACTCAATAGGTGCATAGTGTTATAAGTCATATGATATTGGTGTGCAACCACTGAATATTGATACACCCTTTACATATAATATAAAATTATACTTGGTATCCCTGTGCAAATTATTGCCTAAACAATCATTAGAAAAAAATGTTCAAATCAAAGTGACAGGTGCTCTTTAAAGTGATTCAGGCCATAAATTAAGCAATTCATATATAATAAAAATTCATCAGTGTTTAATGTGCTTTAAACCATAAATTATAAGTGTAGCACCCTGATGTTAGGCAGGGTTGCTATCAAATTTAGTTGCCAGGTGATAGATGCCTTGGCCAATTGTTAGGAGATTAATTGATTCCACTCTAAATCTGGACTTGTTGCACCCTTTCTCTTCTGTCACAAGGTGGCACTATGTTAGTGACATTAGCTAAGAAAGGGGCTTTGCAATCTCAAACATGAATGGATGGGGTGTCTCAGCCAATGGGCAGGGATTTTCTTTGGGCCCCTGGGTGGTGTTGGAAGTCAACATGGTTTAATATCATATTTCTGGAGTTTCACTTCCTGATTGATAAAGACAGGTGGCCTAAGTTGGAATGTAACAAGTTGCACATCAAAGCTTTATAGAACAAAAGCTTGGCTCCTGACCAACTGGTGTGATAACATGGAAATCCTTGATTAGCACTCTGCAAGCCAGCTTCAAAGAGAGATGATTAATGAAGTTGAGCTACAGGAGATCAAAGGACAAACAGTCAATGAAGATGACCCAGGACACATAGCGATGATCCATGGACGAATACTGCCTCTAGAAGCCAATACAGCAGGACGGACAGAAATATAATATATTAAAAGGACTGCCTCTTGGCAATATCTCATTGGACAGGAGACTCGTGGGGTGTGGTTACGAGGGGGTCTGAATGCAATGTAAAATTGCACACAGAAGGGAAATCGATCCCTTTTTCGCTCTTGCTTCTGAGTCTCATGGCTCTCTGTTACCATTTTGAGCCCAGCTGACGAGACAATATCTAGAGGACAGCCTTGCTATAAGTATCTTTGATGTTCTTTTGTTATATGCTCTGTAATATTTTCCTTTAGTGTTTTCATGTTAGCATTTTCCTATTTTCTTGGGAAATAAATAAGATATTGTTTTACTAAGCAGTGTGTTTGTTTTCATAGCTAACCTTATATCATTGTGCTTATCAACAGTAACATTATCAGAATTTTAATAGACTAGCTATCTATAGAAATAGACAAGTTAATACATATATGCAATAAATAGAGGGAATCCGTAACCACCCTCGGATAATATTTATAGTAAAGGTGAGACCCCATAGTGCAATACTTTATAAACTTTTTATCGATTACAAATCCGAAATGCACTTACATCAAAACAGCATTTAAACTGCATAAAACAAGGAAGTCCGGGCCATGATGTGTTCCACAGATCTTAACTGGAAGTGATGGAATGACGCTGGTAGCTCCTCCCTGCGCGTTTCATCAGTATGTCATCAGGAGCGGCCTATACATGTTTCTACAGTACAATGTCATCGGGAGTGGCAATAATTTGAACAGGGTTACCAAGTATCATTTTATATTATATGTATAAGGGTGTATCAATATTCAGTGGTTGCACACCAATATCATATGACATATGACTTATAACACCTATTGCACCTATTGAGTTGAATTTATTATCGCATAGGAACTCACTTTGCACTGATGATTTTATTTTACAGAATCTGGGAGTTAACAGTTTAGAGCAGCTGTGCAGAAACTTTGCCAATGAACAAATCCAATGGCACAGCATGGAGAGACTGCTGTCTCAGGAAAAGGTACTCGTTGCAAGAATGGTTGTGGTTATATTTAATTAACTCATATCTGGGCAGATCTTTTAATGCTGTTTTCAATGGAAGGCTGAATATGCCAAAGACGGCTTGTGCTGGATTCCACTCTCCGCAGAGGGACATGCTTCTTGTTTGGGACTTCTGACCGATCGACCCCATGGAATTTTTCACATTTTGGAGGAACAAACTGAGTTGCCACAGGTAGGCTCTGTAAATAAATATGAGGTTGTGTTGTGCACTGATCCACCTATGTACAAAAGATGTAATAAATACAGTATGTACATAACACAATAGAACATTCATCTACAACCATTCAACTCACCCTAGAATACTGCCTTCCGCTTAAAGGGGAACTAAAGATTTTTTAAGAGATCATCTTAAAGTAAAGAATCTTATCAGTTTGCGTTCATTTATTAAAAACCTTGTTTCTATGTATGGGTCATGACTAGGGATGAGCCGAACACCCCCGGGTTCGGTTCGAACCAGAACCTTCGAACGGACCGAAAGTTCGCGCGAATTTTCGAACCCTATACGTTATAATGGACGCGAACGTTCGAAATCAAAAGTGCTAATTACAACGGCCAATATGCATGTTAATGTCATAAAACAGGTTTGGGGACCCGGGTCCTGCCCCAGGGGACATATATCAATGCAAAAAGAACTTTTAAAAACTAACGTTTTTTCGGGAGCAGTCATTTTAATGATGCATAAAGTGAAAAAAAAAAGTGACATTTTCCTTTAAATATGGTACCTGGGGGGTGTCCAAAGTATGCCTGTGAAGTGGCATGTGTTTCCCGTGTTTAGAACTGTCCTTGCACAAAATGACATTTGTAAAGGAAAAAAAGAAGCCATTTAAAACCACTTGCGGCTTTAGGTTTGATCTTAAGTAGAATCTGAACAGGTACATTATGAAGTGTAGCTCCATCCCAAAAAAATCTATTTTTAAGCTTTTTGGAGAACATAGGGAGGGGTTATCACCCCTGTAACATTTGCTGTCTTTGCACATCTGTTCAGAACATGTCACCTCACTTTCCGTCCCAATGACAAATGTTTTTGGAAAAGTGGGGTTTTAATTGAAACAAGGATTGGTGATAAAGTATCAGTAGAGAGGAGATACCTTTTTCCCAAATTAAATCTAACAGGATAGAATTTCCCTTCCTAGGGGTAGATTTCCTCTCACTTCCTGTTTTCTCTTTCCATTTGCAAGTAGGAGTCGTTTGTAAGTTGGATGTTTGAAAGTAGGGGCCTGGCGTATATACTCTGCAGAAATTTGCCCTATTAGATGTTGGTGTAGCCACAAGACTGGTGGGCACAGGAATGGGCCCTGCTGTGAGTTAATAGATCAAGATTTGTAATTGCATGCACCTGTTGAACAGGGCAGAAAAATTGGGGGTGGTGGTGGTGGTGGTGGTGGTGGTGGACGGTTTTGCCACAAGACTGTAAGCTCTCACAGTTACTCTTGGTGGGCGCAGGAATGGGCCCTGCTGTGAGTTATTAGATCAAGATTTGTAATTGCAAGCACCTGATGAACAGGGCAGAAAAATTGGGCCTTTGGCGGTGGTGGTGGACGGTGTTGCCACAAGACTGTAGGCCCTCATAGTTACTCTTGGTGGGCGCAGGAATGGGCCCTGCTGTGAGTTATTAGATCAAGATTTGTAATTGCAAGCACCTGATGAACAGGGCAGAAAAATTGGGCCTTTGGCGGTGGTGGTGGACGGTGTTGCCACAAGACTGCAGGCCCTCATAGTTACTCTTGGTGGGCGCAGGAATGGGCCCTGCTGTGAACTATTAGATCAAGATTTGTAATTACCCGCCCCTGTTAAACAGGGGCTGAAAAATTGTGCCTTAGGCACTGGTGCTGGTGCCACAACACTGCAACCCCTCACAGAGACTGTACTTGGAGCACAGCAGTCACACGTGTTGCGAAGCATTTTTTTAAAAAATTGTAAGTACACGCCCCTGTTAAACAGGGGCTGAAAAATTGTGCCTTAGGCACTGGTGCTGGTGCCACAACACTGCAACCCGGCCCTCACAGATACTGTACTTGGAGCACAGCAGTCACACGTGTTGCGAAGCATTTTTTTTAAAAAAAATTGTAAGTACACGCCCCTGTTAAACAGGGGCTGAAAAATTGTGCCTTAGGCACTGGTGCGGGTGCCACAACACTGCAACCCGGCCCTCACAGATACTGTACTTGGAGCACAGCAGTCACACGTGTTGCGAAGCATTTTTTTTAAAAAAATTGTAAGTACACGCCCCTGTTAAACAGGGGCTGAAAAATTGTGCCTTAGGCACTGGTGCTGGTGCCACAACACTGCAACACGGCCCTCACAGAGACTGTACTTGGAGCACAGCAGTCACACGTGTTGCGAAGCATTTTTTAAAAAATTGTAAGTACACGCCCCTGTTAAACAGGGGCTGAAAAATTGTGCCTTAGGCACTGGTGCTGGTGCCACAACACTGCAACACGGCCCTCACAGAGACTGTACTTGGAGCACAGCAGTCACACGTGTTGCGAAGCATTTTTTTAAAAAATTGTAAGTACACGCCCCTGTTAAACAGGGGCTGAAAAATTGTGCCTTAGGCACTGGTGCTGGTGCCACAACACTGCAACCCGGCCCTCACAGATACTGTACTTGGAGCACAGCAGTCACACGTGTTGCGAAGCATTTTTTTTAAAAAATTGTAAGTACACGCCCCTGTTAAACAGGGGCTGAAAAATTGTGCCTTAGGCACTGGTGCTGGTGCCACAACACTGCAACACGGCCCTCACAGAGACTGTACTTGGAGCACAGCAGTCACACGTGTTGCGAAGCATTTTTTTAAAAAATTGTAAGTACACGCCCCTGTTAAACAGGGGCTGAAAAATTGTGCCTTAGGCACTGGTGCTGGTGCCACAACACTGCAACACGGCCCTCACAGAGACTGTACTTGGAGCACAGCAGTCACACGTGTTGCGAAGCATTTTTTTAAAAAAATTGTAAGTACACGCCCCTGTTAAACAGGGCTGAAAAATTGTGCCTTAGGCACTGGTGCTGTGGCATGGATCATTGAGGAGGAGGAAGAGGATAGTCAGTGAACATAAGAGGACAGTCACTCAGCATCAGCATAGGCAGTCTTGAAGGGATGTGACATTAAAAATTATTCGGTTATATCCGCCTCAGGTGCCTGGTAGCTGGTGGTGATCCAAGACTGATTCATTTTGATGAATGTCAGTCGATCAACCGAGGCGGTGGACAGGCGCACCCTATGATCAGTCACAAATCCTCCAGCAGCACTGAATGTGCGTTCGGAAAGAACGCTGGAGGCAGGACAGGCCAGTAGCTCAATTGCATACTGTGCAAGCTCTGGCCAGTGATCCATCCTCAGGACCCAGTAAGCCAGAGGATTTTCGGTGGGAAAGGTGTCCAAGTCTGACCTTGCCCCAAGGTATTCCTGCACCATGTATATCAGACGCTGGCGATGGTTGCTGGAACCGATCATACCTTGGGGCTGCGGACTAAAAAATTGTCTGAACGCATCGGTCAGACGTCCACCTTCCCCACCGCTCCTTCTGCCACTGACCGAAGCCTCAGCAACTCGTCGCCCAGGACCAGGAGTTTGTAGCCTCCCAGTTTCTGGGAACGCGTTGCACAGACCTTTCTGCAAGGCCTCCCTGAGATGTCTCATCCTCTGCTCCCTCTGCGACGGCAAGATAAGGTCCGCAACCTTACCCTTGTACCGCGGATCAAGGAGAGTGGCCAGCCAGTAATGGTCCCTCTCCTTGATCCGAAGAACACGAGGATCCTTCCGCAGGCTTTGCAGGATCAGGGAGGCCATGCAGCGTAGGTTAGCTGAGGCATTCGGTCCGGAGTCTTCTGGGTCACTGAGGATGACATGATCGCCAGCCACCTCCTCCCAGCCACGTACAAGTCCACTGGCTTGTTGGGACTGTACATCATCCCTAAAAGACTGCTGCTGCTGATGCTGAGTGCCAGGCTCCACCTCCATGCTCACACAATCCTCCTCCTCCTCCTCCTCCTCCTCCTCCTCATCCTCTTCCTGTGTGATGGGTGGGACAGAAGGAACACTGTCCGGATAAAGGGGGCCTTGAGAGGCAAGGAAGTCCTCCTCTTCCTGCCTCTGTTCTGCCTCAAGTGCCCTGTCCATTATCCCACGCAGCGTATGCTCCAACAGGTGGACAAGAGGGACAGTGTCACTGATGCATGCACTGTCACTGCTCACCATCCTCGTGGCCTCCTCAAATGGTGAGAGGACAGTGCATGCATCCCTGATCATGCTCCACTGACGTGGGGAAAAAAAACCAAGCTCCCCTGACCCTGTCCTGGTGCCGTAGTCGCAAAGGTACTCATTGATGGCCCTCTGCTGCGTGTGCAGTCGCTGCAGCATGGCCAACGTTGAGTTCCACCTGGTGGGCATGTCAGATATTAGGCGGTTCTTGGGCAGGTTCAGCTCCTTTTGCAGCTCAGTCAGCCGAGCACTGGCATTATAAGATCGGCGGAAATGCACACAGACTTTCCTGGCCTGCCTCAGGACATCCTGTAAGTCTGGGAACCTGCCCAAGAACCGCTGCACCACCAGGTTGAGGACGTGAGCCATGCAGGGCACATGGGTGAGCTGCCCCTGTCGCAGGGCGGAGAGGAGGTTGGTGCCATTGTCAGAAACGACCATTCCTGGCTTAAGCTGACGTGGCGTCAACCACCTCTCGGCCTGCCCCTGCAGAGCTGCCAGAACCTCTGGCCCAGTGTGGCTCCTGTCCCCCAAACACACCAGCGCAAGCACGGCATGGCATCTTTTTGCCTGCGTACTTGCGTAGCCCCTTGTACGCCTACGGAGCACCGCTGGTTCCAAGGACAGAGCACTGGAGGAAGAAGAAGAGGAGGGGGTGGAGGAGAGAGGTGTGTCACAACCAGTAGCAGTAGTCGCGTTTTGGAGGCGTGGTGGCGGAACAACCTCCAACACTACTGCACCTTGTCCTGCATCCCTCCCAGCTGCCAATAGAGTGACCCAATGGGCCGTGAAAGAAAGGTACCGTCCCTGTCCATGCCTGCTGGACCATGAGTCAGCGGTAATATGCACCTTACCGCTGACCGCCCTGTCCAGCGAGGCATGGACATTGCCCTCCACATGCCGGTAGAGAGACGGAATCGCCTTCCGCGAGAAAAAGTGGCGTTTGGGAACCTGCCACTGAGGAACCGCACATTGAACAAACTCACGGAAGGGGGCCGAGTCTACCAACTGAAAAGGCAGCAGTTGAAGTGCTAGCAATTTAGCAAGGCTAGCATTCAACCGCTGGGCATGTGGATGGCTGGGAGTGTACTTCTTTCTACGGTCCAGCAGCTGGGGCAGGGAAATTTGCCTGCTGCATTCGGACGTCGGTGTACTGCAAGTACTTGGTTGTGACACACCGAATTCTACACCTTCAGTCCTCTCAGAGCAGCTTTCAGAGAGGACTGAAGGTGTAGTGGGGATGGAGATCCCAGCTGAGGAGGAGCAAGGAGAGGTCCGCTTAGTTCTTTGGTGTGGGTCTTTTATGTGTGCCTGCCAACGAGCTGCATGGCAGGTCGCCATATGTCTGGTCATGCTTGTCGTGCCCAAGCGGCTGATGTTTTGGCCACGCGAGATACGCTTGAGACAAATATTGCAAATAGCAGTGGTGCGATCTGCTGCACTCGTCTCAAAAAAGGCCCACACCAAAGAACTTTTCTGATAACGTGCAGAGGCAGCGCCCTGCACAGGCGGAGCTCTGCGGTGTTGTACAGTTGCTGTGCTGGCCTCTACCTGGCCTCCAGGGGGCATCCTGCCTCGTTGGACATGTGACGCCGCATCCTCCTCCTCCTCGTCCTCCTCCTCATCCTCTCTCCCTTGAGGCACCCACGTGGAGTCAGTGACCTCATCATCCCCTCCCTCTTCACCACTAGAGCAAACCTGGCAGTAAGCTGCAGCTGGTGGAACTGTACTGCCAGATTCCTCAAGCTGGGTATCGTCATCCGAGCCTTCGAATCGTTGGGCATCCTCCTGGAGCATGTACCCAACACTGTGCTCAAAGAGTTCGGGGGACTCCTCAGGAGGACATGGTGGGTCTAGGGAAGGGGTGGCTGATGATGCTCTGTCAGTACCCTGAGCCTGGGTGAGAGAGGATGAGGAGGATGAGGAGGGCTTGGTCATCCATTCTACCAAGCCTTCAGCATGATGCGGCTCCACATGTCCAGCTGCCGAAAACAAAGACGCGCGTGTCCCATGGCCACGTGCTGATGACGATGCACGACCACGTCCACGGCCACGTCCACTAGAAACAGAGCCTGCCTGCCCTGTGTTCTTGGCTCTGCACGCTCTGCCTCCCCTTGGCGGTCTTCCAGCCATTGTAGTCGGTAGTCCTGTGGGTGCTGCTGAGAAGAAAATATAGGAGCTCTGTGTGATGCCACTAACACACTAGAAGTCCTATAGGTGCTTCTGCAAAGAAAATATAGGAGCTCTGTGTGATGCCACTAACACACTAGAAGTCCTGTGGGTGCTGCTGAGAAGAATATATAGGAGCTCTGTGTGATGCCACTAACACACTAGAAGTCCTATGGGTGCTTCTGCAAAGAAAATAGAGGAGCTCTGTGTGATGCCACTAACACACTAGAAGTCCTGTGGGTGCTGCTGAGAAGAAAATATAGGAGCTCTGTGTGATGCCACTAACACACTAGAAGTCCTATGGGTGCTTCTGCAAAGAAAATATAGGAGCTCTGTGTGATGCCACTAACACACTAGAAGTCCTATAGGTGCTTCTGCAAAGAAAATATAGGAGCTCTGTGTGATGCCACTAACACACTAGAAGTCCTGTGGGTGCTGCTGAGAAGAATATATAGGAGCTCTGTGTGATGCCACTAACACACTAGAAGTCCTATGGGTGCTTCTGCAAAGAAAATAGAGGAGCTCTGTGTGATGCCACTAACACACTAGAAGTCCTGTGGGTGCTTCTGCAAAGAAAATAGAGGAGCTCTGTGTGATGCCACTAACACACTAGAAGTCCTGTGGGTGCTGCTGAGAAGAATATATAGGAGCTCTGTGTGATGCCACTAACACACTAGAAGTCCTATGGGTGCTTCTGCAAAGAAAATAGAGGAGCTCTGTGTGATGCCACTAACACACTAGAAGTCCTGTGGGTGCTTATGCAAAGAAAATAGAGGAGCTCTGTGTGATGCCACTAACACACTAGAAGTCCTGTGGGTGCTTCTGCAAAGAAAATAGAGGAGCTCTGTGTGATGCCACTAACACACTAGAAGTCCTGTGGGTGCTTCTGCAAAGAAAATAGAGGAGCTCTGTGTGATGCCACTAACACACTAGAAGTCCTGTGGGTGCTTCTGCAAAGAAAATAGAGGAGCTCTGTGTGATGCCACTAACACACTAGAAGTCCTGTGGGTGCTTCTGCAAAGAAAATAGAGGAGCTCTGTGTGATGCCACTAACACACTAGAAGTCCTGTGGGTGCTTCTGCAAAGAAAATAGAGGAGCTCTGTGTGATGCCACTAACACACTAGAAGTCCTGTGGGTGCTTATGCAAAGAAAATAGAGGAGCTCTGTGTGATGCCACTAACACACTAGAAGTCCTGTGGGTGCTTCTGCAAAGAAAATAGAGGAGCTCTGTGTGATGCCACTAACACACTAGAAGTCCTGTGGGTGCTGCTGAGAAGAATATATAGGAGCTCTGTGTGATGCCACTAACACACTAGAAGTCCTGTGGGTGCTTATGCAAAGAAAATAGAGGAGCTCTGTGTGATGGGACTAACACACTTCAAGTCCTATAGGTGCTTCTGGGAAGAAAATATAGCTCTGTGTGTGTGATGGGACTAACACACTTCAAGTCCTATAGGTGCTTCTGGGAAGAAAATATTGCTCTGTGTGTGTAATGGGACTAACACACTTCAAGTCCTATAGGTGCTTCTGGGAAGAAAATATAGCTCTGTGTGTGTAATGGGACTAACACACTTCAAGTCCTATAGGTGCTTCTGGGAAGAAAATATAGCTCTGTGTGTGTAATGGGACTAACACACTTCAAGTCCTATAGGTGCTTCTGGGAAGAAAATATAGCTCTGTGTGTGTAATGGGACTAACACACTTCAAGTCCTATAGGTGCTTCTGGGAACAAAATATAGCTCTGTGTGTGTAATGGGACTAACACACTTCAAGTCCTATAGGTGCCTCTGGGAACAAAATATAGGAGCTCTGCCTGCCTGCCACGAACACACTACAAGTCCTATAGGTGCTTCTGGTAACAAAATATAGGAGCTCTGCCTGCCTGCCACTAACACACTACAAGTCCTATAGGTGCTTCTGGGAAGAAAATATAGCTCTGTGTGTGTAATGGGACTAACACACTTCAAGTCCTATAGGTGCTTCTGGGAACAAAATATAGCTCTGTGTGTGTGATGGGACTAACACACTTCAAGTCCTATAGGTGCTTCTGGGAACAAAATATAGCTCTGTGTGTGTAATGGGACTAACACACTTCAAGTCCTATAGGTGCTTCTGGGAAGAAAATATAGCTCTGTGTGTGTAATGGGACTAACACACTTCAAGTCCTATAGGTGCTTCTGGGAACAAAATATAGCTCTGTGTGTGTAATGGGACTAACACACTTCAAGTCCTATAGGTGCTTCTGGGAAGAAAATATAGCTCTGTGTGTGTAATGGGACTAACACACTTCAAGTCCTATAGGTGCTTCTGGGAAGAAAATATAGCTCTGTGTGTGTAATGGGACTAACACACTTCAAGTCCTATAGGTGCTTCTGGGAACAAAATATAGCTCTGTGTGTGTGATGGGACTAACACACTTCAAGTCCTATAGGTGCTTCTGGGAAGAAAATATAGCTCTGTGTGTGTAATGGGACTAACACACTTCAAGTCCTATAGGTGCTTCTGGGAAGAAAATATAGCTCTGTGTGTGTAATGGGACTAACACACTTCAAGTCCTATAGGTGCTTCTGGGAAGAAAATATAGCTCTGTGTGTGTGATGGGACTAACACACTTCAAGTCCTATAGGTGCTTCTGGGAAGAAAATATAGCTCTGTGTGTGTGATGGGACTAACACACTTCAAGTCCTATAGGTGCTTCTGGGAACAAAGTATAGCTCTTTGTGTGTAATGGGACTAACACACTTCAAGTCCTATAGGTGCTTCTGGGAAGAAAATATAGCTCTGTGTGTGTAATGGGACTAACACACTTCAAGTCCTATAGGTGCTTCTGGGAACAAAATATAGCTCTGTGTGTGTAATGGGACTAACACACTTCAAGTCCTATAGGTGCTTCTGGGAACAAAGTATAGCTCTTTGTGTGTAATGGGACTAACACACTTCAAGTCCTATAGGTGCTTCTGGGAAGAAAATATAGCTCTGTGTGTGTGATGGGACTAACACACTTCAAGTCCTATAGGTGCTTCTGGGAACAAAATATAGCTCTGTGTGTGTAATGGGACTAACACACTTCAAGTCCTATAGGTGCTTCTGGGAAGAAAATATAGCTCTGTGTGTGTGATGGGACTAACACACTTCAAGTCCTATAGGTGCTTCTGGGAAGAAAATATAGCTCTGTGTGTGTGATGGGACTAACACACTTCAAGTCCTATAGGTGCTTCTGGGAACAAAGTATAGCTCTTTGTGTGTAATGGGACTAACACACTTCAAGTCCTATAGGTGCTTCTGGGAAGAAAATATAGCTCTGTGTGTGTAATGGGACTAACACACTTCAAGTCCTATAGGTGCTTCTGGGAAGAAAATATAGCTCTGTGTGTGTGATGGGACTAACACACTTCAAGTCCTATAGGTGCTTCTGGGAAGAAAATATAGCTCTGTGTGTGTGATGGGACTAACACACTTCAAGTCCTATAGGTGCTTCTGGGAAGAAAATATAGCTCTGTGTGTGTGATGGGACTAACACACTTCAAGTCCTATAGGTGCTTCTGGGAACAAAATATAGCTCTGTGTGTGTAATGGGACTAACACACTTCAAGTCCTATAGGTGCTTCTGGGAAGAAAATATAGCTCTGTGTGTGTGATGGGACTAACACACTTCAAGTCCTATAGGTGCTTCTGGGAAGAAAATATAGCTCTGTGTGTGTGATGGGACTAACACACTTCAAGTCCTATAGGTGCTTCTGGGAACAAAGTATAGCTCTTTGTGTGTAATGGGACTAACACACTTCAAGTCCTATAGGTGCTTCTGGGAAGAAAATATAGCTCTGTGTGTGTAATGGGACTAACACACTTCAAGTCCTATAGGTGCTTCTGGGAAGAAAATATAGCTCTGTGTGTGTGATGGGACTAACACACTTCAAGTCCTATAGGTGCTTCTGGGAAGAAAATATAGCTCTGTGTGTGTAATGGGACTAACACACTTCAAGTCCTATAGGTGCTTCTGGGAACAAAGTATAGCTCTTTGTGTGTAATGGGACTAACACACTTCAAGTCCTATAGGTGCTTCTGGGAAGAAAATATAGCTCTGTGTGTGTGATGGGACTAACACACTTCAAGTCCTATAGGTGCTTCTGGGAAGAAAATATAGCTCTGTGTGTGTGATGGGACTAACACACTTCAAGTCCTATAGGTGCTTCTGGGAAGAAAATATAGCTCTGTGTGTGTGATGGGACTAACACACTTCAAGTCCTATAGGTGCTTCTGGGAAGAAAATATAGCTCTGTGTGTGTAATGGGACTAACACACTTCAAGTCCTATAGGTGCTTCTGGGAAGAAAATATAGCTCTGTGTGTGTAATGGGACTAACACACTTCAAGTCCTATAGGTGCTTCTGGGAAGAAAATATAGCTCTGTGTGTGTAATGGGACTAACACACTTCAAGTCCTATAGGTGCTTCTGGGAACAAAATATAGCTCTGTGTGTGTAATGGGACTAACACACTTCAAGTCCTATAGGTGCCTCTGGGAACAAAATATAGGAGCTCTGCCTGCCTGCCACGAACACACTACAAGTCCTATAGGTGCTTCTGGTAACAAAATATAGGAGCTCTGCCTGCCTGCCACTAACACACTACAAGTCCTATAGGTGCTTCTGGTAACAAAATATAGGAGCTCTGCCTGCCTGTCACTAACACACTACAAGTCCTATAGGTGCTTCTGGTAACAAAATATAGGAGCTCTGCCTGCCTGCCACTAACACACTACAAGTCCTATAGGTGCTTCTGGTAACAAAATATAGGAGCTCTGCCTGCCTGTCACTAACACACTACAAGTCCTATAGGTGCTTCTGGTAACAAAATATAGGAGCTCTGCCTGCCTGCCACTAACACACTACAAGTCCTATAGGTGCTTCTGGTAACAAAATATAGGAGCTCTGCCTGCCTGCCACGAACACACTACAAGTCCTATAGGTGCTTCTGGTAACAAAATATAGGAGCTCTGCCTGCCTGCCACGAGCACACTACAAGCCCCTCTTTGTCAATCAATCTTTGTAACTGAATCTATCTAACTCAATCTCTGCAAGTGAATCTCTCTCTCTATCTATCTAAATGCAGCAGAGTGTCACAGAAACAGCCTGCTCAATCTGCGCCGGAAAAGCATGTGACCGGCGCAGACGGCGTGGCGGCGTTTTATAGGGGGGGGCGTGTACTACAGCCCCTGAGCTGTAATTGGCTACAGGCGTCCTGCCTGTAGCCAATTATGGCTCTTCGAGTTTCCGGGGCTGTGATTGGCCAAGCATGCGGGGTCACAGTGCATGCTTGGCCAATCATCAGCCAGCAATGCACTGCGTCGGCCGCGCCGGCCGCAATGCATTGCGGGGCCGCTCGCATCACACGAACGTGATGCGAGCGGCCAAAATAGTTCTGGGCTCGCCGAGCGAGCGAACGCCCGGTGCTCGATGCGAACGTGGGTTCGCATCGAGCACCGGGCCCATCCTTAGTCATGACCAGTGTTGGTCATCTTACTTTAACCACTTTCAGACCGGACCAATTTGCAGCTAAAGGACCAGGCCCCTTTTTGCGATTCGGCACTGCTTCGCTTTAACTGACAATTGCGCGGTCGTGCGACGTGTCTCCCAAACAAAATTGACGTCCTTTTTTTCCCACAAATAGAGCTTTCTTTGCGCTATAAACAAAAAAGAGCGTCAATTTTGAAAAAAAACGCAATATTTTTTATTTTTTGCTATCATAAATATCCCCCAAAAATATATAAAAAAACATTTTTTTTTTCCTCAGTTTAGGCCGATACGTATTCTTCTACATATTTTTGGTAAAAAAAATCGCAATAAGCGATTATTGATTGGTTTGCGCAGAAGTTATAGTGTTTACAAAATAGGGGATAGTTTTATAGCATTTTTATTAATATTTTTTTTATTAGTAATGGCGGCGATCAGCGATTTTTATTGTGACTGCGACATTATGGCGGACACATCGGACATTTTTGACACATTTTTGGGACCATTGTCATTTATACAGCAATCAATGCTATTTAAATGCATTGATTCCTGTATAAATGACACTGGCAGTAAAGGCGTTAACCACTAGGTGGCAGTGTAGGGGTTAAGTATGCCAAGGGGTGTGTTTCTTACTGTGGGGGGGCGTGGCTGTCAGCTAGTGAATGCTGATCTCTGCTCCAATCACAGGGAGCAGAGATCGGCGTCACTAGTTGCTAGGCAGAACGGGGAGATGCTGTTTATTTCCTCATCTCCCCGTTCAGCCTTCCCGTGAGACGATCGCGGGTGTCCCCGCGGCGATCGAATCCGCGGGAACCGCGACCGGCCTCGCTCCCGATGGCCTGGTGGCATTTAAAAAGGGACTTATATATACGCCCTTATGCCTGTCCGTACATCGGCGTGTGCCGGTCGGGAAGCGGTTAAAAAAGTAATTAGTTAAGTTACAAATTACTTCTCCCAAAAAGTAATTGCGTTAGTAACTCAGTTACTACATTGGAAAAGTAATTAGTTACTCAGCAAAGTAACTGTGACTTTTTTTTAATATTCTATAGATGGGACTAGCGAAGGAAGTGAATTTCGCTGCCTCCATCGGCGAGATTGACACCTCACGAGCCCTGTCGCCTGGTATGGATTTAAAGGGGAACCCCTACACCGAAAAAACGGTGTGGGGGTCCCCCCAAAGTCTATAGCAGACCCTTATCCGAGCACGCAGCCCAGCCAGTCAGGAAAGGGGGTGGGGATGAGCGAGCCCCCCTCCTGAACCGTACCAGGCCGCGTGCCCTCAACATAGGGGTGTGTTTTGGGGAAGGGGGGGCCGCACAAAGCACATTGTTCCCATGTTGATGAGGACAAGGGCCTCTTCCCGACAACCCTGGCCATTGGTTGTCAGGGTCTGCGGGCGGGGGGGCTTATCAGAATCCGGGAGCCCTCTTTAATAAGGGGGCCCCCAGATTCCCAACATCCCCCGGGACTGTGACATTTTAAGGAACAGGGTCACCATGTGACATAACCCAGTGACCCGGCCCCTTATGACTATATAAGTCGCCGCACAACGCATCCCTGCCATTACGGCCGTCCCTGCCGTCACTCATCATATTGGATATCTGCCATTATTACGAATAATGCATAGTTTTTTTTACTTTTTTTTTCCCTCTTACCCCCCCACTTAAAGCTTAGTGTTCAGCAATGCACCCTAATGAGTTTTGCAGAAACCAAACACCACATTTCATTTTTTCTTTTTTCTTTTTTTTGTAATCGCTACGTCTTTTTTTATTATTATTTTGTTCCTCTGCCCTCTTTTTCAAAATTGTCAGCCGCAGTTTGTCTTAATGTAACGCTGGTGTTCCCCCATTTCATTTTTTTTTTTCTTTGGCACTGCCTTTTTTTTTTTTTAATTATTATTGTTGTTGTTCTCCTGCACCCTTTTTTAAATTGTCAGCCTCAATTTCCCCTTTTTTATTCATTTTTTTTTTTAGTTTCTCAACTTGTGTCAGCGGCAGTCCCCAATTGTACACAGTTTATAGTGCACCAAACACCAAATTTTATGAAAAAAAGTGCATCCAATCACCCAATTCCTATTATCTAATAAATTTGTGTAATAGGCCAATCATGTCTGGGAGGCCAAAACAGAGAGGCAGACGTTCCCCGTGCCACTATGAGGGGGCCAGCAATCTGTGTCCACAGGCAAAGGTTGATGTGGTCCGTCCTCAGGCACCTTTGTAATTTTTTCCTGATATTGGCCATGCTATCCAGACACAGCATGCAGAGGAGGAGGTGGTGGACTGGCTTACTAAACCATCCTCATCCTCCTCATCCTCTATCAGTTAAGCTGACACTAGTTTGCAGTCCACTGCAGCTGCCAGAGTGGCCTATTCTGCATCCTTGTCCACAGCTACTCCTGCCATAGCCCCACCATTATGCACGAAGGAGTCAGCTGAAGTATTTGAGCACCGCATTAGCCACTTGCTTCTTGAGGATGCACAGACATTACTTGATTCTAATGTTGGTTCTGAGGTTGAGGAAGGGAGTAGCATGATCCTACAGAGAGGAAATAACACTGATAAACAACAAATTGGCAGTCATTTCCCCCAGCCGCAGCGTATAGCCAAGTTCGCTCTAGTGATGAGGAAGGAGGGGATGATGATGATGAGGTCACTGACTCTACTTGGGTGCCTGATGGAGCAGAAGAAGAAAGTGAGGGGGAAGCACCACTCCAACAAGGCAGGATCCAGAGGCAGCCATCATGGAACAGTAGGGAGCAGCCATCCTATTCAATCAGACTGTGAAGCTGTTATCTCCCATCCCACTTCCCAGAGCTCAGCTGTGTGGGCCTTTTTTAGCACATGTGCAGCCAATCGCACTGTTGCAATTTGCAATCTCTGCTGCAAGCAGATTAAGCGTGGCAAAAACACCAGCCATTTGGGTACCACATGCTTGAAAAAGCATTTAACCTCCCACCACTCAGCCCATTGGCAACAGTACCTGAAAGCCACGCAAAAGTGGCACACTTTTCCCTCACTCTTCACTTTTCATTTCTACCCCCGCTATATATCATGATGACCTCTCAGCAGCCTCCACTGACAGGAATTAAGGTATAGCAAAGGGTGTCACAGGTCCTTGCAACAAGTCTGCTAGCAGCACACCACCAGCTGTAGAGTATAGCAGGAAAATTTCTCTGCCCCAGCTGCTGCCGTGAAACAAAAATACATTATTTTTTAGATCGTAAAGCCATTCCAGCTCTTTACCATCACGTCAGGTGGAAGGCAATATTTTGGCATTGTTGGGCAAGGCAGTCAGCAGCAAGGTCCACATTACTGCTGACGCATGGTCCAGCAAGCATGGTCAGGGACGATATATTTAGATCACAGCACACTGGGTAAGTCTGCTTGCAACTAGAAAGGATAGAGGACAGGGCTCAGTGCTGGAGCTTGTTTTGCTGCCTTGTCTCCATGCAGCTGGTGGTGATGATGCGAGAACTGTCAGCTCCACCCCCTCCTCCTCAATGTCCTTTTCTGCTAAATTTGGCTGCAAATTTGTCCGGGGCTTAAGTGGTTAACTGACAATTGCGCGAGTGTGCGACGTTGTACCCAAACAAAATTTACATCCTTTTTTTTCCCACAAATAGAGATTTCTTTTGGTGGTATTTGATCATCTCTGCGGTTTTTATTTTTTGCGCTATAAACAAAAAAAGAGCGACAATTTAGAAAAAAAACACAATATTTTGTACTTTTTGCTATAATAAATATCCCCATTTTTTTTTTTTTTTCCAAAAAGCTAATTTTTTCTCAGTTTAGGCCGATATGTGATCTTCTACATATTTTTGTTAAAAAAAATCACAATAAGCGTATATTGATTGGTTTGTGCAAAAGTTATAGCGTCTACAAAATAGGGGATACATTTCTAGCATTTTTATTATTTTTTTTTTTTACTAGTAATGGCGATCTTTGATTTTTATCGGGACTGCAACATTATGGTGGACACATCAGACACTTTGACACATTTTTGGGACCATTGGCATTTATACAGCAATCAGTGCTATAAAAATGCACTGATTACTGTAAAAATGTCACTGGCAGTGAAGGGCGATCAAGGGGTTAACTGTGTTCCCTGGGTGTGTTTCTAACTGTAGGCAGATAGGACTGACATAGAGGAAATGATAGATATTGATTCCTAGCTATTAGAAACTCACTGTTTCTCCTCACAGAACAGGGATTTGTGTGTTTACACACACATGTCCCTGTTCTGTGTCTCGTGCCACAAGCATCGGCACCCCCGCAGTGCAGCGGGCGCATGCCTGCTATCCCGCTTAAAGGAGCCGACGTATAGCTATGACAGCTCGCGGGATCGTGCCGATCTGCCAGCGGCTGGTCGGCAAGCAGTTAAATAGGTTTCTGTGGAAGTTGATTGAAGACTTGTTTACACTAGTGCCACCCCTCAAAAACTGCTTTTCAGAGTGCGGCCGTTTTACCCTGAAAAGCCCATACCACTGTGCAACAACCATGTGCATTCCATGTAGTTGCTGGGTGGTTGTGGCACTTACCTGGGGAAGAGATGGTACCAGGATGCTGTATGGGAAGAAGGCAAGTTGACGGAAGCAGGGTGATGCTTGGGGCAATGTTCTGCTGACAAACCCTGGGTCCTGCCATTCATGTGGATGTCACTTGACACATACCATCTACCTAAACCCTGTTGGTATACCCCTGGAAACTGTATTTTCTTGATAGCAGTGGTCTTTTTTAGCAGGATAATGCACCCTGCCACTCTGCAAAAATGGTGTTGACTTGGCCTCCAAATACTCCAGATCTCAATTATGCATCTGCGGGGTGTGCTGGAAAACAATTCTGATCCAGGGAGGCCCCACTTCACAACTTATAGGATCTGCTACTGACATTTTGGTGCCAGATACCAGAGCATACCTTCAGAGGTATAGTGGCATACATGTCTCGACAGGTCAGGGCTGTTTTGGTGGCAAAAGGGGGACTGTCTCAATATTAAGTGGGTTATCACAGTTATGGCTAATCGATGTACATACTGTATATATACTGTGTATTTATAAATATTGACATTATTCCTCCCTATCTGTGAGATCAGAAATGGAAGCGACGAGGATTGTGTCACTTCCGGTTTCGGTTTGATGTTTACAAGTTGTTACTGGCTTTTACAAGCATCTGATCAAACCGATCTTTGTTCGTTCAGATGCTTTGGAGGCCAAAGGAAACCTATGGGATCTAATAGACCCAAGATCTCTCCATAAAGAGGACCTGCAATGCTTATTGCTGTCAAAAAGGGGTGTTGTTCATCCATTAAGATAGCAATAAAGTTGATCGAAAAAGAAAAAGAATGAAAGGGACAATGTAAAGAAAAAGTTTTAAATATAATTAATTCATTAAAAAAATATTTAAAGTGCCTCCATCCCCCCATGATCACGTGCAAATGCGAATACATACGCAAGTGCTGCACACAAGTGTAAATGGTGATTGCACCACACATGTGAGGTATCGCTGCGAATGTCAGAGCGAGAGAAACATTTTAGCTCTAGACCTCCTGTGCAACTCTAAACTGGTAACCTACAAAGGCTTTTAAATTGTCGCCTATGGAGATTTTTAGGTACCGTAGTTTGTAGTCCACGGGCGTATGCAATTATAAGGCATGACATGCTTTGTATATATTTACTTATGGTAACATCACCTTTTATATTTTTAGTGGGTGTTATAATGTGTTTGTGAGCACTAAATTTCATTTGAATGTATTTTTTCTGCAAAAAAAAATTCACAAATACCGTGTGACATAAAAAAATTGCAACGCCCACCATTTTATTCTCTAGGGACTCTGCAGGCCTCAGAACTGGCTTGGGAGGTAAGGGTTAAAGTGGATTTTACCTTGGATTTACCTTGTTATCTCTGCATTAAGGTAAAAAACCTTCCATGATCAGCTCCCCTCCAGCACCCCCCAACCTTAAATACTTACCTGGCTCCTGTTTCAATCCAGCTGTGCCCATCTGCAAAAGTGCTGCTCTCTCTCCTTCTCCTCACAGGATACAGAGGCAGCTGTGGGAGCCATTGGTTGCTGCTGTAACTTAAATCCTGTGAGGAGGGAGCAGGGGTGGAGCCAAGTTGTGCTGGGTGTGTCTATGGATGCACACAGCCTGGCTCAGAAGCACTGTTGCATGAGTACCCGTATAGCATGGTCATTATTTTACGAAAAAAAAATGTTTTTAAAAATGTTTGAGAAAAACATACAGTGGTGTGAAAAAGTGTTTGCCCCCTTCCTCATTTCCTGTTCCTTTGCATGTTTGTCACACTTAAGTGTTTCGGAACATCAAACCAATTTAAACAATAGTCAAGGACAACACAAGTAAACACAAAATGCAATTTGTAAATGAAGGTGTTTATTATTAAAGGTGAAAAAAAATCCAAACCATCATGGCCCTGTGTGAAAAAGTGATTGCCCCCCTTGTTAAAACATACTATAACTGTGGTTGTCCACACCTGAGTTCAATTTCTCTAGCCACACCCAGGCCTGATTATTGCCACACCTGTTCACAATCAAGGCATCACTTAAATAGGAGCTGCTTGACACAGTAAGGTCCACCAGAAGATCCTTAAAAGCTACACATCATGCCGAGACCCAAAGAAATTCAGGAACAATTGAGAAAGAAAGTAATTGAGATCTATCAGTCTGGAAAGGGTTATAAAGCCATTTCCAAAGCTTTGGGAATCCAGCGAACCACAGTGAGAGCCATTATCCACAAATGGCGAAGACATGGAACAGTGGTGAACCTTCCCAGGAGTGTCCGGCCGCCCAAAATTACCCCAAGAGCGCAGCGACGACTCATCCAAGAGGTCACAAAAGACCCCACAACAACGTCCAAGGAACTGCAGGCCTCACTTGCCTCAGTTAAGGTCAGCATTCATGCCTCCACCATCAGGAAAAGACTGGGCAAAAATGGCCTGCATGGCAGAGTTCCAAGGAGAAAACCACTGCTGAGCAAATAGAACATCAAAGCTCGTCTCAATTTCTCCACAACACATCTTGATGATCCCCAAGACTTTTGGGACAACATTCTGTGGACCGATGAGACAAAAGTGGAACTCTTTGGAAGGTGTGTGTCCAAGTATATCTGGCGTAGAAGGAACACTGCATTTCAGAAAAAGAACATTATACCAACAGTAAAATATGGTGGTGGTAGTGTGATGGTCTGGGGCTGTTTTGCTGCTTCAGGACCTGGAAGACTTGCCGTGATAAAAGGAACTATGAATTCTGCTGTCTACCAAGAGATCCTGAAGGAGAATGTCCGACCATCTGTTTGTGTACTCAAGCTGAAACGAACTTGGGTTCTGCAGCAGGACAATGATCCTAAACACACCAGCAAGTCCACCACCGAATGGCTGAAGAAAAACAAAATGAAGACTTTGGAGTGGCCTAGCCAAAGTCCTGACCTGAATCCTATTGAGATGTTGTGGTATGACCTTAAAAAGGCCGTTCATGCTCGAAAACCCTCTAATGTAACTGAATTAGGACAATTCTGCAAAGATGAGTGGGCCAAAATTCCTCCAGGACGCTGTAAAAGCCTCATTGCACGTTATCGCAAACGCTTGGTTGCAGTTGTTGCTGCTAAGGGTGGCCCAACCAGTTATTAGGTTTAGGGGGCAATCACTTTTTCACACAGGGCCTTGATGGTTTGGATTTTTTTTCACCTTTAATAATAAACACCTTCATTTACAAATTGCATTTTGTGTTTACTTGTGTTGTCCTTGACTATTGTTTAAATTGGTTTGATGTTCCGAAACACTTAAGTGTGACAAACATGCAAAGGAACAGGAAATGAGGAAGGGGGCAAACACTTTTTCACACCACTGTATGCCTTTACAACCACTTTAAGGCATGTGTTCAGCAGGGAAGGGTATTAGCAAAAGGGAATGTGGGCTTCCTGATTTGAATGGTATTTTTAAAGGGCAACTTCTCTTCATATTGCCAATTGGTGCAGCTGGAGGAAGGACAAGCTAACTTTTGTATGCAAGGTTTTAAACCTTGGTTTGATGTACAACATCAATCCATTACTCACTGTCTTCCTCTTGCCAGTTCTCACATTTTCCATAGATTTATTTGGAGCCAAAGCCTTTAGGGGTCAGAGAAAAGCAAATGTCAACATATACCTCAAGCAAATGGATAGAATCAATTAACAGAACAGGAGCACAGAGGAGAGTGCTATTTTCTCATTTAAAACATTCCTTGCTTCAGTAAATCCTAAGGCTGAGTTCATTTGTAAAGAAAAAGAATGCTTTTTTTTTACATCCTGCCCAGAGAAGACTAATTTGTATATTCTCTTTTTATTCATATAAATTGTTCAGGTTTAACACCATTATGCGATTGAATTTTCTGACAACAAAACCGTGGATTTTTTTCTGAAGGATGTTGGCTCAAACTTGTCTTGCATACACACAGTCACACAAATGTTGTCGGAAATTCCGAACGCCAAGAACGCGGTGACGTACAACACGTACGACGAGCCGAGAAAAAGGAAGTTCAATAGCCAGTGTGGCTCCTTCTGCTTGATTCCGAGCATGCGTGAGCTTTTGTGTGACGGACTTGTGTACACATGATCAGACTTTCCGACAACAAGTGAAGTTGTCGCAAAATTTGAGAACCTGCTCTCAAACATTTGTGGCCAGAAATTCCGACAGCAAATGTTTGATGGAGCATACACACGCTCGGAATTTTCGACAACAAGCTCACATCAATCATTTCCTATTTGAAAGTCCGACCGTGTTTACGTGGCATAAGAATGGAAGGTCATCTGTGGGATGTTGCCCACAGTTTATTACGCACTTGCATAGGCCTAGACTTTAGCACAGTGTTGCTGGGACCTGTAGTCCCACGGAGAATAACTGAACAAAGATACTGAGTTAAGCAGGACTCAAGCCTGCTCTTCACTAGACTTTGACACTGTGTTATACCAGAGGCAATTACAAGTGGATTACACCAAAGGAACAGTTCCAGTATTCATTTCAAGTTAACCCTTGTTTATCCACTGTTGGATAAAAAATAGTTGCAACCACTAATAGCTAGCAGAAAAAAGAAGATCAAAGACTGCACCTAGTATTGCAAGGCCTTGCACCTTTATTAAAGTAGGGGGAGCTCCCTTGTAGTTGTGTTGTGCCATATTTGTCTATTTGTCTATCAGTACCTTCTGTACTGTCATGTTATGTTGATGTGACAGTGCATTCTCTGTGATTATTACTTTAAACATAACCATAGTAAAGATCTGTTTTTGGTTAAGTACTTTGGTGTGGAGTGTGAGCCAAGTCAGTAGGGGTGTAAAATCATTATGTGAAACTTACCTGAAAACTAAGCTTTCCAGTGCTGGAGACTGCTTCCATCTTCACCAGTCTTGCTTCCGGGTTCACAGACCCCGGCTCTGTGACTGGCCAGAGCCACGATGACGTCACTCGCGTGTATGTGTGCGGGAGCCAGTGGTCTCCGCACAAGGCTCTGAAGTAACGGTACAGGTGTGTTACCATGCCTCTAGTGCTTATGATGTGTTTTTTTACATGTTTATCTTGTGTTTTTGAAGTGTTGAAAACCATCAAGGCAGGTAAGTATAAAGCCTCGTACACACGATCGGATTGTTGGCCAACAAAACCGTGGAATTTTGTCCGAAGGGCGTTGGCCCAAACTTGTCTTGTCTTTTTTCAGCTCTTTACCGACACCCTTTGAGCTCCTTCTGCTAATTTTGTGTTAGTAGAAGTTTGGTGAGTGTTGATTTGCGCATTTCTTTTTGCGCTTTTCATTTAGCGCTTTTTAGTTTGCACTTTTCTTTTCATGCTTTTCAGTTCGTTTCTGAACGGCCGTTCGTCAACCAGACATGTTGAGAAATTGGAGGAGATAATGTGTTATTTATTATTGGCCTTAGAGTTATTGCTTTGACATTATTTTTTTTTGTTGAATAATGATTTGATTTGGTATATTTTCTATATTTTTGGATGCATAGAATGCACTTTTTGGTTAAGTTCTATTGGCAGATAGCATGTCTAATTTTATTTGTTTTCTACATACACAATAAAAAAACCTGTTTAGAATAATACTTGGCTATGTGTTTTACTTCCAATGACAGTTTGGGAGTAGGCAGTTACATTTTATAAAATACAATGTAAAATTGACAAGGGACACCAGCATAGTTGTATCTTTGATCTTAAAAACTACGGGACAATGGTGTTGTGGTAACTTGCAACAAATAAATAAAAAAAAAAAAAAAACATAATAATATTATTCTTGATATCACTAAAAAAAAAAAAGCCTTTGAAAATTTGTTTGCAATAACTCCGTCAGTATCGCCAGCAAAGCAGCTTCATTATTATCCCATTAAAGAAGAGAATTGTGCGCTGCATTTGGAGATTTCATAATTTGCCACGTCACGAATGTTAATTCTCCATTACGAACGCTATTTTTGTCCGACGGACTTGTGTACACACGCTCGGAAAATCAGACAACACAGATTTGTTGGCAGAACATTTTAAAACCTGCTATCCAACATTTGTTGGTGGAAAGTTCGACAACAATTGTCCAATAAAGCATACACACGGTCGGATTTACCGCCAACAGCCTGCCATCGAACATTTCCCGTAGGAAAGTCCGATCATGTGTACGAAGCTTAACATGTTTATTATTTTTATAGAAAAAAAAACAGAGACTTTACAATCACTTTAAATGCCACTTAAACACAGGGTATTGTCGCACGTGTCAACAAGCCATTATATTATCAGTTAAGTAAGTGGTTCTTGTACAGCCTGCTTTAACATTACATTATTTGTAATATAGGCCTGTCTAAGACCCCTTCCCTTCTATCTGACTGATCCCAAGTCAAGTTTTATACAGCAAATTATATATTTGTTAAAGGATTATAAAGCAAACAAGCAATATGTAATTAATCTTTTTCGTTATGTATTTATTTTGTATTGTAAGATAAATTAGGTAGATCACTTTCAGGTGTATTTCTTTCAGGGAAGGACTTGTTTTTTCCAACTGTATCTCAGGAAAATAACAGCTAGCTGTCAGACTTCCCTGTTTGTCATCTAATTGAACACATTAGATAACAGCTACATAAATAGAAGCTCAGGAGGAAGTACATAGCGGGTTGTATCCATGACTACCTCTAAAGATTTCTTTGTTAGCAAACACTGCAAAGATATCACTTTACTGTTTAAGCAACTGCTTTTACAGTCCTATTTAGGGGGTGCTACAATACTAGACCATACTATATAACCATATAGGCCTCCACAATAGGGTTACCACATTTTCTTCAAGCCAAACCCAAACAATTTAGCAACGCACAGTAATTATTATTTATTTTTTTTTTAGTATACACTATAGTATTGTAAGTGAGCTGGGACACTTTTGGGCGCTCCAAAGAGAATAGTAGTGTGGCACATGTCAAGCCGTGTTCCGAGCCACATTTCTGTCTGAATAATGTGTCTGGGATTCAGCTGGACTGAAACCCAGACACGATTCAAAACCCGGACTGTCTGGGTATATCCCAGACAGGTGGCAACCCTACTCCACAACCCCCTAACTTTCTAGGACCAGGGCATCTTGGTATCAGTTCAATCAATCAAATTAGGATGTTTTATTATATCAGTTTTACTATTTAGCTTTGTGTTAATTAAGCACTTAACAACCACGTCATAGCTAAATGACGGCTACAGCATGGCTCGATAACTGTGGGAGGGCATACATTGATGTCCTCCCAGAATCGTGCTCCTGTGCGCCCCCTGGGGCACGCACATGGGTGTATCCGTGACCACTCGGTCCGGAGGAACTGGCGTAGCACGGTAAATGGCCGCTGACATTGGCCGTTTACCACGTGATCGCTCCGTCAAATGACGGAGCAGTCACTTGTAAACAAACCGGCATCATGTCCAGTTCCTCTCTCCCCTCTCTGTACAGATTGGTACAGTGTGAGCGGAGAGGGGAGAGATCGGAAGTGTAAGAGGTAGTCAAGAAATTATATGTGTAATTTATGCTCCTAGAACACCTGAAGGTGCTCCCTCAATGTTGTGCCTCTGTATGCTGTGTGAGAGAAATAACCTGATAATGCCAATTTTGTGAAGAAAATAAATAAATAAATCTTGATTTTGCAAAGAATTGTGAGAAAAAATACTCCAAAAAACTCACCATACCTCTTAATAAATACTTTGAAATGTCTACTTTCCAAAAAGGGGTAATTTGGGGGGTATTTGTACTTTCCTGGCTTGTTAAGGTCTCAAGAAATGAGATAGGCCATCAGTACTTCAGGTGTGATAAATTTTCAAAAATTTGGGTTATTTTTACCAAAGATATGTAGCAGTATACATTTTGGCCAAAATTTATGAAGAAAAATTACTAATTTGCTAAATTTTATAACAGAAACGAAGAAAAATGCATTTTTTTTTTAAAGAATTTTCAGTCTTTTTTTCTTTTATAGCGCAAAAAATTAAAAACCCAGCAGTGATTAAATACCACCAAAAGAAAGCTCTATTTGTGTGAAAAAAAAAAAAAAAAAGGACAAACAATTCATATAGGTACAATGTTGTCATTCAAAATGTGAGAGCACCTAAATCTGAAAATTGGTCTGGTTTGGAAGGGGATTTAAGTGCCCAGTGGGTAAGTGGTTAATCAAATGACCAAATTTCCAAAGGAGGTAATTGTGAATTAAAGTTTAAAGCACATGTGAACCCTCACCTTGTTAAAACAACCTATACAGTTTAAAATAGAACTGACAGAAAAAAACATTAGTGCATAAAAAAAATACCAGTATTTTTTCTATATAGTTTTTATAAGATCACATAATCTCCATTCTCAGCTGCATAATAGGCTTTGGTGTCCATTTATGAAACTCCTCAGGATCACAGCTGACCTCCCATGTGTACCGGTTTATGTAGCAGAGATGAGAGGAGCAAAGAACATGTTCTTGGCTTCTCATCACAGCACACAATCGTTCTGTCACAAAAGGCCAGTTTATGAAAGTAAGCTCTGAAGATCTCACTGCCCGTTACACTGAAATATTTCTCTCCCAGATTCTCCAGCTCATAGGTGGAGAATATTGGAGATAAGCTGGTGCAATTTGAGGAAGAAGACTTTTCTTCCTATATATCAGCACCAGTGGGTTAAAAATTAATATAAACAATATATATCTGTAGTAAAAACGTCTCCTCTGTTCTCCCTGTGAGAACAGTAGTTCTCAGATTCATAAAAAGGCTGCAGAGGACATACCGGTAATTTTCCTCTGAGAACTGCCGATAACTGAACTGAGAGAAAACTTCTGAGTTTAATAAACGTACACCTTAGAGAGCTGGGGGTGGAGAAACAGCAGTACATTGATCTTTCCAGTGATCATTGGAGGACAGGCGTGCTGTTCTCCCAGCACAGCCAGAAAACTGACCACACAGAGCTGGATGTGCTCTTCTTCCTAGTGTGTCAGTTTGAAATAGGAAAGCAATGCAAAGATAACAAGATACTTTTTAACAAAAAGTACTTGGTTCAACAGACACATATCAGGAATATGAAATGCTGGGGTAACATTTCCTTTAAAGAAACATCATGTATTGCAGAATTTAAAGCAGGGTTTCACCTTAAAAATTTTTTTTTTTAAAAGTCAGCAGCTAAAAAAAAAGTCGCTGCTGACTTTTAATAAGTACACTTACCCTCCCAGGGTGCCCGCGATGTCGTTCGTGGAGGTCGAGATGTCCCTCGGCTATCCGGATCCAGCGCCGCCATCCTCAGTAAGGGAAATGGCTTCCCGTTTCCTACTGCGCATCCGCGAGTCTTATTTGTGAATGGGGAACACGGTGTGTTGTGGGACACAGTTACCATAACACACCGTGCCCCATTCACCTGAAGACGGAAGAAGAGAAGATCACCGCGGCGCTGGAGTAGGCAGATTAGGACGATCTGCCTAGCAACAGCCATTTCTGGTAAGTAAAGTTTTCATTTTCAGGGTGTCCCACCACTTTAAAGCTGAACACTAGACAAATATAAAATGAATGCAGCTCTGTAAACATTACATCTTTAAATCTGTAAAGGTTTTTCCAAATATAAGAAATGCAAGTAACTATATAAAATAACCAGGTCAGTGTATCCCAATGCCCTCTTTCGTGAGCATAAGACAAAGAATAGTATTAACCCCTACCCACTGACAGTACACAGATATGCAGCCTCATGGAAATGGGTCTTTATCCGTGAGGCTGCATATCTGTGTACCTCTCTTTGTACTGCACAGCGTACTCCCGGCATAGAGACCAGGCTCTCACCAAGACCCCCAGTCTCGTACTAACAATTTATAACCCAGGACTCCTGGTCACCTGATCGCTGTGATAGCCTCTGGTTGAATACAGCTTGTGTTGGAGACTGCACTGAACTGACTTGATTGGTCACTAGTCCTGAGTGGGTATTTGTGTGGGCAAAAAGGAAGGAATGCCTTCCGGTGGATCATGCCCAGTGATGGAGGGTGGTGGTGGTTATGGGCCCTCTTTGGGATTGAGCTGCTGCCTCTTCTGTGCAACCTTAAGATCATTTCAGCATGTAGACTCAGGGAAACAGACTCCCCCTTCTTCAAGACTGTTGCTGCCTTCTATTTGGTGGGAACAATTCCCATGAGTGGTTATGTTGGATCAAGGTTCCTGAATGGCAGGATGCTGGCAGCGGGCATCCTGCCATTCAGGAACCTTGATCCAACATAACCACTCATGAGAATTGTTCCCACCAAATAGAACTCAGCAACAGACCTAAAGTAAGGTAAGTCTGTTCCCTCCAAATGCTTCGGCTTGATTTACATGTTGCTAATTTTGAATAAAGATCTGTGGAACCAGATTTTAGAAGTCAAATTTCTCTGGACAACAGGTGCACCTTTTTATCCAAGTCTGTTTGAATAAAGTCATTGTTTAGCCCATCTCCGTGTTTTCTTTCTGAATGGAGAGAAAGATTAATTGTATCTTTCTCGCCTTGCAGGAGAGAAAGAAGTAAACAAACGAAAGTGTGTAAAAAAAAAATCAACGGTCTTTCAACGGACTTGATGGTGTACGACCGGACTAGAATAAGGAAGTTCATAGCCAGTAGCCAATAGCTGCCCTAGCGTCGGTTTTCGTCCATCGGACTAGCATACAGATTAGAAACATGTTCTAAATCTAAAGTCCGTCTGATTTTTCGACAGCAAAGTTTTCTAATAACAAACATGTTATACTTGCCTACTCTGTGCAGTGGTTTTGCACAGAGCAGCCTAGATCCTCTTCTTTTTGGATCCCCCGCCGGTGGAACTCTCCCTACCCCTTCCGAGTGCCCCCAATAGCAAGCCTTTTGCTATGGGGTCACTTAAGCAGACTCGCTCCCAAACCACGCTCCTGTAAGTGGACATTGTCCATTCACACACAGTGTGTCTCGGCCCTGCCCCCTTGTACTCTCCTCACTGGCTGAGATTGAGAGCAGTAGGAGCCAATGGCTCCTGCTGCTGTGTGAGTCATTGAGGCAAGAGAGACCTGGGAGAGTCGCTTCTCTCATGCACATCTCATGCACATTGCTGGATCAGGATGGGGTTCAGGTAAGTATAGAGGGGCTGGGGGGCTGCCTTTAGAATTACTTTAACACAACTCCTATTGAGTCAGAGCTAGAGCTGTTCAATCAGTAGGGCGAATTACTTTGCTGAATGCTTCCACAGACTGCCTCCTTCTCCACATGTTGGCAGGGCACTACAAGTGCAAAGTGAACTTGAAATTGCACTGAAAGTGCACTTGGAAGTGCAGTCACTGTAGATCCGAGGGGAACATGCAAGGAAAATTAAAAATCAGATCTACCCCTCAGATTTACAGCGACTGCACTTCCAAGTGCACTTTCAGTGCAATTTCAAGTTCACTTTGCACTTGTAGTGCAAAGTGGATTTGCCTTTCGTAAATAACCCCCACTGTCTTCTACAAACTCCTGCTCTCTTGCTCCCTTGTCTCCTCCTCCCATGCTTATCTCCAGGACTTCTTCAGAACCTCTCTCATCCTCTGAAATTCCCTACCTCAATATATCTGCCTATCTCCTACTCTGTACACCTTTAGGCCATCCCTGAAAACTCATCTCTTCAGGGAAGTCTATCCCACATCCACCTAACAACTGAACTTTTAAGTCTTCCATCTGCTCCTTGTTATTCCTTTTGTACAACTTACCCCACCCTGTTAGACTGTAAGCACTCACGAGCAGGGCCCTCCTAACCCTCTTGTATTGCATTGTTATTGTACTGTCTCCCTTTAAATCCCTGGTGACCAACCTGTGGTCCTTTGGCACTTTTTGTGTGGCCCCTGAGCCCCCTTCAGATACTAATCTGTGTTTCCCTGTTATTAGTAATGATTTCTATCAGTCTCATGTAATGTCTCCAGTCTATGACTGTCTCCTGAGGTACAGTATTTACCCCGTCTCCAGCAACTCTTATAGGATTGTCTCCTGCAGCATGTTTGCAGTCTCTGGCCATCTCTTGTATCATGTACTCAGCCTCTGGCCATCTCCTGTATTATGTTCTTAGTCTCTGGCCATCTGCTATATTATGTCCTTAGTCTCTGGCCATCTCCTGTATTATGTTCTTAGTCTCTGGCCATCTGCTATATTATGTCCTTAGTCTCTGGCCATCTCCTGTAGTATGTCTGCAGTCTTTGACCATCTCTTGCATCATGTTTACAGTCTCTGACCATCTCCTGTTGTGTGTCAGCTGTCTGATAATGAATATTCATTGAATTTTTTGTGCAGCCCTTTGGTGATTTCGAGGGCTGCATTTGAGGCCCCCCATATCAAGAAAGTTGCCCATCACTGCTTTATATTGTAAAGTGCTGCACAAACTGTTGGCACTCTTTAAATCTTGTATTATAATAATATGATTAATAATCATCATTGAGGTATGTATATGGAAGCAGGATGTCTAAATACAAGATAGCCACATTGGAGCCACATCAAAGTTAAAGGAGTTGTAAATGCATTCTATGCATTAAGATAAAAAAAACTTCTGTGTGTAGCAGCCTCCCAAGTACCACCTTATTACTTACCTGAGCCCCATCTCTCTCCAGCGATGTACATGAATGTCTAAGCCATCCGAGACACTCATCCTGATTGTCTGAGACCCAGCAGTGGTGCTATTGGCTCCCACGGCTGTCAATCAAAGTCAGTCAGCCAATCAGGGGAGACAGGATGGGCCAGGTCGGGGCTCCTTGTCTGAATGGATACAAGGAGCTCTGACTCAGCTCGGGTGCCCCCATAGAAAGCTGCTGGCTTCCACTCGATAGGAGGGAGGGGCCAGGAGCAGCAAAGAGGGACCCGAGAAGAGGAGGATCCGGGCTGCTCTGTGCAAAACCAACTTCACAGAGGAGGTAAGTATAACATGTTTGTTATTTATTTTTAAACAAACTTTTACAATCACTTTAACTGAGAGCCACTAGGCAGGACTGCAGTTGTAGAATAGGGAAAAGTACCTGTATGTTAAAACTTGTGTGCAGGTAACCTCAAAATCTAAAAATGATCTGCGATAAATGACAAATCACCTTTGTAGGCTGATGTGCCTGCTGAACAACTGCAAAAACACTGTTCCTATTGTTTACATTGAGTCATGCTTCTTTTAATGCTATTATGGCCAGAAATAATATTACTTAGTTAAAGTCAAATAAAAGAATCAAAGCAAGTATGCAACGAAAGCAATTTCTGTCTTCCTTCATTTAAAATGCATAATATGTAGTGATAACAATGAAATAAACTTTAACAGACGTATTTTGTAAGAAAATATAGTGTGGCAAAGTGAATTAGCAAATAGCATCCATTTAGAACTATTCAGTTGCCTGCCATTTTAAATACATTTTTTCTTTTGCTCTCTCTCACTCTCTACTATAAGGGATGATACCTAATCCTTGTCTGGGTACGGCTCATTCAGGAAGCCTCTCCATTTCTCTCTCTGCTGCCTCTTACTTAGGAAACATACAGAAGGTATAGTTTAAAGTAAAACCAAAGATTACCACAATGGGAACATATAAATAGGCCCTAACACATATACCGGTAGATGAAAATGGTTACGTCTAGCTGATCTCTTCTGTACAGTATGTATAAGGAAAAATTGAAATGCCATACATTTACTCTGTAAAATGTGTAAGTCTATGCATACAGTAGCTTTCCACCTGGATGGACTCATTGCATGCCTGTTATCTTCAATCTTCTGTGAGTACATTACCTATAATAAATATGGTGTAGCCCTTAATACTGCACTTAGATTGGCGCTGTTTTCTCCTGTTGATGAGTCTATACATGCATTTTATACACTACAATTGTTTTTTTAATTTCTCCTTTTTAAACAGGCTACAGACCACACGTTCTTACAGAAGTGTCATTATCATCATAGAGACAGCAACATCTACATCAAACCCAAATTACCTCTACCAGTGTTCACAATGCAACATTACTCTGGACCAGTCACGTACCAGGTGATCTGTGCCGTGCTCTTTACTGTGTGTGACTAGGAGGCGAAACAAGAATCACACCAATATGGCAATTTTATGTTATAGGTCCATAACTTCTTGAGCAAAAACAAAGACAGACTTCCAACTGTTGCCAGAGATGTCTTGGCTCAGAGTCGGTTGAGAGTAATAAAAGATCTTTTGTTTCATCAGTTCTGCTGTGTATCATGTTTCCAGTTCCTGTTTATGCAATATTGTTAAATTTCTCCCATTCCTGTTTTCTATCTCTCTGTTCTTTTTGTAAAGTGCAGCATTACTGATTTCCCTAAATATCTCTTTGCATGAAAGCATGCTGTCATTTGTGCACCACCAATGTCATTTAGTGTACTACGTATCTCTTGTTATATCTATTTCTCCAGCTTCTCTCAGATCTTTTCAAGAGATCTCCTAAAATAGATCAGGCTCAGACAGAAAAGTCTAAAGGTAAATGCCCAAGATCTACACTAATTGGGAGATTTCAGCTGTGTCTACAGGACCTCATTGGCCGACTTAAAAGGTAAGACTAAAGGGGAATGAAGGCTTTGGCTTATTTTCTGAAGGGCTTGTTCATCCTATGGTCTGTTTGTGGTAGTGTTTGGTGCTCTGAAAGTATTTCTAAAGCCTCATACACACGATCGGACCGTGGACCAACTTTCCCGTGGATTTTTGTCCAAAGGGCGTTGGCCCCAAGTTGGTATTGCATACACACGGCAGGACTTTTTCAGCCAACTTTCACCAAATCACTTGGTTTTTCTGCTCTTTATCGCCACCTTTGGTCAACTTCTGTATTGTTGTCTGATCTTTTGCATTGGTTCTGCATTGGTTTGTACAAAAGTCCGTTGGTTTTGTGTACACACGGTCGGACTTTGGTCCATCGGACTTTTGTTGGCAGAAAGTTGGTCCGTTCGCACAGTCAACAAAACTCAGATGAAACCTGGAAAAAGTTGGTCCAATGGAGCGTACACACGGTCGGATGTTGGTCCAAAACAGCTAATTTGCATGTTGGTTGTCAAAAAGTCCGATCGTGTGTATGGGCCTTTACCCTGACAAGTGCCCTGCAAATGCTAATAGTATGTGCTGAGCCAAATGGCTCACATCACTGTTGATGGGTTGAGTGTTTTGTTTTAGTGGTCCAAATACTATCTTTGTTGTTCACATTGAAGCTACCAGTATAGGCCATCACTTGCCATCCTTTATATCAGAGATGCCATCACTGGCCATCCTCTGTATCAGGCAGGCCATTATTGAATATCCTCATTGGTCATCATTGGCCATCCCCGACATCAAATAGTCCATCACTAGCCATCTTTCTTAGAAAAGGCATCACTGGCCATCAGAAAATCACCATTGTGAGGTGACAGCAGAGGCCCCAATTACACTGTTCTGTATATCATCATCCAGAATCAATCAGAAGTCTGCAGACTGCAGTGCACATAAATTTGCTCTGCTAGAATGTTGTACTGAAGACCTTAGTCTAAACAAGGCTGGCACATACATTGTCTAATGCAAATATGGCTCTTTGTTTCATATACAGTATTTCAGTGTGTAGCCTATAGATTTTTTTGTTATGAAGACCCTACACTGGCCATACACATGGCAATTTTCAATAAATCACTTTCAAGCCACTGGGAATTGAAATTATGATGACCAGTAATTAACAAAAAATAGGTAGTCTACCACCCTGGAGTTTTTTCAATTTTGAAGTCGAAACTGGCCAATTATTGACAGCTTTAACACGGTTTAAAGAACAATTGCAGTTAAGTGAAATTAAAAAGGTGAAAAATATGCCAACTTCATCACACTCACAGATCAGATCACAGTCAACCGTAGACTAGACATTAGTGCGATTAGTTCCGGAAATTCGTATGGATTCGAAATACAAATTTTTATGCATGCAAATTCTGTATGGAATATGAAATTTCGTTTACGAATTTCAGATCCAAATTAACAGAAATGTGACTGGTGTTTTGTTCACCAATCACTCAGAGGAAGTCAGCACAGCACAGGGATGGTGGGAACCCCTCACAATGATAAATTCATCATAACGAACTTTCGTTATTTTAACGAAAAGTTTACGAAAATTTGTATTTCGTACGAATCCGAATTGAATTCCATACACGAATTACTAAATCCACATTTTTTTTTATACGAAGTGGAACGAAACTAATTTTTTGACATCGCGCCCATGTCTACCGAAGACACCATTTTATGTGTTACATTTTTGGGGGATTTGGGCACAAAATGCAATTGAAAGTTCAACGGCCCTATCAAGTTGCCATGTGTATGGTCAGCTTAGGAGCAAGGGAAACACAGTTGTCTTAATAACCAATAAGCATACACATTATAATGCAGTCAAAAGAATGTATGTTTAGAGAAGCTGAGTAAGTAAAGATATTATTAATGTTATATGGCTACACTGACAAAGCTTTCATTTTAGTGTGTAAGTAGAGATGTTATACAAGTTATATGGTTGTACTGGCAAACACACCTTGTCTTATTCTGAAACTTTACAGTACATAACTTTTATAGGGTTGTTTAACAGCAGTGCAACAAGCGATGAAGACCTGCAAAGAACAGTAACCCATCTTGAGCAAAAAAAAAAAAAGTTTCTGTAATTTTATAGCTGAAGTTTACTGAAATCTGATTGCTACTATTATAGCATTTTGCATTTTATGATTCTTTCAATAAAAAAGCAAGCCAGGCTTAAAGCTGAACTCTTAGTATGCCTGCCCATTTTACAAAGCAGCTTAATTCTTGGAGTTCAGCTTTACAAACATTTATTCCATATGTACACGTGACTTTTTTGTAATATTATCAAAAGTTTTACAATGCCTAAATGCATTTCTTTTTTAACAGGAGTCATGTATTGTTTGTTCGCTGCATCACCCCCAATCCAAAAAAGGTAATTATTGTCTGATTTATCGAATTCTTTCAGATTTTTCTTTTATATCAGCTATTCTTTGCATTTACATTACATGTTGATTCATTGTTATCAAAGGTATAGTAGAGTCTGTAGAAACAGTGCTATGAATGTTATACCAACAATATTAAAATACATGTATTTCCTTACAGTGCTGTCAAGTAAAACAATAGCAGTTGATTAATTTGCAAATGTACATTAACAATGTCTTGAGCAACCAAGCAAATATGAAATCCGACCTAGCATTGGATATATTTTATGTTAAAACATAATTCAGATTCTAAATAAATATAATAAAAAATAAATTAGTCAGAGATTTTAAAAATAAAAAATTGCAGCTTTCACTGCAATACTCACATCTTCTCTGGTGCTGTGCTCCACTGATGGCCACTGGACCTCTTCCAGGTTCATTGACAGCAGTGGCGGCTGGTGCTCCATTCTTTTTGGGGGGGGGGCGGAAAACCCCCCCCACCGCCGGGTCCACACTTACCCCATCCACATTCTTGGCTTCACCACAGCAGATGGATGAAGCAGTAGGAGAGCAGCCTGGTGGACAGAGCCAGGCTGCGGCATGCTTCAATGACAGACATTGCCATCTTTCTTCTCTCAGCTCAGGCTACATGACAACTCTGCACTGCATATGTCACCGCTGGAGACTGCACACTCATTGGCTGCTGCCTGTTCCCCTGCTTCCTCCTCCTCCTCCGCTCCTCCTCTCTGCGCCCTGAACCCACCCTTTTTGAAGCCTCAGGCTCTAATCATGTGCTTAAAAAAAAAAACCCCATTGAAATCCATGCGTCTGGCACCCTGCATGGAGATTAGGGGCCGGGTGCAGGCATTATGGGGGTGGCGCCCCTGCGCCCCTAATGAGCGGGCCACCACTGAACAGCCGTCATTCAACCCACCTCCTAAGTGCCCAGACTGATGTACATCAACACATGGCCTGGGATCACAGAACAATATAGTATGCTTTCTGCAATATCAAAGGCTGCTCACCACCAACACCGAAACAAAAGAGGAAGGATGTCAAGACATTGAATCACCAACCAGAAATCAACTGGATTATGGAACTTTTAATAAACAAATATGAGAGGGGAGGTTAAAACTGGAGTTCTGCTTTAACTGCATGAATGCTAAAAAAAAAAATAGTAAGTGTAGAACATACAGGTATTCCCATTATGGATCTCAGTACTTTATCTGCTTTTTTCCTCAGAAAATCGAATCCATATTTGTTGAAGTATTACCCTGAGTCAGCATCTATTTCTCAACTGAGATGCTGACTCAGATGTAAATCTTGTGAATTCTGGTGCCTGAGCAACAAATATATAACACATTCCAACCCACTGCTGCAGTTCCTCACATTGTGAATTGCTAAAATGTTTCAAGTTTACATTCTGATCAATGGGGGAGAGCAAACTGAGAACATCATCACTGAGGCATCATCTGTGCCTAGGCAAAGTCAAATGACTACAGCTCAAGCACAGTTCTTTAATGTTAAAAATATAGCTTTTTTTGAAAATGTACTCCTGGATTTGACAGAATATTATTCATATACATTTGGAAAGGCACTGGACAGTCCACTTTAACATGTGCATGTTATGCTAGGCTCCAGCCTTTGTGTAATATCAAGCTCTTAACTTGCTGAAACCATGAAAACAACCAGTTCAGATGACTGTGTTGTGGGAGCAGTGCGGTGTGGCTTTATAAATGTTTTGGTCAACATTTGGATACATTACATTGCCCCCCCCCCCCACACCTGTCTCCAGCAGTAGAGCTTAGTAACACCTTAGTAAAATCCTGCACAGACCACAGAGGTACTGGATTCCTTTCTGTATCCAGCAGCTGTGTGCCTGTAATGACATCCCGAGTATGAAAGGGGTTAAAGGCGTTTATACTGTGCTTCCATTGGCCTGTGTCCTCTTGTAGCTGTCCTTCTGGGCTCTGGGAATCATCCTGCTGTTTGCCACCAATTGTAACGAAACCGAGTATGAAAGGGGTTAAAGCCGTTTAGGACATTTCATTTCCGAACACAAAGGCAGCTACCAAACACTCCAATCAGCCGAACAAGAAACCCATATGAATAATTCTTCACCCCAAGTACGAGACGAGGCTCTGTACGAAGGGTCAAACAGGAATCAGACTCTCTTTATTGAAACAAATGCAGGCTCTTTTTATACCCTTGAGAATACTGCTGGCGCCACATGAACAATGACCCGGATCCACCTACAACATCACACAATGGTTACATAACGAGCCCCCAATACACATTATTCTGAGTGTCAATACCTCCCCTATCGGACAACAGGTGAGTTCCTTAGCACACTTAATAATAGGTGAAGGAAAAACTGCCTCAGACAAGATTAACACGATTGACTTATCCAGACAGAAGCAACATCGTTAAGCAATAGACGGTCCAACTTTTTGGCCTAAAAGCAAAATGCTATGTGTGGCGGAAAACTAGCACTGCACTTCACCCTGAACGCATCATGGTGGGGATGCTTTTCTTCAGCAGGGACAGGGAAGCTGGTCAAAGTTGATGGGATGATGGGTGGAGACAAATACAGGGCAATCTTATAAGAAAACCTGTAAGGCCCCGTACACACGGTCGGAAAATCCGACCACAAAATCCATCGGATTTTTTCCGACGAATTGTGTCCGACACTGGTGTTGCATACACACGGTCGGACAAAGTTGTCGGAAAATCCGATCATTCTGAATGTGGTGACGTTTGTTGCCTACGACGGGACTACGTAGAGGCTAGTAGCCAATAGCTTTGGTCTTGTAATGTGATCTGAGCATGCGTGGCACTTTGTCCGTCGGAATTCTCTACACACGATCGGAAAAAGTTCGATAGGACTTTGTTGTCGGAAAATTTGAGAGCAGGAGATAAAACTTTGTCCGTCGGAAAATCCGACGGAAAAAGTCCGATGGAGCCTACACACGGTCGGAATTTCCGACAACATTGTCCGATAGGACATTTTCCGTTGGAAAATCCGACCGTGTGTACGGGGCATTAGAGTATGCAAAAGACTTGAGACTGAGGTGGAGGTTCACCTTCCAGCAGGACAATGACCCTAAACATACAGCCAGAGCTACAATGGAATGGTTTAAATCAAAGCATATTCATGTGTTATGCCGCGTACACACGTGCGGACTTTTGCCGGCGGACCTAGTCCAGCGGACAATCCCGCGGGACTTTCCAGCTAGGTCCGCTGGACTTTCCGAGCGTGTGGACTTGCCCACACACGCACGGACTTCTCCAGCGGATAATCCGCCGGCCAAAAGTCCGCGGGACTTTTGAAAATGAACGGACTTGCCCACACACGGAGCAGTCCGTTCATTTCGAACGTAACCTCAGGTTACGTAGCTAGCGTAGGCAGTAATTGCCGCCGCGCTAGCTCCGCAAGCTGGCATGGATTTAAAGGGAATCCCCACGCCGAAAAAACGGCGTGGGGGTTCCCCCCAAATCCAAGTCAGACCCTCATCCGAGCACGCAGCCTGGCAGGCCAGGAAAGGGGTGGGGACGAACGAGCACCCCACCCCAAAGCACCTTGTCCCCATGTTGATGAGGACAAGGGCCTCTTCCCGACAACCCTGGCCATTGGTTGTCGGGGTCTGCGGGCGGGGGCTTATCGGAATCTGGGAGCCCCCTTTAATAAGGGGGCCCCCAGATTACCGGCCCCCCACCCTATGTGAATGAGTATGGGGTACGATGTACCCCTACCCATTCACCTAAGGTGTAAAATGTAAAGTACAAAAACACACACACTTTTGAAAAAATATTTTATTGCACTGCTCCGGGGGTCTTCTTCCGTCTTGGGGGTCTTCTCGCCGGACTCCTCCGCTCTCTTCTGCTCTTTTACCTAGCTCTTTCACGAGCGGGGGAGTCCGGCTACCTTCTTCGTCGTCGCCGCCGTCGTCTGGGGGTCTCGATCCGCCTTCGGGGTCTTCCGGGGGTCTCTTCTGTTCTTGCGGCGGTCGTCGTCTTCCGCGCCGCCGGCGCCTTCTTCTTCTACTTGTCCTTCTTCTTGTTCTTCTTCTTCCGATGTTGACCCGTCGCTGTCTCTGCCCGGAATGCCTGTGCCGCTCTGCGCTCGGACTTATATAGGGACATGGGGGACAGGGTCACATGCACATGTCACATGGTGACCCCGCCCCCTTGCGATGTCACAGTCCCGGAGGATGCTGGGACTGTGACAACACAAGGGGGCGGGGTTCGGGAAGACCCCCGAAGGCGGATCGAGACCCCCAGACGACGGCGGCGACGACGAAGAAGGTAGCCGGACTCCCCCGCTCGTGAAAGAGCTAGGTAAAAGAGCAGAAGAGAGCGGAGGAGTCCGGCGAGAAGACCCCCAAGACGGAAGAAGACCCCCGGAGCAGTGCAATAAAATATTTTTTCAAAAGTGTGTGTGTTTTTGTACTTTACATTTTACACCTTAGGTGAATGGGTAGGGGTACATCGTACCCCATACTCATTCACATAGGGTGGGGGGCCGGTATCTGGGGGCCCCCTTATTAAAGGGGGCTCCCAGATTCCGATAAGCCCCCGCCCGCAGACCCCGACAACCAATGGCCAGGGTTGTCGGGAAGAGGCCCTTGTCCTCATCAACATGGGGACAAGGTGCTTTGGGGTGGGGGGGCCGCACGGCCCCCCTTTCCCCAGGGCACCCCCCATGTTGAGGGCACGCGGCCTGGTACGGCTCAGGAGGGGGGGGTGCTCGTTCGTCCCCACCCCTTTCCTGGCCTGCCAGGCTGCGTGCTCGGATGAGGGTCTGACATGGATTTGGGGGGAACCCCCACGCCGTTTTTTCGGCGTGGGGATTCCCTTTAAATCCATGCCAGGTCACGGAGCTAGCGCGGCGGCAGTAACTGCCTACGCTAGCTACGTAACCTGAAGTCACGTGCTAAATGAACGGACTTGCCGATGAGCGGCAAGTCCGTTCATTTCAAAAGTCCCGCGGACTTGCCCACTAACGGCGGGATTGTCCGCTGGACTGCCAAGTCCAGCGGATAATTTTAAAACAAAACTTAAAACTTTGGTCCGCCGGACTTTGGCGCCAAAAAGTCCGCCGGCGCCCACACACGAGGGGATTATCCGCTGGACTTCAGTCCAGAGGATAATCCCGCGGGATTGTCCCTTCGTGTGTACGCGGCATTAGAATGACCCAGCCAAAGTCCAGACCTAAATCTAATTGAAAATCTGTGGCAAGACTTGAAAATTGCTGTTCACAGACGCTCTCCATCCAGTCTGACAGAGCTTGAGCTATTTTTTGAAGAATGAATGGGCAAAACATGTCACTCTCTAGATGTGCAAATCTGGTAGAGACATCCTCAATATGACTTGCAGCTGTAATTGCAGCGAAATGTGGTTCTACAAAGTATTGACTCAGGGGGTTGAATACAAATGCACGCCACAGTTTTCAGATATTTATTCGTAAACATTTTTAAAAAACATTTATTATTTTCCTTCCACTTCACAATTTTGTGCCACTTTGTGTTGGTCTATCACATAAAGTCCCAATGAAAAACATTAACATTTTTCGTTGTAACATGACAAAATGTGGAAAATGTCAAGGGGTTTGAATACTTTTTCAGGGCACTGTGTGTATATATATATATACACACATATACACACATACACACACGTGCGCACGCACACGCATACCCACACGCATGTGTGTTTGAGATTTGGGGTGTACACCCCAATGCAATAGGCTGCACACACCTATGCACTCGCCCAATCCACATTTAGTATAATTGGGACCCCAAGCCCCAGCTGTACAGTCTGCAAAAATGGTATGGCCTCCCCTTCTTTTGATTGGTTACCATCAGCGCTGAAAGGTTGTGTAGGTCACGGCTAGAGCAAACTTAAATTTTTTTTTTCTGACAGTATCCTGCTACACCCTGCCATAACAAAAAGCCAAGGCATGGCCCCAATGCAGTCACTCCCAAGTTGATGTAAGGTTCTCTGGACCCTATTTTTGATTTAATTCAGCTGAATTTTGTCCCTGTTCATGGGTTTTTACCCTCCTGTTATTCTTTACAACTTTCTATTTCATGAAATATTCTGTCACATTAGCATGCTTAAGCAAATGTAACAACAGTGCTACATAACAAAATTTGACAATAAATAGCAGCAGGTAGTAAAACAGGAAACCACCTCCAAAATGTTGTTTTTAAAACAAAATCATAATTAGTAGCGCTCACCTCAAAACACATAATTATAGAAAAATAATATGACTTATTAAATATATTTAATTCAATGTTAATATCACAAAATAAATGTACCAATGGTCCCCCAATGGATTGGGAAGCAGAATTGTATCACCATTTTTGTAAAAACAAACAATTAGCATAATCTTTTTTATATCAATAAAACAATGAGTTAAAACAGAATCTTTGCGGCTGTTTTTCTTATATACAAATAAACTACACAATCACTGTACCATATTCATTATGAAATTTGTTACATTGATTTGATATGCAGAGTTGTCCTAGAGATATCTGACACATTTCAGAGTCAAAAGATCTTCTTCAGGGATATCTCTGCAAAAAGTGCAGCACAATCTAATCTATCAAATGAAATAACAAAATAGTTTTCAAAGCAACTTTCCATAATAATTATTAGTTAATTAAAGTATATCAAAAGTCAAAACTTATATTTGTTCGATTTGGATACAATCGGACACTTGTCAAAAACCCCTGTCAATTTTTTTCTTAAATTTTTTGTTTTAACCACTTTAGCCCCAGAAGGATTCGTCCCCTTAATGACCAGACCATTTTTTTGTGATATGGCACTGCGTCGCTTTAACTGACAATTGCGCGGTCGTACAAAGTTGTACCCAAACAAAATTGATCCTTTTTTTTCCCACAAATAGAGCTTTCTTTTGGTGGTATTTGATCACCTCAGCGGTTTTTATTTTTGCACTATAAACAAAATAATAAATATCCCCCAAAAAAACATAAAAAAACGAATTCCTCGGTTTAGGCCGATATGTATTCTTCTACATATTTTTGGTAAAAAAAATTGCAATAATGGAATATTGATTGGTTTGCGCAAAAGTTATAGTGTCTACAAAAAAGGGGATATATTTATGGCCTTTTTATTATAAATGTTTTTTACTAGTAATGGTGGCGATCTGTGATTTTTATTGAGACTGTGACATTGTGGCGGATAGATTGGACACTTTTGACACTTTTTTGGGACCATTAACATTTATACAGCGATCAGAGCTAAAAATAGCCACTGATTACTGTATAAATGTCACTGGCAGGAAAGGGGTTAACACTAGGGGGCAATCAAGGGGTTAAATGCGTGTCCTAGGGAGTGATTCTAACTGTGGGGGGGATGGGACTGCCTGAAGGAGGAGACATATTGCTGTTCATACTGTTTACATTGACAGACCTCCGTTCTGTGTCTCTCAGGAGTGTTCGCAGGTGCCCGGCGAACATCGCGGCCGCCGGGCATCAGCTCCGTCATCGCACCTCCGGTGGCACGCGCCCCCCCTTGTGGTCTTAAAGAGGCCGCCGTATACCTACGATGCTTTGCCCAAGCGAGCCAACCTGCGGCAGTATAGCTGCGGAGGTTGGTCGTCTAGTGGTTGAAAACAGAACAGAATGTGATTAGAGTTCTCCAAAGTAAGGAATTTTTTTTTACCAAGACAGATGTCACCTAAACTAACACTTTACTAAATACTAAATACTTTACTAAATACTTTACTAATACTAAATAAACTTATACAACAGTTCATCTAACTTGTTGAAACATTTAATGGTTAAGAACATCAAATACACCTGAGGGCGTCATGCGGACGTGAGACGCAGACGTAGGGGGAGGAGCCCGGCGATGGCGGTGTCTCAAGCCGCGCGGAGTGGTGTCGGGTCGGGAGACTAAGGGAAGCGATGTGGTGGTGAGAGCCCGCCTAGCCCCTTCCCATACCTCCGGGAGCACCCTCTGTGATACCCTCGGGACTCTCTGTACCTGCCTTCCACCCCCCGTAGGCCAGCTGTTTCCCCAGGCCGGAGGGGAGTGAGACCCAGCACCCAAGCCTGTAAGTGCCGCTGAAGCGGGAGCGGGGCTCCACGCCATAGCAACGATGATGCGCACTCGCACACACGCCTCCTGAGTGGACGAAGAGACGAGCGCAGGTTCCCCCTGCAAAGGCAACGGCCACCAATCAACACACCCGGATCACCCTGCGCTAACACCGATACTAACGCAGTAAGAGGGAAAGGGGAAAAAAAAAAAAAAAAAAGTCTGTTTGCCTCTTTTCATTGGAGAACTTTTACTTCGCCAGAAAACAAACAGGTGACGGGGAGGGGATATTGGATGGGAATCCTCCCTACAGGTATGAACTTTTCTATTGTTTAACATACCTTATGAACTGTATCTATGGAAATTAAGACCTCAGAAAAAAGGCTTTAAAGCATTGGACAACTTATATAATCCTATCAATGTATACATATTAAATGTGCAATACCACTACTGCATAAGGCCGGGGGTTATATACCACCAGGATCTAGAAAAGTTCAGAGGTACAGAGGATTATTCAGCTCTGCAGGAAATGAACATGAACAGGCGTTTTTTCAACAGGAAAAATGTGGAAAAGATATCTATGGGCCCAAAAAATCCTGATGCTTTGAATATACCTTACGAATTGTATCCACTGAAATTAAGATACCAGAAAAAGGGCCTGGAAGCACTGGATAACTTATACAATACTTACAACATATATGTATAGAAGGGCAATACCATCATCGAATACATATAGAGGGTTATACTCTATCAGGGTCTTGAAATACAGAGGTACAGAGGATTATATAGCCTTGCATGAAATGAACATTCTACCAAAAGCATTTGAATAGGAGTTTAAAATGTTTTTTCTTCTTCTCCTCTTCTGTTTGACTCACTTGAAATATATATAAAATAGACCAGAGGGCTTAAAAAAGTCCTGAGGTTCTGAATGCACGAGGTACCCCTTTTTTTCCCTCTCCTTGTTTCCAGAACTAATAAACTCTCTATGCTGGACATCTAATTTAAAAGGAAAAGGTTAAGCGATACCGCAGCCAAATACTTTGTGTAACCTGCAGGCAAAATATAGCAAGGTTCTCTTGGTAAGATGCCGTAACTGGACTTGCATATTTATTTCAAGGTCTGTTTAAAGCCTAAAGAGTACTCGGTTTTAACGCATTAGAAGGTGGATCGCTCTGAGCTACGGTGTAGATACCCTTCACAGCCATCGGCAGAAATAATCCAAAATACAGAGAAGAAGGAAGGAAAAATATTAACGAAATTTGACCCCCAAAGTGGAGGATTGTGTGCTAATTTTTTTTTTTTTTTTACCCCTCTCCTCTCTTGGCCTCCCCTCCCCCTCTCTTTTCACTATATTGCCCCAAAAAGGCACCTCAAGATTGGAAATAGGTACTTTGTATAGTTTACTAATGGTGTTAGTGTTGAATAAAGTGCCTATGCTCTTCATTCAACTGGTAAAAAGAAGGAAAGTAATTACAAGGCGGGATTTCCCCACTTGTCCCATCAGATTTTTTCTGCCTGTCTGAAGACCGTCTGAAAGAGACTGTAAGGGTACAGATATCCCCTGTAAAAGTATTCTAATCCAGGTCAACAGCGACACCCGTTTACTCCGGGGGGAAGTATGATCAAGTTATGGTCTGGGACCAGATAAAAATGAAGGGGAGGACACAAAGGGGATCAGAGTCAAAGACCCCTAAAGACAGTCTCAATAATAGTTCAATTCAGAAATATCTCAAAGATATTAGTTTAAAAAGTCCAGAAATGGAAAAGAAGCAGCAGGGGGCAAAAGAAAAGAAAAGAGAACTGGAAAAACAGAGAACAGAACAGGAGGAGGCATCCAGATTGGAAGCCGACCAGGGAAAGGTCGGAGACCCGGGGCTAAGCATGCCACAAAGGGACTTTACCCAAATACCCACCAAAACTGAGATGGCAGAAATGTTCTCAAAATTAGAAAATTCAATCAAAACCGAAATTAAAAACATTCGGATGGATATGGGCCACCTATTGAAAAGGGTCGAGACAGTTGAATCAGTTGCGACTGAACAAACGAAAGACATGCTTGAGCTCAGAAAACAAATGGAAATAATGCAAACCAAGCATAGAGACACGATTTATAAGATGGAGAGTCTGGAGGACCAGAGTAGAAGACAAAACCTTAGGATCAGGTCCCTCCCTGAACAGAAGGGGGAAGACCTGGTGATGAAAATTAATTGCATCTTTAAACCAATATTAGGAAAACCCGCGGAAATAGACTTAAAAATTGACCGGGTTCACCGCGTCAGGAAACCCTTGGGGGTCCGAGAGGACGTTCCAAGGGATGTACTTGTCCGTTTCCATTCTTACGAAGAGAAATCCCAAATATGGAATAAACTCCGCGGAACCCCCCCCCCCCCCCTTGAAATTTGAAACAGCAGAACTCCAGATCTTCTCGGACCTCTCTGCTGGGACTCTAGCAAGGAGAAGACAGATGAGACCACTATTAGAAATTCTACGGACATCAAATATTAAATATAGCTGGGGTTTCCCTGCAGCTTTGATCGTCATTAAATCTGGGAGAGCAATACGACTGAAGTTTTTGGACGAGATGCCGAACTTCTGTCAGGAACTGGGGATCCCTCCCCCTATCATCCCTGGACTCTGAGTTATTCTGATAGATTTAAGGGGTTTTAGATGGTGGAGGGACGGTCGGGGGGGGGTTAGGGGGTTAATTTTTTTTTTTTTTTTGTGGTGCCGGAAATCACTAAAGGGTGAGGGGCTGGAGGTAAGGGTAGAGTACAGTGGGAGACCCTAGAGGGGTTTTTTGGGCCTGACCGGCTCTACCCTCCTCCCCCCCCTATATGTTAAGGGGGAGAGGAGTGGAGACCCGGCTGACAACCGACTGGTACGGAGCTCCACCCCTAGAATGGTTTGGTGTACAGGGAGGACCCCTACGGGATGCCCCACTGTCCACCTAGGGTCGGAAATCGACCGGGGGGAGGGGAGGGAGGTGGGCAGGATGAAGGATGGGAGGGGGGTGGGGATGAGGGAGGGGAATGGGGAAGGGGAGGGGAAAGAGGCCGTCCCTGCCTTGCAAGATCGTAAAACGAAGCGGAAGTTCAAATGGTCCAGCCGGGCCGTAACATCACGATTAAAAAATAGATGATAATGTACTGAAGTTTATAACGTACAACGTAAAGGGTATTAATTCACAGGAGAAGAGATTTAAGATTCTTAAGGAGATTAGTGAGTACCGTGTAGATATTATTTTTTTACAGGAAACCCATTTTCAACACGAGAATAACGTTAGGATATCCTCTCAAGAATACCCAGTATGGTACTGTAGTGATTCCCCAATAAGAGGAGCTAAAGGGGTGGCTATAGGGTTCGCAAAAAACGTAAAATTTTAACTTCTGGATAGACTGACAGATTACGAGGGAAGGTTCTTGTTTTTGAAATGTAAAATAGGGGGGAAAATATTGCCATTAATGAATCTTTATGCCCCAAATATTGACCCAACGGGATTCCTATCCAGGGTTCTGGGGCGTTTGGCGGATTACCGTGAGGGTGAGATTATCCTTGCCGGGGACCTGAACTTTGGATGGGACCCCAAGCTAGATAGTACATCAAGAGTACAAAGCTTGAGCTACCCGAAGCTTAAAAAAATAAAATCAAAACTACATCAAAACCATTTGATTGACGTCTGGAGGGTTCAGCACCCAAACGTCAAAGACTATACATTTTTTTTCCCCAGTTCATGGCACACACTCAAGGCTAGATTACTTCTTACTGGAACATAAAACGTTAGACCTGATATTGTCAACTCAGATCGAGATAACGACTCTTTCTGACCATGCTCCGGTGTCGATGGTCCTTAATCTTCCGGGGTTGCAAAGGCCACCATTTACATGGTGTCTGAACGACAGCTTACTATCGGAAGGTTCAATTGAAAATACTATAAGAGGGGAAATTGAATCCTTCTTTGAGATCAACAACACCGGAGATACGGCGATTTCCACATTATGGGAGGCACATAAAGCCTATATTAGAGGGATACTTATCTCGATCGGAGCAGGGAAAAAAAGAGAGAAAAACGAACATATTTCACGATTGAAGGAAGAGATCCACACCCTCGAACAGGAACATAGAGACGAAGGGGTTCAAAGTCAGGACACGTTTCATAGATTGATAAATAAAAGGGAGGAATTAAAAACGATCATAGAACAAGATTCAAGGAAGTGGTTTCATAAAATAGCTAAAGAGAGACACCAATGGGGAAATAAGTCCGGTAAACACCTGGCAAGGATACTCAAAAAGAAGAGAGAAATTAACTACATAGAGAAGATTCAAAATAAAACAGGTTTATTGCTTAATTCTACTAAAGATATTGCTAACGAGTTTAAAAAATATTATGAAGTACTCTACGATGTAAAGTCAAAGGAACAGCAACCCCAGGTGGTCGGTACCGACTGTAGGGACTTTGTAAAGAATAGTCACCTTCCCTCGTTGTCTAGTGCGGATAGTCTGAATATGGATAGACCTATAACAGAGGAGGAAATATATGAAGCTTTAAAGACTTCTCCATCGGGAAAGAGCCCGGGACCAGATGGGTTCACCCTAACATACTACAAATGCTATAAGGACTTACTCGTCCCTAGGTTGTGCCGGTATTGGAATAGGCTTGGGGAGGATTGTGTAATGAGAAGCGAAGCGTTGATGGCATCAATCACACTAATTCTAAAGGAGGGAAAGGACAGAACATTATGTTCTAGTTACCGCCCCATTGCCCTTCTCAATGCCGACACAAAACTATTTGCGAAGGTTTTAGCTAATAGATTTAAAGTACACATGACTGAACTGGTACACCCGGACCAGGTTGGGTTCATCCCGGGAAGGGAGGGGAGGGATAATGGGATTAGGGCCCTGTTGTTACTCCGGGCTGCTGGGCTGGGAGATGTCCCCAGTCTATTCCTGTCAATGGACGCCGAGAAGGCCTTTGACAGGACAGACTGGGGACACATGATTGCTATGTTGGAGACAATGGGAGTGGGTCAGAGAATGATCAGCTGGGTAAAAATCCTTTATGACAGACCCCAGGCAAGGGACAGGGTCAATGGGGTGCTTTCGTCTCCCTTGGTCATGAGAAACGGCACTCGTCAGGGTTGCCCCTTGTCCCCCCTTCTCTTCGTTTTATCCCTGGAACCTTTACTTTCTACTAAACGTAACTCCATAGATATAAAGGGGAGGGTGGTCGGGGGGGAGGAGCACAAGATGGCGGCCTTTGCAGACGATGTGCTATTTTTCATAACCAATCCCCGGATTACATTACCAAACCTCCTCGAGATCCTGAAACTATACGGTTATACGTCAAATTTTAAAATAAATCTCACTAAGTCTGAGATCCTTAATATTAATATAAACCACGTTGAAGTCGAACGTCTATCAAAAGAGTTCCACTTCCCGTGGAGGGATAATATAAAGTACCTTGGAGTAAGGCTTTCTGACACTCCAAGGAAAATGTATTTACTAAACTATCTCCCGCTGTTGGACGAGATTAGAAATGAAATAAAAAAAATGACATCTTGTCCTCTATCCTGGATGGGGAGAATTAATGCTGTTAAAATGATTATAGTACCAAAAGTTAACTATAAATTACAGATGCTCCCGCTTTCAGTGCCACAGGTTTTCTTCGGAATATTAAATAAAATAATATCAAAATTCATATGGTCCAACAAGAAGCCCCGTATAGCCGCAAGGACTTTATCTAGGGGAAAAAATCAGGGAGGGTTAGCTTGCCCTGACTTTGCTAAATATTATAGCGCTATAACACTTTCACGGGTAATGGAATGGATAAAGGGGGGAAGTAATAAGAGGTGGGTAAATATTGAAAATTCACTAAGCAGTGCACAGCAATAAGAGGTGGGTAAATATTGAAAATTCACTAAGCAGTGCACAATTAGGTCACATTATTTGGAATCCATCAAAATATAGGATAGTTGATGAAAGGACACATGAAATTACACGGGTTACATTAAGAGAGTGGGATAGGTTATTTAGGAAAAATAAATGGGAATATAACTCCCCTTTGTTTTACTTAAAAGATAATATTTTTTTTGCACCAGGTAGGAGTGAAGTATGGGGAAATTGGATTAAAAAAGGGGAGGCACAGTTGAGAGATATTATCCAGCAAGGAAAAATAGTCACTTATCACGATTTAAGTAAAAATATAGACTTAATGTCGATTGACGCATGGAGGTAGTTTCAGCTGAAACATTTTGTGGAGGGTCTCCCGCAACCAATTCGATACGGAGAGGATTTCACGGCACTTGAGAGAATATGTTTAAGAACCTCAACTAGAAATAATATCTCCCGCATATACAAAATGTTGATCAGCGAAGAAACTGAAGAGGTCCCCCCATGCGTCAAAAGATGGGAGGAGGAACTTGGAGTTCCGTGTAGTCACAGTAGAATCAATAGAATTTTTCAGTTAATGCACTATTCGGCGTTCAATATGAAAACTATAGAAGTTAGTTACAAATGCCTTTCAGGTTGGTACCTGACCCCTTTGAAGCTTAGTAGATTTCAAAAAGATAAATCCTCGGTGTGCTGGCGAGGGTGCGGGGCCATAGGCACGATGTCCCACATTTGGTGGGGATGTCCCAAGATCAAAAAATATTGGCAACAAATTTTGGACCTAATTAAAACAATCACAGGTAAAACTATTCCGGAGGAACCTTGGAGGGTACTGTTTCAAGGGTCTGATATACCAGTGAGACAGTACAAGTCTTCTATAGTACCGATTATGTTAAATGAAGCTAAAAACTTAATTGCATTGAAATGGCGAGATCTGGAGAGCCCTCGCATAGGGGAATGGATAGCTAGAGTTAATTTACAGCAAAAAATGGAAGGATTTGAGAGTTACGGGGAAAGAGTTGAGAAAGACGAGGAAGAGACCGGAAAATGGGAGGGATGGGATACTTTCAAAGATTCATGGAGATTTGCTGAAGAAATAATAAGATAAAGGGGGATGGTCGAGAATCTCATAGGTATTGTGCCCTAAATTCGATACTCCTGTGCGTACACATTCGCCATATAGGACAGTAACCGGAAGTACCCGGAAACCGATTGCAAGGCAGGGACGGGGGGGGGGGGGGGTGAGTTAATATAAAATGTTCTTTACATGTTGTAAGTTGTGTAATGTATATGTTGAAACATTTATAAGTAAAGATTTAAAAAAAAAAAAAAAAAAAAAAGAACATCAAATACAGCCAGTGTGTTTTCGGGCAAAAAGCCTCCCGTTTCTTCAGGGTTTCCTATTTAGTAAATTTCCCCTTTATTCCTATTCCGGGAACAACTTACAATGTTGGACGTTTTCCTCAGTCCCAGTGAAAAAGTAAAAATGATCATCAAGACACAGAGGGTGAACATAGACTGCAATAAAAACCTGATAGAAATTCTAACTTCTCCCCACTCCATCCAAAATTCATGAAAAATGGTTTTGAAACACTGTAATGAGCTCCCACCAAGAAATTCTATATAATGTACTTTTAGAATTAGATGACCAAATACTTCTTTATAGTAATTTTTCAATTACATTTTTTTACGTGTTTCAATAAAGAAGGCAGCACCACTGGGGAGCAAACACTAAATCTAAAGTGCAACCTTTTGCTTCTTACAGTTGCAGAGTGGCAGCTAGGTTTGTAGTGTTCTAATCTGTAGAAAGGGATGTTATTTATAGTCATGCTTTTAGCACTACACCCTGGAACTGATAGAGCATTATTTTATTTGAATAAATTATATTATATTTTCATATTTATTATGAGTGCATTGTGTGGTGTGTGCTGGTGATCAATTATTTATCATGTCATGTTGTTTCAGCTTCCAGGTATATTTGATGTGGAGTTTGTAAGCTCCCAGCTGAGGAACTCAGGCATGCTAGAAGCCGTACAGTTAATGAAAGATGGCTATCCGATCCGTATCCCATTTAAAGAATTTGTGAACAGGTAAGAACCACTCACGGTTGTCTTATTTTTTTATTTGCCAGGTATTCTGACCTTTGGACTCCTGCTAATGACATCATGTTGTCTGAGATCAGAATTTTATCTTTCAGATATGGTCATCTGGTGGAGAAAGGCATCACTTTTCCTGATGACAGAGAATGCTGCGCTGCTGTTCTCAACAAAACATTTGGTGACTCGTCATCATTATATCAGATTGGCATCTCTAAGGTAATTGAAAGTGATGGTTTCAGAAGGGCCTGTAGTTCTTTTGAATAGAAAGTTAGCAGACATTGCACACAGGAAAACAGTAGAGTCTTCTGGGCAACTGTACTGGCAGCTTGTCTATCCCTAGCAGAAACATGGGGGCCTGGAGAACTATGTTATCTTAGTTATTAACATTAAGTGTAACTTTGAAAACCTAATGTATACATCAAAACATAACTCATCTTACTGCTAATCACTTATTGGTGTCACTGCTACTAAGGCCGGCTATACACGGTTCAAAACCAGCCTGCCGGATTCTCTTGCAATTATTGGTGGTGGCTGCTATAGCCGCTAGAGATAATCATTGTCTTCTCTGGTGAGGACGGCTTTCCAAGCCCCACCCCACAGGGAGAACACAATGGCCCGGCAGGAGGGATTCCTGCATCAACACTGTATGTGTTGATGGGGGAACCAAGCGAGTGTCTTTCTTGCAACCCGTGGTTGCAGGAAAGAAATTTGCTCTGTGTATGGTCAGCCTAACTGCAACATTTGATGTAATTCAATTCATGTCACAAATCACAGGGCCTCATAGTAAACTCTGGATGAACTCACACCACCCCTACCACTAGGTAACTCCTGTCTAATGAAATTGTGTGGCACCTGACATTTTGATAAATTTTTTTACCCCAGGTGGTCAGTAATTAATATTGTACACATATATTATATATATATATATTCCCATGGTGGCCTCTTTTAACCTCTTTCTTTTACATAGATTGTAAGTGGACAGCCATACCCTTCCCTAGTGAAAGCATTCTTGTACATCAGTGGTCAGTGTAAGTTCTTCACGTACATTGGTGGAGAAGTGCCCCCTTACATTCATGGTTTGTGGATAAATGCCCTGATTTATCAGTTATCAGTGGTAGGTAGGACATATGACGCCTTACATTTATCCATGTTTACATTGGTAAATAGTGGGAGGAAGAGCGCCCCATTAAATTGGTAGTTAGTGTAGGATGCCCCCTTTATTCATGGTCAGTAGAAGAATGGCCAATCTGACAGTGTCTGTTGGCATGGTGAGTCATCAGTCTTAACTTGCAACCCCAGTTACTAACCCCTCCCTTCACCAAGGCCCCATAGCAGACATGTGGGCAGCTATAGCTGTTTTTTAAACTACTGCCATAGAGAATCATATTGTTCTCTTGTGTGTTCATATCAATGGTCCTGAGTAGTTTTCTTGTTCTAGAGTGGCCTGTACAGTAACACAGATTATACAGACACTATGTCCTTCTTTGCCAAAAGTTATTGCAGAACCCCTACTTATCTGAAGTGCAGTGTGGCTAACCAGTGACAGGACTAAAGTATTGTATATTATTCAGGTGTTCCTAAAGGAGCAAAGCAGGGAAGTACTAAGGAAGAAATGGGAAGAAGTCCAGAGCTTGGCAGCTCTCACTCTACAGAAAAATCTCAGAGGATTTCTTAACCGCAAAAATTTTCAGGTTTATCGGCGCAAGATCACTGTTGTTCAAGCACACGTCAGGGGGCGTCAGGCAAGGTAAGTAGCCCAGGATCTTGTAATAGCTGACTCTGATTTTGAAGTAACTGATGATGGTCACACAGTACTTATGCAAAATATAGTGTTATTTACCTAAATATTTGGATTTTTGTACCCTAAGATCCATTTCTTGTAGTTCATTGAGGGACACAGGGGTTCACAGACTGTTGGGTTATAGTGCCTCTTATGGGAGGTGTAGGACACTGGAAAACAAAAATAGTGTCAGCCCAATATAACTCCCATTCCCAAAATGCCTCAGGTTTGTGTAAAGCAGTACAAAGAACATGATCACATGATATGATAGACACAGAGAGGTGCGACCTGTGCACTCAATTAACTAAAATTGAGTGCACAGGTAAAATTAACTGTGTTGATGGGTTGGCAAATATACACATAATATACAGAAAAAGTCTCCTTTCGGTATATATGCAGAGGAGCCTTCGGCTCAAAAGCTGGTCTGCGGAAGATCAGTACAAAAAGGTACCTATTATGCATGCTCTTTGATAGGGGAAGCCTCTTTTGCAAAATCCCTAGACTCCTTTAATAAGGATGTCACTCTTTTACTCCAACAAAAAAAAGGGGGTTTGCCTCTATCTGGAAAACTCTCTACCCCAGAGCCTAGGGGAGTTCCTTTTATTTCTCCCAAACCTCCATATCCAATCCAAAGTTTGAAACTCAGTTCCATCATAAGCCCTGCACTCCCAAGACCTTCTCACAATGAGGGGATGACCTCACTTGCCAAAGGGGTTGATGTCGGTCAGCCTTTGTGGCCACCTGCTTCCAGGACATTTCAGACGCCTGGAATCAGAATGTGATATCCAGGGGCTAGAAGTTAGAATTTTATTCTCTACCTCTGGCCCACTTCATGTTGTTAAACCTTCAAACATCCTTGCAAAGACTAGCAGACCTCCACTCTGCTCTGCTCTGGAGCATTTTCTCTCTCAAGGAGGTTGATTTACTAAAGGATTTAAGAATGTTCTCACAATAAAATGTGTGAAGATTCACTTGAATTATCCAATCATGTGAAAAGAACATTCCTGTTTGCCTTTTTCACCTGCACGATTGAATAAGTAAAGTGAATCTTTACACATTTTTTTGTGGGAGCACTCTAAAATCCTTTAGTAAATCATCCTCAAGGTGACATAGGGAAATCCTTCTTTTCATTGGCCAGGGAAAGTCTCACAAAAAAGGAAATTAAAGAGCCACACCACTGCTAAGAGGTCCTGATACATTTTTATTTTAATAAGAGTCCAAAGAGTGTTCAACACGTTTCAGGTGTCCATAAATGCCCTTTCAACAGACCGAGAATGGACTAGAAGTCAGTTGGATATTGAATCTTATTTCTTCCATAGTTATTACAAGCACAGCCTTTGTCAGCAGCTGGTTTGGCTGTCAAACCCTGGTTAAGGGGGCATTTTTGTGTAAAATTTCCAGGAAAAAATTGTAGAGTGTAGAGTAGTTTTCACTGGGAACGTGAAATGCAGTGTAAATAAAAGTAGTATTCTTGAAATAAAAGTACAGCTTATTCGGCAAATAAACTAAACTTGCTTTTTAAAATTATTTTTTTTTATTACAAATGCAATATCCACTGTATATGTTAAGAACATTTCAACTATACATGCAAACAGGTAATATTTTATTGCCGTTTATTGCCACTTTTAGGCAAATGCGTTTAATAGCGTTTCTTCGAAAGCAAAAAAAATGGGTGCAGACGCCAAAGTTTCCGACGTTTAGGACGCCAAACGCGTCTAAACGCGTCTATAAGGGGTTACCCACATTTAGCCACATTTCGTTTATAGGCGTTTTTCTTTTTTGCTCATTTAAAAAAATATATATATTTTTTTAAACGCAAAACGATGCAAACGCGGCATGTAAACGTGGCAAAACGGATGTTTTAAACCTGGGTTACAATCTGTCAAATTAAATTGTTCAGGAGAGCTTGTAAAAACATCCCGTGTACATGGGGCCTAATTGTTGGTGTTAACAACATGAAAAAACAATTTGCTGACCAGACTATAGGGAAACATTATGCTGATTGTGATGGTGGAGAACATCATTTAAAGGTTTTTCCTTCTACTCGTGAAATGTTCCCTGTGCCACTGGCTGCAATACAACCCCAAAGCATGATTGATCCACCCCCATGCTTAACAGTTGGACAGAGGTTCTTTTCATTAAATTCTGTGCCCTTTCTTCTCCAAACATACCTTTGCTCATTCCGGCCAAAAAGTTCTATTTTAACCTCATCGGTCCACAGAACTTGTTTCCAAAATGCCTCAGGCTTTTCTATATGTTCATTTGCAAAGTTTAAACGCTGATTTTTGTGGTGAGGACGTAAAAGAGGTTTTCTTCTGATGACTCTTCCATTAAGACCATATTTGTACAAGTATCTCTTTATAGTGGAATAGTGTACCACAACTCCAGTGTCTGCCAGATCTTTCTGGAGGGATCGTGCAGTCAAACGTGGGTTTTGAATTGCTTTTCTCACAATCCTGCGAGCTGTTCTGTCTGATATTTTCTTGGTCTTCCAGATCTTGCTTTAACTTCCACTGTTCCTGATGACTGCCATTTCTTAATTACATTCCGAACAGAGGATATTGACATCTGAAAACACTTTGCTATCTTCTTATAGCCTTCTCCAGCTTTGTGAGCGTCAACTATTTTCAGTTTCAGTTTTCTAGACAACTGCTTAGAAGAACCCATGGTGCTGATTGTTGGGGCAAGGTCAGATGAGTCTGGCCATTTAAAACCTTTGAGATTGACATCGCCTGGTCTTCCCAGACGATGATTGAGAACAATCCATGACACTGGCAGGTCTCAGCTTTGCAAAGGGGGGCAGTGCATGCTATAAATTCTGCAGGGTGCCCAAACTTTTGCAGACGTCATTTTTTTGTTTTCTGTAATTTTGAAAGTGTAAATGATGGAAATAAAATCTAACTTTTTTTGACATATTATAAGAATGTCTAATCTGTAATTTGATGCCATTTGGAGATTTTGCCATCTTTCCTTGGCTTCGTTATGCACATTAATACACATTTTAACCTGGGGTGCCCAAACTTTCGATCCCCACTGTATATTACTTATTATTGTAAAAGAACATATTCCACGCTTCTTTTTTTTTTTTCTGTAAAAAATTGGCTTTAAAAAAAAAAAAAATGTTTTCCCCAATTTTCTATTTTTTCTAGGTCTTCCCATCTCTAGTATGGGGTGACAGTGGTTGGCAGTGGGAGGGCGTCTGTCTGGGGTGACAGTGATGGGGGTGGGGATGTCAGTGTGAAGTGTCAGTGTTTGGTGTCAGTGGTTGACAGTGTTGGGGGTGTCAGTCTGAGGTGACAGTGGTTGACATTGAGAGGGGGTGTCAGTGTCGTAGAAAAACCCACCATACTCTTTTGCGCTATTAAGCGCCCTTCCAGCTTTTCAGTATAATGCATCTTTAAACAACCCGTGTCTCCCACATTTCCCCAATAAACAGACATAGTCACCTTCTTAGCTCCATTACTCAAACCAAGTGCCCTGCCCTGAGCAAATTTTATTCATATACCAAATAGAGCCTCATGTTTTCACAATCGGCCAATCAAGCACAGGCATTCCCTCAAACAGGAGGGGTTATACAACAACCAATGAATAATGACTAGGGGAGTCTTATAAGCATGTCTGAGCGGGGGCAGCGTGTACAATCTCCCGCCCCCTGTCTCTGTAAGCTATCTTTAGCTAGAGACAGGAAGCTTGAGACCATGAAAGCTGTTCCCGACCACAACGATTCAAAGACTCCCGTTTTTACTGTTTGGCGTGAATCCTTATTCTGCATTGTTCAGAGAACAAAGCATACCCGGATTATACTACCGTCCAGTGTGGATGGGAGATTATCTGCAGGTGCACGCCACGGCACCCCCAAATGTGTTGATCAGGCACACAGGGGTGACACAAGCATACATCCACTAAACCGATAATGTCTTTGCAGAGCGAACACATCCCCCCCAGACGATCAGGGTCCCTTCGCTGGTGGACATATCCCCACTCTGCAAACACTTCTCTACATCCCCAAGGAGCTTTTCACTACCAAATGGATCTCAACCAGTGTCAGTCGGCCCCAGTCAGCTCTTTAGAGTGAGCTGTGGGAGAACTAACACTGGGAGACACTATTACAATACATATTAAATACATCTTCATAAAATTTCCACAACAGTCAGTCTCGGATGACAGTGGTTGGCGGGGGGGGTGTCAGTCTGGGGTATTTGTGATGGGGGTGGGGATGTCAGTTTGGGGTGTCAGTGATTGGTGTTGGGGGGTGTCAGTCTGGTGTGTCAGTGGTTGGCAATGGGGGGGTGTCAGTCTGGGGTGACAGTGGTTGGCAGTGGGGGTGTCAGTGGCTGGCAGTGAGGAGGGGTGTCAGTCTGGGGTGACAGTGGTTGGAAGTGGGGGGGGGGATGTCAGTCTGGAGTGACTATGGTTGGCAGTTGGGTGGTGTCAGTCTGGGGTCACAGTGGTTGGCGTCGGTCTGGGGTGACAGTGTTGGGGGTGTCCGTCTGGGCTGTCAGTGTTTAGCATTTTTGGGGGGCCTTGGTGTCAGTGATTTATGGGGGGTGTCAGTGGGGGGGGGTGTCAGTCTGGGGTGACAGTGGTTGGCAGTGGGGGGGTGTCAGTGGGTGGGAGTGGGAGGGGGTATCAGTCGTGGTGAAAATGGTGGGGGAGGTGTCAGTCTGGGGTGTCAGAGGTTGGCGATGGGGGTGCCAGTCTTGGATGACAATGGTTGGCAGTGGGAAGGGGGGTGACAGTGGTTGGCTCTAGGGGAGTGTGAGTCTGGAGTGACTGTGGTTAGCATTAGGGGGGGTCTGTCTGGGGTGTCAGTGATCGATGGGGGGTGTCAGGGATTTTGGCAGTGGGAGGGTGTCAGTCTGGGATGACAGTGGTTGGCAGTGGAGGGGGGAGAGAATCTGGGGTTACAGTAGTTGGCAGTGGGGGTGTCAGTCTGGGGTGACAGTGTTTGGCAGTGGAGAGTGTGAGTCTGGAGTGACTGTGGTTGGCAATGGGGGGTGTGAGTCTGGGGTGACAGTGGTGGGGGTGTCAGTGTTTGGCATTAGGGGGTGTCAGTGATTGGTGGGGGTGTCAGTGATTTTGGCAGGTGGAGGGTGTCAGCCTGGGATGACAGTGGTTGGCAGTGGGGGGGCAGTTTGGGTTGACAGTAGTTGGCAGTGGGGGTGTCTGTCTGGGGGGACAGTAGTTGGCAATGGGGGGTGTCTGTCTGGGGGGACAGTAGTTGGCAATGGGGGGTGTCAATCATGGGTGATAGTGGTTGGCAGTGGGGGGTGTCAGTCGGGGGTGTCAGTGTTTGGCAGTGGGGGGTGTCAGTCTGGGGTGTCAGTGTTTGGCAGTGAGGGGTGTCAGTCTGGAGTGGCAGTGGTTGGCAGTGGGAGGGTCTTAGTCTGGGGTGATAGTGGTTGTCAGTGGGGGGGTGTCAGTCTGGAGTGATAGTGGTTGGCAAGTGGGGGGGTGTCAGTCTGGGGTGACAGTGGTAAGGGTATTAGGATTTAGTCTCGTATCCCCTCACTAACACATCCTGTGGGATCTGTGGTAGAAATGCATATTTCTCTTGTTTGAGAACTGCATTGAGAAGTACAGTGTTACTTTAACTGTATTCCAGGATTTGCTTGTCTTCAGCTGAGAGAACTTGCAATAGTTTAAAAAAATCTGAAATCTTTTATTAACCACTTCCCGACCACCTCCTGTATATATACGGCGTCAGAATGGCTCTGCTGCACGAATCGCCGTATATATACTATGGCTCCTTTAACCACTTGCCGCCCGCCCCAATAGTAAAAAGATGTTGGCAAAGTGGTTTTAAAATCCTGACTGGACGTCATATGATGTCCTATGATGCACATCGCGGCGATCGTTGTTGCAGGGTGTCAGTCTGACACCCCGCAACTACGATCTTGGTAAAGAGTCTGACGGAGAGTCTTTACCACGTGATCAGCCATGTCCAATCACGGCTGATCACAGTGTAAATAGGAAGAGCCGGCGATCGGCTTTTCCTCACTCGCGTCTGTCAGGCGCGAGAAGAGCCAATCAGATGCTCCTCTGACAGGGGGGGTCTGTGCTGATCTATTATCAGTACAGCCCCCCCAAGGATGCCCACACTGGACCACCAGGGACGCCACCAGCCAGGGATGCCCAGCACCAGGTATGCCACCCTAGCCCATCAGGGATGACACACAGTGCCCACAATGGATGCCAATCAGTGCCCACAATGGATGCCAATCAGTGCCCACAATGGGCATCACTGATTGGCATGCATTATTGTTTGGCACTGATTGGCATCCATCAGTACCAAACAAAAAAATACAATGCTGCCTATCAGTGCCCATCCGTGCCACCTATCAGTGCCCATCCATGCCGCCTATCAGTGCCTATCCATGCCCATCCGTGTCGCCTATCCATGCCCATCCATGCCGACTATCCATGCCCATCCGTGCCGCCTATCCATGCCAATCCGGGCCAGCTATCAGTGCCCATCCGTGTCGCCCATCAGTGCCACCTATCAGTGCCACATATCAGTGCCCATCAATGCCACCTCATCAGTGCCACATATCAGTGCCGCCTTATCAGTGCCCATCAGTGCAGCCCCATCAGTGCTCATCAGTGAAGGAGAAAACTTACTTATTTACAAAGTTTTGAAACAAACAAAAAAAAAAAAATTTTTTTCAAAATTTTTGGTCTTTTTTTATTTGTTTAGCAACAAATAAAAACCGTAGAGGTGATCAAATACCACCAAAAGAAAGCTCTATTTGTAGGGAAAAAATGATAAAAAATGTCATTTGGGTACAGTGTAGCATGAATGCGCAATTGTCATTCAAAGTGCAACAGCGCTGTAAGCTCAAAATTGGTCTGGGCAGGAAGGTGCCATAGCGGGGGCGCGCAGGGGGCCCAAGGCGCATGGCCGGCATGCGCGATCCCCGCCGGCAACCCGCGATTACAGACACGAGGGCAGCAACGGGGATTTGTATGTGTAAACACACAAATCCCTGTTCTGTCAGGGGAGGAGAAACAGATTGTGTGTTCTTACTAAGTAGGAACAATGATATGTCTCCTCCCCCAGTCAGTCCAATACCCTCACAGTTAGAACACACCTAGGGAACACACATTTAACCCCTTGATCGCCCCCTAATGTTAACCCCTTCCCTACCAGTGACATTTATACAGTAATCAGTGGCTATTTTTAGCTCTGATCGCTGTATAAATGTCAATGGTCCCAAAAAGTGTCAAAAGTGTCCAATCTGTCCGCCGCAATGTCGACATTACTAGTAAAAAAAAAAAAAAAATGCCATAAATCTACCCCCTATTTTGTAGACGCTATAACATTTTTTTTTACCAAACATATGTAGAAGAATACATATTGGCCTAAACTGATGAAGAAGTTTTTTTTTGTTATTATTTGGGATATTTATTATACCTTAAAGTAAAAAATATATTGTTTTTTTTTTTTAAATTGGTGCTCTTTTTTTGTCTATAGCACAAAAAATAAAAAACCGCAGAGGTGATCAAATACCACCAAAAAAAAGCTCCATTTGTGGTAAAAGGGTACATAAATTTTGTCTGGGTACAACCTCGCATGACCGCGCAATTATCAGTTAAAGCCATGCAGTGCCATATCGCAAAAATGGCCTGGACAGGAAGGAGGTAAATTCTTCCGGGGCTGAAGTGGTTAAGGTCTTCTACGCTTTACGTACCCTCACTTTACGCACACTCGCAAATACAGACACATTGGTGCCTATGGGAAATCTTGGTCAGCTTGACATGGCACTGCTATCGAACCATAAGTGATAGGGACCCAGGACTACAACATATCTAATTATGGGGTCGGCCAGCTTGCCTAGGTAATCTACCATGTTGTAGTCCTGGGTCCCCTTAACGTGCTCCCCAAGTTTGGTGTCCCTGTCACTTATGGTTCAGGAGCAGTGCCATGTCAAGCGGACCAAGATTTCCCATAGTTAGTGTATGCACATGCTTTCAGAAGTGAAAAAGGGTATCGCTTCACTTTAAGTACATTTTCATTTTACACACATGCTCTGGTCCCATTGTATACTTTAAAGTGAGGTGTGCCTGGTATATATGTCATAGATATATTATTTATCATTGTAAAAAGAACATATTCCACACTTGTTTATTTTTCCCTTCAAAACAAAAAACTTTTCCCCAATTTTTTTGTTTTTTTTCCATTTCTACCCAAAAGGCAATGTATACTCTCTGTGCTGTCGCCCTAACTTTTACCTTGAATAAAGTTGTATCTTGAACTCTTAGCAGTTTTGTGGCACTTTCCATTTTTGTTACACTACAAGTCAAGGAGGCCATGGAGATCTTCTGGGGTATAGAAGCTGCCTGCCCGAGAAACAGATTTATCAATACTTTAAGATAGCAATGTAGCGCTACCCCCACAAGGGCTGTTAGATTTTTGGGTCCCCCTTTGCAGACACAGAATGACAAAAAGAATGTTCAGCATCCACTCGGTAGTCAAAAACCAGTCCAGGGTGTTTTGTTTTTACTTTATTAGGGGATAAACTTATACAGGGTTGGACTGATATGGGATACCCAGAACTGTAGTTGAATGTAACTTGAGGACTTCACCTGTTCGAACGTTCTTGCGAACATCCGAGTTTGCGGGTAGATCGGTGGGATGTTCTAGGGCTCTAATTGGATGAAGCCTTGCACCTGACCACTGGCCAGGTGCAAGGCTTTGCCAATTAGCACTGTTTAAGTCCCTGATTGGACAAAGCGATGATTACTTTCTCCAATCATGGCTCAGTACTCATACTTCCACCCCACACTATAAAAGCTAACTTCCCATAGCCAGCTCTTGTAGTGTGTTGGAGTGGCGATGGATAGAGCAGGGCTAGTTTTGCTACTAGCAGTTAGTGTGTTCACTGTTCACTTATTGTGACTCTTGAGTGCAGTGTTAGTTTAGTGTTAGTATTGTGTGTGAGAATAGTGTGTCAGTGTAGTATGTTAGTGTAGTGCAGCATTACATTACATTTTGGCCTCATGCACACTGCTGCTGCTAAACGGACATTTAGGAGCAGTTGGGCAGGCCCAGAGGTGGATCACACCATGCCAGCTGGAGCCAGGAATGATGGTGTGCGATAATGGCACTAACCTCCTGTCTGCCCTTCGACAGGGAAAGTTGACACATGTACCATGCCTGGAACATGTCCTCAATTTGGTGGTGCAGCATTTGTTAAACCATGTACCCAGGTTTGCAAGATCTTCTGAAGCAGGCCAAAAGAGTCTGTAGCCATTTCAGGTGGTCATACACAGCCAGTGGTCGGTTGGCTAAAATTCAGCAGGAATTCCACCTGCCCATAAACCGCTTGATTTGTGACATGCCCACCAGGTGGAACTCAACTTTGGTAATGCTGCAGTGGCTGCACGTTCAGCAGAGGGCCGTCAAAGAGTACCTGTGTTAGTATGGCACAAGGACAGGCTCAGGGGAGCTTGGCTTTTTTTCACCTGGCTGCCGATAAAGGATGCATGCACTGTACTGTCACCATTTTAGGAGTCAACAAAGATAGCGAGTCATGACAATGCATATATCAGTGACACAATCCCTCTTGTTTACCTGCTGGATCAGACTCTGCCTGGCATTATGGACAGGGCACTCGGAGCAGAGCAGGAGGAACAGGAGGACTTCCTTTCTTCTCAAGGCCCGATTTATGCAGATGCCATTCTTGCCATGCCACAGAACACACAAGAGGCAAGGGAGGAGGATTATGGCAGTTTTGGAGGCATTAAAACAGAGGAAGACATATGTCAAACCTTAAGAGATGGGTTTTTAGTCCCAGAAGCCTTGGGAGTAGTACACGGCTGGGAGGAGGCAGCTCCACATACTGTAATCCTCAGTGATACCGAGGACTCATGAGAAATGCCTCCACAAACTTGCGGTGCATGGGCCCCCTTATTCTTCAGAGCCTGCAAAAGGACCCTAGAATTCGTGGTATCAAGGATAAGGATCATTATTGGTGGCAACCCTCCTTGACCACCATTACAAGAGGAAAGTCTCGGAACTCATCCCATCCCCACAGAGGAAGCATAGGTTGAAATATCTTGAGGACATCTTTAAGAGGACTCTGGTCCTATCAGACATTGGTAGGTTACAGTCTCATGGAAAAGCTAGTTTTGAGGCTTCTGTTAGTCAAAGGAGGAGCGGTGGAGAAGGGGGCTGTCTCAGTGATGCAATTCAAAAAATTTTTAGCCCTCAAGGCTGTCAGCTTCAACATCCCATCGGCAGCACCTGTATCAAATAGTGAAAGATTACCTAGGGGCGAAAACAGATATGGAGAGCTTTCCAGCAGTTTCTGAGTCAGGAGAATAGACCACTGGCCAGAACTTGCCCAGTATGAGCAAGTCCTGACCCAGTATTGAGCTGCTGGGCTACCCTACATCCAGCGTGCTTTTCAAAGGGGCATTCAGTACTGCCGGAGGTTTTGGGACAGATAAAAGAGTGCGTTTGTCCACCGACTCCCTGACATTTGTAAAAATGAATCAATCCTGGTTTAGCAGCAGCTATCAAGCCCCTGATGTCCCTGATTAAGTGTTATTGGGATTGTGAATCTCTGCAAGACTGTTTAGGTTGCCTAGCTTTGTGGGTATTGATTTTATCTTGAAGTAATTTTTTGGTTTTATGGGCACATCTAACCAATTAATACCCGAGGACCAATTTTTTCCACACCTGTTTGACAGTTGCATCAAATACATTTTTTTTACAGTGAGGCCAATTCTTGCTTTTTTTGTTTAATCATTTTTTATTGAACAGAAGGAAAAACGTACAAAACACATGGCATTGACGACAACCGTGTACATCACAAATGGCAATATGCCGCATATAACAAGGGTGTACAAAAACAGAGCACTGGGTGTCAGTCTCAGAGTGATCAGTATATGGGGAGTAAGTTTCCCTTCAGGTTTCAAGGAGAAGCATACAGAAAAAGAGACAGGAGGGTAGAGAAAAGAAAGGGACGCAGAGGGGGGAGAGGGAGAGGAGGGGAGGTGGAGAGGGGGGGGGGGGGAGGTGGGGGTTCTGCCCAAGTCCGTCCAACGGTAACAGCAAAGCAACCACATTTGTCATGCAAATTACACAGGGCAAGACATGATTTCCGCATAGGCGGTGGAATACTTAAAGGCAAACCAGCCGGTCCAGATCTGTCTCGCGAGGTCCGCTTTACCCCGCAGGGAGAGAGTCATGTCCTCCATACGGTATACATAGTCTACCTTTATCAGCCATTGACGTAGGGTCGGAATGGTCCTGGACTTCCAAAATCGAGGTATGAGAGATTTAGCAGCATTAAGTAGGTGGGGGGTCGCTGAGCGTTTGTATGGACCGACTGGTTTGTCTGTACAGTGGAATAGCACACACCAAGGGTCATTGGGGATTACACATCCCTGTATTTCTCTAATCCAGTGTAGGATAGCCAGCCAGAAGGGACGTAGCCTCGGGCAATACCACCAGATGTGGGCATGGGTTGCTATCTCGCCACATTCCCGCCAGCAGAGGGGTGAGGTTTGTGGGAACAGTTTGTGCAGCAGTGCGGGGGTGTAGTGCCACCTGGTTAAGAGCTTGTAGTTGACCTCTGCCATCCTGGAGGCTCCGGAGGAAGTGTGGGCTAGTATGAGTATCTTACTTTTTTGTTCGGGGGATAGCTCTTTGTGCAGATCAAGTTCCCAGTTGTGAAAGAAGGCGGGGCTACTGCTCGATTGGAGCGAAGTTAGTGTCTGGTAGAAATATGAGATGGGTTTCCCAATGGCATGTGGGTCGGAGAAAGCAATTTCCAGGGGGGAGAGGTCATCAAACGACCTGAGAGGTTTTGGTAGGGAGTGAACAAAAGCGGTGAGTTGGTGGTGTTTCCATTGGTCCATGAAGGAGCAGGGAGTCGAAGTGAGCAAGGTGCTCAGTGGGAGTATGCCCTTTGGGGAAGTTACTTGGTGCAAAAGAGTCTTTGTCCCGAGGTACCAGGTATGTGTGCTGGTTGGAAGGTTGCCAGGGGGAAAGTAGTCATGTCCCAGCAGTGGGAGTAACGGTGAGTTGTGTGGCCAACCATGCACCCTGCAGAGAGAGTCCCACACTGCCAGTGATGAGCGGGTCAGCGGGGAGGTGGTGGGGGAAAGGGTCCTGTATTTCTTTGGGATCCACATAAGTGTAGGGAGGGTGGAGCCACACAAGTCTTTCTCCAGGGTTACCCAAAGTTTGTTGCCTGCTGAAAATTTCCAGTCTCGGAGTCTAGTCAAGACAATGGCCCTGTAATATAACCTGAGGTCCGGTAGGGCAAGGCCTCCCTCTCTCTTGGATCTGATAAGGAGGGACCTAGGCAGCCTTGGCTTTTTCCTATTCCACACATACCTGGTCACTAAGGAGTTTAAGACAGAGAAGAACCCAACCGGGATATTAAACGGAATCATCTGAAGCATGAACAGTACCCTGGGCAGTAGATTCATTTTGATTACTCCTATTCGGCCTAGCCAGGAGTGCGCGAGCTGAGACCACTTCTGTACGTCTGCTCGGAGGGTGTTCAGGAGGGGGATAAAGTTTGTGCGGAAGAGGGAAGCTGGATTGGCTGTGAGATATATTCCTAGGTATTTCATGTGTTTTGGTTGCCATGAAAAGGGGAAAGACTGCTTCAGGCTGGATACTAAGTGGGGAGGGACGGTTAGGTTCAGGATCTCGGACTTGGACATGTTAATTTTGAAATTGGAGACCCGGCCGTATTCAGAGAATTCGGACATGAGGTTGGGAAGTGAAATGAGGGGTTGTCGGATATAAAAGAGGATGTCGTCCGCATATGCTGCATATTTGTGTTCGGTCTGTGTAACTGTTATGCCGTGTATGTTGTGATTCTGTCTAATCTTAGATAGGAAGGGTTCAAGGGAAAGCGCGAAAAGGATTGGGGAGAGGGGGCAACCTTGGCGCGTGCCATTATGGAGTACAAATGGGTCACTTAGTGTCCCGTTAACCCGAAGCTGAGCTGATGGAGCCCTATAGAGTGCCTCTATCTGGTGAAGGAGGGGGGTGTTAATGCCCAGGTGGGACAGTGTTGCCATGAGGAACTCCCAGTCCACCCTGTCAAAGGCCTTTTCGGCATCTGTAGATAACAGCAGGGTGGGCTGGGGGTCCCCCCGGGCGTGTGATATAAGGGAGAGGGTGCGTAAGGAGTTGTCCCGTGCCTCCCTCCCCGGTATGAAGCCCGTTTGGTCTTGGGACACCCAACTAGGAATCAGGGGGAGCAAGCGGTTTGCGATGGCCTTGGCATAAATCTTAGCATCTATGTTCAAGAGTGAAATGGGGCGGTAGCTGCCGCAGCTAGAGGGGTCTTTTCCACTCTTAGGGATGACTGTGATGTAGGCATGGGTGGTCTCTGGGCGAAGGGCGCCCCCGTCAATGGTCGTGTTGGCATAAGTGGTCAGGCGCGGGATCAGAATGTCAGCATATGCGCGGTAGTATGACACCGAGAATCCGTCCGGTCCCGGTGCCTTACCCCTCGGCATAGTTTTCAGTGCCTGGTGGAGTTCAGTCGGGGTGAGCTCGCCCTCCAGAGTCGCCAGGGTCTCCGGGGGGAGGGCCGGTAGGTTTGAGCTGAGCAGGTATTCTTTAATGAGCTGTGTTTTAGTCGCACTGTCGGCTATAGAGTGTTGGACTTGGTACAGATGTTGGTAAAAATCCCTAAACTCTTTGGCGATTTTTGGGGTCTCGTGTACAAATTCCGATGCGGGGTTCTTAATTTTGGATATAAAGGACGCTGATTTGCGTTGCTGGAGTGAACGGGCGAGGAGCTTACTGGGCCTATCGCCCCATTCATAAAATTGTTGAGCCACCAACCGAGTTCGCTGTTTATGGTCAAGGTGTATAAGGGATTTCAGTTCCTCCCTCTTTTCAGTTAATGTGTGCAGTAGGGCCAGTGTTTGTTTGGCTTTATGTAATCTCTCAAGGCTTTGTATCTCGCTGAGTAGTGTAGTCTGTTGGTGTGTGCGTTCCCTCTTCTTTCTAGAGCCCAGCTCGATAAGTTTACCCCTAATGTGGGCCTTGTGGGCCTCCCACAGTATGCCGGGGGAGATGTCAGGGGATGCGTTGTCTCTAAAGTAGTGCGCTAATTCCACTCCTATACTTTTCAGGTCGATTTCGTCAGCAATGAGTGTATCGTTCAGTTTCCAGTTAAGGGGCCTAAGGGGGAGTGACTGTACCTTAATCGTGAGGGAGATTGGTGCATGGTCAGAGATCGGGGACGTTTCCACGTCCGAGTTGCGTATGAGGGGCAGGTGTTGGTGGTCAATGAGTAGTAGATCGATTCTGGAGTACGTGTGATGGACTGAGGAGTAGTGTGTAAAGTCACGTTCCCTTGGGTGCATGATCCTCCAGGCGTCTACCAACTGAGAGTCGTGGAGCTGTTTTCGGATGTATCTCAATTTCTTATGAGATAGTGCGGAGCCGCCCCTGGAAGTATCCAGGGTCGGCTCCAGCGGAGCGTTGAAATCGCCTGCGAGGAGGACGCACCCAGCGGAAAAGTCACGCAACTTCCTCAGTGTAGTGGCAATAAAGCTGGCTTGGTCCTTATTGGGCGAGTACAGGTTGGCAAGTGTACATTGCATACTGCCCAGGGTACCCCTCAGGAACAGAAAGCGCCCAGCCGGGTCGCACATCATTGATTCCAAAGTGAACGCGGTTCCCCTGCGGAGCCCAATGGCCACTCCCTTGGCTTTGTGCAGGTCTGATGGGCTATAGTACCACGTGGGGTAGTGGTGCGAGAATAATTTAACTGAGGACATGTGGGTGAGGTGGGTCTCTTGGAGGAAAACCACGTCACCCTTCAGGCGGTCCAATTCTCTGTAGAGAGCATGTCGTTTACCTGGGGCATGGAGCCCCCTGACGTTAAATGATATTAATTTTATTCGAGCCATGGGAGGTCAGCTGGGGAACCGCGCACATATGATACCCCACACACAGAACGTATATAAATCGTCTCTGAACAGAACCCTTGGCGGACAGGGGCAGAGGGGGGGGGGGGGGGGGGGGGGGGAGATGGGTGAGGGGGGAGAGGAGGGGGTGAAAAGTAGTAGAGTAGAAAAGACAGAGTGTAACCATACAACCATAACAGCTGAATTAGCACGCATAACGGTGCAGTGCATTAGCAGGTCGCCCGACCGGCCCAGTGCAGCCGCCCCCGGGGGAGCCGGGGAGCAGAGGCCCTGCGCCGAGCGGACGCCACCGCGGGGGGGGCGGGGAGACCAAGGCTCCGGGACACAGATCCGCAGCATACGAGGCATAATGTCCCAGAGCCCCGGCGCCGACAATGATCGACAGACCCGAGAAAGAACCCCTCCGTATCTATGACCGGTGACAAACCAATAGGGGGGGGGGGAACAAGGAGGCATGTAACAAGCAGCAAAAGACATAATAAAAAGAAAAAAAAACAAAAAAAAAAAAACATTTGAGTGTCCACCACGAGAGCTCATCGAAGCCCCGGGTTCCACGTTGCAGAGTGAGGTTTAAACATAACTTAGGGACTTAGCTGCATGTGTTGCTCGGGCCCATTCCTAGCATCAAACTATGTTATAAGGCCCGATGATGTGGGGACGGTCAGCGCGGCCGCGCTGTGCAGGCAAATAATCGGTGCTCATGGTGTCCCGGCACTACTCGTAACGAGTAGGGTTCATGGGGGTTTTAGCAGTGCGAGCAACAGTTAAGAAACATGGAGCCGGTTATGGCCCGATAGAAGAAGAGTGGCTTTTGTAAAGGCCTACCTGTTCCGGCATCAGGTGAGGGAGGTCCGCAAGGAGGCGGGCGAGAGACCGAGGCTTCAAGGCGACAAAAGTGACCGCCGCCAGGCCCGGTCGTGGCTCAATCAGGGGGAATTGAGGAGCTGGGTGGAGGAGAGTGGCGCCTTCTCTCATTTTTATGCCACTGCTGGTCGGAGTTGGTGGGAAGCGGCGGCAAGATGTCCTGCCAGCCTGGGAGGTCCGGTGCGGGGATGTTCAGATCTTTGCAAAACTTTTGAAGGTCCTCCGGGAACCGTAGGACTGCCGTTTTCCCATCTGCTTGAGCGATCAGGGCCGCAGGGAAGCCCCATCTGTATCTGATGGATGCAGAGCGGAGGGATTCGGTGAGTGGACGCAGGGCCCTGCGCCTGTCTAGGGTTTCCTTGGCCAAGTCTGGGTAGAACGAGAGCATGGCGCCATCAAAATCTAGCGGGGCCGCGACCCTGGCCTTCTGCATGATGAGCTCTTTCTCCGGGAAGTGATGAATCCTGCAGATGACATCCCTCGGCATGTCTGTCGTAGCAGCCCGGGGTCGGAGGGCTCTGTGCGCCCTGTCGATTTTTATAGCGGTGTCAGGCCAATTCTTGCTTTTATCAAGACTACCTCTAGAAGGTTACGAGGTAAAGGCACCAACAACACCCAAAGACCAATTTTTTCGCAACTGTTTGACGGGGGGCGTAAAATACATTTTTTTAAATCGTACATCATGGGACACAGAGCCATAGTAGTTACTATGTGGGTTATAGGCCACATTCAGGTGCTGGACACTGGCACACCCTAAACAGGAAGTTGCCTCCCTATATAACCCCTCCCATACTGGGAGTACCTCAGTTTTTTAACCAGTGTCTAGTGTGTCTGTCACAAGTGAAGATGTGTTGTGCTGAGCTCCACTGGAGCAATCCTTGCTGGAGCTAGCTATGCAGCCGGATCCATTCAAAGTGTCTTTTAACGCTTCTCTTTTTTAGAGAGCTGGACCCCGGGATTCAGTACTTTGGTATTTTTAGCCATAAAGTTTTACTGGCGGGGTGCTATTATGGGTCCAGGAGTGTGGGTTCTCTGAGGGTCCTCAGTTCCTGAAGGTTTGTTAATGGAACCCACTGTGAAGGGTGAAGATTGGGTCTGTTGGTTTTACCACAGAAAACACTGCGGTGGCAAAGGTAAGTGGAGTTTTTCTAAGGAATTTTTTAATTTTCTTGTGAAATGTCTCCTTAAAAAAAAAAAGTAAATGTTGTCATGCCTAAGAGTCACCACTGGGGGATGTATAGAACACGTACCTTTTCACGCTTTCCTCAGAGCTCACGCTGTGTCAGGAAGCAGCAGGCTTTTTCCTCTGGCTAGCAGGCAGACCTCCAGTAAGTTTGGGGGGGGGGGGGGTTCTCCACCAGACACCCCCCACCTGGGCAAAGCTCTCCCCCTCTGCCTGAAAAGGGGAAAGCTAAAAACGATCGGCATGCCGCTCCGTTTTTCCTACCGCCCCTGAGCGGTGGCTTGTCTAGATCTCCTCGCCATCCCTCCATCATACACAAGCCGATCCCCTCGGATTGGAGGCCCACGCTCGCGCAGGAAAAACCTCTTTTGAAAGAGAGAGGAGGGGGGGCGTGATGAGATGGAGGGGGCGGGGCTTAGCGCAGCATTGGCGTCCTCCAAGGTTCGGCACGAGAGTGTGTTTAAAAAGCTAAATTTTTGCTTCTGCAAGTCGGAGGGACACACGAGCAAAGAGGGGCATGGAAGAGATTTGGTGACACAGTCATTCCTACTGACACATTTACTATTTGCATCAGGTTGAGCTTTAATAGCAGCGGCAGTGGCTGGACAATTGCTCAAAGCAGTGGATGCGATTCTTCTGGTAGTACCTCTGCATTTATGCATCGGGCTATGGTCAGAAGGGGAGGTAGAAACACCCCAAAAGAGGGCTAAAGGGCATGGGCGTCCGTAGGTAGGGGCAAGGGGGGTCAAGTGCCCCCCCCCTGGAATCAGGGATCGGATCTTAAATTCAGTACAGTTGCATCACTATCGTGCCACCTGCCAGTAGGGTAACTCCATCAAGGTGCTGTCAAGTCCCCCATCAGTGTAGTCTGACTTCGGGCTCTTTTCCCTGCTCAGTCCAGCAGAGAACTCGGCGGCGCTGTGACAGGAGAAAGGCGAGCTGCGGGCTATCAGAGTTTTCCCCTGCTCACCCCCCCCCCAATCTCCTGTCAGGGAGAAGAGAGGAAGGCTCTCACCAGGTTCCCCGCCCAGCATCCTGCCCGCTCTGTTCCTTCCCCATTGGCCATAACTGAGGGCCAATCAAAGGAGACTAGGAGAAGAGAGCATCATAGGACATGTAGTCCCAAAGATTGGCGGCCCCATTTTCCACAGGGAGGAGGCTGCCGCTTGATCAAGAGAGAGATTGAGAGACTGCAGCCTGGAAAAAAGCTGAGGAAGAGAGAGTGCTACAGGACAAAGAACGAGGAGTGTGCTGGGCAGAAGCCAGAGAGAGAGCCAAGCTGCCCAGCGCCACCAGAGTGAGAAAGACTGAGCCACTACCAGGGTACAGACATGCTACACTACTGACCAGAGTCGCCCCCGGGGAACCCAGAGTGAGCGATCGTCCAGCCGGAGGAATCACTGCTGTTGTTTCGCTGGGTCTGGTAAGAGGGCCTGTTGGCCATTATTCATTACTTATCCTAGGGACTGTACTACGTCTGCAGTCTCTGACCATTAAAATGTGATAATGACACTGTCGAAAAGGGGCGGTGCATAGGTGACCCTAAAATGATGCCCCCCCTGAAAAAAGTTCTGCGGACGTCCATGCTAAAGGGATCTGCCTCAAGCTCTGAAAGCCTAAAACTAATTTCTACAATGGCATCCTCCCCTGAGAGGGGGTGGCTGGTCAGAGTGAGCCTTCGGGGGCCATGGAATGTTTGCAACTGTTTACAACACTGCAGCTGGATTCTCAACCTAGAGAAATCTTCCTTAAATCCATTAAGGAGGTTATGGGTCTGTTCATAGATACACCCAGAAAAGGGTATTCTTGCCCCAGGTAAAGATCAGCGCTATAAAGGATCTGATTAAGGTGGTTGAAGCCAGATGAATCCTTCTATTCAGCTTGCATGAGGAAAAGATGGTGGCTTCATTCAAGGCCATTCCTTATGCTCAGTTTCATTCAAGACTGCTGCAAAACAGTATCTTATCGGCTTGGAACAAGAGGGTTCAAGCTCTAGTTTTTCCAATGTGTCTGACTCCAAAGGTGCGCCGGAGCCTCAGTTTATGGTTAATAACCAAAAATCTGCAAAGGGGAAAATGCTTCCTACAGTTACCTGGGAAGTAGTAACAACATACGCCAACCTTTTTTAGGTTGGGGAGCAGTCCTGGAAGAGCAACTGTTCAAGAGAAGTGGTCCATATAAGAAATTACCTTGCCCATTAACATTCTACAGATCGGGTAGAGCGCTTGGTCCTGAGGGCCTGGACATTTAATTTACGGAGCTATCCTGTCAGGATCCAATCCGACAATGCCACAGCAGTGGACTATATCAATCACCAAGGGGGCAAAAGAAGTTGTGCGGCCCAGAGAAAGGTGAATCATATCCTATCTTGGGCAGAAAACAATGTACCTTGCTTATCCGCAGTTTTTCATTCTAGGGATAGAAATTTGACAGGCGGTCTATTTTGAGTCGCCAGCAGTTGTTCCGGGAGAATGGTTTCTTCACCCCGATATCTTTCTGACAATAGGTCAAAGATGGGGGATCCCAGACGTAGATCTGTTTGCATCCAGGTTCAACAGAGAGTTTGACATCTTTATGTTAAGAACAAAGGATTCGCTAGCATGCGGAACAGGTGCCTTGGTGTTCCCATGGAATCAGTTTTACTGATTTATGCATTCCCTCCTTTTTTGCGTGCGTCCACGACTTCTTTGCAGGATCAAGCAGGAAGGGAAGTTGGTGATTCTTGTGGCCCCGGTGTGGTCCAGAAGATCTTGGTATGCAGAGATCATAAGGATGGAGGTAGGGGTCCCATGGACCCTACCACCACGTCCAGACCTTCTCACGCAAAGGTCTGGTATTCCATCTTACATTGCAGATGCTAAATTTACCGGTTTGGCTATTGAAGCCCACACTCTGAAGAAGCGTGGGCTGTCAGGTTCAGTGGTATCTACCTTGGTTAAATGCAAGGAAGCCGGTCTCCATAATTATATATTATAGAATCTGGGAAGCATATGTCTCCTGATTTGAAACCAGGGGTTGGCAGCCCAGGACATTTCTGCAGGTGGGGGTAAGATATAAAGCTGGCCTTGAGTACTTTCTAAGGACAGGTCTCAGCCTAATCGGTATTATTTTAATGACTACTTGCTTCACATTCTTTGGTTTGTAACTTTATTCAGGGGGTAACGCTTAATCTCCGGTTAGGTCACCCCTGAACCCTTGGTACTTGAATTTAGTTTTGTCGGCATTACAAAAACAGCCTTTTTTTTTTAGCTGAAACGACATATTCCATTGGTTCTTTTTGACAAGGAAACTATTTTTTCTGATAACCGTATCTGCTGCATGAAGCATATCATAATTGGCTGCTCTTTTTTGTAAAGAGCCATATTATTATTGTTCACAAGTATAAGGCAGTATTGCGTCCTCATCCTAACTTTTACCTTGATTTTTTCCAGAACCCTGTTCTATGGAAGGAAAATCACCACATTCTCTTGATGTGGTGAGAGCAGTCAAGGTCCACTTAAAGGTGACTGATCAGATTTGGAAAACTGATGTTTTGTTCGTATTGCCTGAAGGTCCTAAAAGAGGACAGGCAGTATCAAAATCTACTATTTCTAAATGGATTCGACAAGTAATCGTTCAAGCTTATGGTTTAAAGAGGTAGATTCCATCCTCTCAAATCAAAACGCACTCCTCTAGGGCTGTTAGTGCTCCGTGGGCACTGTACCACTAAGCCTTCATGGCTCAAATCTGCAAGGCCGAAACTTGGTCTTCAATCCATACATTTACCAGATTCTATCAGGTAGATGTAAAAAGGCATGAGGATATCGCCTTTGGGCGTAGGGGACTGCAGAATTGCCCTAATTCTGTTGTCTCCCTCCCCTCAGTTGACATTGCTATGGTAGTAACTACTATGGCTCTGTGTCCCGTGATGTACGATTAAAGAAAATAGGATTTTTTTAACAGCTTACCTGTAAAATCCTTTTCTTTTGAAGTACATCAAAGGACACAGAGGTCCCGCCCCTCTTTCTAGTATACACGTGTATTGCTTTGCTACAAAACTGAGGTACTACCGGTATGGGAGGGGTTATATAGGGAGGCAACTTCCTGTTCAGGGTGTGCCAGTGTTCAGCACCTGAAGTTGGCCTATAACTCACATAGTAACTACTATGGCTCTGTGTCCCGTGATGTACTTCAAAAGAAAAGGATTTTACAGGTAAGCTGTTATAAGAATCCTATTTTTATTACAGCAAGACCAATTGTTGCTTTCATCAAGACTACCTATAGAAGGTAACGGGGTGAAGGCACCAACAACACCCAAATACCAATTTTTGCACACCTGTTACTTCTATACAAAGTCTGCAAAAGACACCAGACTTTATCTAAAAAACGATTGTTAACCTTGGCCTTAGTGCACTATAATTCGGCTTCTTTACATAAGACTTGCTCACTGTGGTGCAAAACTTTATTTTTATCCAAAGTCTGCCAAAGGGACACCAGAATTTGTAACAAAACATCCCACATTTCGAATGAGGGCTTTTGTCATATACCACTTCCTCCCAGTCTGAATATAGATATCAGTTATTCCAACCACTGACAACCACAAACTAGGCAGTACTCGTTTGGTTGCTCAACATGAACTGTTTATTGAAACACAGGTACACAGGTAATACTCGGGACAATTCCCCCTTTGCATTTTGGGTGATGTAGACTGTCCAATCAGCAGGGAGAGCTGTTGGAGGAATCCCCCCTCCCTCCTCACAGCAAACACACTTAGACATCTCATAATACCTAAGGCAGACAGACACAATAGAACAATGGAATACAGCCACACCCCAAACAACCCAGCAAAGAGTACTCAACAAAATGAGACAATATATATATTTATATATACATATACACACACACACAACATTCCAGTGTGGTTGTACAGTGAGTCCGATTAGTACAGATCAGACTGGATTTCTCAGTCACCCTGTGCCCCTATTGGAGACACAGGGTGACTTAGACATGGGAGGTGCATGGGGAGCTGAATCAAAGGTTTCCCAACCTCCCCAAGGGATTCTGGGTTCCACGGGCCCCCCACCCAAAGTGACTCCCATCACATCTCTCCCCTTTCGGCAGCAGACTAACACAGGAGGAGACCCCAGATGGGTTGACTCCGAAGTTAGCCAGTAGTTCCAGTCCCCCCAATGCAGGTATGCACACAGTACCCCAAATAAATTGTTCCAAACATAGCATTACTCACCCAACCAACCTCTGCCTCTCTGAGAACAGTGCGGACTGGCCCTTCTCCCTGGAGTCCTTTCAACCGCTGGAGAGAAGACAGGGTGGCTGGGCTTACTTCATCATGCTGTTGGGGATCTGGGTCAACTTTCCAGCATCCCTGGGGTATACAGATGGAGACTGCATCTTTTGTTAGTTGAGGGCAGAGGCCAGCAACACTTGGCCCTGTTGCCAGCCTTTCTGCTGAGTTGCTGGCATCATTCTGAGGTGCCATTTGCTGCTGGGAAGGGAAACCGGCTGCTTCACCTCCCTTACCATCATCTGCTGGGACGACATGTCTCCTGGTCTCCAAGATGCATGGATCCTTGCTGGGGAGGAAAGACCACCACCTTCTCACCCTGGGCCCCTGGAACTGCCACAAGTGTAGGGCAGAGGTCTTGGACCCTCTGTCCAGTTGTCAGCGCTTCAGCTGCAGAAGTTTATGTTAACTCCACAGATGCTGTTGGCAGGAAATTCCATGTTCCTGTCAGTGTTGTGGGAGAAATGCAGACTATCTCTTCTTTCCGGGAGGCTGAAGCTGCTGTTGGTGCACTTCAGCTTTGGAGACGTCAATCTCCGGATTGAGATTGGTGTTGCGCTGCGAACTTACTAAATCAATAAAGTGCTAGTGCAATAATCAATACATAAAAATAAAGCTATAAAATGCTGGGTGCTAAAGTGCCAAGTAAAAAGTGAAACATATAATGTTTCTATAAACAATAAACATCCATAATCAATGATAGCAGCTTGAAACCGATCATATAAATCAATAAAAAATATTTGCTAATGAGTTGAAGTGATTAAAGATAAATATACTGACGTCACCTCCATTCCCTGTCCATCCAGGAAGCGACAGGTAGCGATCGAGAGAGCCGGCCGGCTCGTTTGTTATTCACATGCCTTAAATTTCACATCTGAAATGTAAGTGTAATGTATTACAAGGTTTACAATAAATAGCCATACAGTATTATGCTATGGACGTGTATTTTTTCTCTGCATAAACGAGCATTGATGGAAATAAGGAAGGACCCAGGAGGGATCCATAAGTTTACCCTGAGTGTGCCATTCGGAACATCCGGGATAGAGACCCTGGCAGGGTGATAAAGCCACAGGCCTTTCTGATCTCCTTGAAAAAGAGATCAGATCAGCTGGTATCCCATCACGTTCTCTGAGGGTGTTAAGTGCGAATGTCACCACGTCAAAGATGGGGGATCCCAGACGTAGATCTGTTTGCATCCAGGTTCAACAGAGAGTTTGACATCTTTATGTTAAGAACAAAGGATTCGCTAGCATGCGGAACAGGTGCCTTGGTGTTCCCATGGAATCAGTTTTACTGATTTATGCATTCCCTCCTTTTTTGCGTGCGTCCACGACTTCTTTGCAGGATCAAGCAGGAAGGGAAGTTGGTGATTCTTGTGGCCCCGGTGTGGTCCAGAAGATCTTGGTATGCAGAGATCATAAGGATGGAGGTAGGGGTCCCATGGACCCTACCACCACGTCCAGACCTTCTCACGCAAAGGTCTGGTATTCCATCTTACATTGCAGATGCTAAATTTACCGGTTTGGCTATTGAAGCCCACACTCTGAAGAAGCGTGGGCTGTCAGGTTCAGTGGTATCTACCTTGGTTAAATGCAAGGAAGCCGGTCTCCATAATTATATATTATAGAATCTGGGAAGCATATGTCTCCTGATTTGAAACCAGGGGTTGGCAGCCCAGGACATTTCTGCAGGTGGGGGTAAGATATAAAGCTGGCCTTGAGTACTTTCTAAGGACAGGTCTCAGCCTAATCGGTATTATTTTAATGACCACTTGCTTCACATTCTTTGGTTTGTAACTTTATTCAGGGGGTAACGCTTAATCTCCGGTTAGGTCACCCCTGAACCCTTGGTACTTGAATTTAGTTTTGTCGGCATTACAAAAACAGCCTTTTTTTTTTAGCTGAAACGACATATTCCATTGGTTCTTTTTGACAAGGAAACTATTTTTTCTGATAACCGTATCTGCTGCATGAAGCATATCATAATTGGCTGCTCTTTTTTGTAAAGAGCCATATTATTATTGTTCACAAGTATAAGGCAGTATTGCGTCCTCATCCTAACTTTTACCTTGATTTTTTCCAGAACCCTGTTCTATGGAAGGAAAATCACCACATTCTCTTGATGTGGTGAGAGCAGTCAAGGTCCACTTAAAGGTGACTGATCAGATTTGGAAAACTGATGTTTTGTTCGTATTGCCTGAAGGTCCTAAAAGAGGACAGGCAGTATCAAAATCTACTATTTCTAAATGGATCGACAAGTAATCGTTCAAGCTTATGGTTTAAAGAGGTAGATTCCATCCTCTCAAATCAAAACGCACTCCTCTAGGGCTGTTAGTGCTCCGTGGGCACTGTACCACTAAGCCTTCATGGCTCAAATCTGCAAGGCCGAAACTTGGTCTTCAATCCATACATTTACCAGATTCTATCAGGTAGATGTAAAAAGGCATGAGGATATCGCCTTTGGGCGTAGGGGACTGCAGAATTGCCCTAATTCTGTTGTCTCCCTCCCCTCAGTTGACATTGCTATGGTAGTAACTACTATGGCTCTGTGTCCCGTGATGTACGATTAAAGAAAATAGGATTTTTTTAACAGCTTACCTGTAAAATCCTTTTCTTTTGAAGTACATCAAAGGACACAGAGGTCCCGCCCCTCTTTCTAGTATACACGTGTATTGCTTTGCTACAAAACTGAGGTACTACCGGTATGGGAGGGGTTATATAGGGAGGCAACTTCCTGTTCAGGGTGTGCCAGTGTTCAGCACCTGAAGTTGGCCTATAACTCACATAGTAACTACTATGGCTCTGTGTCCCGTGATGTACTTCAAAAGAAAAGGATTTTACAGGTAAGCTGTTATAAGAATCCTATTTTTATTACAGCAAGACCAATTGTTGCTTTCATCAAGACTACCTATAGAAGGTAACGGGGTGAAGGCACCAACAACACCCAAATACCAATTTTTGCACACCTGTTACTTCTATACAAAGTCTGCAAAAGACACCAGACTTTATCTAAAAAACGATTGTTAACCTTGGCCTTAGTGCACTATAATTCGGCTTCTTTACATAAGACTTGCTCACTGTGGTGCAAAACTTTATTTTTATCCAAAGTCTGCCAAAGGGACACCAGAATTTGTAACAAAACATCCCACATTTCGAATGAGGGCTTTTGTCATATACCACTTCCTCCCAGTCTGAATATAGATATCAGTTATTCCAACCACTGACAACCACAAACTAGGCAGTACTCGTTTGGTTGCTCAACATGAACTGTTTATTGAAACACAGGTACACAGGTAATACTCGGGACAATTCCCCCTTTGCATTTTGGGTGATGTAGACTGTCCAATCAGCAGGGAGAGCTGTTGGAGGAATCCCCCCTCCCTCCTCACAGCAAACACACTTAGACATCTCATAATACCTAAGGCAGACAGACACAATAGAACAATGGAATACAGCCACACCCCAAACAACCCAGCAAAGAGTACTCAACAAAATGAGACAATATATATATTTATATATACATATACACACACACACAACATTCCAGTGTGGTTGTACAGTGAGTCCGATTAGTACAGATCAGACTGGATTTCTCAGTCACCCTGTGCCCCTATTGGAGACACAGGGTGACTTAGACATGGGAGGTGCATGGGGAGCTGAATCAAAGGTTTCCCAACCTCCCCAAGGGATTCTGGGTTCCACGGGCCCCCCACCCAAAGTGACTCCCATCACATCTCTCCCCTTTCGGCAGCAGACTAACACAGGAGGAGACCCCAGATGGGTTGACTCCGAAGTTAGCCAGTAGTTCCAGTCCCCCCAATGCAGGTATGCACACAGTACCCCAAATAAATTGTTCCAAACATAGCATTACTCACCCAACCAACCTCTGCCTCTCTGAGAACAGTGCGGACTGGCCCTTCTCCCTGGAGTCCTTTCAACCGCTGGAGAGAAGACAGGGTGGCTGGGCTTACTTCATCATGCTGTTGGGGATCTGGGTCAACTTTCCAGCATCCCTGGGGTATACAGATGGAGACTGCATCTTTTGTTAGTTGAGGGCAGAGGCCAGCAACACTTGGCCCTGTTGCCAGCCTTTCTGCTGAGTTGCTGGCATCATTCTGAGGTGCCATTTGCTGCTGGGAAGGGAAACCGGCTGCTTCACCTCCCTTACCATCATCTGCTGGGACGACATGTCTCCTGGTCTCCAAGATGCATGGATCCTTGCTGGGGAGGAAAGACCACCACCTTCTCACCCTGGGCCCCTGGAACTGCCACAAGTGTAGGGCAGAGGTCTTGGACCCTCTGTCCAGTTGTCAGCGCTTCAGCTGCAGAAGTTTATGTTAACTCCACAGATGCTGTTGGCAGGAAATTCCATGTTCCTGTCAGTGTTGTGGGAGAAATGCAGACTATCTCTTCTTTCCGAGAGGCTGAAGCTGCTGTTGGTGCACTTCAGCTTTGGAGACGTCAATCTCCGGATTGAGATTGGTGTTGCGCTGCGAACTTACTAAATCAATAAAGTGCTAGTGCAATAATCAATACATAAAAATAAAGCTATAAAATGCTGGGTGCTAAAGTGCCAAGTAAAAAGTGAAACATATAATGTTTCTATAAACAATAAACATCCATAATCAATGATAGCAGCTTGAAACCGATCATATAAATCAATAAAAAATATTTGCTAATGAGTTGAAGTGATTAAAGATAAATATACTGACGTCACCTCCATTCCCTGTCCATCCAGGAAGCGACAGGTAGCGATCGAGAGAGCCGGCCGGCTCGTTTGTTATTCACATGCCTTAAATTTCACATCTGAAATGTAAGTGTAATGTATTACAAGGTTTACAATAAATAGCCATACAGTATTATGCTATGGACGTGTATTTTTTCTCTGCATAAATGAGCATTGATGGAAATAAGGAAGGACCCAGGAGGGATCCATAAGTTTACCCTGAGTGTGCCATTCGGAACATCCGGGATAGAGACCCTGGCAGGGTGATAAAGCCACAGGCCTTTCTGATCTCCTTGAAAAAGAGATCAGATCAGCTGGTATCCCATCACGTTCTCTGAGAGTGTTAAGTGCGAATGTCACCACGGAAGCACAACAGCAGTTTTTACCATCCATTGTGGACTTTATGCATGCTATCTTATCAATAATTAATCACCAATTTTTAATGTTATTATATGATTTTCCATGATATCACATACACTGAACCCAGGTTTCAGTTACCTTTATATACACACCTGTGTATATATGATTTGTTTCAGTCTACCTTTATTTTTTATTTTGTGGGATATTGTTTGAATATAATATATGACATCAGAGTTTATTGATCACGATCAGTATTACTATTTTATTTGATTTATCACGTGGTTTAATTCTTAGCGCAGCTATCTTTTTCTATCTCTTTTTCTAAATATACAAATACAAAGAATAAAAAGTCCAATGTGCACTAAAAATGGGTAATAAATCCCTCCACAGTGAATGAACAAAACAGCCGGTGCCTGGCCAATCCTCTGTGGTAACACCTGTGTGTGTACAAGCCCCTCACCTTACTGCTTTAAGGTTACAGCATATATGAATCACAAGCAGCGGTCCTCAGGGTATCCCTCTTTGGTGTTTACAGAGATGGATCCTAATACAACCTTCTTCACTAGTATGCTTGGTATGGGGAGCTCTATTCTGGCTATTACTGAACTCTATACAAGCTTTCGCCTTCACCAGAACTCATCACCCAGGCCTGTAGTAGGGAAAATCAATTTAACCTCCCTGGCGGTATGATTCTTTCTGGTTTTAGGTGCTGAAAGCGGTACAATTATTTTGCAGGGAAATTTGGCGTTTTATATTGTAGACCTGCAATTCTTAGGAATAACTCACTTAAATCTGTCCAAACCAGAGTCTAGTAGACATCCCGGGTATGATAAACACAAAATCATAAATTAAAAATATAATAAATAACTACAAAAATTATTTAATAATTTAATCAAATAAAAAACACTGAAATTTGCTCAGTTGCAGAATTGTCGCTGTCATTAGATTTAGTGTTTGATGACGAATTTCCCCACAAATTGCTATCGCTCAATTCTGCAAGTGATTCTAATTTATTATCTAAAATCACTTTTTAAAAAAAGGGACACTCTTTGGTTGCTATGGACAATCTCCAGTTTCCAGGCAGAAAAAATATATATTTATTATATAAAATAACATGCAGGGCACTGGGCAGACCACTAGGGACAAAGGGGGTGTGTATTTTTTTTTTTTATACAGTACTGTAATCTGTAAGATTACAGTACTGTATGTGTATTGTGTTTAACTTTTTTGAATTTTGCGCCGATCTCCGCTCCCGTGCGTCGTAAGGGAACGGAGATCAGCGGCACTCGGGCACTGTGTGAATCGAGCGAGCAGACAGCTCGCACACACAGCGGGGAGACATCGCAGGATCCAGGGGACAAGGTAAGTAACTTCCCCCTGTATCCTGCAATGCAAGCCCGAGTCTGGCATTGAAATTGAAATTGTGCTACTTCACTTAACCGCTTCCTGACCAGCGCACGCCGATATACATCGGCAGAATGGCACTGGTGGGCAAAAGGGGCATACAGGTACGTTCCCTTTAAGAAGCGGTCTCCGTGACCGTGACCGCGGGTCCCGTAAACTCGGAGAGGTAGAACGGGGAGATGCTTTTATAAACAAAAAATAAAGTATTTCCCTGTTCTGCCTAGTGACAGGACAGAAATCACTGCTCTCTGTCATCAAGAGCAGTAATCGCTGTCATGTGTGTTGTAGCCCCCCCCCCCCACAGTTTGAATCACTCCCTAGGACACACTTAACCCCTTCACTGCCCCTTAGTGGTTCACCCCTTCACTGCCAGTGTGATTTACACAGTAATCAATTCCTTTTATATAGCACTGATTGCTGTATAAATGTCAATGGTCCCAAAATAGTGTCAAAAGTGTCTGATCTGTCCGCCATAATGTCGCAGTCCCGATAAAAATCGCAGATCGCCGCCATTACTAATAAAAAAAAATAATAATAAAAATGACATAAATCTATCCCCTATTTTGTAGATGCTATAAATTTTGCCTAAACCAAAAATATGTAGAAGAATACATATCGGCCTAAACTGAGGAAAAAAATAGTTTTTTTAAATATTTTTGGGGGATATTTATTATAGCAAAAAGTATAAATATTGTGTTTTTTTTTCAAAACTGTCACTCTTTTTTTGTTTATAGCGCAAAAAATAAAAGCCGCAGAGGCAATCAAATACCACCAAAAGAAAGCTATATTTGTGGGAAAAAAAGGACGTACATTTTGTTTGGGTACAACGTTGCATGACTGCGCAATTGTCAGTTAAAGCGACGCAGTGCCGAATCAGGAAGAGGGTAAATCCTTCCAGGGCTGAAGTGGTTAAAGTAGCACGATTTCAAAGTAGCATGTCAGCGCAATTTAAGGTGCTACTTGGCTGACATCTGTGCCACTTCATGCACAGATGTCAATTGAAGTTGCACCCGAAATTGCTAAAAGTAGTGCAGGAAATACTTTTGCAAATCAGTGCAGCGTCGCAAAGTCGGTATTGCACTGATTGGAATGGTGCCATTGCCGGCAATAGGCTGCAACCTGTCATGCGTTTTGACCTGCCAAATCGCATGACAAATAACTCCAATGTGAACGAGGGCTAAAAGTCATTTTTTTTCTTTATGTAGCACCCTCTACCTTAGATAGGTAGGTGCTAGTGTAGGTTTGTATGTAAGCTGCCAGCGCAGGTAAATTTAAGCAGGCCTATGCTGTGAGCTAGGTCTGTTTGTTTTGATCTGGGGGCAGGGGAGTGGTTTAGTATAGCAGTAGGTGACAGACATGTACTTCAGCTCTTGGGCGCCTCCTCTGTTTCAAGGGAGAATGTTCTGGAAAAGGGGCAGAGCAGAGAGCTAGAGTGATATGGGGTGCATGTGAGGAGCTCTGACCAATCCCCAACTAGGATTGGCAGGGGCAGGCCTCCTACATATACCCATGGTCAGCCTGCTGGGGGGGAGTTGTTGGCTGGGTGAACTGGATGATGAAGTGGTAAGAATGTTGTGTCTGAGGGAACCCCCCTTCTGGGGGGGGGGGGTGTACCTCAGGCGGGGAATTTCGGGAGCTGGGAGGGGAAGCCTCTCCTTACACGGTCATAGAAAGGTGTCCTGGAACAGGAACTGGAGGAGAAAATTGGTCCGCACGTCGGTGTAAAGTCATTCAGGAAGGATCCAGGGCAGGTGTCGGTGAGTGCAAAACACAGTGGAATGATCTGGAAGAGACATGCCAGAGGAGCTGGATGTAGAACCAGAGGTAGAGACTGTGGGAGTTTTGTGTTGTTGCTATAGCCAGGTGGGCGGGCAGGATTTGCAAGTCGGGCTTGCTGGGATCAGTAGTCCATCTACATTTATTCTTCTCAATAAATCGGTTGCTGCCACAAAGGGGTACTGCAGGCCCCAGCCTACGAAGGGCCATCAAGTAAAGAAACCGGGACTTATTCAGAGTGAGGCCTAGTCATGTTCTGATGGTGTGACAGGATTACTAAAATTGGAAAGCGAAGTAGCATACTGGAGGAAGTGAGCTGGAAGAAGTGTTCTGAGGTAAAAATCAGTCAAGTTTGATGCAGTTACTCAATTCTACAAAGAAGTGTGATGCAGTTACTCTGTTCTACAAAGTAGTAATTTATCCTATGGGCATCCCAAGTCCCTTTTCCCAACTACGTTCAATCCCTTAATAAAAACAACAAAAACAAGCAAGCAAGTGTCTAATGGAGGTCTGGCAGCAGAGTGAAATGTATGGATGCTGTACCATGTAGCAACCCCACGGGGCTATTGCTACATTTATAAATGTCAGTTTTGCTGTAGCAGGTTCTATACACTGTATAGATGTGCCACTTTAAAGGCAGACCAAGGGGACCCCCCCCCCCCCGCACTATATTTTTTAAATAAAAAATTCACTTTAAGCTTCTTTAACCACTTCAATACAGGGCACTTATACACCTTCCTGCCCTGGACAATTTTGAGCTTTCTGCGCTGTCACACCTTGAATGACAATTGCGTGGTCATACAACACTGTACCCAAACTAAATTTTTATAATTTTGTTCCCACAAATAGAGCTTTCTTTTGGTGGTATTTGATCACCCCTGCGGTTTTTATTTTTTGCTAAACAAATAAAAAAAGACCGAAAATTTTGAAAAAAATAAAAGGTTTGCTTTTGTTTCTGTTAAAATTTTTTGTAAATAAGTAAGTTTTCTCTTTCACTGATGGGCACTGATAAGGTGGCACTAACGGGCACTGATAAGGTGGCATCGAGGAGGTGGCACCAATGAGTGGGCACTGATGGGCACCGACAATGGGCACTGGTAGGCGGCACTGATGGGTGGCACTGATATGCAGCACTGATCACTGATCACTGTATTGGTGTCGCTGGTCCCCAAAAAGTGTCACTATGGGGTTGATTTACTAATGGCAAATAGACTGTGCACTTTGCAAAGTGCAGTTGCACTCTGTAAGTGCAGTTGCTCCAGAGCTTAGTAAATGAGCAGAAGCTCTGGTGACTTCCATCATCCAATTATGTGCAAGCACAAATGCTGTCTTTTTTATTTCTCTGGCACATGATTGGGTATTCTTTGCAAAGTGGAGCTTTACATCATTTACTAAATTTAGGAGCAACTGCAACTGCACTTTGCAAAGTGCACAGTCTATTTGGCTTTAGTAAATCAACCCCTTAGTGTCAGATTTGTCCGCCGCAATGTCGCAGTCTCGCTAAAAAATGCTGATCGCCGCCATTATTAGTAAAAATAATTAAAAATATAAAATTTCCATTAATATATTCCATAGTTTGTAGACGCTATAACTTTTGCACAAACCAATCAATATACGTTTATTGGGATTTTTATTACCAAAAACATGTAGCAGAATACATATTGGCCTAAATTGATGAAGACATTTTTTTTCTATTGGATGTGTTTTATATCAGAGAAAAACTGGCCTAGTCATAAAGGGGGGTAAACCTTCCAGAGCTGAAGAGTTTACAATACACCTATGATAAAAAAATGATAGACCCTTATTTTCTTTGTAAGTGGGCAAACTTACAAAATCAGCAGGGGATCAAATAATTATTTTCCCCACTGTAAGTGATATAACTAAAGGTTTGTTGGGCAAGGTTTTTTTTTTTTTTTTTGCTGATGATTTCAAGGTGTGTAATAGGGTTTATATCCATGGAGGTGTCTGTAATATGGAACATGATTTGACATTGCTGGAAGATTGATCAAAGCTGTGGAAAGTTCAGTTCAATGTTTTTTAAATGTAAAATAATGCACCTAGGAAAGAAGAATCCGAGAGTACAACATTGGGGGTACAGTGTTAGCCATGACCAAGTACAACATAGCTACATCTCAGTGCTGCCCAGCTATACACTCCCACCCTTACATTTCCCAGTAATGGAGACCACACCGTGCTGGAGTGTAAAATAGGCCGTAGCAGCCCCTTTATTAAATAACAAAATATATATAAATAACTTTATAAATAACTTTTATAACCAATAACAACAAATAAACAACATCAAGAAAAACGTGACGTAGGCCTATAGTAGTACATTACCCCCCCCCCCCCCCACCCAAATTACCATAATAAACAGCTCGTGCACTGCGGTCAACTCAACTGTAACTAGGCCTCAAGCTGACATACTAGCTCAGAGACAAAACTATTCCCGCAGTGCAGTCATCCACCATATACCCTACATCACTTATAGGGAATATACCAAACGGGCCCATATCTCCAATGGGTCCCGCATCAAGTTTTCTGTGGGGAGGGGGTTTCTTCTCTATGCCTACGTCACACAACATCCGCCAATGCTACGACGTCCAGTGTACCTGTAAACAAATTATTAGAACCTGTAAAGAGAATTAAAACAAGGGAGGGAGGGCGGGAACTTTCCACCTCATAGACTGACTCTGGGGAGGATTGTTCCTCCCTTTCCTGTTGCCCAGCTCCACCCCCTAGCTAAACCTTAAACGGCCATGCACCTTAATGGCATGTTAGACTTTACTCATGCCAGCCCTGCGCTGATCACTTTGTTCATAGCTGCAGGCTGTTCTGTACTACAGAAGAATAGGATTTGGGGGTACTTATTTCAGATGTTGAGCAAACCGTGTGACCAGGCGGTGGAAAAAGCAAATAAAATTCTAGGATGCTTAACTAGAGGGATCACCAGCAGGAGGAAGGAGGTTCTGATTCCCCTATATAGATATTTAGTGAGACCTCATTTAGAATACTGTGTCCAGTACTGGAGACCTCACTTACAGATAGATAAAATAGAAGGAGACCAGAGAGAGACGGGTAACAAAAATGGTAAAAGGTCTGGGGGATAAAACATATCCCGAGAGACTTCAGGAACTTAATATGTACAGTCTGGAGGAAAGAAGGGAAAGGGGGGACACGATTGAAACCTTTAAATACATCAAGAGGGTGAATAAGGAGGGTGGCTTTTCCATATATAACAAAAATCAAGAACGTGGGCACATAACCTCAAACTAATTGTAGGAAAGTTCAAAACTAATTTTAGAATGTATTATTTTACTGAAAGTGTAGTTGATGCTTGGAATAAACTTCCAGCGGAGGTAGTGAGACGGTCAACAGTAAATGGCTTCAAACATGCTTGGGACTAACATAGGCCTATACTCAAAAAAAGACAAAAAAAAAAAAAACATAAAAAAAAAAATGGGCAGACTCGATTGGCTACTCTGTCTTTCTGCCGTCACTTTTCTATGTTTCTTCGTTTCTAACAGCAATAAAAACCTGACAGGTGTCCTTATCCCTCCCCACTTTTTCAAAAAAGTTTTCCCTTTGTTATAATATAAAGTTCATGTTGAGCCAAAACTTTCTCTTTTTTAGTTTTGGATAGATTGAGAAAGATTGAAATCCCTGTTCGGGATTTTCCTTCACTTCCTATCCTGGTGCCAACAGTTTTACTAGGCAGCAATTAGGAGAAAACTCTCAACAGCAACATAGACAGAAATAAAAAGGCTTCTTGTAGAGTAATAGAAGGCTTGAATCCTCTGTTAGCGTTTATTGTCTGTGTTGCTGTTGCAGATTTCCTCTTTTGAGACCTGTCTCTCCTGGGCAGTGAGAAGGGAAATTTTAACAACATTCTAGATAATAGTTAAAATCCAACAAAGGTTCAAATCCTGTCTCATTTTAACCTAACTTTTGGATGAACGTACAATTTAATCCCCAAACTTCATATAGTAGTATATATAGAAACGATCCAACATATTGTGTGTGTGTGTATATATATAATATATATATATATATATATATATATATATATATATATATATATATATATATATATATATATAGTAGTATACAATAGAGAAATGTTATTACATTGGTTTACAAAAGAAATGTGTCATGGATAGTCATAATACTGTAATGTGCCCAATTGCAGGAGACGTTACAGAAGACTGAAATACAACAGAGTCCAGTTTGGGGCTGTCCTGTTAATCTCCAGAATTCCTTCCATACACAGGCGCATCTGCCAGGTGAGTCAAGCAGTCATCCTATATCTGCAAGGGACACCTCCTATCTTTCTAGTACGTCACTCTCCTGCCATATAAACATATTTTTTCCACTCAACTTAATTGCAGCACAGTTCATTCCTGTATTCTATGTCCTTCTTAATATACACCCAGTTGAGTAATCATTATTTTTCCTTCTTTCCTGCTCTGGGATCTATAATGTACCAAAGTCCATATGAAATAGTCTTAAGCAGTTACTGCTTCTCTGGAGTCCTTGTATCCTCTCTCTCGCCTGATTTCTTTCCCTCCATTTGGACTTTGCCCTTTCCTGCCCTCTGGGTGTGCCACTTAGTATCACACAGCTACAAGCAATACATGACAGTGGTTGCAGAGGGGCTCCCTTTCAGCGGAGACAACAGATAGGTATCTTTCTAGAATATGTGTGGCCAGCCTTCTATGTGTGTGTTGTGATTGCATGAGATATATTGTGGGACTGGTGGAAATGAGGAGGATTTGTGTCTGGTAAGGTAGACATTGCCTTCTAGTATTAGAATGTACATCTTATTTTATGTATCAGATTGTATGTACCTTGTATGCTTTATAAGACCTTTGTCTAAGATATATATATATATATATATATATGATAGTTCTTTGACTGCTTGATCATTTTATGTTTGTACATCTAGGACATGTATCTTTATTTGTACACCTTTCCGCTTTTATGTATTCAGTGTGTCATCATTTCCCTGCCAGCAATAATCAGTACATTAATTATGGCTTTTGTTTGATGAAGGTGAAGGGAACGAGTCAAGAGTCCCTGTCCAGTATGGTAAGCACTTCTTTTTTTTTTTTTAAGTTTAAGGCAGAACGTTTTTTTTCAGTAAACTAATGACTTGGACTTGCCAAGAGATTATAATAAAACAAAAGAGAAAGCTTTACAGACCAAATGGCTGAACACTTAGGGGTCTATTAAGAAATGTTTTCACACAAGATTCACACAACCGCATCCAGAATTCACACATTTTTTGTATTGAAGTCAACTGAAAAAATGTGTGAAAAGAAGATGCCTTAACGTGGACCTGTAAAGAATAACACCCTGCCCACCATGTTTCCATAACCTGGGCTTTAACACCCAGCCGCCATATCTGTCTACCGTGGCCTAGGGTTGTGTGCTGAGCACATTGATCAAGCTGTCATTGATAACTAACAGTTATGGCGTCTGATATGGAGCCAGTGAAATGGCTCCTGATCATGTGACCATTGGGAAAGCAAATCACAGTGGTTCCATAAAGAAAATCTGTCACATTACCCATTCAGTACAGTGACAGGTTGTGTTGTTGACCAGTGTTGGTCATCTTAGTTTAAAAAAGTAATTAGTTAAGTTACAAATTACTTCTCCCAAAAAGTAATTGCGTTAGTAACTCAGTTACTACATTGGAAAAGTAATTAGTTACTCAGCAAAGTTACTGACTTTTTTTTTAATATTCTATATGTGTAACTAAGGGGCGGGTCTAGTATTACTGTAACCAAGGGGCGCATTTATTATTATTGTTATATATCGTGTAACCAAGGGGCTGCTCTAGTATTACTCTTACCAAGGGGCAGATTTGTTATCGTGTGTAAGCAAGGGGCGGGTCTACTATTATTATATCGTGTAAGGGGCGGTCTATTATTATTATATCGTCTAAGGGGCGGATGGCTACAGAAGAGGGCGAATGTTAAATTAATGGGCAGAGCTCGATATATAACAATAATAATAATAAATGCGCCCCTTGGTTACAGTAATACTAGACCCGCCCCTTAGTTACACGATAGATGCCCCTTGCAGAGTAGCATGAGCATCAGGAGCGTGCGGCATCGCCTGGTACAATTACATGTTAACTGCGCCTGCGCGGTGTAGAGTTCACTCAGAGCTGTTTAGGTTCGGAAATTTTCGGAAGCTCCGTAGTCCTTCGTACTGCGCAAGCCCTGCGCCTGCGCAGTACAGGGGGTCCTTATCCGGCAGGGGAACTTTTTTGTCAGGACACCGGAATTACACTACTGCCATCTAGTGCCGGTAGATGTAATTGGGGTAACTAAGCCAAAGTAATGGGAACTGAGTTACCATGAGGGCAAAAGTAATCAGTTAGATTACTCGTTACCCTCTAAAGTAACTGCGTTACGTAACTCAGTTTATTTTAACTCAGTTACTTACATCACTGTTGTTGACCCACCTCTTCACCCACTGATACACACCTTAGAAATACTCTGCCACCACTCTTTACCAGAGTTTCCAGATATGGGTACATGCAGGGGTCAAGTCCTGGGGGAAAAAGTGTGGGAACTCCCACCCAAGATCCACTCCACCACCAAAAAAATAAAAAATGATACGCTCATATGCACGAACGCTTCAAAAGTGGTATTTTACATCCAATTTTCATATTGTGTGTATGAAGCTTAACTGTTAGTACATAAAAAAAAACAATACTCAATAAACATAAATACGGTAATTCTCTGAATAATCAGCATTCATTCAATTGTGCTTCCATGCAAATGTGAACATCATGTTCTGATCTTTATTGGGGAATTTTATTTTGTATATAGAGTGTTTATGTGGTGAGTTTCCATTTTTCATTGAACAGAGTTTGGATAACACAGGGTTAAAAGGAAAGGTCATGTTCCTGCTTAGGAGATATATGTTAGCTTGGGGGGCTGCAGGGCTCCAACACACACTCGCTGCTATTCCAACCCTTCACATATTTCCACATAAACTTCCCTCCTGGCATTAAACTTTGCCAGGTATTGTGCTCAGCTTACCACCCCAAACTGATGTTCCTCCCTCAGCTCACCTCTCTCCCTGCATGTCCTGTGAGCAGAATAGCTGTGTTCCTCCGCTGGGTTCTCTCATCATATGGCACTGAAGATAGAGGAGGGGGGTATTCAGCGGGACACACAGAGCAAGTATGCAGGAGACTGGGGGGGGGGGATGAGGAGACAGAAAATCAGGAGGGGCTGGTGGGGAGGAGCACATCACGAGAGGTCTGACTAAATACAATCTCTTAGCAGCAGGGACCTGATCTACCCGTCAGCTAGCTGTGATTGACAGGTAGATTGAAGCGGAAGCTGTCACGGGGCCCCCTACTGGCAATGCCTGAATGGTCAGTCCACCCCTGGTGTGCGTCACTTACTATTGCGAGCTGTGTCGGCGGCTGCTGGTGTAGCCCCTTTCCACACAGCTCGCATACTTCAAAGTCTTGCAGGACACGGCTGCTAAAGGGAACTGAGTTCCTGTTGTGGAAAAAGTACAGGAACTCCGTTCCCGCAGAACTTGAGCCCTGGGTACATGTGACCTTCTCCCCTTGCTCTCTTAATGCAGAGTTCAAGTTTAGCAGCCAATTGCCAAGCTCAAACACTGTCTCATGATGGTCATTAAATTGTGTAAACTCTGACACAGAGCTTAAACAGGCTTTAGGCCCCGGAGAAACAAAGCAGCAGGGGAGCATAGGGAAGTTGACTGTCAGTGGGCAAGGGGATTTGCTAGAATGAATGGGCAAAAATATAGATTTCCTCCAAGGGCCAATTCTAACTACCTATTTTTTTATATACTGTATACAGAATACTTTATTAATCCCAAGGGGAAATTGGGAAATTGTTACAACAAAGACACACTTAACAAGGCAATATACGATCACAACAATAGACTGAACAAGATGCTAAAACACAACAAAATTACCAATAACAGCCATTAACACCAAATAAGAAAATTTAAAATACACCACAAATAAAACCTCCATACAATTAAAATACAACATAGAATAAATAAAACAGGCAAACTACCAAATACAAATAATACACCACGTTTTCTAACACCACCCCAGATAATAACCAACACAATGCCAACATACTATAAAAAACAACACAAAATCCTGATCATAAACAACCAGAATTAAATCTTCACCTCCAGCCCTCACATAAAAGAATTATATATCTTGATCGCCACAGGCAAAAAAGATTTCATGTGGCGCTCTATGGTTCATTGTGGGTGTAACAATCTGTCACTGATGGTACTCCGCAGACTGACCAGCGTATTGTGGAGTGGGTGGGAGGAGTTGTCCAAGATAGACCATAACTTGAACAACATTCTCCTCTCCAACACTGTTGTAAAAGACTCCAATACCAATCCAACAACATCACTGGCCTTGCAAATCAGTTTGTTGAGTCTGTTGGTGTTGGACACCCTAAGTCTGCTTACCCAGCATGAAACGCATGCATACAGGAGAGCACTGGACACCACAGACTCATAAAACATCTTCAGCATCGTCCGGCAGATGTTAAAGGACCTCAGTCTCCTCAAAAAGTAGAGGCGGCTCTGGCCCTTCCTATAGAGCACCTCAGTGTACTTGCTCCAGTCCAGCTTACTATCTATATGTACCCCCAGATACTTGTAACTCTCTATTACCTCCACATCCACTACTCGGATAGAGATTGGGGTCACTGGTGGTTTCCTCTTTCTGAAATCCACAACTAGCTTCTTTGTCTTTGTCACATTTAGATACAGATGATTAACCTCACACCATGTGACAAAGTTCTCCACCACAGTCCTATACTCAGTCTCTTCCCCATCCCTGATACATCCCACTACCGCAGTTATCAGAAAACTTCTGAAGATGGCAAGATTCTGTCTGGTACCTGAAATCAGTGGTGTAGACAGTAAATTGAAAGGGAGAGAGAACTGTCCCCTGTGGAACCCCAATATTGCTGTTCACCCTGACACACAGTCTTGCAAACGCACATACTGTAATCTTCCTGTCAGGTAGTCTACAATCCATGACACAAGGGTAACATAAACCTGTATTGCTGCTAGCTTCTCGAGTTTCTGCAGACGGAGGAAAACCCTATTTTTTTCATCCGTCTGCAGAGCGGATCAGATGACGACGGACTCTACAGTCCGTCGTCACCCGATCCCCCATAGGGGAGAGCGGCGCTGTGACAGGTCCATCCCTGCGCTGTGTGCAGAGACGGACCTGTCATCTTCCTGCTCAGCGGAGATCGCTCCGGCGATCCCCGCTGAGCAAGCGGATATCCACGGGGCGGATCTGCACTGATCCGCCCAGTGTGAAAGAGCCCAAAGCTTCTGTCTGGATTGTTTTGCTGTTTCTGTCCATGTTGGAGAGGTTTCCCCCTCACTATTGGCCCTCCCAAATACTTACCTGAGCCTGATCTCGATCCAGCACTGTGCCCAAGAGCAGTGGCGCGGCTCTCTCTCTCCTCACTGCACTCAGTGAGAGCAGCAGGAGCCACATGTTTGTTATGGAAAAAAAAAAACTTTACAATCACTTAATTACTTTAACTCCTAAAACGCAAATAGGATTAAAGTGAAACGAAAATATAACTTGATCCTGTCATAGCAGGTGTGAGGGCTATAAAGAACCATTCATCATGTAAGATAGGGAGGGTATAAAATACATACCGGTATATTTCATGAAATTATGAGTTTGCTGTGTTTTTGCTATGTATATTTTATCACATATGTTATGGTCATATATTAGTTATACTACATACAGTGCTTTGAAAAAGTATTCATACCCCTTGAAATTTTCCAGATTTTGTCTTGTGACAACCAGAAACGTAAATGTATTTTATTGTGATCGTATGTGATAAACCAGTAGAAGGAAAATGATAAATGATTTTCAATATTTTTTACAAATAAATATGTGAAAAGTGTGGCGTGCATTTGTATTCAGCCCCCTGAGTCAATACTTTGTAGAACCACCTTTTGCTGCAATTACAGCTGCAAGTGTTTTTTGGGATGTCTCTACCAGCTTTGTACATCTAGAGAGTGACATATTTTGCCCATTCTTCTGTGCAAAATAGCTCAAGCTCTGTCAGATTGGATGGAGAGCATCTGTGAACAGAAATGTATTAAGTCTTGCCACATATTCTCAATTGATTTTAGGTCTGGACTTTGACTGGGCCATTCTAACACATGAATATGCTTTGATCTAAATAATTCCATTGTAGCTCTGGCTGTATGTTTAGGGTCCTTATCCTGCTGGAAGGTGAACCTCCGCCCCAGTCTCAAGTCTTTTGCAGACTATAACAAGTTTTCTTCTAAGATTGCCCTTTATTTGTCTCCATCCATCTCCCCGTCAACACTGACCAGCTTTCCTGTCTCTGCTGAAGAAAGGCATCCCCATAACATGATGCGGCCACCACCATGTTTCATGGTGAGTTCAGTGTGATATACACTGTTAGTTTTCTGCCACACATAGCGTTTTGCTTTTAGGCCAAAAAGAAAAATTTTGGTCTCATCTGACCAGAGCATCTTCTTCCATATGTTTGCTGTGTCCCCCACATGGCGTCTTGCAAACTGCAAATGGGAAATGGCTTTCTTTCAACAATGGCTTTCTTCTTGCCACTCTTCCATACATGTCAGATTTGTGGAGTGCACGAAAAATAGTTGTCCTGTGGACAGATTTTCCCAACTGAGCTGTGGATCTCTGCAGCCCCTGCAGTGTTACCATGGGCCTCTTGGCTGCTTCTATGATTAAGGCTCTCCCTGTCCGTTTAGGACGGCCATGTCTTGGTAGGTTTGCAGTTGTGCCATACTCTTTCCATTTTCGGATGATGGATTGAACAGTGCTCCGTCAGATGTTCAAAGCTTGGGATATTTTTTTATAACCTAACCCTGCTTTAAAACTTCTCCACAACTTTATCCCTGACCTGTCTGGTGTGTTCCTTGGCCTTCATTAAGCTGTTTGTTCACTAAGGTTCTATAACAAACCTCTGAGGGCTTCACCAAACAGCTGTATTTATACTGAGATTCATTTACACACAGGTGGACTCTATTAATTAGGTGACTTCTGAGGGCAATTGGTTCCACTAGACTTTAGTTAGGGGTATAAGAATAAAGGGGGATGAATACAAATGCACACCACACTTTTCAGATATTTTGAAAACCATTTATTATTTTCCTTCCACTTCACAATTATGTGCCACTTTTTGTTGGTCTATTACATAAAATCCCAATAAAATACATTTACGTTTTTGATTGTAACATGATAAAATGTGGAAAATTTCAAGGGGTATGAATACATTTTCAAGGCAGTGTATATGCCTATGACATGTGCTCCTACCCTTATGCCATTCTAATGATCTGGAATGTAGAAGTGAAATTTGTCGAAGTACAAATAAACTTGAACCTAGAATATCTGCAGGTAACCAATCCCACTTTTATGGTTGCTGTAAATGTCAAATGCTCATAAGTACAGTATTAGTGGAGCTTCACATTTAAGTCCCTATTATGTCCATAATTACTGTATTACAGTATCAAATAGGTAAATAGTAGAGGCATTGTCCCTACAGAATTAAACAATATATTTGTCGTACCGATCAGTCTGCGTCAATCTTATTTAGTGGTGCTTTACTGAAACATATTTACAAACTGCAAATATACCAAGTAAGCCATAAAGCTGTAAATAGTTTACAGTATAGCTTGTAACACTGCGAAGCACTTGCAATATTTAATTAATGGCAAGGTCATAGCTAAGCATGTACTGTAGACACAAGAGTCTACAGTAAAGGGAAAATATGGTGTTTTTATAGTTGATACATATTTTAGTAACATGTACTTTAAAAATAATTTGATGGGATTTATGGGATCCCCATAATAACAAAGTGAAAACAGAATTTCAGAAATGTTTGCAAATGTATGAAAAAGGAAAAAACTGAAATAGCACATTGGAATGAGTATTTAGACCCTTTGCAACAACAGTATTCAGACCCTTTGCAACAACATTTGAAATTTAGCTCAGGTGCCTCTCATTTCTCTTGATCGTTGCTAAGATGTTTCTACGCATTGATTGGAGTCCACCTGTCGTGTGTTACATAAATGAATTGGACATGATTTGGAAAGGCGCACACCTCTCTATAATGCCCCTTTCACACATGCAGACCATTTATTTGATCAATTCAGTCACTTTTTTCCCCAAAAAAAAAAACGTATGAAGTTTACATCAGTTTGTCATCCATTTTTCATAATTTTTTTTTACATCTGCCAGCTAGAGTCCTTTACCACTTTTACATATGTTTTTCGTCCAATCCATTTTTTAAGAGAAAAATAGAGCTTTGATCCGTTCCAAAAAACAGATGTTGAGGGAAGCGGATGTAAACGGATGATCATCCATTTACATCCGTTTTTCCATTGTGATGCATTGATGTCAGTTTTTCATCCATCAACGGATGGATGAAAAACAGACAAATGGTCTGCATGTGTGAAGGGGGCCTCAAGCCCTCGTTCACATTGGAGCGACCTGTCAAATCGCATAATTGCACCCTATTGTCAGCAATGCCACTGTTCAAATCAGTGCAACGCTGACTTTGCGGTGCCGCATCGATTTGAAGAAAAGTTCCTGCACTACTTTTGCCAATTTTGGGTGCAACTTGCATAGACATCTGTGCACAAAGCTGCACAGATGTCTTCAAAGTCGCACCCAAGATTGCACTGACATGCGGCTTTGAAATCCTGCAATTTTAGATGGAGTCACATGATTTCAAAGCCGCATTCAATGTGAACAAGGGCAAAAGGCCTCACAGTTGATAATGTATACTGTATCAGAACAAAAGCCATGAGGTCAAAGTTACTATACCTGCAGAGCTCAGAGACAGGGTTATTGCAAAGCACAGATCTGGGGAAGGCTACGCAAAATTTTCTGCTACACTGAAGGTTCCCAAGAGCAAATTGGCCTCCATAGTTCTCAAATAGAAGAAGTTTGGCACAACTAGGACTCTTGCAAGAGTTGGTCGCCCAGCCAAACTGACAATCAGGGGAGAAGGGCCTTAGTAAGAGAGGTGACCAAGAACTTGATGGTCACTCTTACTGAGCTCCAGAGATCCTCTGTGGAGATGGGACAGAGTTCCAATAGGAAAACCATCACTGCAGCTCTCCACCGATCTGTCGCTTTATGGCAGAATGGCTAGATGGAAGCCTCTCCTCAGTGCAAAACACATAAAAGCCACCTTGAAGATTACAAAAAAGCACCTGAAGGATTCTCAGGCTGTGAGGAACAAGATTTTCTGGTCTGATGAAACCAAGATTGAACTGTTCGGCCTCAATTCTAATGCCGCGTACACACGGTTGGAATTCTTGTCGGAAAAAGCTCTGATGGTTTTCCCGTTGGAATTCCGACGTAATTTCGCTCAAACTGTCTTGCCTACACACGGTCACACTATTAAAGGGAAGTTTAATACTTCCGAGCATGCGTCGAATTGTTTCCAAGCAGGCGTCGGAATTTTGCGTGTCGGAATTGCATACACACGATCGGAAAATCCGATAGAAAGGTTTTCCATCGGAAAAATTAAGAACAGGTTCTCAATCCAAAGTCCGTCAGAAATTCTGACAGAAAAAGACCGATGGGTCTTTGAAAAACTCCCATCGGACTGTTTACATCGGAAATTCCGACCGTGTGTACGTGGCATAAGGGTTATGTCTGGAGGAACCCGAGCATCGCTCATCACCTACCCAATACCATCCCAACAGTGAAGCATGGCAGAGGCAGCATTATGCTGTGTGGGTGTTTTTTTTATCGGGAGTGATTGGGAGACTGGTAAGGGTTGAGGGGAAGCTGAATGGAGCAAAGTACAGAGATATCCTCAATGAAGACCTGTTCCACAGGATACTGGATACTAATATTTATAGGTACAGTTGATCCAGGGAATATCTGATGGAGGGATCAGGAAGGAAGTTGTTCCCCACTGGAGCAAATTGGATCATGCTTTATTGGGGTATTTTTGCCTTCCTCTGGATCAAATGTGGGTATAGGATTTTTTTTAGTGTTTTGTTTTTTTTGTTGGTTGAAATAGATGGACTTGTGTCTTTTTTCAACCAGAATAATGCCTAGTACACACGAACCAAAGCAGAAAAAATAATTGTTTTTGTGGAGTTTTAAATTAAATTAAAAAAAAACAAAGTTTTTAAATAAAATTAAAATAACAAAGATGTTATACTTACCTGCTCTGTGCAGTGGTACAGTATTTCTCAGAGCGGCCCCTGATCCTCCTCTTATCTTGGTTCCTCCGCTTCTTTTTTTTGTCCCCTTAGCAAGCAGTTTTCTATGGGGACAACCGGTGCATGCGCGGTCCTGACCTGTGTGTTTATGGAGCCGCGCTCCATAGACTTACACATCGGGACTTAGGCTGCCCCCCCTCTTCCTCTTTACTGCATCTGATTGACAGCAGCAAATGGCTCCTGCCGCTGCTCGAATGCTGTGTAAAGAGAAAGAGAGGGCAGAATATATGCAGGCGTGCACAGCGCTGATCTCTTCTCCCCTCTCTTCCCCTTTACATGGGGGGGGGGGGAGGGGCACAGGGAAAAAAAGTTTTTAGGTTTAGTATTCCTTTAACAGCTTTTTTCAAGTGTTTTCTTTTTCTTTATGTACTATAAAAACTCTAATAAAAATCTGACGCTCCTAAAACGCTACTACAAGTCGGTGTTCTATCACCAAGTGTCCGGCTGTCACTAGGTGTCCGAAGTCTACTGCGCATGCGCAGTCCGGATCCAGAAGATTTTCGGAAATTGTCGGAAGATGAGCGGCGCCTGCGCCGTGAGTCGAGGAGAAGCCCCCACCATCCAAGCGGACATAGGGTTAGTCAAATTGAGAGGGCCCCTCGCGGGCTCGCTTCGCTCGCCGCGCATCGGGCACGGCCTCGCTGCGCTCGGCACTTTTATATTCTAACTCTATGTCCACTGGGATGGTGGGGCTTAAAAGTGGACTCACGGCGCAGGCGCCGTTCATCCTCGGCAATTTTCGGAATATGGGTGTTCTGTGTACTGCGCATGCGCAGTACACCTCGGACACTTGGTGATGGGGGACGGATAATGATACAACACCGGCACAAATAAAAAACTATCAGCATTTTTTTATTCAGAGTTTTTTTGAGCTTATAAAGAACACTAGTGTGCATGGAGCCTCAGGCTAAAAAATGAAAAAATTGAAAAAGGGAGTCTAAATACTTTATGAATGCGTGTATCAGTTGTGAGGCTCAATTTACAAGGGGAAACCATGATTTGTCCTGTACTTTTATTCGACAAGACAGTGCAGGATGGCTTTGTACAGCAAGTCCAAAGTATAAAACAAAACATCCAGGCATTCTTATGCCGCGTACACACGGTCAGAATTTCCGACAACAAATGTTCGATGTGAGCTTGTTGTCGGAAATTCTGACCGTGTTTATGCTCCATCGCACACTTGCTGTCCGAATTTCCGACAACAAATGTTTGAGAGCTGGTTCTCAAATTTTCCGACAAAAAAAAAAGTCAGACGTACAAAAGTCCAGGCATGCTCGGAATCAAGCAGAAGAGCCGCACTGGCTATTGAACTTCATTTTTCTCGGCTCACCGTACGTGTTGTACGTCACTGTGTTCTTGACGTTTGGAATTTTCGACAACATTTGTGTGACCGTGTGTATGCAAGACAAGTTTGAGCCAATATCCTTCGGAAAAAAATCCACCGTTTTGTTGTCGAAAATCCTATCGTGTGTACAGGGCATAAGGCTTCATGTACACACTGCCTACTTTGACCGCTGGCCACGGGAAAATGCAAAATTCAACCTAACCGCAGCAGCTCCTAAACTCTGGTAAAAGCCTATGTGTACATTAATACCATAGATGTGCGCAGCCCATTGCATTACGGTGTGCACCCCAAAGCTCAAACACGCACACACGTGATTGTGACATGACAGGATCGCGTGGCAAACTGCTCCTTTTACCACTTTATAACAGCACTGTAGCCGAAAGCAGTGGCGTCTCCAGCTTTCATATTTAGGGGGGGCACATGGGGGGACAGGGACAAAAGTAGGGGGGCAACTATAAAATGCAATTTTACTACGATCCCCAGGGTGGCAGAAAACAAGAGATATGTCACCAGCATACCAAGAAAATATAAGGGTCCAAAGCAGTGGGAGAACTATCAGGGTTGCAAAGGTTGTCTTGCCACCGGGCCTTGGTGTTCTGCCACTGTGGTGTTCCCCAGCCTCCTCTTGCTGTCCTGCCCCTGCTATTGACAGTGCTGGTCTGGCATCTGTGTCCTTGGCAGTGGCAGCAGTCTATTAGGACCTAGTGCTGGTGACATTATGGGTGCATGCAGGGGAAGGCTGGCACTATAGGTTGTAGATAGCCAAGCCCCTAGCTGGTCACCTAGCAGCAGTAATGTTGTATAACCTTCTCTGTTGACATGCTGATCGGGATGTGATCCAGGTGATGCTCACAGTCAGATCTAATAAACACAGTATTTATTAGCATCAAGAGTACAACCACATCCACCGTATGTTCAGCAGCCATGTGGGCTCCATACCTGTAAGGTGTGGGCTCTATGTCTGTAAGGTGTGGGTTCTATGCCTGTAAGGTGTGGGCTTTGATCAATAAAATCACTATATTTAACACTAGGATTTGACTAGGAGCATCACCTGGATTGCATCACGATCAGCATGTCAATGAATGCTGCACTGCTGCTAAGCAACCTGCAGGGAGGTCAACTATCTACTCTACAACCATTAGAGATGGGCTCGGGTGTGTTTGAAATCCCACTTGCCAGATCCCGCCAGGAAGCCGACACTGCACACAGCTAATCACAGGCAGTGAGACATTCCTGATCTGTGCAGCTGCGGACCAGGAAATGTCTCACTGCTTGTGCTTAGCGCCGTGCAGTGTGGGCTTCCTGGGGGGCTGGGGCATGTGGGATTTTGAACATGCCCTGCCCATCTCTAACAACAAATTGTGCTGGCTCTCCTGTACATTAGCCCCATAAAGTAACCAGCACTGGGTTCCAATGTGCCACTGCTGCCATGGAGACAGAGACCAGCGCTGTGAATAGCCAGGACAGCAACCCTGGTAGTTCCACCACTGGTCCACACTGCAAGGATTCCCCCATCCACCTATAATGTGTAGATGGGAGAATTGGATCATTTCTTTTTTTTTCATGCAACCTACTAGTTAAATGAAAAAAGTGATCAATGTATGGGCTGCCTAAGTGCTAAGACCAGCCATAGGCAGTTTAAATCTCAGCTGGTTGAGGTTTGAACCATTAATGAGCAGGCTGAATGTACCAAGTTGATCGATCAAATTGGGAACAACCAGCCTGACAGATACTCTTATGATTATCACTAGTGGTTGCTATAGCCACTAGTTATAATGACTGTTTGTTGGGAGAATACAATTGCTGGGCAGGAAGGATATTCCCCTGTCACCATTGTCTGTGTTAATGGGGGAATCATGCAAGTTTCTTTCCTGCACTCTGTGGATGCAGGAAAGAAATTTGCATAGTCTATTACCTGCCTAACTGAAAGTGAAAGTAAGTTGTGAAGGTCTTGAAAGAACAGGAGAGGGACAGATGGGGAGAGAAGGGATGGAGATAATGCAGTTCAGTGATTACAGTGTACTGCAGTGCACACACTTACCCACGCGTCCAAGCTAGAAGAATATTCCCCCTCTCAATAGAGACTGTGTTACTCCAGCGGCAGCCTGAGTAAGATGTGGCGCATCTGCTACGGATGCAAACAAAAAGACATTGCCTTTTTGTAAAAAAAAAAAAAAATAAAAATTTCTGTGTTTTTTTTGGGGGGGGGGCACATGGTGGGGCACAGCATCATTTTGGGGGGGGGCAGGGCCCCCTCTGGCCCCCCCCAGGGACGCCATTGGCCGAAAGACGGCTACAGCGCAGCTCTTTTGTTCCAGGAGGGCATCCATGGATATCCTCCTGGAACCACGCCCAGGACGCCTGCTGTGGTCCACATCTGGTGCGCTCAGTGACCACTGTGCCCACAGATCACAGTTAAGGGCCAATCACAGTGGCCCTTTACCATGTGATTAGCCGTGTCCAATAACCGCTGATCAAATGTAAACAGATTTGCTGGTTATCTGCAGTACTTTGCTCACAAGATGTCACAGCCTGTGATCAATGCAGGCCCATCAGTGCCACCTACCAGTGCCCATTAGTGCCAATCAGTGCTGCCCATCAATGCCTCCTCATAACTGCCATCCATCAGTGCCCATCAGTGTTGCCTATCATTGCCCATTAGTGCCACCTATCAGTGCCCATCAGTGCAGCCTATCAGTGTCCATCAGTGCCACCTCATCAGCGCCTATCAGTGCAGCCTCATGAATGTCCATCAGTGCTGCCTCATCAGTGCAACCTATCAGTGTCCATCAGTGCCGCCTCTTGAGTGCCCTTGAGTGCTGCCTCATCAGTGCTGCCTCATGAGTGCCCATCACTGCCGCCTTTCAGTGCCCATCAGTGGCGCCTGTCAGTGCCCATCAGTGCCACCACATGAGTGCACATCAGTGGTGCCTATCAGTGCCCATCAGTGCCGCCTATCAGGGCCACCACATGAGTGCCCATCAGTGCTGCCTCTCAGTGCCACCACATCAGTGCCCACTCATCAGTGCCCATCAGTGCAGCCTGTCAGTACCACCGCATCAGTGCCCATCAGTACCACTGCATGAATGCCCATCAGTGTAGCCTGTCAGTACCTATCAGTGCCACCGCATGAGTGCCCATCAGTGCCGCCTGTCAGTGCCACCACATCAGTGCCCACTCATCAGTGCCCATCGGTGCAGCCTGTCAATGCCACCGCATGAGTGCCCATCAGTGCCACCACAAGTGCCGCCTGTCAGTGCCCATCAGTGTCGTCTGTCAGTACCTATCAGTGCCACCGCATGAGTGCCAATCGGTGTCGTTATTGCCTTTTTATGTTTAACAAAATGTAATTTGAGCATAAAATCGCACACAAACATGTGACAAAACATGCACAAAAACGCGTTAAAGACGCGTTTTTTTTCTATGAGAAAAAAAAAAGCCAAAAATGCTCAAATCTAACCAGTTTGAGCTACAAAAAAAGCTCCAGAACTTTTTTAATCTTCAGGCAACTTGGAGTGGCGATGTGAACCAACTCCATAGAGAATAATAGATTTTTTCTCGTCCAGCTTCAAGCTCTCACACTGAGGTGTGAATGGGACCTAATAGTTTGAGAAAAACAAACAACACTTTTGTGTTCTTTTAGCATTCAGCTTTTTCACACCGCAGCAGGCTCCCACAGAAGAGTGAGACAGATAGCATTAGTGAGCTCACATATATAAAGGCCTGTACACAGCTAACACTCAATCACCTTACCAGGTAAGACATGGACCTAGGAAAAGGGGCTTTATTCCATTTAAAGCTCTACAAATCCTCCAGTCTGTATGCAGTACTATCCCTGTAAAAGCCACTGGTTAGGATGGTTCCTCTGTTCTATGCATCAACCTCCTTAAAGCAGAACTACACTGCATCTGAGCACCACAAACCAAAAACACTATTTAATAAAATTTTAATATTCAAAGCAAACTCCCCCATCCATCCATGTCTCCATGCTTTATTTTGCTGAGAAATCACCCTAAAAAACACCCCCTAGCATTTCTGGCCGTAGCCATCTTGAGTAAGGGCAGATGATTCATGTAGCATATATTTCATGGGATCCATCTGCTCTTAGCTCAGGCATACAGGCCAGGAGGGCATGCTTAAACGAAAAAACCCTCTTCCCCTCCTAAGGACTCTAGGTATGTATGACATAATTTGCCAAGGCAAGAAACCAGGAAGTAACAGTAGAAATGTAAAAATAAAAGTTCAAAACAAGTAAATAGTAGCATAAGGATTAAAAATAACCCATATTGATTGAGACACACTAGGTTGAGTGTACTGTTACCCATATACTATATTTGAGATTTAATATCTCTCAGATATGATTTGGGTTAAATTAGAGTTCTTTAACCATGAGTGAAAGCTTTAACACAATAACAAAAATGTATTGGTATATAGTAAAGTAGGCCTAGACTAATAGACAGCAATTTATCTAATTGTACAGGAAAAGGGTAAAAATAATGGATTACATGAAGGAATACAAAGTATATTCCTTACAACATTAATCTACAAACGGTAAGACCGAAAGTACATAAGACCAACATATTTAGATACAAGTACAAGGGAGATTTCCCATATTTACCATTCCCATAGAGGTTCCATTCACGTGACTGCTCTGCCATAGAGTGTGTGTTTACCTCCCATCTAGTCTGTGATGCCTCATTGGTAAGCAAGGCGTGGCTCTGATTGGTGGGCTTCCCTATTCCTGGTTCAGGATTGGCTACAGCTCCAATCCCTATACTTTGCATAAGTCAGCCCCCTTTAATGCAGATCTTTGGCACTGACTATTTTGAGTAGGAGACTTAACTTGTAGGTACATGACCTTCAGGAAAGTTAAGTATTGATGACGGTTGACCCTCATTGCATATCTAAACATGGGATCCTTTGAAGTGAGTATGTGTAGAACAATGAGGTTTGAGTCCCATTGTTTGTATACACAAGCTTAGGCACTGAATTGTCTGTCTAACAGACACTTCTGTGAAGCTATGTTTCACGCCTTTCATAGATACAAGCTAAATTAAATATATTCATAATTACAATATTTTACAGCTATTAATGGAGATTTCACATGAAATCATAAGGCAACAGTACAAAGCATGCAATATCACAAAAAAAATCACTGAAAGTAATACTTAGTACCTATTAGCAGTACTCTATCAAATAAAACAGGCACTGAACCAGTTAGTAAAGGCAAACTTAATATATTGTCTCCTGATATGGTTGGTAATGAAGAAAGCATAGTAATAGATTAAAAAAGGTAATAACACAATTTGGCATACAGGGTGATTAATAAGAGGGACTAGGCATAAGATGACACTTGCCATCCAAATCCGCATAAACAGTACCAAGGTCACCTAAAGTACAGCAGTAAACAGTAATAAGCTTGATTTACCAAACACAGGAACTATACTGCCAAAGTGCATTAATGGAAACTATGCTAGGCCTAGACTGCTGGTCCATAGAAATTAAGGAAAGAGGAGAAGGGAACAAAGGGCGCTTGCAAGCTGGTTTTACTGGTGGGGCAGTCTTTATGCTGTGCTTCTGACGGATTTAGTTGGGGCCCTTTAACCACTTCAGCACCGGGCGATTTTACCCCCTTCCTTACCAGAGCACTTTTTGCGATTCGGCACTGCATCGCTTTAACTAACAATTGCGCGGTCGTGCGACGTTGCACCCAAACAAAATTGACGTCCTTTTTTCCCCACAAATAGAGCTTTCTTTTGGGGGTATTTGATCACCTCTGCGGTTTTTATTTTTTGCGCTATAAACAAAAGAAGAGCGACAATTTTGAAAAAAAACACAATATTTTTTATATTTTTGCTATAATAAATATCCCATTTTAAAAAAAAAAAAACTATTTTTTTCTCAGTTTAGGCCGATACGTATTCTTCTACATATTTTTGGTAAAAAAATCGCAATAAGCGTATATAGATCGGTTTGCGCAAAAGTTATAGCATCTACAAAATAGGGATAGATTTATTGCATTTTTTTTTTTTTTTTTTTTTAAGTAATGGCGGCGATCTGCGATTTTTTTTTCGTGACTGCGACATTGCGGCAGACACTTCGGACACTTTTGACACATTTTTGGGACCATTCACATTTACACAGCGATCGTTGCTATAAAATTGCAGTGATTACTGTGTAAATGTGACTGGCAGAGAAGGGGTTAACACTATGGGGCGCTGCAGGGGTTAATGTGTTCCCTAAGGTAGTGATTCTAACTGTGGGGGGAGGGGACTCACAAGGGGAGGAGACCGATCGGTGTTCCTCCGTACTGGGATCACATGATCGGTCTCCTCTCCACTGACAGGACGTGGAGCTGTGTGTTTACACACACAGCTCCACGGTCCCGCAGGGTCCCGCGGTTTTCACGGGCAATCGCGGGTGCCCAGCGGACATCGCGGCCGCCAGGCACGCGCACCGGGTCCCTAGGCGGCCGGGAATGGGAGGACGTCATATGACGCCCACCCAGGATGGGAGATCCACCTTGTGGGCGTCATATGACTATGGGCGGGATGGGAAGTGGTTAAGAAGCAGAACAGGAGAAAGTGAAAGTAAACTGATTGTAAAAAGGAAAATATCTCCTTCTCCATGTTTTTGTAGTCCAGCATCTGGCTACATGTAGGACTGTAGAGCCCAGAGCAGGACTTGTGGTTTTGAAATCAATTTCTTAAAACCACTGTCAGGTAGAGTTTTTAGAACATAAAAGACCCTAGTGATTTTTTCTGTCATAAATGCCTCTCCCAGCCTGTCAGCATTAATGTGATCTGAGCTACACATGCACAGTTCAGACCACATTTATGACAAGTGAAAAAGGGAAGTCAACACCGCGCTAACCTAAACTAAACAATCTTAGAAATTACTGATATTGATCATTTAAAAAACATATGAAGTTAGTGTAAAAAAATGTGATAATAAGCAGCAGCTAAAGAATTGCAAGATATGCGCAATAAACAAACAGAATAAAACAAAAAGCCGCGCTAGTGACTCAAATTACATAAAAATGCAAATAAAAGTGAAAAAAGTCCAAACCCAGGAGAAGGGGGTTAAACCAAAAAAAAACACAAATTAAATGTCAATCAAAATCTTGTGCTATAAATTGGAACAGTGTTCATAAATGTGCCAAAGTGAAATCCAAAATCTGTGACTGTAAAGCTCAAAAACACTGTGATCCACCACCGAATTTGAATGCGCTTACCAGAGGGCAAGCTCAATTGGGCCCATATGCTGATAACGGGATAAATCGCTCCAAACCGGATCTCCTCATAAAGGGTCAACCAGGGACAGATATCGAATCTTGTTCCTCCTTGGGGCTAATAGTGGTATGAATAGTCTCCAACAGTACCGGACCAGAATTCTCTTAGCAGCCAGTATGGAAATATAGAAAAGAGAGGGATGCTCCCATGGTGTGATACCAGATATAAAATTTTATTAGGAAGAAAAACAATCCTACTTACATATAAGCATAAAAATACAAACAGGAACCGAGGATAAAAACATGTATGCCGGCCGGCAAATCGTACACCCGCTCGCAGTGCGGAACGCGATGATGTCAGTGCGTCAGCCTCCCTACGTCCGTTTCGTCCAATGACATCTTCTGGGGAACGTTCCCCAGAAGACGTCATTGGACGAAACGGACGTAGGGAGGCTGACGCACTGACGTCATCGCGTTCCGCACTGCGAGCGGGTGTACGATTTGCCGGCCGGCATACATGTTTTTATCCTCGGTTCCTGCTTGTATTTTTATGCTTATATGTAAGTAGGATTGTTTTTCTTCCTAATAAAATTTTATATCTGGTATCACACCATGGGAGCATCCCTCTCTTTTCTATATTTCCATACTGGCTGCTAAGAGAATTCTGGTCCGGTACTGTTGGAGACTATTCATACCACTATTAGCCCCAAGGAGGAACAAGATTCGATATCTGTCCCTGGTTGACCCTTTATGAGGAGATCCGGTTTGGAGCAATTTATCCCGTTATCAGCATATGGGCCCAATTGAGATTGCCCTCTGGTAAGCGCATTCAAATTCGGTGGTGGATCACGGTGTTTTTGAGCTTTACAGTCACAGATTTTGGATTTCACTTTGGCACATTTATGAACACTGTTCGAATTTATAGCACAAGATTTTGATTGACATTTAATTTGTGTTTTTTTTTTGGTTTAACCCCCCTTCTCCTGGGTTTGGACTTTTTTCACTTTTATTTGCATTTTTATGTAATTTGAGTCACTAGCGCGGCTTTTTGTTTTATTCCACATTTATGACACCTGGTCTGTGCCATGGTGATGTGACTCGCGCCTGTGTGGGCTGGCCATTCAAGTGGCCGAAAAGATCAAACCTGGAAGGAAGATCGGGTGAAGATGGAAGTGCTGGTAGCAGTGACAGCACTGGAGGGCACTGTTTGACAGGTAAGTCTTTCATAATGTGAAATCCCGCTTCAGCTATCCCACCAAGAATCTGCCACTGTGAGCCATTCCATGCCCTGCAGCAGCACACATACAAGGGATGTGTATATGTGCGGCTGCGGGGTAGGGAATGCCTTGGCCACTTATGTTTGGTGGTCCGCAGTGACAGCTTCTTGGCGGGATAGCTCAGATGGGTTTGGACTACAATTCAAACATGCTTGATCTCATCTCTGTTGAAAGGGCTCATAATTAATGAATTCATAATAAACACAGTTTTTTTAAAAGATTTACCACACTGATATGATTGTTGATAAGTGGTTGGAAATGCTTAAGGTGTTTTACATCCATGCATTCTAAAAAACACGTTCTATGTGCAGCAGACCGCCTAATACTTACTCGAGCCCATCTCGATCCAGCAATGTGCACGAGAGCAGAGGCTCTCCCGGGTTTCTTCCTCCTCATTGACTGGTACAAAATGTATTCCTCTTGGGGACTTTTAGAAGGGAGAGAACGCTTACATATATTTTAGAGTTTTAAATAAGTATTTATTTGATATCAAAATACAAGGGGGTTTTTTTTTGTTTTTTTGTCAAGGTAGGATTAGCAAATCCACATAGATACACTAACATATCACATACATGTAAAAATGAATAGGATGCAAAAAACACATAAGAGAAATCTAAGACATGGATATTGATACAAACAACAAAAATGTGCGTAGTGCTCCGACGCGTTTCGAGATTTTTTGACTCTTCTTCAGGGAGAGAACTTTAGGGTGGGCACATTTGTGTATTTGTAATCTAAAAAGAAAAATTACAATGAAATACATGGAGAACAAAATATATACACTCACAATCATAGTATTAGTGGAGAGTTGCGTATTGATCTTTGCATTAATGGTAATTGATCTAAGTTGTACTGACCCTATCTGCTGTCTTGAGCTCCTATGTGGGCATCCAATTAATAAAACCCAGAAAGGAAAAGGGTTCCTTTGGGAAATTTAGGAACCTGGTGGAGAGGCACCAGGGTATAGTGGCTGCCTTGGCGTCCTGCTGACGTTCCCCGGCCTGTGGCTAAGTGTCCATTAAACAACCCCCTCCTAGGGTGAAAAGATTCAGCATACACATACAGACCCGTGAGGGAGTCCCCACCGGGGGTGACCAGCTCGGCAACAAAGGGCGTCTTATGTGTTCCCCACACCTGCCAAAGAGGCCCAGGGACCCGGATTCAGCGTGGTAACTGTAAAAGGTGTAGAAAACGTACATGTAATGGGAGATCTTGAAACAGCATCATAAAGATATTATCTGGAGTGGTTCGGCAACGAATGTGGCAGGTACTGTGGAGGTGACTTATATCACCTTTTCTGAACAGTGTCAGGTATCAGTCCCGAAAGCCACAGTTGTACATAGATATTTAGTATAAGTAAAATTAATTGCATAGAGTTAGTGGTGATGATACCGTACCTTGCAGATCATCACTGGGTCTAAGGCAGTGTGTGTCGGACCAGCAGGACCATTGGTTGTTATGGTAGCAGATATGTCATATGAAGCTACGCGATACCTGGGGGTTGATAAAACAAACCATACCAGTATATGAAGAGGCGGGATCGGATGGGTGTATTCCAGGGGTGTGACAATGGGGAGGGGGGGTGTGTGAGGAAGGGGGGGAGGAGGGTTTGGTTTTTAGTTTAGATACATGGTTGCATGCGCATAAATAATATGTGCGCATGAGTGTTATAAGGGTACATAGAAGGGGATCATACCTGGCGGGCTGTAGGGTTGTGACCGTTTGGGGTGTCCCTCTGTGGGTGCCGGTTAGTGAGTAACCGCAGTCCGTAGATGTCAGGTATAATAACCTGATTCCTAGAGGGGATAGTAAAGCAGCCCAATAGAAACAGGGAGGCTGGTATATGTGTATATTTCTACAGTATATGGTTAGATTAATGATGTCAAAAAAGGAATGTACCTTGTCCTGGTATATTTTAGCCAGGGTTGGGGTCCGCCAGGGAAAGCTTCCTATAGGTGGAGAAAGGTTTAAACAGTAAGGGTGTTGCAAGATTGGTCCTGTGGGGTTAGAGGGTTAAGAGATAGGGGTTTGCAAGATTAGTCCTGTGGGGTTAGGAGTGGGTGGTGGGGGCTCGGGTGTTGGTTTACCTTGATCTCAGTAGTGCTGTATGGTCCTGTCCTGGGATGGCAGCATAAGTGAGCTTGCCAATTGGTGCCTGCTTTAAATGGCTAAGAGCCAATGGAAGGAGGGGAGAGGGAGACGCCCCCGGGGCAGCGGCGCGGAGGTCCGCCTCCGTCCTGGGTCTGGCCAATAGTGGATGCGATGGGTGGTGGGCGGCGGGGGGTGGGTATTCAAATTCCGTCCCCCGGCCGCAATAGTGACAGTCTTTTCGTTCCTACGACGCCGCCATGTATTGTTGTGGGGCGGCGTGCATAGGAGAGAGTGGCAGGCGTGACCGGCGCCGGACGTAATGACGTCACGGCGTTGGTGGGCGGGGACCGGCGTCCGCGTCACTGGCCCGCAGCGCAGTGTGAGAGGGAGGCGTGGGATGAGTCCCCGCCTTCCTGTCTGTGTCGGGCCGCTAGCGCTGGTGACAGCAACCAGAGGCCCCACCTGCGCTGGGTGCCGAGCTGGTAAATAGAATCCAGTGGGGGAAGTGCAACTGCTGAAGAGGGGGGGGAAAAGAATAAGGGACAGGATGGCCAGTGGCCTCAAAGAAGCCAGCAGGAGGCATGGCTGAGGTGGCTAGTTCTAAGGTGACAAAAAACAAAAACAAAAACAAAAACAGAACAGACACAATGAAGGACATAGCAAATAAAAAGTTTTTTGAACAGAAATAGGAACAGAGGGAAGGCATAACTGCGCAAGTATGTTGCCATGGTGTTCTGTGTTACACACATTGTGGCATGGTTTTTTCTTTTCCTCCCATAACCTTGCAAGGCTGCATCAAAGGTAAAATAATTTACAGGTCATGGTTGAGAGATGGCATATAAGGAGAAAAAGATAATATAAAGTATGTATTAAGGGGTAGTATTTACCTAAAGGAGGACACATGGGGTCCCATGGAGGTACACACCTATTGGGATCCTTGCTGGTTACCCTTAATGATCTGGGGGTTCCCACTCGGAGCCCCCTGAGGCGAAACCCTCCAGGAATGGTTTGAAGGAGGTGGTCCCATTTAACCCTGGCGGCAGAGTGGCCTTTAATTTAAAAATCCATTTTTGCTCTACTTGCATCAGGAGCTTGTTGGTATCTCCTCCCCGTATACCCTGATGTACACGATCTAGGATCAGGAAGGAGAAATTCGGGCATATTCCCTCATGTACCATTGTGACATGTCTACCTAGCGGTAAATTGGGGTTACATGTTTTCATTGAGAGGATATGTTTATAGGCTCTTCGCCAGAATTCTTGTATCGTTTTTCCGATGTAAAAGCTATTGCACTCGCATAATAGAAGATATACTACTCCACATGTATTGCAATTAGCATAATGCTTGGGTTTATAGGGTGCGCCGTTGGGTAAAGTGATATTCTTATTTGTATTGATGAATCTGCAATAGTTGCAGCCACCACATCTGAAAGTTCCTTTGTTTTTACACGGATCGCGTTTGCCCCCACCTCTATATTCACTGCAGACTAGGCGGTCTCGGAGTGATTGAGCTCTCCGGTAAGTGATCATGGGGACAGGTGGTACAAACGGGCCAATGTGAGGATCCATAGTCAGCATGTGCCAATATCGCGAGATAATCCGTCGAATCGCCACATGCTGCTTTGAAAAACTTGTGATGATAGAAATTGGGTGAGCCTTATTTTTCTTTGATGTAGGGTTGTACAAAATATCTGTACGGGTTCTTCCCAACACTCGTTGGTATGATCTTTTTAGGCATTTGTTAGAGTAGCCCCTTTCTAGGAGGCGGGCTTTAAGTAGATCCGCCTCTTTTTTGAAAGTGTGGTTTTCTGTACAGTTACGCCTTATGCGCAGGTACTGGCTATATGGAATTGATGAAATTAAGGATTGTGGGTGAAAACTACTGGCGTGTAGAATCGTATTGCCAGCTGAGGGTTTTCTATAGAGGCTAGTTGTGAGATTACCAGAAATGTCTTTTAGAATAATTGTATCCAGAAAGGTAATGTTATCTGAACTCCAGCTCATAGTAAATGACAAGTTAAACTCGTTTTCGTTGAGATGTTCTAGGAATAGCGTTAGTGCTTCTGTTGGGCCGTTCCAGGTTAAGAGGACATCATCGATATATCGGTACCATAGCGAGATGTTCTCCATGTATGGAGCAAGGACTGATGAGTATTGTAACATTTCTTCCCACTCCCCCAGGTACAGGTTTGCGTATGATGGGGCACATGAGGTCCCCATGGCGACGCCCTGTACCTGGAGGTAGTGGGAGCCATTGAAGGTAAAAAAATTGTGGTGAAGGATAAATTCTAGGGCTGCTATCAGGAATTCTTTTCTGTTTGGGTCTATGAGGTTATCGTCATTGATAATATGTCGTATGCATGTGAGGCCCTTGTCGTGGGGGATGGAGCTATATAGAGCTTCAACATCGATCGCTACTAGTATCGAGTCTGGTGGGAGGCAGATGCCGTCCAGATTTTGCAGTAGATGTGGTGTGTCACGGATATAGCTTGGGAGTTTGTATACGTGTGGTCTTAGATAGCCATCTACGAATTTGCTCAGTTTCTCGGTGAGAGAACCATTGCCTGAAATGATGGGTCTACCTGGTGGCTGTGTAGTATTTTTGTGGACCTTTGGCAGGGCATAGAATGTGGGTGTACGTGGATGGGGTGTTCTGATAAAATCCCATTCAGCTTTGTTAATAATATTCCTACTGTGGGCCTGATCCAGTAGTTCATAGAAGTCCTTCTCATATTTTTCAATTTTACTTGCTGGGATTTTCAGATACCAGTCTGTGTTGTTTGTCATTGACTGGGACAGTAGCAGGAGCCATTGGCTCCTGCTTCTGTCAATCGCAGCCAGTCAGTCAATAAGGAGAGAGAGGGCCAGATATTTTAGATATTTATTTCTAAAAAAAAAAAACATTTAAATAATTTTCCTTCCACTTCACAACTATGTGCCACTTTGTGTTGGTCTATCACATAAAATCCCAATAAAATACATTTACGTTTGGTTGTAACATGACAAAATGTGGAAAATTTTAAGGGTATGAATGTGGGGTATTTTAGTAGGCTCGGGATGCAAAAAGAACATATGTGTCTTGCTTGAAATGTCAATTGCCCAACAAACCAGCTCAGTACAAGGTTCTTACAAACTGCAAACGGGACTTCTTATGGCTTTCTTTCAACAATAGCTTTCTTCTTGCCATTCTTCCATAAAGGTCAGATTTGTGGAGTGCACGACTAATAGTTGTCCTGTGGACAGATTCTCCCACCTGAGCTGTGGATCTCTGCAGCTCCTCCAGAGTTACCATGGGCCTCTGGGCTTCTCTGATTATTGCTCTTCTCGCCCAGCCTGTCAGTTTAGGTGTGCGGCTATGTCTTGGTAGGTTTGCAGTCATGCCATACTCTTTAAATTTTCAGATGATGGATTGAACAGTGCACTGTGAGATGTTCAAAGCTTGGGATATTTTTTTATAACCTAAGCCTCCTTTAAACTTCTCCGCAACTTTATCCCTGACCTTTCTGGTGTGTTCCTTGGCCTTCATGATGCGGTTTGTTCACTAAGGCTCTCTAAGGCCCCTTTCACACTGGGGCGGTGCGGGGCGGCGACGGTAAAGCAGCGCTATATTTAGCGCTGCTTTACCTTCGTTTTACCCGCGGTATGCGGCCGCTAGCGGGGTGGTTTTAACCCCCGCTCGCGGCCGCAAAAGGGTTAAAAACCTCCGCAAACCGCCGCTGCAGCGGCGGTTTGCGGGCGGTATCCCCGCGGTTTCCCATTGATTTCAATGGGAACGAGCGGTATAGGAGCGGTAAATACACCGCTCCTACACCGCTCCAAAGATGCAGCTAGCAGGACTTTTTTTTACCGTCCTGCTAGCGCACCGCTCCAGTGTGAAAGCCCGCCGGCTTTCACACTGGAGTGAATGGGGCCGGTTTTTTTCAGGCGGTGTACAGGCGCTATTTTTAGCGCTGTACCGCCTGAAAACCGCCCCAGTGTGAAAGGGGCCTTACAAACCTCTGAGGGCTTCACATAAAAGCTGTATTTATACTTTGATTAAATTACACACAGGTGGACTCTATTTTCTAATCAGGTGACTTCTGAAGGCAATTGGTTCCACTAGATTTTAGTTAGGGGTATCCGAGTAAAGTGGGCTAAATACAAATGCACGCCACACTTTTCACATATTTATTTTGAAACCCATTTATCATTTTCCCCTTACGTCACAATTATGCGCCACTTTGTGTTGGTCAATAAAATCCCAATAACATACATTTCAGTTTTTGGTTGTAACATGACAAAATGTTGAAAATTTCAAGGGGTATGAATACTTTTTCAAGGCACTGTACAGCCTCCCACAATGTTTACATCCTTCGCAAAATTCTGCTTTGCACTGGCTGTACCTGTGCAATAGATCCCCATGGGACCGATTCCCAAGGACTATTGGGATCAATTGTGCAGGCATGGCCAGAGCTAAAATGAATTATGTTAACAGTGCGGAAGGGCAAGAGATGGTGGTAAGGATGCATCTGGGGACCAAGAGGGTGGATTACTTTAGGTTAGGGTATGGGGCGGGGGGATTACCTTGTCTGAAAGTGTACTTACCCTTTGGGGCCCACTATGACACAGTGGGGCTGATTTACGAACGGTTGTAGCGCACGGCTATGCGCAGCGGGCGTTTTCGTATTTACAAAACATTTGCGCCTGTAACACAGTGCAATTCCCCATTTACTAATATATTTTCGGCGCACGGGAGGTGGCGATCCGTGCGCCACTATAGACATGGCGCACGGCATCTTCAACTCAGATTTTAAAGAAGCTGGAAGTGGCAATATTATGGGGGTGATGTGGGGTGATGTGAGGAAGTATAGTAATAACTGTCCAAGTAACAAATATGCCCAAAATAGAATGAGAAAGTAACTTTCTCTGAACAAGCCTGCTGCGCCTGCAAGTACACTTAGAACTGCGTGAGGTCAATTTATGCACTGCGCATGCACTAAGCGGAATTTGCGCTGGTTCAAATGCTTTGGTTCACTGCGCCGGCAAAATCTTAGTAAATGTCAAGCAACGTAAATGCATTTGCATAAATTGAACGGACGCACCTCTCAACTTTTTTTACGCTGGTTCACTTCTATGTTTTCTTTTAAGGATATTTGCACACAGGTCATGTTAGCATTAAGAAAAAAAAATAAATTAATAAAAAAAAATGCCCTTCAGGTCTGGTATGGATATTAAGGGGAACCCCGCGCCAAAAAAAAAAAGGCGTGGGGGTCCCCCTCAAAATCTGAGCACGCAACCTGGCAGGCTGCAGGAAAAGAGGGGGGACGAGAGAGCACCCCCCCTCCTGAACCATACCAGGCCACATGTCCTCAACATTGGAAGGGTGCTTTGGGGTCCCCCCAAACACCTTGTCCCCATGTTGATGAGGACAAGGGCCTCATCCCCACAACCCTTGCCCGTTGGTTGTGGGGGTCTGCGGGCGGACTTGTCAAAAACTGTCTCTTGTAATTTTTACCTTTTTTGACACTTTGTTTGTGAAATGGTAGGGGTACTTTTGTACCCCGTTACCATTTCACACAGGGGGGGGGGATCTGGGGGTCCCCTTGTTAAAGAGGGCTTCCAGATTCCGATAAGCCCCCCGTCCGCAGACCCCCACAACCACCGGGCAAGGGTTGTGGGGATGAGGCCCTTGTCCTCATCAACATGGGGACAAGGTGCTTTGGGGGGACTCCAAAGCACCCTCCCAATGTTGAGGGCATGTGGCCTGGTATGGTTCAGGAGGGGGGGCGCTCTCTTGCCCCCCCTCTTTTCCTGTGGCCTGCCAGGTTGCGTGCTCAGATAAGGGTCTGGTATGAATTTTGAGGGGGACCCCATCCCATTTATTTTTTATTTTTTGGCACGGGGTTCCCCTTAATATCCACACCAGACCTAAGAGCCGGGTATGCTCTTGGAGGGGAACCCATGACGGTTTTTTATTTAAAATTAAAGTCGCCTGGCCTGGGGGCCTGTTGACTGGCCCAAAGTCCTGTTGAAGTCGCCCCAAGTCGCGCTGTGATTCATACTCAAGTCTTGTCCAAGTTGCCTCCCAAAGTTGCGCTGGAAGTCGTGTTGCCCCTGTGTGAATGGACTGTTAATGATACGGCGTGCGCTATTATCAATGGCATATTTATTATAGCTGTTGCGCTTATGCATGCGCCGGTTCACACGCTCAATTAATGATTTATCTGGCGCACCAATTATGGTGTGAACTGGCGCAGCGCATTCATCTTAGTAAATCAGCCCCAGTGTGTTGCTTTGGAAATTCATTTTGAATAGCAGTCCAACACACTATTACAAATTGCACCCATGCTGCAGTGCACCACAACACACATAACATGTGGTGTGGTGCACGGTGTTAGAAAAAAAGGGTCATATACATTTTTCAATGTGTTAAGTTGCGAGCCTATATTGCAGTGCACCTTTACACACGGTAACACAGCATTATTGTGAAGAGGGCCTTAATCTTTATTGCCTGTTGGGGAATGAGGAAATATATGTTTTCTTTGGCTGGAGCAAATTGGATCATGCTTTATCGTTTTTTTTTGTTGTTGGGGGGGGGTTTCCTTCCTCTGGATCAACTTTGGGTGTAGGATACTGTATATGGAGGTTTCTATTTGTGTGTATGTGTTTTGTTTTTTTTCTATGTTGGTTGAACTTGATGGACTTGTGTCTTTTTTCAACGAGAATAACTATGTAACTATGAATAAATCTTGTTACAAACCAGTAGTTTCTCTTTTGCTTTTATTGTTTTATACTGTAGAATCAATATAGGGAACCAGCTTCAGATTTTTTTGGCAGCTATTTTTTTACATTTTGAAACCTAATTTTTCTGGACGTAAAACAAAGGCATAACAGAGTTATTTCTCTAAACCGTACTTTGACGATATCAGGTGGGACCTTTTTGGGTGCTGCAGACAACACAGACATTTTAGGTTCACATTCTTTTATACATGAGATCCCAGTTTCTGCTAGGTTGTTTATGGTGGTAGTTATATTTTCCCTGTTAAAAGCATACCATTATTATATGCCAGGCATATGCAATTAGCGGACCTCCAGCTGTTGCAGAACTACAAGTCCCATGAGGCATAGAAAGACTCTGACAGCCACAAGCATGACACAGAGAGGCAGAGTTGTGATGGGACTTGTAGTTTTGCAACAGCTGGAGGTCTGCTAATTGCATATCCCTGCTATATGCTTTTAGGTGCCTTTAAGCCTTCTAAGCCTCAGTTCATAGAGCTCGTACTTGGAGGTCAGCTAACCCCTCTGAAAACCCCTAAGCAATAAGGTACACCTCACGGCTACACGTGAGGGGCTGATTGTGCATCCTGGTACATTCTTAGGTAGTGTGCCTCTCTGGGAACCAGGTGGAAAGGGACCACTTTTAGCAAATGGGCTCAATCTTTGTCTCTTGTGCCTCCTCTATTTCTTCTTAATTTTCTCCCCTGTACTGCTGCACAAAAACGCTGTACCTTCCAAAGTCTATTTGGGACCCTACCACCCCTGGACCCCTGCTCCAGTCAATATGTTTACTTGGGTTCTGGAACTGTGCCTCATCCAGGCCTGTCCTCAGGACATGAACAGCCCCTCGTAGTACATGGTACCACTCAGGGTTCCTGCTTGAGCTCCCTGACCTACATGGCCGACTATTAGCTATCCCCTACTAGGATAGGGATCTGGATTGTTGCCATCACCCAGGCACACCTGCTAACTGTTGTAGCTTTTGCCCTTGTGTTCAGGCTAGTGCCCCCATCTTGTATCACTATTATGCGTTGCTCAGATGACCTTCTGTCAGCTTTATGGATCCTTGCAGTCAGCACCTTCCTAAGGGCCTAACTCTTTCAGTGCTGGTAGCTAGCTACCTATCTCTGGTGGATGAGATGGTTCAGCTTACAGTCATTCTAAACCCCAGTCGTGTGCCCACATCTAAACATTAGGGCACACTATAAGCTGCTGATTTATATTGACCATGCTTTGATAATTTCTTCAAAAGTGGTGGTCATGAGATTTTTGTTCACCTTTCCCTTGCAGCATGGCCGAAATGGAGGTGGGGCTAAGCTGGAATGGGTCGCATATCCTGTGACGTTGTCTCAGATTTTCCAGGCACTCCCCCCAGGCATTGCAAAGAGGATTGGAACTGTCATTCAATGATCTGATCCACCCAAGGCACTGGTGGTTGGATCAGATCCTTGACTAACAGCTCCACTCTGCTTTACATAATCTCTTTCACTGGCTGTCACTGTGCTCAGCACTGGACAGCATGCATGCTTGTACATATCCTGTGTAGCCAAGTCCTGGACCCCTTTGGTCTAATGAGAACCTCTAGAGTTAGTGATAGCTGACATCCTTCTTTGTAGAGTGGGTTGCAAGGCATGGTGAATGTAGTGCAAGATAGATGGGTGCCAGACACTTCTTGAATGCAAAGAGATTTATTGTCTCTTAAACAGAACTGCGGGAGAGAGGGTTAGGACCAGGACACCCTTTAGTAGTTGCAATGTTAATTGTCAGACTCTGAGACTTCTATAGGTAGACAGCCATGCAGGAAATGGCACCCAGCCAGACACCACATCTGCATGTTTAGACACGCTGTCTCCTATGGCAAAAATCTTGAAAAGTTTCTAACAAAGGTTACAATGAACTCCTTCACTTCCTCTACAGTCTTCTCTTGTAGATCTTCACTCAACTGAGCTCCCAGACTCTCTCACTAGACTTGCTGATCCACTGCCACTGGATCTCCTGAGCTCTTTCAATCTTCTTACTGAGTATCCTCCTAAAGCGTCTCCCCCGCTTCCCTGCTGGGTCCCTAGCTTGGCACACAGATACTCCTCAAGCTTCACCCCACTGGCCTGCTTGGTCCCTGGCTTGACACACAAGGTTGCTCTGCAAGCATCACCTCTGCTGGCTGGGTCCCTGGCTTGACACCTGCTGAAGTTTCCCAATTCTTCACCATCCCCGGTTGGTGAAAATACTGCTCTGGTACTTGCTTCAGCTACTCATGGTGGTCCCTGGTAACAAGGTCGATGTTCCCTTAGTGGCGACAGCTTCCCCTCTACCTCCGACCATGACAGGTTCTCCGGCTGGCAGAACTGGCAGTTCTGGTTGGACTGCAAGTTGCAGTCCCAACCCTATGCTGCTCTCTTGCTTCTGGATAGGCCCTCAGACAGCCCAGCAGCCAGATGTGTCCGGGATAGGCCTCAGGCTCAGGCCTAGCAGCCTGGGGTAGCATCACACACGTCCACCCAGACAGCCATCCAAGTGGCACCGAACTCCGATCACCTGACCTCACCCAAATAAATAGGCTCTCCCAGCAGGCAAAGGGACCCAAGAAGATCCCTGCCTATTGGCTGACACACCACATCTATTTCTAATCTGTCCTTGAAATGCCCTAGTCTTATCAAATGCCACCAGTAGGGATGAGCCGAACACCCCCTGGTTCGGTTCGCACCAGAACCTGCGAACTGACCAAAAGTTCGCATGAACGTTAGAACCCTATTAATTACAATGGACGCGAACGTTCGAAATCTAAAGTGCTATTTATGACGGCCAATATGCATGTTATTGTCCTAAAAAGGATTTGGGGACCCGGGTCCTGCCCCAGGGGACATGTATCAATGCAAAAAGAAGTTTTAAAAACAGGACGTTTTTTCTGGAGCACTAACTTTAATGATGCATAAAGTGAAAAAAAAAAAAGTGAAATATTCCTTTAAATATCGTACCTGGGTGGTGTCTAAAGTATGCCTGTGAAGTGGCATGTGTTTCCCATGTTTAGAACTGTCCCTGCACAAAATGACATTTGTAAAGGAAAAAAAAGCCATTTAACCACTTGGACCAATTGGCAGCCAAAGGACCAGGCCCCTTTTTGCGATTCGGCACTGCGTCGCTTTAACTGACAATTGCACAGTCGTGCGACATGGCTCCCAAACAAAATTGGCGTCCTTTTTTTTCCACAAATAGAGCTTTATTTTGGTGGTATTTTATCACCTCTGCGGTTTTTATTTTTTGCGCTATAAACAAAAATAGAGCGACAATTTAAAAAAAAAATCTATATTTTTTTACTTTTTGCTATAATAAATATCCCCAAAAAATATCTTAAAAATCATTTTTTTTCCTGTTTAGTTTCTTCTACATATTTTTGGTAAAAAAAAAAAAATCGCAATTAGCGATTATTGATTGGTTCCCGCAAAAGTTATTGTGTTTACAAAATAGGGGATAGTTTTATAGCATTTTTATTAATATATTTTTTTTACTAGTAATGGCGGCGATCAGCGATCTTTATTGTGACTGCGACATTATGGCGGACACATCGGATATTTTTGGGGCCATTGTCATTTATACAGCAATCGGTGTTATTTAAATTCAGGTGTATGCTGTGCAGGAGGCACACTACACTGACTGAATATTAGGCAGATGCCTGTGTTGCACAAATCAACTACACAACACCAGCAATGAGGGGTAGTTTCAGGTGTATGCTGTGCAGTGTGCAGGAGGCACACTACACCCATTAACAGCGCTAGATTAGGAAGCAAAGCAAAGCTGACACCAGGGGCGTACCTAGTGCATTTGGCACCCGGGGCGGATCCTATATCTGGCACCCCCCCCCCCCACCTTAAAACGTAAAAACACCCCACTGTGCTCCCTGCATACCTCTGCATCCTTAAATATCTTTTTGTCACTACTGTGTACATTACACAGCACCCTGCACCTCTGGAACCCTTTACATTACACAGCACTCTGGACCCCTTTACAATACACAGCACCCTGGACCCCTTTACATTACACAGCACTCTTGACCCCTTTACAATACACAGCACCCTGGACCCCTTTACATTACACAGCACTCTGGACCCCTTTACAATACACAGCACCCTGGACCCCTTTACATTACACAGCACTCTGGAGCCCTTTACAATACACAGCACTCTGGACCCTTTACAATACACAGCACCCTGGACCCCTTTACAATACACAGCACCCTGGACCCCTTTACATTACACAGCACTCTGGACCCCTTTACAATACACAGCACCCTGGACCCCTTTACAATACACAGCACCCTGGACCCCTTTACATTACACAGCACCCTGCACCTCTGGACCCCTTTACATTACACAGCACTCTGGACCCCTTTACATTACACAGCACCCTGCACCTCTGGACCCCTTTACATTACACAGCACTCTGGACCCCTTTACATTACACAGCACCCTGCACCTCTGGACCCCTTTACATTACACAGCACCCTGCGCCTCTGGACCCCTTTACATTACACAGCACCCTGCGCCTCTGGACCCCTTTATATTACACAGCACTCTGGACCCCTTTACATTACACAGCACTCTGGACCCCTTTACATTACACAGCACCTTGGACCCCTTTACATTACACAGCACCCTGGACCCCTTTACATTACACAGCACCCTGGACCCCTTTACATTACACAGCACTCTGGACCCTTTACATTACACAGCACTCTGGACCCCTTTACATTACACAGACACCCCCCCCTAACAGCTCTGGACCCCCTGCATGTTACACAGACCCGCCTACAATACAGACCCCCCTTCAGTACAGATCCCCCTACAGTGGAGACCCCCCCTACAATGCAGAGCCCCCCCTACAGTACAGACCCCCCCTACAGTGGATACCCCCCCTACAATGCAGACCCCCCCTACTACAATGCAGACCCCCCCTTCAGTACAGACCCCCCCCTACTACAGTACAGACCCCCCCCCTACTACAGTACAGACCCCCCCCTACTACAGTACAGACCCCCCCCCTACTACAGTACAGACCCCCCCCTACTACAGTACAGACCCCCCCCTACTACAGTACAGACCCCCCCCTACTACAGTACAGACACTACGACCCTTAATGTACCTCAGGTCAGGAGGATTGTCAGCGCGGGACACACAGCAGACTACAAGGAGGAGGGGGAGGCGGAGGGGGAGGCCGAGCCGACGGCTTCACTCTGCTCGGCTGTATGACACAGCCGAGACAGATCAGAACCGCGGAGAGCCGCGGAGAGCGGCGCACACCCTCCCCCTCTCCCTCCTCTCACCTCACCTGACACTGGCTGTTACTCACCACGCAGCGGCGCTGCGCAAGTTATATCAGCGCTCGGCGCGCTGTCCCCGACTCCCCGCTTCCATCGCGGAGGGGGGCGCCGGCCTGACACCCCCCCCCAGTGTGTGGCACCCGGTGCGGCCCGCCCCCCCCGCACCCCCCTTAGTACGCCGTTGGCTGACACTGTCCCTGCCTATCCTGCTCTCTCCCTGAACACTACACTCACTGTAACAGCGCTATCTAAAGAAGTATAAAGCACAGCTGACACTGTCCCTGCCTATCCTTCTCTCTCCCTGAACACTACACTCACTGTAACAGCGCTATCTAAAAAAGTATAAAGCACAGCTGACACTGTCCCTGCCTATCCTGCTCTCTATGAACGCCGCACAACACTACACTAGGCCGCCGCGCTGGCGGCCTTATATAGTGTGGGGCGTGTACTAAACCCCCCTGAGCTATAATTGGCCACAGGCATCCTGCCTGTGGCCAATTATGGCTCTCCTCGCTGCCGGCGCTGTGATTGGCCAAGCATGCTGGGTCACAGTGCATGCTTGGCCAATCATCAGCCAGCAATGCACTGCGGCTGGCGCAGTGCATCGTGGGCCGTTCGTATCACACGAATTTGATGCGAACGGCCCACAAAGTTCAGGTTTCAACGAACGGACGGACGGACGGCCGATGTTCGATTCCCTAGCCACCAGATACCCGGCCACCCAGTGACAGAAGAGAGAAGTGCAGCAATTCCAGATTTAGGGTGGAATCAATTGATCTTTTATCAATTGGCCAAGCCAACTATACCTGGCAGGTACATCTTACTAGCAACCCTGCCTAAACATCAGGGTGCTACATCTGTGTCGTTCAGCTTCTACTTGGCTAAGAAATGTGAGCTGGATGCTCAAATGCTGATTCTGGGTCACTGGCTGCTGTTAAGACTTAACTGTATAGCTAACTGTATAACAAATATGTTTTATTACATAGAAAGTATAAAGGCACGCAAACACAAGTTAAAAACAAAGGTATACCTACTAAAACCCAAGATACTACCAAAATGATCTTCAAAACATATATAAATACATCCTACAATATAATGAATTAACCAAAAAAATGATATCAAATATACAGATAAGGATGTAATATTCATATAACAATAGTGGTGGCACTCCCATACAGCCAAAGTACTATAAATGTTCAGAAACAAAAAATTGTTCAAAAATGAAATGTGTCATGTGTAATAAGGAATTGACTACTGTGTAAATGTATAGGACAAGTGTTAATATCTTTATATATTTTCTTGCCCAGGACCTGTCTGCACTGGATGTGCCAGCTGAATTAGCTGCTCTTTTGAATTCGGCACATGGTAAGCATTGAAAGGGAAGAAACATATGGTGCTGTTGTATCCAACTATTATATCCTACTTGGGTTTTTGTTGGGTATTTAGTCATCCTAAAGGCTAGGTTCACCTTTGGGAGGGCAGGAGAGGAGGCATTTGCACCGAACCATGTTACATGTCACACCCTAAACTCATGTGTAACATGTAACATGGTGCAAAAGCTGAACTTTGCCTTTAACTGTTAATGAGCTTGCTTTCGACACTATAAATTCCTTTGCAGGTGCTTCTAACCTTATTCTAACTGTTTATGGCCTGTACCAAGCCACTTTTGCATTGTAATTGAATTGTACATGAAGATAAGCACTTCTGCTGTAGGTATATAGGATATTAAGCCAGTGGCTGTTGATTCTCTTTATACAAGCCTAATGCCGCGTACACACGATCGGACTTTCTGGCGGACTAATGCCCCATACACACGGTCGGATTTTCCGACGGAAAATGTCCTATCGGACAATGTTGTCGGAAATTCCGACCGTGTGTAGGCTCCATCGGACTTTTTCCGTCGGATTTTCCGACGGACAAAGTTTTATCTCCTGCTCTCAAATTTTCCGACAACAAAGTCCTATTGGACTTTTTCCGATCGTGTGTAGCAAATTCCGACGGACAAATTGCCACGCATGCTCAGATCACATTACAAGACCACAGCTATTGGCTACTAGCCTCTACGTAGTCCCGTCGTACGCAACGAACGTCACCACGTTCAGGATGATCGGATTTTCCGACAACTTTGTCCAACCGTGTGTATGCAACACCAGTAGCAGACAAAATCCGTCGGAAAAAACCCGACGGATTTTGTGGTCGGAATCTCCGACCGTGTGTACGGGGCATTAGTCTGGCGGACAATTCGACGGACTTTGCAGCTGAGGTCCGACAGACTTTCAAGCGAACAGACTAGGCCACACACGATCACTCCAAAAGTCTGCCGGATTTGAACGTGATGACGTAGAATAAGGAAGTTCATAGCCAGTAGCCAATAGCTGCCCTAGCGTCGGTTTTAGTCCGTCGGAATACCACACAGACGACCGGACTTTTGGATCGGACTCGAGTCCGGCGGACAATTTTGAAGTCTAATTTCTAGGTCTGCCGGACTTTTGTGAAGAAAAAGTCCGCTGGAGCCCACACACGATCGAATAGTCCGACGGACTCTGGTCCGCCGGGCTAAGTCCGCCGGAAAGTCCAATCGCGTGTACGTGGCATAAGAGATGATACAGCTCCTTTTATAAGTTCAAGTAGGGTAATGAAAGCACAAGTTTGACTGGTTTTAATGGGTAAATGGGTAAACATTATTGTGCTTAGGGTAGAATAAGGGCCCTTTCACACCAAACGCAGTTGGCTGCAGTTGGATGCATTTTGAACAGCATTCTATCTGTATAGTCAGCCCAAAATCAAGGTAATCGTATGGGAAACTTCACATCATTGCAGTGCTGTTCAGCACAGTTAAAAAAAAAGTTGAGCATACTGCATTTTTTTTGCACCACAAATGCAGGGAACGCACTACAAACATGCTTGAAACGCACTGCACCTGCACCACGCCACGCCCCATTAAGCCAAGAAAGCCAGGCCCAAAAACGTATAGAAAAATGCACTGCAAGCAGCACAAAACGCATTTAAGCACACGTAAACATGCAGTCAAAAACGCGCAGTTAAGTGCAGTTTCTGGTGTGAATGGGCCCTAAGATTGTTCTCTGATCATTTATGCTCCCTTCTGTTACCTTTTCCCTTTCTATGAAAGCAATTATCTCTAGACGACTAACACAGATTAGGTGCAATTTTAAACAAGTGAAAGTAAAAAACACAAGCACAGGTAGAAGTATGCTGCTTATAAAAGGTGATATAATAGCACAAGTAAAAAACATAAGATCAATAAAAAATCGCAATTGCTGGAAAATCTTTCAAGCAGCATTGTAAAAAAAAATCAACAATCCTGCACTGGCTAAAATGCAACCCAAGACAGCAGCGTTTACTTATGATGGGGCTGTAAGAATGCAGTGAGCATATACACTATACTGTCAAAAGTATTGGGACACCTGCCTTTACGCACACATGAACTTTAATGGCATCCCAGTCTTAGGGCTCTTTCACGCAGGGCGGATCAGTGCTGATCCGCCCCATGGATATTCGCTTGCTCAGCGGGGATCGCCGGAGCGATCTCCACTGAGCAGGAAGATGACAGGTCCGTCTCTGCACTCTGTGCAGGGACGGACCTGTCACAGTGCTGCTCTCCCCTATGCGGGATCGGATGACGACGGACCGTAGAGTCTGTCGTCATCCGATCCGCTCTGCAGACGGATGGAAAAATAGGGTTTTCCTCCGTCTGCAGAAATTGACCATAGCGGGCACGGACGAGATCGGGTGTCAGCGGATGCTCATCCGCTGACACCCGCTATCCCATAGGGATACATGTATGTCCGTTTTTCATCCGAAAACGGATGGATGAAAAACGGACATACGGACCGTCCGTGTGAAAGAGCCCTAAGTCCGTAGGGTTCAATATTGAGTTGGCCCACCCTTTGCAGCTATAAGAACTTCAACTCTTCTGGGAAGGCTGTCCACAAGGTTTAGGAGAGTGTCTATGGGAATGTTTGACCATTCTTCCAGAAGTGCATTTGTGAGGTCAGACAAGGACGAGGATGTTGGATGAGAAGGCCTGGCTCGCAATCTCCACTCTAATTCATCCCAAAGGTGTTCTATCAGGTTGAGGTCAGGATTCTGTGCAGGCCAGTCCAGTTCCTGCACCCCAAACTCGCTCATCCATGTCTTTATGGACCTTGTGCACTGGTGCACAGTCATGTTGGAACAGGAAGGGGCCAAAACTGTTCCCACAAAGTTGGGAGCATGAAATTGTCCAAAATGTCTTGGTATGTTGACGCCTTAAGAGTTTCCTTCACAGGAACTAAGGGGCCAAGCCCAACCCCTGAAAAACAACCCCACACCATAATCCCCCCTCCACCAAATGATTTGGACTAGTGCACAAAGCAAGGTCCATAAAGACATAAATGACTGGGTTTGGGTTGGAGGAACTTGACTGGCTTGCACAGAGTCTTTTCATGTGACAACACTGAAGAAATTACACTTAGTGAGTGTACAGCTTGTATAACAGTGTAAATTTGTTGTCCCCTCAAAATAACTCAGCACACAGCCATTAATGTCTAAAGCGCTGGCAACAAAAGTGAGTACACCCTAAGTGAAAATATCCAAATTAGGCCCAAAGCAAGGCTTTTTTTCTCAAAGAATAGGTGCAGGAACTCCTTCCTTCTGAGTCCCCCCCCCCCCTTGTCTGCGCCCCCTACCCACCTTCAAGCGCAGTCCCTTGATTCCACCCCCTACCCACTTCCCAGTACTGCCCCAAGTATCATTTGCTAAATAATTTGTATGGAATTTGTTCTTGTCTAATAATGAGAAAATCAGTAAAAATAGATGCACTGGAGCCAGCAACAATAGACCCCACCCCAGTAATAATAGATCCTCCCAAGCAACAAAAGATTCCCCTCCCAGCAATAATAGACCCCATCCCAGCAACAATACATCCCTCACAGCAACAATGGACCCCACCCCAAAAACAATGGGTTCCCCCAGCAACAATAGATCCCTCACACAACAATAGAATCCCCCAGCAACAATGGACCCCACCCCAACAACAATAGGTTCCCCTCCCAGCAACAATAGATCCCTCACACAACAATAGACTCCCCCAGCAACAATGGTCCCCACCCCAATAACAATAGTTCCCCCCAGCAACAATCGTTCTCCACACAACAATAGACCCCCCACACAGAAACAATGGACCATCCACAACAAAATGTCATCCTCAGCAACAAAAAGATCCACCCCAGCAACATTAGACCCCCCCCCCCCCCCAGCAACATAAACAGATCTCCCAGCGGTCAGCATTACTAGACCCTCCAGCAGCCAGCAACAATATACCTCTCCCTCAACAGTAGATCTGTAAAAACTCCAAAAGCCCCACCCCCAGCAACAGATCCCCACAAGCAATAATAGACCCTCACATAAATTTAGATCCCCACCAGTGATTACAAATCCCCCAGCAGACAGCATCAATAGACCATCCAGCACACCCCTTGCTATTACATACATTTGGTGCTGGAGGTGCCGGAACTGCGTTCCCCCACGTCCCCGCTGAAAAGAAGCCCTGGCCCAAAGGGTCAATCATTCGTGTAGCCGCCATTATTTTCCAGCACTGCCTTAACCCTCATGGGCATGGAGTTCACCAGAGCTTTACAGGTTGCCACTGGAGTCCTCTTCCACTCCTCCATGACAACATCACGGAGCTGGTGGATGTTAGAGACCTTGCGCTCCTCCACCATCCATTTGAGGATGCCCCACAGATGTTCAATAGGGTTTAGGTCTGGAGACTGCTTGGCCAGTCCATCACCTTTACCCTCAGCTTCTTTAGCAAGGCAGTGGTCATCATGGAGGTGTGTTTGGTGTCGTTATCATGTTGGAATACTGCCCTGTGGCCCAGTCTCCGAAGGGAGGGAATCATGTTCTGCTTCAGTATGTCACAGTACATGTTGGCAGTCATGATTCCCTCAATGAACTGTAGCTCCCCAGGCCAGTGCAGGCAGCACTCATGCAGCCCTCAGACCATGACTCTCCCACAACTATGCTTGACTGTAGGCACACTTGTCTTTGTACTCCTCACCTGGTTGCCACCACACAAGCTTGACACCATCTGAACCAAATAAGTTTATCTTGGACTCATCAGACTACAGGACATGGTTCCAGTAATCCATGTCCTTAGTTTGCTTGTCTTCAGCAAACTGTTTGCGGTCTTTCTTGTGCATTATCTTTAGAAGAGGCTTTCTTATGGGACAACAGCCATGCAGACCAATTTGATGCAGTGTGTGGCGTATGGTCTGAGCACTGACAGGCTGACCCCCCCACCCCTTCAACCTCTGCAGCAATGCTGGCAGCACTCATACGTCTATTTCCCTAAGACAACCTCTGGATATAACGCTGAGCGCGTGCACTCAACTTTTTTGGTTGACCATGGCGAGGCCTGTTCTGAGTGGAACCTGTTCTGTTAAACCACTGTATGGTCTTGGCCACCATGCTGCAGCTCAGTTTGTGTATTGGCAATCTTCTTATAGCCTTGGCCATCTTTATGTAGCCCAAGAATTATTTTTTTCAGATCCTGAGAGTTATTTGCCATGAGGTGCCATGTTGAACTTCCAGTGACCAGTATGAGAGAGTGAGAGGCATTCACACCTGAGACCTTGTAACACTAACAAGTCACATGACACCGGGGAGGAAAAATGGATAATTGGGCCCAATTTGGACATTTTCACTTAGGGGTGTACTCACTTTTGTTGCCAGCGCTTTAGACATTAATGGCTGTGTGTTATTTTGAGGGGACAGCTAATTTACACTGTTATACAAGCTGTACACTCACTACTTTACATTGTAGCAAAGTGTAATTTCTTCAGTGTTGTCACATGAAAAGATATAATAAAATATTTACAAAAATGTGAGTGGTGTACTCACTTTTGTGAGATACTGTGTATGTGTAAATAATAAAAAAAAAAATATATATATTATAGGTTTTGTACTGCCTACTTGGATTTGTCTGTGTTTTATAACATTTGACTATGTCATTATGATTTGACATGCTTTTTATGCCACAGTAAAGAACCATGCCGAAGGCACAGGGATCACAGAGGTGCCGCCACCACAGATCAAGGTTCAGACTTTGCTTTCGCTTCCTCAGGATATAAACAACTATCCATTATCTATCTTTATTCGTTCCTATTTTAAGGTATGTTTTCATTTATATATTTTTTTCCTTATACTGGTTAATTTATTATTTTGTATTAAGATAAATACCATTGGGTACACAGTAATGTGGCAAGTTGATACATCACCAATTTACTGTAGCTCTGTCATTGTTTATAAAGATGGGCTTGTTTTAATCCTATGTTTTTAAATATATGCCCTCCCAGAATCCTGTTCTTCCACCATTGGGTCAGCCATTGCAGGACCCTCTGACTCGTTTAACACAGAATGATCATGGAGTTGCTCTGGAATTGTACAAATTGGTGAGAGACTATTTAATTATTTGACAGTTTTTGGTGTTATATCTGATAAATTACCTAAAACTTACCTGTGTTTGTGATAGGCCCTGCGGTTCATGGGTAACACCACAATGCCCCCTTGGCAGCAAAGGATTATGGGTAACTACATTGTGGAACGCTGCCTGAGGCAGCCATCACTTAAAGATGAACTTCTTTGTCAAGCAGCAAGTCTGACAGTGCAGAACAGCAATGAGGAACAGACCCAGAGGGCAGGGCTACTTCTTTCTGGTCTGCTCAGCTGTATTATCCCTTCACCTACTCTAGAGAGGCCACTGCTGAAGTATGTCATTTGATCAAGCAGTGTACAACATTTTTACTGGCTCTGATCCAGCCACATTCTTTAATATACTGCTATATCTCTGGTGCAGGTACGTCTCTGATCAAGGCTTTGAAGGGTATAGGGCCATATGCCAGAACAAATTGCTTCGTGCCAAGCAAAATAACCTTGGCGTGTTTCGCTCACATGCCCCTACTTTGCTGGAATGGACCGCCAATGAGAGAAAAGGGAAGATGGTCATGGATGTGTTTACATTTAATGGTGAGATGGCAAGTTCCCTTTGTATTTACTATCTAGATGTTTATAGGAAAATATGGGTCCCTCTTTGGCTCTTCTACATGTAATGCATCTTAGCTCCCCTAATGTACCATCACTTACTGCAGAACAAGAACAAATAAAGGGTGGAGTGTCTTACTTCTAACTCCTCCACGCTGATCCTATGCAAATATGCATTGTCAGCTTGAAGGGGTTATATCCGGTACCGTTTTTTTAGAGCCAACGGTTGGCTTTCTAGTGATAACAACTGATCATCCTACGAAGGGGACGCCCCTCCCACCTCCTGCGGCTCTCCCATCCCACCGGGTGGCCCAATCGACCGACACATCTGCCCGCTGGCTGAAGACCCGAATGAAGTCGAAGTAGTAATGAAGTAGTAACCCGGGAGCGATGTTATGACATCAAGTCCGGTTTACTCGGCTGCCAATGGCGCGATTTAAAAAAAAATACTAGTATTCCAAAATGCCAATTTTGGAGTTTTGAATACTTTTAAGTGCAAAGGAAGGATTTTGGGTCTTATAGACCCCAGAGCCCTCAATAAGGAGTACCTGTCACTGACTATTACTGTCACAAGAGATGTTTACATTTAAAGCGCCCCGTCCCACCGAAGCGAATGCAGACGTAGGTTGCACCGCAAATGTAAATGGTGTTCAAACCACACATGTGAGGTATCGCCGCGATCGTTAGAGCGAGAGCAATAATTCTAGTGCAAAACCTCCTCTGTAACTCAAAATTGTTAACCTGTAGAAATTTTTAAAGTGTTGCCTTTTTTAAGTACCTTAGTTTTTTCGCTGTGACGGGAGTCACTTTGGGCAGGGGACCCGTGGAACCCAGAATCCCTTGGGGAGGTTTGGGAAACCATTGTTTCCACTCCCCATGCACCTCCTATGTCTAAGTCTCTAATAGGGGCACAGGGTGACCGGGAACCCCAGTCTGATCAATGTAAGGGAAGATCCTACACTCCGCTTGAGTGCTTCCATCAGCACACTGCTTCCTCCAGTCTGGAACATCAGATATCAGATATTACAGCCCATATATTGTAAGAACCAGGCAAGACTAGCTTAGTTACAAAACTGCAACATGGAACTGTTTTTTGAAACACAGGTACACAGAGATATTCAAACTTCTCCTCAGTAGACAATCAGCAGGGAGAGCTGTTGGAGGAATTTGCCCCCTCCCCTCTCACAGCTAATCTAAAAACACATCCCATAATACCCAAGGCAGACAGACACAATAGAACAATGGAATACAGCCAAAAAATATAGTATATATATATATATATATATATATATATATATATATATATATATATATATATATACACACACACACACAAACACACAACATTCCAGTGTGGTTGTACAGTGAGTCCGATTAGTACAGATCAGACTGGGGTTCTCTGTCACCCTGTGCCCTTATTAGAGACACAGGGTGACTTCCCTGTGCCCCTATTAGAGACACAGGGTGACTTAGACATAGGAGGTGCATGGGGAGCTGAAACAAGGGTTCCCCAACCTCACCAAGATATTCTGGGTTCCACCGGCCCCCCACCCAAAGTGATTCCTGTCACAGTCGCCATTCCACGAGTGTGCGCAATTTCAAAGCATGACATGTTGGGTATCTATTTGCTCAGTGTAACATCTTTCACATACAAAAAAAATTGGGCTAACTTTACTGCGCAAATACAGTGTGACATAAAAAATTTGCAACGATCGCCATTTTATTCTCTAGGGTCCCTGCTAAAAAAATAAATATAATGTTTGGGGGTTCTAAGTCATTTTCTAGCAAAATATACAGCTTTTAACTTGTAAGCAACACATGCCAGAAATAGGCTTAGGCATGAAAGGGTTAAAGCCTCTCAGGGACAAAATTTTTCTAGTTCTTGACAGTTTCTTTCCACCTTAAAGTTCCACTCTTCCCGCTACAATATGTGGTTCATACTGTATGTGTTCCCACTCCTTTATTGCAATCGCCACTACATACAATAATTTAAAAAACTAATAATGAGGGTATGACCTCCTTATAACCACTGGAATTATAGGGAGGAACCTTTAATAAGTGAGCAGAAATGGAAAAGTTGCAGCAGTTCACCACTAGAATCTCTGAGAGACAACAGAACTTTAAAACTGAAATACTATTTGGTGAACAGGCCTTTTTTAACCACTTCAGCTCCAGAAGGTTTACGACCTTCACGACCAAGCCATTTTGTGCGCTACAGCACATCGTTACTTAAACTGACAATTGCGTGGATGTGCAACACTGTACCCAAACAATGCCTTTCTTTCCCACAAATAGAGCTTTCTTTTGGTGGTATTTGATGACTTCTCTGGTTTTTATTTTTTGCGCTATATACAAAGAAAGACCAGCAATGTAAAAAAAAAAAATTTTTTTTAGTTTCTGCTTTAAAACACACCCATTAAAAAAAAATGTAAAAAAATAATCAAATATTTCTTCATCAATTTAGGATAATATGTACTCTGCTATATATTTTCAGTAAAAAAAAAAAAAATCCCAATACATGTGTGTGTGTGTGTGTATATATTGTGTGTGTGTATGTATGTATATATATATATATATATATATATATATATATATATATATGCAAAAAAGTTAAAGCGTCTACAAACTATGGTATTTTATAAAAAATTTTTACTAGTAATGGTGGCGATCAGCGACTTATAATGGGACTGCAATATTGCGGCGGACAAATCGGACACCTAACTGACACTTTTGACACTTTTTGGGGACCAGTGACACTAATACAGTGATCAGTGCTAAAAAATATGCACTGTTACTGTACTAATGACACTGGCAGGGAAGGGGTTAACATCAGGGGCGATCAAAGGGTTGAATGTGTTCCCTGGGAGTGCTTTCTAACTGTGGAGGGGTGCTCTGGCTGGGGGAATGTAAAGATCAGGATCAGCACATTCCCCTCCACAGAACAGTAATCTGCCTTGTTTTCTTCATTTCCCCTGAACGATTGGCGGGTCCGATCACAGCAGTAAAGGGTCGCTGGCGGCTCACCCATGCGCCCCAGACCCAGAAGTATCAGATCACGTACCAGGTACGTGATTGGGAGCAGAGCAACCACCCTGAAGTAGTAAATCTATAGTGGGCGGTCGCTAAGCGGTTAATCTATTATCAGTAGAGTTGGGCCGAACACCCCCCCCCCCCCGGTTTGGATTGCGCCAGAACTCTCAAACATCGCAAAAGTTCGGACCTGAACCTTATTAAAGTCTATGGGATCCGAACTTGAAAAATCAATAGTCCCCATTTTGAAGGCTTATATGCAAGGTATTGGCGATAAAAAGGGTATGGGGGCCAGGTACTGACCTGGGGGACATGTATCAATGCAAATATATTTTTTAAAAAGATTGTTTTTAGAGGAGCAGTAATTTTAATGATGCTTAAAGTGAAACAATGAAAATGAAAAATTCCTTTAAATATAGTGCCTGTAAAGTGGCACATCTGTACCGTGTATAGAACCTGCTGCAGCAAAACTGACATTTATAAAAGAAAAAAAAAATACTTTTAAATTGACGTTAATACAATGCCATTGCCGGCAATACAAAAAAAAAGGCTTGGAGGTCCGCCTCCAATCCATACCAGACCCGAAGGTAAGGGGAACCCCACACCAATTTTTATTTTTAAAAAGGCGTGAGGTCACCCTCAGAATCCACACCAGTCCCCATATCCGAGCATGCAGCCCAGCAGGTCAGGATAAGAGGGGGACAAGATACCGGCCCCCTCTCTATGTGAATGATTATAGGGTACGTGGTACCCCTACCAATTCACCAAAAAGAAAAAGTGACTCTTTTTTTCATTGTTAAGCGCTCCTTAACAACCAGCAATGCACTGTGCCTGGATTGGGCAAAGCTTTGCCCAATCAGGGCTTAGAATGCACTGTGCAGCACGCAGTGCATTGTGGAGCACTCTGGGGGCGAACATCCTGCTGAGCGCCCCACAAATTTGGGTGTTCGCCGAACGTGCGGACAGGCAATGTTCAGGGCCAAACTTTTGCTCGGCTCGAACTGTTTGCCAAACTCTGTTTGTCAACATTTGTTATCTACCTAAAACAGCCAGTGTTTAACAAGTTACCCCTAGCATAGCGGTTTTAACCATATCAGCAAAAATGGCAGCTGTCAAGGCCAGAGTTGTATATAGCCTGGGGTAACATATTTGGCTTAGGGTATTAAGACATTCAAGAGGATATTGGAAAGATAAGTAAAGTAGGAACCTTAATTTAAATTGTATTTCTCCATATTTAATATCGCAGAGGAAAAATATTCTGCAGAAGTGGATTCGTGGACAACCGGAGAACAACTAGCAGGATGGCTGCTGCAATCCAGGTATTTTTATTCTGTATATACAGTATGTTGTCTTTCTTTGCCTCACCTTTGACAGTTATAAAATATGTAACCACCTGAGGTGTCAGACCTAGCTTAACTCCTAAAATAATTAACTTATTCTCTTTAATCTTTTTTTTTTATGAAGAGGTGCTGGGGACAATCCTCGTGGCTGGTCTGTCTCCATTCTGGATGGTGATCAGTGGTTTGATCTATCAGGAGATGACTTTTTGCTGGATGTAATTGCTGAGATAGAAGATGGAGCTCCCTCTCAGCCCTTTTCAACATCTGAATACCCTTTTGGAGATAATGGTGGTATCCCTGAACCTCCAATGGACTTTGCTCCACTGCTCCCACCAGGACACCCATCTTTCCCAGCACCTGGACTTCCTCCTGATCCTCCACCTCTCCAGGCACCAAGAGCTCCACCTCCCCCTCCACCCTTTCCTTCATCTCTTGGAAGGTGAGTTACTTTATGTTCTAATAGAGAAATATGTTTACTGCAGTTATTTTCTGCCTACTGACCTTAATTCTTATCAAAGTTGTTATTCGCGAAAAATCAATAAATGCATTTTATACACTGCTAGTACAATTGCATATTATCTCTCTTTATTTACACTTCCCATACTCCTCCTACTCCTCCAACACCAGAAATCAGACTTTGTATGTGAGGGCTTGGTGCCAATGCTAGTTGCATGTAAAAATACACTTATTGTTTAATGCATAAATAACTACATTAAATTCTGTTAATATAAACTTGGCGCATAGCTTTAAAGCTATCTGTGATCATTAATAGAAGCAGTTTATAGGACCTGCTCATTGACTGTAATTAAAAAGATTACTTTCCTCTTAAATAACAACTAAAGCAGGGGTCCGATCAGTAAAATTTTCTTCCAGCAGAGGTCTGAATGTTTGGGCATTGATTTGCATCCTTCACATCACAGACCTCTCCTCCTATAACACAATCCTGTTCTTAGGGCTGGTTCACATCAGAACGCGGTGAGGGAATGGCGTGTTCTGTCTGCATTTCCTGCACAGCATTCAAAATGCACTGCCTGTGCAGTCTGCGGTGGGTGTCAATATACTGTATTCTTAATTACACCTCATACACAGATCTGGCTTTACCAGATCATATGGTACCACAGTAGCATGTGATTTGGTACGGTGCATTTTTGAAAAGTAGTGCATGCACTTCTTTTTTTGTGCGATCCAGTCCAATTTCAGCCCATTCAACTGAAAGGGCTGAAAATCACATTGCACCGAATTTGCACAGGAACACACTGTGTGATTCAGGTGTGAACCAGTGTCCTCAGTCCCCCTTCACTTCAAGATCCCCCACTTTACATCACAGTAGTGCCCTCTGCCCCCCCTTCACTTTACCCGCCCCACAGTGATGTACTGTGCCCCCCCCCCCCCCTCACACACACAGTAGTATCCTCTGCCCCTTCAGGTCATCCCCACCTAGAATTGTCCTCTGCCCCCCCTCCACGGTAGTGTCTTTACCCTCACACAGTAGTATCCTCCGCCCCCAAGGTGCCCCTTCCTCCCACTGCAGTGTCCTCTGCCCCCTTCACTCTCCTACCTTACACACAGCAGAGTGGAGAGCGGGAGGCAGGACATTTCTAGATGGAGGGTGGGAGCAACTTGAGTTAACTTTTCATATTAACAAGTTGGTGATAGGTTGCTAAGACTTCTCAGCATCCTAGCAACCTATCACCAGTGTTAATAATAAACGTTAACTCGGGCAGCTCCCTCCCTCTATCAAAAACCAAAGGGCTCACGATTTGCGATGTCCTTACTGCACGCCATCAAACTGGGCTACCCTTTTATTTTTAATTACTTACATCCTAGCAAGATGTATGGGAACACTGGCAGCCAACTCCTCTATTAGATTGGTTTGGGCGGTTTCATCTTTTTCCGTATACTTTACAGTAAATTATTTCTTGATTTGTGCAGCCGTGTCTGTAGTGCGGTTCTCCCTTTGGCTTCTTACAACAAATAGGGCCTATCCTGGTGGGCATTGGAGGCTACTGTTGCCATACTCAGTCTCCTTTCTCTTTGAATCTTTTCTCCCACCTTTCTGTCCTTATGTGGAGGTAGGGAATATTTTTGACCAGGGTACAGCGCCGGTTTCAATATACTGTACAGCGGGTAAAATAAGTATTGAACACCATTTTTTTAGGTAAATATATTTCTACGTGCCATTGACATGAACTTTTCACCACGTCGGTAACAACCCATGCAATCTATACAGAAAAAGAAACCAAAACAAATAAATTGAGAAATGAAGTTCTGTGTAATAAAATGGAATGACACAGGGAAAAAGTATTGACCACGCTAACTGAAAATTATTTAATACTTCGTTCAAAATACTTTGTCTGCAATGACAGCTTCAAGATGCCTCTTGTATGGAGAAACTAGTCGTATGTGCTTGTGTCTTTTTTGGTGAATAAGTAGGGGTTCAATGTACCCTATACTCATTCACATGGGGGGGGGCTGGTATGTGGGGGGCCGATAAGCCCCCTGCCCACAGACCCCCACAACCACCGCCCAGGGTTGTGGGGAAAAGGGCCCTTGTCCCCATTAAAATGTGGACAAAGGGGGTTTGGGGTGGGGGCCACTCGCTCGCACCCCCCTTTCCTGGCCTGGCAGGCTGCATGCTAAGGTAATATATATAAAAGAATTTCGCGCAATATATAGCTAAAATAAAAGTGCAATAGGAATACTCCAATAGTAATACCACTACTACTGGTGAAATGAAATAAATATTACAGTACTAATAGACATCAATGTCTACATACAGTAGTACATAAAGTGACGGGTGCTTATGTGCAAAACCATTAGGTACCATATAAAGTGCTGTGAGATACAGATATAGATAAATTCAAACAATCAAATAAATTAAAACAATCACAGTGCATTCAAGTGCTATGCAATTAATTAATATGTACTACTGTATGTAGACATTGATGTCTATTAGTACTGTAATATTTATTTCATTTCACCAGTAGTAGTGGTATTACTATTGGAGTATTCCTATTGCACTTTTATTTTAGCTATATATTGCGCGAAATTCTTTTATATATATTTCACTATTTTGTGTATTTGTGAACACACCACATTTTGCAGCAGAGCACTACTTATTTATTTATTTATTTTGACTTATACATACTCCAAGTAGCGCGAGGGACACATATCTACATTGCATGCTAAGGTAAACAAGAAAAACACCCACGCCTATTTAAACAATACTTATAGTGAATGCAGCTGCTGTCTTATCCCCAACAGGGGATTTGCCAATGTAAAATCTTTCTTAGGCAGCGCTTGCTATAATGTGTACAAAATCTACTTTCGTGCCTTAATAAATCACAAATAACATGTTGTGAATACCAATTAGGCATCTTGCATACTGCAGCTTGAAAAAGCTCAGTACAGCTTTTTTTTTTTTTTAATGAGCTAAAATACAGCCCATTAATTGTAATGTGTATATGCACACAGGCGCGTAAAGATGCCCCATGCAAATTCTTTAGTAAAAAAAAAAAAAATGGAAAAGTCGAATCTGCTTTTTTGGTCAGTAATTTACGCTAACTGCATTTACATATTGTGCAGAATGGGAATGTGAGAATAAGTTTGCGTGCATTCAAAAATACGCAATCGCATAAATACGTGCAAATACACCAAAAAACTTTTGAAAAAGTAGATGCTCAAACCGTATCATGTGCAAGAGGCCTAAATATGAATCTAAAAACACATATAATACACATTTGTGCCCAAAAATTAAAGTGAGTCTTTTTTTTAAATTGTGCAATCCTGAGTGCTTTTGGTGCCCGATTCCCAGGGTATCCCCTGTAGTGATTATTCAACCTCATGCTGAATGTTTACACACCGCACTCACCAGATTTCACTGACCCCCCTTACTATACAGCAAGGGAAGTCATAAAAGCTGGTAGGTCCTTAGGGAGACTTCTTCAGAGGTTTCTGATGGTTTCCTGGTGCGCATCCTTGCTCCTCCTTGTATTAATCCCGATGTTACTCCCAAAGGTCCCATGGGCAGGTGATAAAATAAAAACGTGTGTGAAAATAATTATTGCGCTTTCCCTAAATCTAAAGGAGAAAGCAGCTACACTGGAATGTGACAAAAAGTGATGGGGGTAAATGTGTAGCGCTAAATGATCAAAAACAGTGAAATATGCATAAATCACGAAATAATACCCAAAGGGAAAAGTGGTGAAACAAATATGAGAAAAAAATAGTCCACACGTGAAACAAATAAAGTACAAATGTCCATCATGAACTGGTATAGAACATCACGGTGAAGATGTCATAAAGCCGTACATACCATCACAGGAAAATTTCTTTCAAACAAATGGTGTGACTTATGCACGCTTACCGGAACTGTTGGACCCAACTGTCAGCGACAACGGATCAATTGAGCATAGATAATGCCAAACGGCCAATGAACTGGGCTGTCACTGGAATCCTGGAAGATTTGGAATATGTCTGGCTCCTCTCCGATGATGTCAGCCATAAGACAGAACCACTGGACCACTGAAGTCAGATGTTGATATCCCAATCATGTAGATGGTTCAAACAACCGGCGGTGTCAACGAGAAATCCAGAGATGACAGATGGAAGCTGGTGTAAATTGCCCCCTATAGGGGTGGCACGGACCACATTTAAAAAATGCGATTGCCCAGTAACTGAGCTGGAACGCAGATCCACGTGCTGTCAGAGGAGAGGAGACCGATGGTGTGTCCCTTGTACATAGGGACACCGATCGGTCGATCACCTCCCCCAGTCAATCCCCTCCCCCACAGTTAGAATCACTCCCATAGGGAACATATTAACCCCTCCATCACCCTCTAGTGTTAACCCCTTTCCTGCCAGTCACATTTATACAGTAATCAATGCATTTTTATAGCATGGATCGCTGTATAAATGTGAATGGTCCCAAAAATGTGTTAAAAGTGTCCGATCTGTCCGCCGCAATATCGCAGTCACGATAAAAATCGCAGATTTTGTGCAAATCAATATACACTTATTGCGATTTTTTTTTACCAAAATGATGTAGAAAAATACGTATGGGCCTAAACTGAGGAAAAAAATTGTTTAAAAAAAAAAAATGGATATTTATTATAGCAAAAAGTAAAAAATATTGCGTTTTTTCAAACTTGTCCCTCTTCTTTTGTTTATAGCGCAAAAGAAATAAAAAACGCAGAGGTGATCAAATACCACCAAAAAAAAGAAAGCTTTATTTGTGGGGAAAAAATTATAAAAATTTTATTTGGTTACAGCGTTGCATGACTGCGCAATTGTCATTTAAAATGCGACAGCGCTGAAAGTGGAAAAATTACTTGGGCAGGAAGGGGGTGTTCGTGCCTGGTAGGCAAGTGGTTAAAATAAAAAAATAAATAAAAAACGGTAAACTGTATTGGCTGAAATGCCATTGCACATATTACCGGAATATATTACCAACATTAAATATTAAGAAAAAGTAAATAAATGAGAAAAGCGTTTTTTTTTTTTCTTTCAGCAGCTTAGTAGATGCCCCCTACTTATTCTTATGTGGCAGCACAGTTTTCATTTTGATTTAGTTTTAGTCAGTCTTTTGACTAAAATGCCAGTTTGGTTTTAGTTATATTTTAGTCATTAAAATGGTTTTAGTTGTATTTTAGTCAACTAAAATTGTGTTAATTTAGTCGACGAAATTAACACTGTTGCTGTAACTTTTTTTTCCCCTCCTATTTATAGGCCCAATTCTTCAATACCTCCAGCTCCACCTATGCTGCCCCCTCCTTTTCCAGGTGAAGCAATGGAACCAGGTGTAGATGAAATGTATTCAGTGAACATTACTGGAGGTATGTGCCTAAATGTGAACATATATGAATGAGGGGAACTGTATGGTGCTTTTGGTGAATAACATTGACCTAAATATACTTTTTATGTTGCTTTTCTATTTGTACATACTGTTCCATACAGTCCTGATTTCATTTTATATATAGATTTGTGGGTTCTTGCTCTAGTGGCTGTATGGCAAATAATGCCATTAGCATCCCTGCTAACTGACTGCTGATATACATTCAGAGTGTATTAACAGACCTAGAAGCCCAATATACTACGATGAACTGTAAAGCGCAACATTTACCTAGTTAAATATTCGTAACAAGTGGTAAAGACTTTGAAACAAGTTAACCCTAATGTCTCTAGCTTTGTTGAATGTGAAGTTATTTAATCTCAAAGATCATAACTAAAGTCTGATTTCAGTTGCTTTCTAGGGCCTCTTTCACATGGGCACTGAGGCCCCATAGTCAATGAATTGTCCATGTGTTTGTGGTCTGAGCTGCCTGGTGCTTCAGGCAACCTATTCAAGTCCACGGAGATACTGGGCTGTGCATACACAGCCGCTCATTCTATGTGGGTAAGGGGTCCTAAACGAAAGCAGGGCCCTGTCCCAGGTTTCTTCCACACGATGTGCACAAACAAAAATAACGAGCCACCTGGCTCACTTGTTGGCATCACTGATGCTCCTCTTACCAGTCCCTTTGATTGTGTTGTCTAGCGGTCCTGAAACACTTGGCTCTCTAGCCTTTAGTCTAAGTGCCCTGCTGCACAGCCTACCTCTGGCCTATGGATTGGGGTTCTCCTGACACCTCCAATAGGAGCCAACCTGACTCCTGGAACTGAGACCTGCTGCCACCTGGCTGGGCCCTCTGACCCCTCAATGAGACCCTCTGTCTCTTGGCTGGGCCCTCTGAATAGGGTGACCACATATCCAAACTGCCATTCAGGGACAATTTTGCCAAGGACCAGGGGGGTGTTGAATGTAGTCTCAGGGTTGACGGGGACTTCGGGGGCGAGTGATTTGTCAAGTGAATGGCTGATTTTAGCACTTATATCATCCCAACATCAAATCATATTATTTATATTACTACATTGTAATATATAAAAAAATAGTTCAACTCACTATAATGTAGAATCATTGGGAAACCTGAGCTTGTCACCTGCCACCAAATGCAGTGTGCCACTGTCGCCTGCCACCAGATGCAGCGTGTCACTTGCCACTGTCGCCTGTCACCAGATGCAGTGTGTCACTTGCCAATGTCACCTGCCGCCAGATGCAGTGCCACTTGCCACTCATAGCCTGCCACCAGATGCAGTGTCACTTGCCACCTACAGCCTGCCACCAGTCCGATTCACTGGAGCCCTGGGAAGGTGAGCATGCTGGAGCAGGACCGGAGAGGATAGAGGAGGTCGTGGCAGTGGCTTCGCTAGGGTTGGTGTTACCCCACCGGTGCAGTAAAACATGGTGTCACCCCCCCATCCGCCAAATATAAACCCTCCTTCACTAAGTATAGACCCCCTCCCTCAGTTCAGACCCCCCCACTAAGTAAAGCCCCCCTCCCTCAGTATAAACCCCCTCCCACTAAGTACAGACCCCCCTCTATCAGTATAGACCCCCCTCGGTACAGACCCACCCCCACTAAGTACAGTAAAGACCCCCCCTTCCTCAGTATAGATCCCCTCCCTCAGTACAGACCCCCCCACTAAGTACAAACCCCCACATTAAGTACAGACCCTACCTCAGTACAGACCCTCCCTCGGTACAGACCCCCCCAAAATACAGACCCCCCTAAAGTACAGACCCCCTATAAGTACAGACCCCCCTCAGTACAGACCCCCCTCAGTACAGCCCCCCCACACTAAGTACAGACCCCCCCACTAAGTACAGACCACCCCAATACAGATCCCCCTCAGTACAGACCCCCCCCCACGAAGTACAGACCACTTCAATACAGACCCCCCCTCTAAGTACAGACCCCCCTCCACTCTCCAATTATGCTAGAAGGGAGGTGGGGGGGTTGGGTATATGCTGGGGGGCACTTTTTACTGATTGCTGTCCCTGTCCCCCTCTTCTGTCCCTCTACCTACAAACAAATAAGCTTAGAACAGACCTCAGATCAGTGTGGGAAATGCACAGCGGTGTCCCTCCTCTGGCTCTTGTGTACAAATAATGATGTTAACAGCTGAGGAGGAAGTGGTGGCTTGGGTCAGCTCTGCTGGTAGAGGCAGGAAGACAGCCGGGGGCAGAGATTGTAGTGCCGGCATCAGTGTCTTTGGTGCTGCCCCTGCTGACATGTCATCTGGCATGGTGGAAAGCAGTGGCACAGAGGAGGATAAAGTTAACTTCTCCACTGCTTTGCGTGCTAGGCAGGAGTCGCGGCTGTGATGTCACTCGTTGCTAAACGCCAGGCGGCTCTAGCAACCAGTGGCCAGAGTCTCAGATACAGCTGGAGGTGGAGCGAGCACCAGCGATATGGTGGGGTTTGCTCGCTCTGTCAATTTCATTCCAGGACACAGTATTGTCTCTGGAATGAAGGTGCCCGGGACCCAGGACAGACCTGTTAATTGTGGGACTGTCCCAGCCAATCTGGGACACATGGGCACCCTACCTCTGATCCCTCAAAGAGACCTCTGTCTCGTGGCTTCTGGCTGGGGCTTCATGACCCCAAGTAAGACCTTCCGTCTCCCATACTGGGAGAGGTCTCCAAACCGGATACTCTGAGCTATCCTCAGCTCAGAGTATATAATGACCCTGTACACCTGTGTAGCCAGCCAGGTTGCAGGCATCTAGCAAAATCCAGGCACAGGATTGAATGTTTTGATCCAGAACTACTGAATCTGGAGCAAGCCAAAAACACAGCTTTCTCAGGTATTATATTGCAGCCAGTCTCTTTCTTCACTAGAAGCAGATTTTCTACTGGATTTACTCCCATTTCACAGGAACTTACATTTGTAACAGCCTTACAATTCTATTTGGCAGGTGTAAAAAGCTTCAATTGAGGGCTTTGTCTGTTCTCTACTGCGTTCTCACACGCTAATGCCCCTACAAGGGCATGGGGCAACAGTGCAGCCTTCTTGGACTCTCCAACACCCCATGCAGGCCACACAGGTTTCCTGTTGCCAGGGGTAACAGAAAACCCAAACACATGGTCATACCCCTTGCAGGATGCTGGATTCTGTGCCCTCTTCTCTGAGCTGACCACTTCACACAAGCAGCCATAACGTGAAACCACCTGTTTCTTGTGCTCTCTGTCAACCAGGGCCGATCCTTCCCGGGGTGCAGCGGGTGCCCGGCACCCCAGCGCTGTATTTTAATTTAGAAGAGGGGCGCCGCCGCGCCGGCCGACGCTAAGCGCACTGGCTTGCTAGAAGCCAGTGACGTCAGTGAGAGACCGCGGCCGCCCCTGCATTCAGAGCGCGCCGCGGCCTCCCCAGGATCCACTGCGCGCCGCGGCCTCCCCAGGATCCATTGCGCGCCGCCTCTGCGGCTAGTGTACAAGCTCCGCCCCCACCGCTGCAATGTTCTTCAGGCAGCGTGGCTCAGAGGGGGCGGACGAGTGAACGGAGCTTAGAGAGCGCTGAAGACTGGGGAGAGGAGACGAGACGAGACGAGTGAGTGACCCACTGCACCGGACCAGGAACTGGAAGTAAGTGTGCCCATCAAGCGCCCACTGTGTCCATTAAAAGCTGCCACTGTGCCCACTAAAATGCCCACTGTGCCCATCAAGCGCCCACTGTGCCCAACCAAAGCTGCCACTGTGCCCATAAAACGCCCACTGTGCCCATCAAACGCCCACTGTGCCCATCAAACGCCCACCATGCCCATCAAAAGCTGCCTCTGCCCATGAAATGCCCACTGTGCCCATGAAACGCCCACCATGCCCATCAAAAGCTGCCTCTGCCCATGAAACGCCCACTGTGCCCATCAAAATCTGCTACTGTGCCCATCAAACGCCGCCAGTGTGCCCATCAAATGCCGCCAGTGTGCCCATCAAACGCCGCCACTGTGCCCATCAAACGCAGCCACCGTGCCCATCAAAAGCTGCCACCGTGCCCATCAAAAGCTGCCACCGTGCCCTTCCAAAGCTGCCACTGTGCCCATCAAAAGCTGCCTCTGTGCCCATCAAAAGCTGCCACTGTGCCCATCAAATGCTGTCACTGTGCCCATCAAACGCCGCCACTGTGCCCATCAAACGCCGCCACTGTGCCCATCAAACGCAGCCCCTGCGCCCATCAAAAGCTGCCACTGTGCCCATCAAACACAGCCACTGTGCCCATCAAATGCAGCCACCATGCCCATCAAACGCCCACCATGCCCATCAAAAGCAGCCACTGTGCCCATCAAAAGCAGCCACTGTGCCCATCAAACGCCCACCATGCCCATCAAAAGCAGCCACTGTGCCCATCAAAAGCAGCCACTGTGCCCATCAAACGCTGCCACTGTGCCCATCAAACGCTGCCACTGTGCCCATCAAACGCAGCCACTGTGCCCATCAAACGCAGCCACTGTGCCCATCAAATGTAGCCACTGTGCCCATCAAATGTAGCCACTGTGCCCATCAAACGCTGCCACTGTGCCCATCAAACGCTGCCACTGTGCCCATCAAACGCTGCCACTGTGCCCATCAAATGCAGCCACTGTGCCCATCAAATGCAGCCACTGTGCCATCAAACGCTGCCACTGTGCCCATCAAATGCAGCCACTGTGCCATCAAACTCTGCCACTGTGCCCATCAAACGAAGGGGGGGTTGAGCAGACGGGGAGGGGGGTAATTGTGCAGACTGGGGAAGGGGGGATTGTTCAGACTGGGGGGGGGGGGTAATTGTACAGACTGGGGGAAGGGGGGATTGTGCAGACTAGGGGAGGGGGGTAATTGTGCAGACTGGGGGGAGGTGGGCTTGTGCAGACTAGGGGTATGGGGGATTGGGCAGACGGGGGTAAGGGGGATTGAACAGACTAGGGGGAGTTGTGCAGAATGGGAGGGGCTGGAGAACTGAGAGTAGCACACGCAGAGGAAACTCCCAGAGTCTTGGAGGCAGGCAGAGGCAGGGCACACCAGGGAGTCATGACGCACGTGACTGGCTCAAGTTGTGGGGCTAGATGCTGGTTTGCAACAACTTGATCCCAGGACCAGGAGCATCAGCCCCCCAGGAGGCCATGCAAGGACTTGCTGAGCTGAGATGAGAGACCCTGACACAGCTGACCCCCCCCACATCAGGCTGCATTGATGGGCACTGCTGAGGCGGCACTGATGGTCACTGATGAGGCTAAGCGTATGGGCACTGGTGAGCCTGCATTGATGGGCACTGATCGGGCAGTCTCCCACCATTTCTTGTATCATGTCTGCAGTCTCTGACCATCTCTTGTATCCTGCCTGCAGTCTTTGAAAATCTCCTGTAGTGTGTTTGCAGTCTCTGACAATTTCTTGTATCATGTCTGAAGTCTCTGACCATCTCCTGTAGTATTTCTGCAGTCTCTGATCATCTCTTGTACTATTTCTGCAGTCTCTGGCCATTTCTTGTATTATATCTGCAGCCTCTGACCATCTTCTGTAGTATGTCTGCCGTCTCTGACCAGCTCTTGTATCATGTCTGCAGTCTCTGACCAGCTCTTGTATTATGAAAATAGATGCATGAATTAGAGCGGCTCTATCAATTTGGGACTATTTAGCTTTGAATAGAACTCATCCAGATTATATTGTTGAATTTATTTGTTTATGAGTGTTTTTGCACAAAAATAATTTTCTTATCAAAAGAATAATTCACTTATCCTAATACTAGTCTGTTTCCCTGCGATTTCTGGTGAATCGCATGTAATCTATACATTCACGTTTTACTAGTTTTTATTTGTAAATTGCCTCTCTTGCGTTCAGGAGAGTTTTTTCACAGATTTATTTACCACACGGATTAGGGTCTGGTAATACATTTACATTTTGGTATGTTCACATGATCATCCTGTTGATATATCTACACCTTTTTAGGTTTTAATCATTTACTTTTAGAGATTGTCACTATTTGTCATGTCATTTGACATGCTCTAATATTCAAATTCACTGGAAAAGTGTCTTTTCATTATTTTCTGCCACACACGGTCTGCTTGCAGGATTAGATTGCCTGCACAGCTTCATGTGAAGCAGGGACATCTAATTTTATAAGCGCTGCACTATCTATTTTCATTTCTTCCATACAATTGTGTCTAATTGTTGTGCCAGCAGCTAATACTAGGCTGGTTTGGCGCAGTATTTCTCCTTATTTTTTATCTCTTGTATTATGTCTGCAGTCTCTGACCATCTTTTGTATAATGTCTGCAGTCTCTGACCATCTTATGTATCATGCCTGCAGTCTCTGACCCTCTCCTGCATCATGTCTGCAGTCTCTGACCCTCTCCTGCATCATGTCTGCAGTCTCTGACCATCTCTTGTATCATGTCTGCAGTCTCTGCCCATCTTTTGAAGTAAGTCTGCAGTCTCTGACCATTTCTTGTATCATGTCTGCAGTCTCTGACCATTTCTTGTACTATGTCTGCAGTCTCTGACCATTTCTTGTATCATGTCTGCAGTCTCTGACCATTTCTTGTATCATGTCTGCAGTCTCTGACCATTTCTTGTATCATGTCTGCAGTCTCTGACCATTTCTTGTATCATGTTTGCAGTCTCTGACCATTTCTTGTATCATGTTTGCAGTCTCTGACCATCTTTTGAAGTAAGTCTGCAGTCCCTGACCATCTGTTGTACTATGTCTGCAGTCCCTGACCATCTGTTGTACTATGTCTGCAGTCTCTGACCATCACTTGTATTATGTCTGCAGTCTGACCATTTCTTGTATCATGTCTGCAGTCTCTGACCATTTCTTGTATCATGTCTGCAGTCTCTGACCATTTCTTGTATCATGTTTGCAGTCTCTGACCATTTCTTGTATCATGTCTGCAGTCTCTGACCATTTCTTGTATCATGTCTGCAGTCTCTGACCATTTCTTGTATCATGTTTGCAGTCTCTGACCATTTCTTGTATCATGGTTGCAGTCTCTGACCATCTTTTGAAGTAAGTCTGCAGTCCCTGACCATCTGTTGTACTATGTCTGCAGTCTCTGACCATCTCTTGTACTATGTCTGCAGTCTCTGACCATCACTTGTATTATGTCTGCAGTCTGACCATTTCTTGTATCATGTCTGCAGTCTCTGACCATTTCTTGTATCATGTCTGCAGTCTCTGACCATTTCTTGTATCATGTTTGCAGTCTCTGACCATCTCTTGTACTATGTCTGCAGTCTCTGACCATCACTTGTATTATGTCTGCAGTCTCTGACCATCACTTGTATTATGTCTGCAGTCTGACCATTTCTTGTATCATGTTTGCAGTCTCTGACCATCTCGTTCTCTTTATTGTTAAGAGATCATGGGAGGATACCAGGTTAACAAAGCCTCCTTAGGGGAGCATATCTGTGTTTAAGTTGTTGCCATAGAAACATTTGCAAAAGGGGAGGGGTTAGTAAGATGACCACGCCCACGTGGGGGCGCCCAAAATATTTCTGCACCCAGGCGTCTGTGACCCTAGGATCGGCCCTGCTGTCAACCCTTGCAGGCTGAGCAAAATTTTCTCCACCGTTGCCAGTGGCGACAGCAGACACTTTTGGACAAACATCTTCACTCAGAATTTGAGCCACATCTCCGCTGTAGCTCCACCTTTCTGCAAAAAAACCTTTCTCTTTTTGCTATGGGAGACCACATTCTCCCTGCTAAACTTTTTCAGCGCTCTGTAGATTGGATTGCTTCTATGTACCAGTCGTAATCATGGTCATGACCCTTGGTACTCCCCTGTCAGAAAAGGCTGAACCCAAAAGAACACCATGAAAAGATGTCAATGACAGCAATGGTTCGACACATTTTTGCATCCCTGGAGGAGGGCACTTTGTCAGGTAAGTCTGCCATAAATGTGAAAATATGCTGTGCATACCTGCACGTCATGGCGAAAGCCTTGAGGACCCAGAGTGGACAGTGAAGATATTAATACATTGTGGGATTGGGGTGATTGAACTCAAGCGGTGGGTGCATTTACAATGAGTCCAAAACTCAAATTTTCATATATTCTTACAGGGACTCTGTCACAACATATATAATTAGATGATCTGTGTCAAACTGATCTTTTTTACATGTTTATTAAAAATTACTGAAACGACTATACATTCTCTTTAAATGCACAAGCCACATGTTTTATTATCAACACTGTGAAAAAACATTGTCTCATATTTGCTCTTCTTACAGGACCCCAAAGAATGGAGAGCTACTTAGACCAGCTTTTTAATCCAGTGCTATCATCACCAACAGTGAGTACCACTTTCATCATTATTACTGTACCCTCAAGGCCCCTTGCACACTAGGCATCTTGCCCGTTTGGTTAATTACACCCAGAAAGCATAACTTCCAACTGTCCCTGATTTCGAGGGACTGTCCCTGATTTGGAGCAATGTCCCTCTGTCCCTCTTTCCCCATCATTTGTCCCTCATTTTGGTCTGATCTATATAGTTGTATATAAAATGCACTTTTTATCTTTTCAAAAACTGTTTGCCAGTGCTAAACTTTTCATCCAAATTCTAAATTGCTGCATTTATACATTTTAAAAGCCAATATAAAGGAATAGTAGTGGTAAAAAAAAGCCCTTGTGGATTTAATTAACCTTTTTTTTTTGGTTAATTCTCCTTTAAGCAGGTGTGGCAGGGGGTGTGTCCTATGCCTACATACATTTGCTAGTAGGTGTCCCTCATTCCCATCTCAAAATGTTGGGAGGTATGAGAAAGCACAGGTGCAACATTCAGTACCACTACCTGCAACCTGTCAATGTCTATGGCAGGCTGAAATACACTGCAGCCAGACGAGTGTACTTAGTGGTATTACTTCACCCTAGAAAGAAAAAATGAAAAGGCAGCAGCTACAAATACTGTAGCTGCTAACTTTTAATAAAGAAACATTTACTTGTCCTCACCTGGGGCGGTTCTTCACCGGTCTTTGGGTCCCATGTGCTGGCATGTTTAATTAGTTAGGCCGGCTGTGACTTGTGAATGGTCCTGCAGCCTTCTAGGATCTGTGACGTGTCCCAGAAAGCTATGGTCAAAGAGATGGGGGCTGAACTTACACTCGGATCGCCTAGGTGGTCTGAGCGGAAGTGGGAATGGGTACCTATCAAAAAAATTATAATGTGCCAAATGTGGTAGAGGAGAGGGCATAAACTGTAACTTCCCCTTTAGGGTGAAAAACCTTCTGTCCTCTCCCCACAAGATCTCTTTTCCTTGCAAACTTCCTTTCCATTTACAGTTGCATCTCATCAGCTACCTTATGTTGGTATCAATTGAATCAAAACCTATCATATGATGCTCTATATCAGTGGTCTCCAAACTGCGGCCCGGGGGCTAAATGCAGCCCTTTGCGTGCCTTTATCCAGCTCTTGGGGGCTTTATTTCTCCCACTGATGACACTACTCTGCCATCTGACGCTGACATTGGGGCACTATTTCTCCCACTGACACCAGTAATAGGTCCCTATTCCTCCCTATGATGACCAGTGATGTAAGTAACTGAGTTAAAATAAACAGAGTTACTTAACGCAGTTACTTTAGAGGGTAACAAGTAATCTAACTGATTACTTTTCCCCTCATGGTAAAGCAGTTCCCATTACTTGGGCGGTGTTACCGCAATTACATCTACCGCCACTAGATGGCAGTAGTGTAATTCAGGTGTCCTGACGAAAAAGTTCCCCTGCCAGATAAGGACCCCCCTGTACTGCGCAGGCGCAGCGCTTACGCAGTACGAAAGATTACGGAACTTACGAAAATTGCCAAACCTAAACAGCTCTGAGTGAACTCTACACCGCGCAGGGGCAGTTAACATGTAATTGTACGAGGTGATGCCGCATTCTCCCGATGCTCATGCTACTCTGCAAGGGGCGTCTATCGTGTAACTAAGGGGCAGGTCTAGTATTACTGTAACCAAGGGGCGAATTTATTATTATTGTTATATATCGAGCTCTGCCCATTAATTTAACATTCGCCCTCTTCTGTAGCCATCCGCCCTTTACACGATATAATAATAATAGACCCGCCGCTTGCTTACACGCTATAACAGATCTGCCCCTTGGTTAGAGTAATAATAATAATAAATAATAATAATAAATGCGCTCTTGCTTACAGTAATACTAGACCCGCCCCTTAGTAACACGTATAGAATATAAAAAAAAAAGTCAGTTACTTTGCTGCGTAACTAATTACTTTTCCAATGTAGTAACTGAGTTACTAAAACAATTACTTTTTGGGAGAAGTAATTTGTAACTTAACTAATTACTTTTTTAAAGTAAGATGACCAACACTGATGATGACCATGATGGGCCAATAATCCTCCTTCTAATACCAAACATGGCGATATTTACTCCCACTGATGCCAGGAAAATTTCAATCCCGCTGGTCAAAGTCCGGCCCTCCTAGAGTCTGAAGGACAATAAACCGGCCCTTTGTTTAGAAAGTTTGGAGACTCCTGCTCTATATCACGCTGATTACCCCTCAATGCTCACCAAATTAACCTCTCCAATGACTTGCTGGGCCCTGTATACATCTCATATTTAGGTAGAATCACAGCTGTCAAGATAATCCTTGCACCCAAGAGTCTCTATCTCTTACAAGTTCTCCCCCTTCCAGTTCAAGAGTACTATGTGTTGTACAGAGGCAATACATAACCAACCGTACACACTACAATTTGTGACCAATCTTGGTGTGTTCTTCAAAAATCTAAATAACATATATTCTCTAAGGTGAAAACAACACTATGCAGCTCTCAACCCAGTGGTGTGATATTTCATTATCTGGGCTTTAAACCACATCCAGCGGAGACACAGAACAATAAACACAAACTGCTTACCAGAAGATTTTGGCACCCTAATTAATGAGTATACAGTGGGGATCGAAAGTTTGGGCACCCCAGGTAAAAATGTGTATTAATGTGCATAACGAAGCCAAGGAAAGATGGAAAAATCTCCAAATGGCATCAAATTACAGATTAGACATTCTTATAATATGTCAAAAAAAGTTAGATTTTATTTCCATCATTTACACCTTCAAAATTACAGAAAACAAAAAAAAATGGCGTCTGCAAAAGTTTGGGCACCCTGCAGAATTTATAGCATGCGCTGCCCCCTTTGCAAAGCTGAGACCTGCCAGTGTCATGGATTGTTCTCAATCATCGTCTGGGAAGACCAGGTGATGTCAATCTCAAAGGTTTTAAATGGCCAGACTCATCTGACCTTGCCCCAACAATCAGCACCATGGGTTCTTCTAAGCAGTTGTCTAGAAAACTGAAACTGAAAATAGTTGACGCTCACAAAGCTGGGGAAGGCTATAAGAAGATAGCAAAGCGTTTTCAGATGTCAATATCCTCTGTTTGGAATGTAATTAAGAAATGGCAGTCATCAGGAACAGTGGAAGTTAAAGCAAGATCTGGAAGACCAAGAAAAATATCAGACAGAACAGCTCGCAGTATTGTGAGAAAAGCAATTCAAAACCCACGTTTGACTGCACAATCCCTCCAGAAAGATCTGGCAGACACTGGAGTTGTGGTACACTATTCCACTATAAAGAGATACTTGTACAAATATGGTCTTCATGGAAGAGTCATCAGAAGAAAACCTCTTCTACGTCCTCACCACAAAAATCAGCGTTTGAACTTTGCAAATGAACATATAGACAAGCCTGAGGCATTTTGGAAACAAGTTCTGTGGACTGATGAGGTTAAAATAGAACTTTTTGGCCGGAATGAGCAAAAGGGATGTTTGGAGAAGAAAGGGCACAGAATTTAATGAAAAGAACCTCTGTCCAACTGTTAAGCATGGGGGTGGATCAATCATGCTTTGGGGTTGTATTGCAGCCAGTGGCACAGGGAACATTTTTACGAGTAGAAGGAAAAATGGATTCAATAAAATTTCAGCAAATTTTGGATGGTAACTTGATGCCATCTGTGAAAAAGCTGAAGTTAAAGAGAGGATGGCTTCTACAAATGGATAATGATCCTAAACACACCTCAAAATCCACGGGGGATTACATCAAGAGGCGTAAACTGAAGGTTTTGCCATGGCCTTCACAATCTCCTGACCTCAACATTATTGAAAATCTATGGATAGACCTTAAAAGAGCAGTGCGTGACAGACAGCCCAGAAATCTCAAAGAACTGGAAGACTTTTGTAAGGAAGAATGGGCAAAGATACCTCAAACAAGAATTGAAAGACTCTTGGCTGGCTACAAAAAGCGTTTACAAGCTGTGATACTTGCCAAAGGGGGCAGTACAAGATATTAACTCTGCAGGGTGCCCAAACTTTTGCAGACGCCATTTTTTTGTTTTCTGTAATTTTGAAAGTGTAAATGATGGAAATAAAATCTAACTTTTTTTGACATATTATAAGAATGTCTAATCTGTAATTTGATGCCATTTGGAGATTTGTCCATCTTTCCTTGGCTTCGTTATGCACATTAATACACATTTTTACCTGGGGTGCCCAAACTTTCGATCCCCACTGTAAGTGCTTGTGGGATTCATCCCAATACACCTAAAGAATGTTGCTCCAATCACCATCGAGACTCGGTTCATAACCAATGCAAATCTAAAAAAAAAAAAAGAACCAGACCTCAGAGTGTAGTAGATCAAAAAAAAAAACAACTATTCATTAAAAAATAAAATGCACAGTCCACGGTAGCTGGTGCCTGCTATGTGTTATGGCGTCACGTCAGGCGCCGCCCTACACCATTCTTCACACAGGGTCATCTAGGTGTGAGCAGAAAGCTTATAAACACATAAACCTTCAATCCTCCAGAAACCAGTGCTCCCCCCACAGCCCAGTGGTGGACTGTTCCTGGTCTATGGAGCCTGCTCTGGGCGTGATGACGTCAGGGACAGTCCACTATTCAAGACTGCTGGAGTGTGGGGCCTTACTTAGCCGGTCTGCACATAAATGTAGTCTGCCTAGGAACACCCACTCCTCCAAACTGACACCAGCGTATTGAGGTGTTTTGATATTTGCATAACTCCTCTAAAGAGCCAGAATCCACTGTGTGGGGAGGGCTGAGAGCTCTTGAGAGGAATACTGAGGCAGAGTGCTGTAATGTTTTCATAAAGCTGTGCACAGCACACTGATAGCCCCTCCCACCAGCCATGGTCTGTCTACATTGCATTGAGAAGCACAGAGACCCAGTGATGATGACATCACTGGGCCTAAAATAAGATATATATATTGAAAACGGGACGGTTTTATTTAAAAATGTCATTATCATGTTGGTGGGGGGGGCACAGGGTGCTAAATATAAGTAGATTAAATGCCAGATTTATTATCTGACCGTTGCAGGATTTAGACCAGACTCAAAATCTCAACTGGCGGATGAAGGGAGGTGGAGGAATTGGACCTACAAGACAAAATCCTTTTGCCGCTCAAGGTCAGTGCAGAAGAGAACACTAATGCAGATGCATTGTAAACATGAGGCAACATTTAATCAAATGTTATTTGTGTTGAAATTTCCTTAAAAAAATTTATAAATAAAATGTTTGTTGTCCATAGGTGTCAGTTAACCTTCAACAAAAAAAATGCTTGGGAATGGGACTATTTACCTGATCCTGCTATAATAACGTCATTGAGGTTGATTTACCAAATGCATATACTGTAGACATGTGCAATTCGTTTCGGTCCGAATACAAATTCGGACAAATATTTGATACATCCGAATCTCTGAATGAAATAGTAACGAATTTAGTTGAAATACGTTAAAATTTGTTTTGTTTATTCGTTTTCTAACGAATTCCAACTTTTCAGAAAGATTCGAATTTGGATCGGTCGAAAAATGATCGACCGATTCAAATTCTGTGTGAAGAAATAGCTGGTTGTTAAGCAGCGGGCCAGGAAGCCGGCCATCCACGTCCTTAACAACCATGAGTCATCATCTGTCAGCGGGCTTCCCCACTGACAGATGACTGTAATTAAAACAATGCAGGCAATTTCCCGGCAATAGAAAAATGTTTAAAAAAATGGCCCACGCCAAATTTATTTTAAAAAACGACATGGGGTCCCCCCAAAATCCATAACAGACCCTTATCCGAGCATGCAGCCCCCCCTCCTGAACCAAACCAGGCCATATGCCCTCAACATGAGGGGGTGGTTGCTTTGATGGGGAGGGCCACTTCCCGACAACCCTGGGCTGTGGTTGTTGGGGTCCTTTATTAAAAGTCCTTTATTAAAAAGAAAAAAATCCCTCCCTTGAAAGTCCCTTGTTGTAAATCCATTGTCAATCACATGGCGTCAGAAGGGGCGGTGCCACTGGGTGACGTAGCTGAGTGGCCTCGCCCCTTGCCTATATAAGAACTGTCAAAATGCAGAGAGGGCAGTCGGCTGGAGGCCTCCCAGGAGGCGGAGCATTTTTTTTTTTTGATTTTCCGGTCCGGCGGGCGTCGTGATTGACGATGGATTTACATCGAGAGACACTATTTAACTTTAATTTTTTAATAAAGGACTTGTCAAAAACTGTTTATTGTAGTTATTACTTTATTACTTATTACGCTCACTTGACGCCCCCCCCCCCCCGTTTCCTAACCTACTGGGCTGCATGCTCAGGTAAGGGTCTGGTATGGACTGGGGGGCCCTACGCTGTTTTTATAACATTTTTCCATTGCCGGACAATTGCCGGCATTGTGTTCTTTACATTCATCTGTCAGTGGGGAAGCCCGCTGACAGATGAAGGCTCATGATTGATAAGGATGCTTCCCGGCCCACTGCTTAACAACCAGCTATTTCTTCACACAGAATTCGGATCGGTCAACCTTTTTTCGACGATCCAAATTCTAAGGCTTGGTTCACACTGGTGCGATGCGAGAACCCCTGCGAATCCAGCACGGGTTCCCGCATCGCACCCAACTTGCATGGGTGTGATCCGATTCTGGTGTAGACCCAAAAAAGGGTCCTGCACGACTTTGGTCCGAATGCAATGCAAATTCAGCCATACAATCTGTATGGCTGAATTTGCATCGCACAGACATCGCATGTGATTTGCACTGCAGTGCGGTGCGTATTACATGCGATTTCGCACAGCAGACAAATTTTAACTAAATTTCAACAAAATTTTACGAAAACTAAACGAAACGAATTCTGAAACCAAACGAAATTAGTAACACAACGAATCTATCCAAAACAAAACAAATGTTTCCATTCTGCACATGTCTAATATACTGTAGTCTGTTCAATGCAAGGCAATTGGCTCTTTGCAAGGGAATTATCTCTAGAGCTTAGTGAATGAGGTCAAGCTTTGCTGACTTCCATCTAATCATCCAATCATGTACAAGCAAAAGTTCTGTTTATTTTCCCTGCTCCTGATTGGGTGCTCTTCACAAAGTGAAATTTCACCACATTCCCTTTGCAAAATGCCCTTGAAAATTGTACAGCCTATTTGCCTTTGGTAAATGAACCCATTATCTCACAGGATTTGCCATGCTCCAATCCCCTTTTTTTTGGCCCATGACTGCTAGCCTCCATTCTTGCTTGCTGTTGCCCAACTTCCATCTTGCAGCCCCCTTTTCTCTTGCCTACTGATCCCCATTTTTCATGCTGTACTTTCAGTGAATCTTCTTCTGCCTATTGATTCTCATTGGTTCTCTTATGATATAGTCAAACGCCAGGCCTGGGATTCTGAGTTTCATATCGGTACTCAGAGACTCATTGACCTAGAGAACAGGCATTTGTATAACAAGTATTGGGATAAAGATGACAGCCTTGCACCTCTTTGCTTAAAACAAGTTAGCAATGACAACTCTTTTTCTATGTCATCAAATTTCATCTAAGGTTCCTCCATTTGATCCCAGTACTCAAATAAATTGAACTTCATTTAGCATGTTAGTGTTTTTTTAGGCCCATACATGTACTCGTCTAATGTACAGCATTCTTCTGCCCACATATTTGCTGACCAAAGCTGTTTACTCACATCCCTCAGACACTGCATATATTATGTTGAGTGGAGAGCGGCTTTATATTCCCAAGTTAAAGAATATCTATGGTCAAAATTTAAAGTCATATATTCATTTCCAAATTACATTTCAATTATTCCTAGCCTACTCCTATTAGTTTGAATGATCTTACTTCATGAAGATCCCCCCCATGTTTACTACCTTGAATTCTGTGACACGTATTTAGTATAGGAATCACTGCTTGCAGGCAGCAAGGTACCATGGGATATGTAGTCTTTAGAAACTGAAAGTAAACAGAAGAGGAGAAGCTGTTAAACATGCAGGACAGAAAGGAGATTTAGCAAGTAAGTTTATATTGGATTGCCAAAAAGAACAATTGTTTGTATTGCTATTACAATGCTGATGTTATGAAATTAGAGTGTATGCTGTGCTCATAGATCTGCTTTAGTAAACTTACATGAGTAGAAATAAGGTAGCAGCTAATAACACCTTGTTTTTCAAGGTGCAAGCTCCCAAGTATGCGGCCTGTGAAGTCTGTGGCCAAACTCCTGTCCTGTCTTGTTTCGGGTCTTTTGTGTATTTTTTTTCTTTTCAAAGCAAAATAATTTTTTTCCAGTAAAACGTGGAAGGGTTAGAAAGGGTTACGTTTAATTTGCAATCAGGACAGGAAACTATGAGAAATCTCTCCGGTAGGGGATCCGGACTGCAACAAAACACTTTTTTCCCAGTAAAGTGAAGAAGGATTATAACGTCTGTCAGGTTATTATTTTTGTCATTGTATTACTGTTGTAGTGACAACTGCTCTCCATATTTCTTATCCTGCTGTCACAGGTGATATAATCTCCCTAATGTGGTCTTTGGCCATATTTTTTATTCCTCCTATATCTCAAAAAAATATTAGCTGCAGTTTGGCTTTAAGGCTCCATGCACACTAGGAGCAGAAAAAACGTCAACGTTTTTAGTGGCATAAAAGACGCAAATTGAAAACATATTGTCCAAAGTTTAGGTGAGTCCTTGAGGGTTTAAGAGCATTTTAGTTTATAGGCATTTTTTGCACTACACTCCCCTCTGCAAACGTTTTACTCCCAAAATAAGCATTTCACAGCCTTTTTTTGCTGGGTGCCATTTTGGACAAAAAGAGCAAAGGATATTGTGAGCAGAGATTCCTGAGCCATCAAGAGCCATGCCACTCTACTCTTCAATTCTACTCTTCCGAATACTCCAGTTCACGCTATCTCCTCCCAGGATGAATATTTCATAATTCTGTCTTTATAATCAACTGATGTTGTGTGACCTCCCTCCTGGTCATGTCTGAACGTGTGGCTCTCTCATAGAAAGATGGAGATGATGGACAGGGTAAAAAGATACTTCCTGTAAAGCCAGGAAATTATGTACAGTGACAACACACCTTTTTTTTACCAAAAAAACTTTGAAACTTGACGTTTAGAAGACAAAAGATGAGTTTAGGAGAAACTGACGTTTTTACAGCTCCTAAACTTCTCCAGAAAACGCGATAGAGAAGGGTTTTTTCTCCTGCCTCTGAACGTTCCTGACAGAAAACGCCTGTAGTAGTCATAATGTGCAAAGACACATAGAACACAATAGCAGTGCTTCTAGAGGCAGGTGAAAAAAACATCAAACGCCTGTAGAATCAACGTTTTTTTAAGTCCAGTGTGCATGGAACCTAAAAGCATTTTCATTAGTGGCAGTTCCAAAATTTGGATCTTCACAGGTTCACTAAAAGGCATTTTAAGAGACTTGGCAGTGTGTACTAGTCCTGTGTTTTTACTTGGTGCCCTTGGGACAGAGGTATCTGTTGTGTTGAAATCCAAGGATTTCTTGAACTCCTATTGTCTCTGAATATTGCAGAGAACAGTCAAATCCATAGGCAGCTATCCATATAATTTGTAGGATATTATTGTGGGAAGGACCACTGGAAATCCTAGGTCTCCCTTATTTGTACAGAGCCAAGGTATCAATTTCCAGAGCACACTGACAAAGGTTAAAGTGGAAGTAAACCCTTCTATCGTTTTCAGCCAAGGAAGCTGCCATCTTGGCCTCTGTTTATTCTTCAACTGCTATGATGCTGCACATGTGATCAGTTATGACACCAGCCATTGGATGGTTTGACAGTTTGGTTGAGAGCACAACCAATGTGACAGTTATATTCCGGGCATGCCAGAAATGTAACTGTTTTTTGAAACTTAAATTGATGGGTTTACTTCCGCTTTAAGTCTAGGGGTGTCTTTTTGGAGATTTATTGCAGTACTTGAACACAGGTGGGTACAGGAGTTTAGTTCTTCAAAAGCAACCTTCAGTCATGCTGAAAGTAGAGGGGGACAGCCAGCTGTTCTGAGACTATATGTGAGCTGTCACCAACCTTAGAGCAACTTCTGGGGTCTAACCCTGAAGGTGCTTGTACACCTGGACTTCTGGACAGGGTGAGTTTGGGACTCGCACCCACACAGCCAATAGACCAAAACAGGATGCCAGCATGGGGCTGCACACAGCATCTGCGCACCCCTGTGCAGAAGTAAGATGGGGCACGGAGCAAATTTCCCCATGTGAATGAGGCCTTAGATATTTTGAGTATTTGCTCCCACTTGCTACCCTCTTCAGAGACAGGGAACACATGGGGTAAAGACTAGGGCGAGGACCTCTGTCAAGTTTTTATTGTTATCTGTGTGACCATTGTGGAGATTTCCTCACTTCCTATGTGTCGCCAGTAAAGGTAAAATTAAATTTCCCCAACAGGAACACAGGTGGCAATAAAAAACAGAGGTTATAAATCTTTCCTATTCAAAATATATTTTGGTTGCAGTTGAGCCTGTCTTAATTCTATTAATATTAGCAACAATCTTCCCATAGGATCACATGTCAAATTACCTTGGTTCTTGCATTTAAAGAAGTTCTATGGTCACAGGATACACTTTCATTTTCTTAACACGGGCATTGTAATAACAATACAAACAATAGTTATATTTCACAATCCAATATAAGCTTACTTGAAAAATGTCCTTTCATGTTGTGAGTTCTGCCTGTCTGATGGCCATCTTGTTCCACAACTTCCTGGATTCCCTGCATGCTTTGCAGATTCTCTTCTGCTGTTTACTTTCCAATTCTAAAGACTACATATTCCATGAAGGCAGGCTCTGTGAAAAGTGTGACACAGCAGTGCCAACTCACAGGGCATAGTAAAATCATGTCACAGAATTCAGTGAGTAAGTGTGTGGGGATCTTCGCAAAGTAAGTCTACAAACTTCAAGATTGTTCAGATTAATAACAGTGGAAATGAAAAAATTGTTATTTATGACCTTGGGGAGTTGGAGGGCTTTTAATGGAGTGGACCTATCTGCTTAAAATGATGACAACAGTGGAATATGCCTGGGCAATGTGCATCAGCAGAAAGCTCATAGTTTTCTTTGGGTGAACCAGTGACAGGGTGATTTATAGGCACAAGAATGTGGGAGACAGGGCCAGAGATCCCTGTGTTCTGAGCCTAACGTACTCCTGATCCCTGCGTTCTGAGCCTAATGTACTCCTGATCCCTGCACTCTGAACCTAACGTACTCCTGATCGATGCGTTCTGAGACTAACGCACTCCTGATCCCTGCGTTCTGAGCCTTATGCACTCCTGATCCCTGTGTTCTGAGCCTAACGTACTCCTGATCGATGCGTTCTGAGACTATCGCACCCCTGATCCCTGCGTTCTGAGCTTTATGCTCTCCTGATCCCTGTGTTCTGAGCATAACGCACTCCTGATCCCTGCATTCTAAACTTAACGCACTCCTGATCCCTGCATTCTGAGCCTAACGCACTCCTGATCCCTGCGTTCTGAGCTTTATGCTCTCCTGATCCCTGTGTTCTGAGCATAACGCACTCCTGATCCCTGCGTTCTGAGCTTTATGCTCTCCTGATCCCTGTGTTCTGAGCATAACACACTCCTGATCCCTGCGTTCTGAGCTTTATGCTCTCCTGATCCCTGCGTTCTGAGCCTAACGCACTCCTAATCCCTTCGTTCTGAGCCTAACTCACTCCTGAACCCTGTGTTCTGAGCCTAACGCATCCTGATCCCTTCACTCTGAGGTTAATGCACTCCTGAAACCTTCATTGTGAGCGCAACGCACTCCTGAACCCTGCATTGTGAGTGCAATGCACTCCTGAACCGTGTATTATGAGCGCAACGCACTCCTGAACCTGAAATAAATCTGCAATAAATACAATAAAAATGTAAAGGTTTTTCCTTCTTTTGCACATGTTAAAGCCTTAAGTTTATCTAAAATTACAGAAAAATCAGCACAAGGGACATCCAGCCACCATTTATAGATGCTGTATGGAGGGGGAAGAGCTATCAGTCATCTACCTGTCCCCCTTTCAGAGATCTTGTGTCATTCATAAAAGCTGTATTACAACTTCTTTGAACGCCGAATCTGGATGGAAAGGGTGGTCATAGTCAAGCTCTCTTAACGAGGGCTCCTGACAGCCCTTTAGCTGTATTAACCTCTGCCACACTGAAAGAATACAGTTAATGATAATTGGTACTTTAGCAACCTAAGTGTCATTCAGACAAGGTTTAGATCTACTTTAAAGCAATATTAAAGCCTTGTTTTTCAAAAAAATAAAAATAAATAACAAACATGTTATACTCACCTGCTCTGTGTAATGGTTTTGCACAGAGCAGCCCCGATCCTCCTCTTCTTAGGTTCCTAGTCGGCGACCCTGGTCCCTCCCTCCTGCCCGATGCCCCCACAGCAAGCAGGCGCACTCCTGAGCCACGGCTCTGTGCGTCTGTTCATGCATGGAGCCATGACTCGACCCCCCGCCCCTCCATCTTCTGATTGGCTCACTGGCTGTGATTGTCAGCTGCTGTCAAAAAGCCAATTAGGTGTGTGAGTTTTTGGAGAGGCAAGGGTCTCATGGACTTTGCTGAATCAAGAAGGGGCTCAGGTAAGTATTGGGGAGGGTTTTTTTTTTTTTTAATTCATGCATAGGATGCATGAAGGTAAAAAAACCTTGTGCCTTTACCACCACTTTAAGCTGCTGTCTCTAAACTGATAAATTAGGTTTTTGTGGACATTTCTATTTCTGAGTGTATTTTAATGTACCTCTTTTTTTCAGGCTACCCTGGGGTTGGCGCAATGTCAGCATATTCTATGCCAGCAATGAATGGTATGATGCCTACAATGGGAATGATGCCCACCATGCCAAGTAAGCCTAAAAAGCAATGCCTAAAAGTAATGTAGCCCTGTATTAAGCAGGAGGTATTTTAAAACTAGAGAGCACTAGATAGATATTGTAAACATAGAACAGTGACAGCAGAACAAAAAAGACTCCATCATGTCTGCCCCATTTTTTTTATGTATATATAGCAATTTTTTTTTTTTACCTTTTTAAAGTATAACTATATCAACAGGGGGATAGGAGAAGATTACATTGTCAGCTGGGCGGGCAGGGGAGTCGCGAGAGGACACACACAGTCATGGCCACACAGCAGGAGATGAGCAGTGACCATGGTCTGTGATAGCCCTGTGCGGACCGCGGTCGCTGCTCATCTCCTGCTATGCAGCCTAGTCAGCAACAGGCCACAGACCAGCACTGGCTGTGGCCCAGGGGTTGGGGACCCCTGCTTTAACCCCTTCCCAACCACCGCCCGACAATATACGTCGGTAGAATGGCACGGGTGGGCAAAAGGGCGTATAGGTACGTCCCCTTTAAGATGCGGCATTGTGTGCGTGTCCGCCGGGTGCCCGCGATCGTGTCACGGAGCGGAAGAACGGGGAGATGCCTTTGTAAACAAGGCATTTTCCCATTCTGCCTAGTGATATGACACAGATCACTGCTCCCTGTCATCGGGAGCAGTGATCAATGTCATGTGAGTAGTAGCCCATCCCCCACAGTTAGAATAACTCCCTAGGACACATTTAACCTCTTGATCGTCTCCTAGTGTTTAACCCATTCACTGCCAGTGTCATTTACACAGTAATCAGTGCATTTTTATAGCACTTATCGCTGTATAAATGACAATGGTCCCAAAATAGTGTCAAAAGTGTTCCGATGCATCCGCCATAATGTTGCAGTCACGATAAAAATCGCAGATCGCTGCCATTACTACTAAAAAAAACTTATAATAAAAATATCATAAAACTATCCCCTATTTTGTAGACGCTATAACTTTTGCGCAAACCAATCAATATACGCTTATTGTGATTTTGTTTTATAACCAAAAATATGTAGAATACCTATCGGCCTAAACTGAGGAAAAAAATCGTTTTCTAATATATTTTTGGGGGATATTTATTATAGCAAAAAGTAAAAAATATTGTGTTTTTTTCAAAATTGTCGCTCTTTTTATGTTTATAGCACAAAAAATAAAAACTGCAGAGGTGATCAAATACCACCAAAAGAAAGCTCTATTTGTGGGAAAAAAAGGACGTAAATTTTGTTTGGGTGCAACGTAGCGCGACCGCGCAATTGTCAGTTAAAGCGTTGCAGTGCCGAATCGCAAAAAGTGCTCTGGTCAGGAAGGAAGTAAATCCTTCTGGGGCTGAAGTGGTTAAAGGACACGTTCAGATCAAAAAAAAATCTGAGCTCCCATTTCCTATCCACCTAGTCTACACTAAGCTACAAAACCCCACCAGATGCCCAATTACCTTGCTTCAATGACATTCTTTGGCGTTTCATGCACCAGTGAGAAGTCTTCATGGCACTGCCCATACCTGTGCATTAACTTCACATTGATTTGAATGAGCCATACCAATACTATTGGAGTAGGTTCCCATTCAAGTGTGTGTGAAGTTAAAAGAAGACTTCTGAATGGAGGATGTAAACTACATGGAAGGCTGCCTTCTTTAGAAAGAGGTAAGTGGGCACCTGGTTGGAGTTGGGGGATGGTTTAGTTTACAATAGGTTTGGTAGGCAGAAAGTGAGGGTCAGAGACATTTTAGCTAAACTTGAATTTTCCTTTAAAGAAAATCATTTCACTTTTTACATTTACGCTTTGTAATCTGGTAGTTTTTTTTTTCCTGTATTTTTATTATTTATATAAAATTTTTGTTTTACAAATAAACATTTAAAAGAGTATACACCCATGGCACTGGTGTCACAGCACTCTATTGGTTTAGCTGCACAAACCTTTTGCCTTCAGATTCTCTCTCTCTGATTGAAACTTTATATGACTCTGTCCGAGCAGAGCAGACAGGGAGGAAGCATAGTCTGTTCTATGGCCCATTTAGTTGTGTAAATTTTAACCTGAGCTGTTGAACTATTTTTTATGACAGAGTGGCTAAAGAGAGCTTGGTAATCATGAATAGGTTCCAAAAAACGTAACCTACTGGCTGAATAAAAATATAAAACATTTGCATTAAATATGTTGTAGTTACCTGGAAAAAATATGTATATTTTTAATTGTATGTTTTAGTCCCAGCCAAAATAAATCTAAAATATGGGCCAAGCTGCATGGGCTTCCTATTCCTATGGCCATCTTTAAGGCATGCTGCCCTGAGACCATCCCCATTAGGATGAATTGCAAACTCTGTTATAGTTTAACCACTTTCTTACTGGGCACCTAAACCCCCCTCCTGCCCAGACCAATTTTCAGCTTTTAGCACTGTCACTCTTTGACAAATGCGCTGACGTACAACACTGTACCCAAATGACTTTTTCCCACAAATATAGCTTTCTTTTAGTGGTATTTGATCACCCCTCTGTTTTTTATAAAAAAAAAAGACAGATTTAAAAAAAATTAATACAAAATAGTTTTTTTAATACATTTTGCAAACAGGAAATTTTTCTCCTTCATTGATGTACGCTGATGAGGCTACACTGATGGGCACTGATAGGCTGCAGTGATGGGCACTAATAAGGTGGCACTGATGGGCGCTAATAGGCGGCACTGGTGGGCACTGATGAGGTGGCACTGGTAGGCACTAATAGGTGGCATTGGTGGGCACCGATGAGATGGCACTGATGGGCGGCACTGAAGGGCATTGATAGGTGGCACTGAAGTGCACTAATATCTTGCACTGATAGCTGGCACTGATGGGTGGCAGTGATGGGCATTGATGGGTGGCAGTGATGGGCACTGATCGGCACTGGTATTTGACACTGATAGGCAGCACTGCTAGGTGGCACTGATTGGCACCACTGGTGGGCATTGATAGGTGGCACTAATTGCTGGCACTTACTACTGTGGGCCCTGATTGGTGGCACTGTGGGCACTGATTTGTGGCACTGGCATGCGGTACTTGTGGCAGCTTTGCCTCTACCTCTTCGGGACCGATGTCCCTTCAAACAGAAGCCGGCGATCAGCTTTTTTTCCCGTGAGAAGAAAAAAAACAATTACCGATCTTTTGTTTACATCACGTGATCAGCTGTCATTGGTGGACAGATGATCACATGGTAAGTGGCCATATCTGTGATCACCCGAGTCTCATTGACTCGGGTGATCACAGTGCAGATCTGAACAAGTTAAAGTGGTTGTTAAGCCACTCGAACCTGTATACACCATCAGCACTGCCTTCTATTGTAGTATTCCCCTCTGTGTGTGATTTATAAAAATAAATGCTGCAAATACCTAATTTCACTGCCGAGATTGCGATCACATGACTAGCCAGCTTTTTCCTTTCCTCCTCTGTGAGATGCAGTGAGCGGGGCTGACATTCCTCTGCTGATGTCAGTCTGGAGGAGGGGAGGAGCAAAGGAGTAGAGAACTGGCTTGTCATGTGATTGCAATCTTGGCTCTTAAATTAGATATTTACAGCATTTATATTTATAAATCATTCACAGAGGGGGACACAGCAATAGGAGGCAGTGCTGATGGTGTATACAGGTTGGTGTTATGAGAGCAGCAGGAGGGGGAGGGGCCGCTCACACACAGACATAGAGGGGAGGGGGAGGAGGACACAGGAGCAGAAAGGTGAGCAGATAGCAGGCTGCTGATGACAGAGGCACATAACCTGACCACTGTGTCAGGGCTCAGCAGTCATGATACACTGTGGTCAGTTTACAGAGAGATGGGGAGAAACTGGCAGGATCAGCCAGTTTTTTTTTAGGTGTTACAGAGGGCCAAATGACACAGGGCAAGCACTGTGTAATATAACATGCTTTAAAGAAACAGGATAGTTTTTTTTTTTTTTTTTTTGGGTTAACAAACGCTTTAAGCCTTGTACAATAACCCCCTATTTTGTTCTACCTCCAACACATTTTTCTCAGTGAATTGGCTTCCCTGTGTAGATTACGTTACCTGTTAATTGGCTTCCTGCAGCAACAAGTAATGGTGTCATGAACCTGCTGCAATTTGCGCTGTTCCTTAGCAGTCCCATTCACCACAATTTTAAAGCTGGCTATACAATCTGGTTGTGCAATTTCTGTGCAATCTACTTATTTTTTAATCGGAAAAATACGTTTTATTAGAAGACAAAAAAGGAAAAAATTCCAACATTTACATCATAATCAATACAAACGATCTATGTTAATACAGTTACTACATTACACAGAGGCGGCTCTCTAATTAGGCAAATTAGGCGATGGCTTAAGGCCTACTTTACCTAATTAGCTAGTTTACCTAATTAGAGAGCTGCCTCTTCCAGCAGCATAGTTCTGTGTCCTCTCCCTGCTACAGGGAGAGACAGGCTGGGAGTGAAGGTTACCTTGTGATCGGAGCTCACGTACAGCTCCGGATCACAGACAGGGAGAGCCGCTCAGCAGAGCCTGCTCTGACAGATCTCCCCCTCCCCCTGTTGCCCGCACAGCCAGACAGGAGAGGAGAGATCTGCTTCTGCTCCTCCTCCAGCCCTCTCCTCCTGTGTCTGCCCCGCCCACTCTTCTCGGCAGTGTTCTCTGTTCTGTCTCAGAGAAGGAGATGTGTGGGCGGGAAGATTCAAGCTGAACCCCAGCAAACAGGAAAAGAGCAGTCTGATCCATCCACCCAGTCCTTCCTGCCTCCCAGTGAGTACACTGATGTAGGGGATGCCCTTCCTTCACTTCTTCATCCATCCCCCCTTGCTTTATATCTTTCCTTCCTTCTTTCTTTCTTTCCTTCCATCTTTTCTTTCTTTCTTTCTCTCTTTCCTTTCTTTCTTTCTTTCTTTCTTTCCTTCCATCTTTCCTTCCTTTCTCTTTCTTTCTTTCTTTCCTTCCATCTATTCTTTCTTTCTTCCCTTCTCTCTTTCTCTCTCTTTCTCTTTCTTTCTTTCTCTTTCTTTCCTTCCACCTTTGCTTCCTTTCTCTTTTTCTTTCTTTCTTTCTTTCTTTCTTTCTTTCTTTCTTTCCTAGCATCTTTCCTTTCTTTCTTTCCTTCCATCTTTTCTTTCTTTCTTTCCTTCCATCTTTTCTTTCTTTCCTTCTCTCTTTCTTTCTTTCTTTCCATCTTTCCTTTCTTTCTTTCTTTTCTTCCACCTTTCCTTCCTTTCTCTTTCTTTCTCTCTTTCTTTCCGTCCACCTTTCCTTCCTTTCTCTTTCTTTCTTTCTTTCCTTCCACCTTTCCTTCCTTTCTTTCTCTTTCTTTCTTTCTTTCTTTCCTTCCATATTTCCTTCTTTCCTTCTTTCTTTCTTTCTTTCTTTCTTTCCTTTTATATTTTCTTTCTCTTTCTTTCTTTCCTTACACCTTTCCTTTCTTTCTTTCTCTTTCTTTTTTCTTTCTTTCTTTCCTTCCATCTTTCCTTTCTTTCTTTCTTTCTCTTTCTTTCCTTCCATCTTTTCTTTCTTTATTTCCTTCTCTCTTTCTTTCCTTCTCGTTCTTTCTTTTTTTTCCTTCTCTCTTTCGTTTCTTTCTTTCTTTCTTTCTTTCCTTCCATCTTTTCTTTCTTTCATTCTCTCTTTCTTCCCTTCTGTGTCTTTCTTTCTTTCCTTCTCTCTTTCTTTCTTTCCTACCATCTTTCCTTTCTTTATTTCCTTCCTTTCTCTTTCTTTCTTTCTTTCTTTCTTTCTTTCTTTTCTTTCTTTCTTTCTTTCTTTCCTTCCATCTTTTCTTTCCTTATCTCTTTCTTTCCTTCTCTTTCTTTCTTTCATTCTCTCTTTCTTTCTTTCCTTCCACCTTTCCGTCTTTTCTTTCTTTCTTTCCTTCCATCTTTTCTTTCTTTCCTTCTCTCTTTCTTTCTTTCCTACCATCTTTCCTTTCTTTCTTTCGTTTCTTTCTTTCTTCCCTTCTACCTTTGCTTCCTTTCTCTTTCTTTCTTTCCTTCCATCTTTTCTTTCTTTCTTTCCTTCCTTCTCTCTTTCTTTCTTTCCTACCACCTTTCCTTTCTTTCTTTCTTTCTTTCCTTTCTTTTTTTTTTTTCTTTCTTTATTTTCTTCTCTCTTTCTTTCTTTCTTTCCTTCCATCTTGTCTTTTTTTCCTTATTTCTCTTTCTTTCTTTCCTTCCATTTTCCTTTCTTTCTTTCCTTCTCTCTCTCTTTCTTTGCTTCTCTCTCTTTCTTTCCTTCTCTCTTTCTTTCTTTCCATCTTTACTTTCTTTCCTTCCTTCCTTCTTTCCATCTTTCCTTCTTTCCATCTTTCTTTCCTTCCATCTTTCTTTCCTTCTCTCTTTCTTTCTTTCCATCTTTCCTTCCTTCCTTCCATCTTTCCTTCCTTCCTTCCATCTTTCCTTCCTACCATCTTTTTCTTCTTTCTTTCTTTCCATCTTTTCTTTCTTTCCTTCTCTCTTTCCATCTTTTCTTCTCTCTTTCCTTTCTTTCTTTCCTTCCATCTTTCTTTCTCTTTCCTTCCACCTTTCCTTACTTTCTTTCTCTTTCCTTCTCTCTTTCTTTGTTTCCTACCATCTTTCCTTCGTTCCTTCTTTCCTTCTCTTTCTCTTTCTTTCTTCCTTTTTTCCTTATTTCAGTCCTTCCTTCTCTTTCTGTGACAGCCTGCCCCCTGTACTGTACTGTGTCCACTTACCTGCCCCCTGTACTGTTCCCTCCTGCGCCCTGTACTGTCCACTCCCCTATACTGTATCCTCCTAATACAGTTAATTTTTGTCACTTGAATTATTTTTCCCATTATGGGAGTGAGTGGGACCTCATGTCTAAGTTTTGCCTAAGGCCTCACAAAGTCTAGAGCCGCCTCTGACATTACATGCAAAACAGGATCAAACCAACTAGGATCTACAATATATACGAGCCTTGAATGATGTACAAAAGTAATCACCAGCAAAATAAACTTTGCGTCTGATCGAAATTACAATGTAAATAAACAAACAAGAGAAAAAGAAACACAAATAAATGAATGTTCCTATAGGAAAAAGCTCTCACTAGATATAGATCTCCCTGTAATGCTTTAACCCTCCAATAATCTATTTAGCACCAGCTGATGCGGTGACCTGGAACATCCAGCCAGGGTTTATATATGCAAAAAGATATTGCTTTCAGTGTATATAAATTATTAACTCAAATGATAAGTGACAAACAGCAGCATGATGAGCATTATGATGTGTACACATATGTACACATCATAAATGAAAAATTCTAATAAGGCGTTGCACTGTCAAACATAATCTTATCTGCATAAAGTGTACAAAGTCCATCAAATAGAATAAAAGGGAAAAAAGGAAGAAACGATAGTCCAAAATTCCAGCTACAATCCTTAAAGTGAACTCAAAAACGCGTAGATCGGTGCAAACACCCAGTGCTAACTGTTAGGTCCTCTGTTAGGCCCTCTGCATCAGCTCCTCTTTCCCTCAACTGGACTTTGACGGTCAATGGAAAACTCTCGCCCCTTTCCCCCCTTGTCTGTCCGGACAGGCAAAAAAGACACCATACACCATGTGTGGTTGATCGAAGAATACTTTTACTTCCCACTTCACAGAGCATATACAATAATCACAAAGGGGAAGAACGCAATTGAACAACCAATCACATTCAAGCATTTAAGCATTTTGTTATACAATTCAATATTGATCTGCAAGATTCATAATATTTCTTCCTTCAGACTCAACATCATATTTACTCTAAAAATGTCTCACGCAATATATGTCCTTGATAAGGTTCCCAGTATTTTTGTTATGGGAAGTAGATTTGTTATTAGAAGTAAACGTGTTATTAGACTTAAACTTGTTATGAGAATGTGTGAGTGTAAGATAAGCAGAGTTACAGAAAAACAGAAAAACATCTTTGTACAATACTATTAAATCTTAAAGGGTAACTCTACACTTCCCACGTTTCCTTACACTAACCACAGGATAGATAGGGCAAAGATATCCGCTTTCCAGATATTAAGACCTCCCAAGGTCTTTATGCGCATCAGTGAGCATTCACTCCTCACTATGAGTATACCGCTTTATGCCTCGTACACACGATCGGACTTTGTCCGCCGGACCCAGTCTGGCGAACAAACCGCCGGACTTTCCGAGCGTGTGACTTGCCTACACACGCCCGGACTTCGCCGGACTTTCCGAGCGTGTGACTTGCCCACACACGCCCGGACTTCGCCGGATTTTCCGAGCGTGTGACTTGCCCACACACGCCCGGACTTCTCCGGCGGACAATCCGCGAGAAAAAGTCTGCGGGCCTTTTGAAAATGAACGGACTTGCCCACACACGGAGCAGTCCGTTCATTTAGAACGTAACTGCAGGTAGACGGGGCTAGCGAAGGCAGTGAATGCCGTCGCGCTAGCCCTGTCACCTGGTATGGATTTAAAGGGAATCCCCACGCCGAAAAAAACGGCGTGGGGGTCCCCCCCAAATCCATCTCAGACCCTTATCCGAGCACGCCGGCCAGCCAGGAAAGGGGTGGGGACGAGTGAGCGCCCCCTCCTGAGCCGTACCAGGCCGCGTGCCCTCAACCTGGGGGGTGCCCTGGGGAAAGGGGGGCCGTGCGGCCCCCCCACCCCAAAGCACCTTGTCCCCATGTTGATGAGGACAAGGGCCTCTTCCTGACAACCCTGGCCGTTGGTTGTCGGGGGCTGCGGGCGGGGGGCTTATCGGAATCCGGGAGCCCCCTTTAATAAGGGGGCCCCCAAATTCCGGCCCCCCACCCTATGTGAATGAGTATGGGGTACGATGTTCCCCTACCCATTCACCTAAGGTGTAAAGTGTAAATTAAAAAAAACACACAATTTTTTCAAAATATTTTATTGCACTGCTCCGGGGGTCTTCTTCCGTCTTGGGGGGTCTTCTCGCCGGACTCCTCCGCTATTTTACCTAGCTCTTTTACCGAGCAGAGGAGTCCAGCTACCTTCTTCGTCGTCGCCGCCATCATCTGGGGGTCTCGATCCGCCTTCGGGGGTCTTCCGGGGTCTTCGGTGGTCTCTTCTGTTCTTGCCGCTGTCGTCGCTTTCTGCGCCGCCGCCACCTTCTTCTTCTTCTTCTTCCGATGTTGACTCGTCGCTCTCTCTGGCCGGAATGGCAGAGCCGCGCTGTGCTGGGACTTATATAGGGACAAGGGGACAGGGTCACATGCTCATGTCACATGGTGACCCCGCCCCCCTATGATGTCACAGTCCCGGAGGATGCTGGGACTGTGACATCATATGGGGCGGGGTCACCATGTGACATGAGCATGTGACCCTGTCCCTTGTCCCTATATAAGTCCCAGCACAGCGCGGCTCTGCCATTCCGGCCAGAGAGAGCGATGAGTCAACATCGGAAGAAGAAGAAGAAGAAGAGGAAGAAGAAAGAAGAAGAAGGCGGCGGCGGCGACGCAGAAAGCGACGACAGCGGCAAGAACAGAAGAGACCACCGAAGACCCCGGAAGACCCCCGAAGGCGGATCGAGACCCCCAGACGACGGCGGCGACGACGAAGAAGGTAGCTGGGCTCCTCTGCTCGGTAAAAGAGCTAGGTAAATGGCAGAGGAGTCCGGCGAGAAGACCCCCCAAGACGGAAGAAGACCCCCGGAGCAGTGCAATAAAATATTTTGAAAAAATTGTGTGGCTTTTTTTATTTACACTTTACACCTTAGGTGAATGGGTAGGGGTACATCGTACCCCATACTCATTCACATAAAGTGGGGGGGCCGGGATTTGGGGGCCCCCTTATTAAAGGGGGCTCCCGGATTCCGATAAGCCCCCGCCCGCAGACTCCGACAACCAACGGCCAGGGTTGTTGGGAAGAGACCCTTGTCCTCATCAACATGGGGACAAGGTGCTTTGGGGTGGGGGGGCCGCACGGCCCCCCTTTCCCCAGGGCACCCCCCATGTTGAGGGCACGCGGCCTGGTACGGCTCAGGAGGGGGCGCTCGCTCGTCCCCACCCCTTTCCTGGCCGGCCGGGGCTGCGTGCTCAGATAAGGGTCTGAGATGGATTTGGGGGGGACCCCCACGCCGTTTTTTCGGCGTGGGGATTCCTTTAAATCCATGCCAGGTGACGGGGCTAGCGCGGCGGCATTCACTGCCTTCGCTAGCTCCGTCTACCTGAAGTCACGTGCTAAATGAACGGACTTTCCGATGATCGGCAAGTCCGTTCGTTTCCAAAAGTCAGGCGGACTAGCATACTAGCGGCGGGATTGTCCGCCGGACTGCCAAGTCCAGCGGATAATTTTAAAACAAAACTTAAAACCTAGTGCGCCGGACTTCTGGCGCCAAAAAGTCCGCCGGCGCCCACACACGGGCAGACAATCCCGCGGGAAAGTCTGCTCGTGTGTACGCCGCATTAGTGGTTCAGCCAATTTACATAGTTACATAGTAGGTGAGGTTGAAAAAAGACCAACCTATGTGTGTGATTATATGTCAGTATTACATTGTATATCCCTGTATGTTGCGGTCATGCAGGTGCCTATCTAATAGTTTTTTAAACTATCGATGCCCCCCCTGCTGAAACCACCGCCTATAGAAGGGAATTCCACATCCTTGCCGCTTTTACAATAAAGAACCCTCTACGTAGTTTAACCACTTCAGCCCCTGACCATTTGGCTGGTCAAAGACCAGAGCACTTTTTGTGATTCTGCACTGCGTCGATTTAACTGACAATTGCGCGGCCGTGCGTCAACAACATTTACGTCCTTTTTTTACCACAAATAGAGCTTTCTTTTGGTGGTATTTGATCACCTCTGCGGTTTTTATTTTTTACGCTATAAACAAAAAAAGCGACAATTTTGAAACACAATATTTTTTTACTTTTTGCTATAATAAATATCCCCAAAAATATATACAAATATTTTTTTTTCCTCAGTTTTAGGCCGATATGTATTCTTCTACATATTTTTGGTAAAAAAAAATCTCTAAGCGTATATATTCATTGGTTTGCGCAAAAGTTATAGCGTCTACAAAATAGGGGATTTTCAATTATTCATTTTTATTTTTTACTTGTAATGGTGGCAATCTGCAATTTTTATCGGGACTGCGACATTATGGCGGACAATTTTGACACATTTTTGGGATCATTGGCATTTTTACAGCGATCAATGCTATAAAATTGATTACTGTAAAAATGTCACTGGCAGTGAAGGGGTTAACCACTAGAGGGCAGTGAAGGGGTTAAGTGTGTCCTAGTGTGTGTTCTAACTGAAGGGGGGATGGGACTGTGCAGGGGAGATGACAGATCGTTGTTCATACTCTGTATCATACTCCCCTCAGAGAACCGGAAACTGTGTGTTTACACACACAGATCCCGGTTTTTGTGTGCCCGAGCAATTGCGAGAGCCCGGCGGTGATCGTGACCACCAGGCACTCGCATCGGCTCCGTGGGCGAGCAGCGCCCACCAACGTAACATGAACGCGATTTGCGCAGCTGAGTCATGTTGCCGCAGTACAACTGTGGCGGTTGGTCAGAATGCGGTTAAGGTTAAACCTCTTTTCTTCTAATTTTAATGAGTGGCCACGTGTCTTATTGAACTCCCTTCCGCAAAAAAGTTTTATCCCTATTGTGGAGTCACCAGTACAGTATTTGTAAATTGAAATCCTATCCCCTCTCGAACGTATCTTCTCCAGAGAGAATAAGTTCAGTGCTCATAACCCTTCCCTTATAACTAATATCGTCCAGACCCTTATTGGCTTTGTTGCCCTTCTCTGTACTCGCTCCATTTCCAGTACATCCTTCCTGAGGACTGGTGCCCAGAACTGGACAGCATACTCCAGGTGCGGCCGGACCAGAGTCTTGTAGAGTGGGAGAGTTATCTGTTTGCTTTGTTAGCAGCAGCTTGGCATTGCATGCCATTGCTGAGCCTATCATCTACTAGGACCCCCAGGTCCTTTTCCATCCTAGATTCCCCCAGAGGTTCACCCCCTAGTGAGTAGATTGCGTTCATATTTTTGCCACCCAAATGCATTATTTTGCATTTTTCTACATTAAACCTCATTTGCCTTGTAGTTGCCCACCCCTGACCATTCCGATTTGATCCGGTTTGAATGGATTCCAACAATATATCCCCCACAGCTATTATCCTTCAAGGAAACTCCAGAGTCTGAATATTCAGTAAAACATATGGAAAAGGAAGATAGACTCGTGCAAAATTATTTTAAAAGCACACAGGAGTTTAATAAAGGTACTACTACAGCAGAAATTATAAAATTAAGCTTTACGGAAATATGCATTCGTCCAGCACCCTTCGCGGGTGCTCCGACGTCACCACTGCTTTGTGTCTAGCCTGACGTACGTTTCATCCAATGAGACTTCTTCTGTGAGGCAGTAAGGCTCAGCGGTGCTCACATCACTTCCTTATAAATTAAAAAAATGGTGCTGAACACTAGAGAGCAGTGTAATCATCAGATAGTATTCAAAACCATCTTGAACCGCAACGCCATTTTGTTGTAGTTCAAAACTCATCACATGGCAGCCATGTTCCGAGGGATCCATTGTGCTTTATTACAACACCCTTGACTGAACGTATTGCTGTTTATACTGCATAAGTGCATATACGATCAGTCGGCATATGCAATATTACATTACAACCAAATCACAGAACAATATATCTACTAATTCATGGTGGTTTTATACTTAAAGGGGTTGTAAACCTTTAATGCATCCTATGCATTAAGGTGAAAAAACACCTGGCAGTGACTGCAACCCAGCCCCCAGCCCCCCCCCCCCCCCCCCCGTTTTACTTACCAGAGCCCTGGATCTTGACCCGGCAGGGACACGCTGTCTCTCTGCCCGGGGTTCTCGGCTCTTGATTGGATAGATTGATAGCAGTGCAGCCATCGGCTCCCGCTGCTGTCAATCAAATCCAATGATGCAGGCGTTGGGGGCGGGGCCAAGTCATACATTCGGCGGCTATGGACATCGAATGCTGGACTCGGGAGCGTGTCCGCAAGGTAACCCCCTCAAGAGAGCGCTTCTCATAGAGAGTTATCTGATGTGGAGAGGAGAGGGGACCCCAGAAGATGGAGGTAAGTATGATATGTTTGTTATTTAAAAATAAAAGAAAAACAAACCCTTATGCCGCGTACACACGAAGGGACAATCCCGCGGGATTATCCTCTGGACTCAAGTCCAGCGGACAATCCCCTCGTGTGTGGGCGTCGGCGGACTTTTTGGCGCCAAAGTCCGGCGGACCAAAGTTTTAAGTTTTGTTTTAAAACTATCCGCTGGACTTGGCAGTCCGGCGGACAATCCCACCGTTAGTAGGCTAGTCCGCCGCACTTTTTAAATGAACGGACTTGCCGCTCGTCGGCAAGTCCGTTCATTTAGCACGTGACTTCAGGTTACGTAGCTAGCGTAGGCAGTAAATGCCGCCGCGCTAGCTCCGTCACCTGGCATGGATTTAAAGGGACTCCCCACACCGAAAAACGGCGTGGGTGTTCCCCCCAAATCCATCTCAGACCCTTATCCGAGCACGCAGCCCGGCCGGCCAGGAAAGGGGTGGGGACGAGCGAGCGCCCCCCCCTCCTGAGCGTACCAGGCCGCGTGCCCTCAACATGGGGGGTGCCCTGGGGAAAGGTTGGTTGTCGGGGTCTGCGGGCGGGGGCTTATCGGAATCTGGGAGCCCCCTTTAATAAGGGGGCCCCCAGATACCGGCCCCCCACCCTATGTGAATGAGTATGGGGTACGATGTACCCCTACCCATTCACCTATGGTGTAAAATGTAAAGTACAAAAACACACACACACTTTTGAAAAAATATTTTATTGCACTGCTCCGGGGGTCTTCTTCCGTCTTGGGGGTCTTCTCGCCGGACTCCTCCGCTCTCTTCTGCTCTTTTACCTAGCAGAGAAGTCCGGCTACCTTCTTCGTCGTCGCCGCCGTCGTCTGGGGGTCTCGATCCGCCTTCGGGGGTCTCTTCTGTTCTTGCGGCGGTCGTCGTCTTCTGCGCCGCCGGCGCCTTCTTCTTCTTGTTCTTCTTCTTCTTCCGATGTTGACCCGTCGCTGTCTCTGCCCGGAATGGCAGAGGCGCGCTGTGCTGGGACTTATATAGGACATGGGGACAGGGTCACATGCTCATGTCACATGGTGACCCCGCCCCCTTGTGATGTCACAGTCCCAGCATCCTCCGGCGGCGACGACGAAGAAGGTAGCCGGACTTCTCCGCTCGTGAAAGAGCTAGGTAAAAGAGCAGAAGAGAGCGGAAGAGTCCGGCGAGAAGACCCCCAAGACGGAAGAAGACCCCCGGAGCAGTGCAATAAAATATTTTTTCAAAAGTGTGTGTGTTTTTGTACTTTACATTTTACACCATAGGTGAATGGGTAGGGGTACATCGTACCCATACTCATTCACATAGGGTGGGGGGCCGGTATCTGGGGGCCCCCTTATTAAAGGGGGCTCCCAGATTCCGATAAGCCCCCGCCCGCAGACCCGACAACCAACGGCCAGGGTTGTCGGGAAGAAGGCCCTTGTCCTCATCAACATGGGGACAAGGTGCTTTGGGGCGGGGGGGCCGCACGGCCCCCCTTTCCCCAGGGCACCCCCCATGTTGAGGGCACGCGGCCTGGTACGGCTCAGGAGGGGGGGGGGCGCTCGTTCGTCCCCACCCCTTTCCTGGCCGGCCGGGCTGCGTGCTCGGATAAGGGTCAGAGATGGATTTGGGGGGAACCCCCACGCCGTTTTTCGGCGTGGGGATTCCCTTTAAATCCATGCCAGGTGACGGAGCAAGCGTGGCGGCATTTACTGCCTACGCTAGCTACGTACCTGAAGTTACGTTCGAAATGAACGGACTGCTCCGTGTGTGGGCAAGTCCGTTCATTTTCAAAAGTCCCGCGGACTTTGGCCAGCGGATTGTCCGCCGGAGAAAATGAACGAAAATGGTGGAATTAATAATGGAAAGGGAAGAAAAAAAACCTACAGATTTAATGCTACTCCAACCAAGACGGTTAAAGAGCATGGAATCTGGGTTAGACAAAAAAAACAAATATAATGGTTGGAAAAAAAATAAATAAAAAGAATATAAAAATAAAAAATAGCACCAAAAAAAATAATAAAAAATAAAAATATAGTTTCTGAAAAAAGAATTCTCCCATACTAGCAATTAGCAGTATTTTCTCCCAGGTCAGGTACACAGATATTAATAATGAGGGGGAGGAAAAAAATAAGATAAAAAAAATAAAAAAATTATCAAAACCTTTTTTGGAATTTAGGTAAAACCTGACCGCATATTATTACTATAAATTGAAAAAAGGCTTATCTTTAGAACAAAAAGAAAAAATATAGTTCTCGGGTCCTCTTTTAAATGCACACAATCCCCTACGTTGGTCTCTAATAGTTACCCAAATTAGGACCGCAACAGGGTGGAGTTTACTAAAGCTGTGGCCCTAAGACTGTACCTGAATTAACTTTTTTTTTTTTGAATTAACTTAAAGTCAACATTAGAGATATCTGGATTGGCCTCTTTTGATCTTGAGATCACCCAAATCGTCCACTTCACTCCTCCCATGCTCAACATTAGGACCGCTCTGGAACTCCTCCACCCCAATATGTCCAGCCAGCCCCTACCCTGACCACCACTAGGTGATCCCTAGAAAAAACACTTTTAATGTTACCTCAGCTAGCTCCATATCAGATAATTCCCAGCAGCTATTATTTTGCACCACCCTCCTCTCCTTAGATCATAAACCCCTGAGTAGGGCCCTTCTATTCACACCCTGCACAGACTGTTGTCATTATCAGATCCTGTTGCACAAACCACCCACCTACCAACTTTTTAACTTCTCCCCGAACCCCAACAGAAGTTTCAGTAGGTGTAAGGGGAGGTCAGGTTTTCCATAAAACCTTCCTTCAGGGGTGATTGGGGTACAACCCGGGGTTCCTGCTATATCCATGCCAAGGGCAAGAGGAGATGTACAATAGACTCCCCGAGGTAGTGTACCCTGCTGATTACCATTTAGCCTGATGCTGAAAACAGTGCATCATTAGACATGTGATACCAGCACCAGTACCCTGGTAATTTTGTTTAGGACCAGTTGGGACACTACCCCGGCATCCATTAGACACGACCCCCTCCTGTGCCAGCATAGTTGCCTTTTCCCATAGCACAACACCTTCCTTTCTCCAGCACTCATTCGTACCAGTCATCTGTGGCTGTCCGGACTCAAACCATCAGAACAAGATGGACTGCAGGGTGTAACCCAGTAGAGTCTGTTAAAGGCTAGTACCCAGATTGACCGAGATATCTGCACAATGTTCCATCCCTGTCATTAGGGATGAGACCAGTGTAAGTTAGATTTTGATGATCCTGGAACTGAGTCATCTACCAATCTATTATGATTCATAGGCAACCTGGATACTACCCTCACCTACCCGGTGCCCCCCCTCCAGCTCCAATGGCAGTCTCCATTAAGCCTCTCTTTATCCTAAGTATGGGAAATAGTCTGAAAACCCGTATTGAAAACCACCTGCCAACAGGTACACTCGATTCTTTATAGAGGCTGCACACCTTCTTCCTCCTTTATCAATTCGGTAATCAGACCATGTTATCCTTCACCCATACAAAATAAACTGCCTATACTATCCAGACAGGACTCGCATGAATGACAGGGGCATGGCGTATCACTGTGGCACTGGGCTTCCTGGCCTGCAGGACACAGATTAACTGAGGAGAATACGGCAGGCCTATACATCCTGCACAACTTTTTCTCCAGACTCAACCAAAACTATACAATACGAGGCCAGACCTATACACTTTCAACTTGTATGCAATCCGGCAGGCCCTCGTACTTCACCTCTGCAGATAAATCTAAAGAAAATTGAAAAAAATAAGATAAAAATTGCATAATGTGTATCCAGCTCGAGAAACTTCTGTTACCAAACACCACTGACCAAAGGGCAAAGAAGAATCCCTTGCAGCACTGAGAACGCTGAACAGTCGGGGGTACAATTCGAGCCAACCTGTGTGCTTTGAAACCCCCAGATATTAGCGACAGATATGCCACAGACACATTAGACAATTCATAACACATCGTCACGTAAACATAGTGACACTGGACAGGATGTAGGTTGAATCTTTACTTGGGGACACAGGTTGCTTAAGGGACATTAACATACCTTAGCCTGAGGCAATGAGCAGAGCTGGTACAGCCAGGTAACTAATTACCATAACCGCAGGGGGGGTGAAACAGTCCTAAACAGTATTTTTTCCCCCCACAAGTAATCAGTGGAGCACAGAAACTCGTTCTTTATACAGGTTGGATTAGAAAAATACCACACCCACTTAGGTAGTCCAAAACACAGCTGAATGGGCTGACCACTAGAAGCATAAACCACATAATGGTGCTGAACCCAGGGAAAATAAAAAAATTGTCTACGATTTCCTTCTGGTTCTGAAAGCCGTGAAACCCAATTATCATCTGAAAAACACCAATAAAATTTAGTAATATACATTAAATTTTTCGCCTGAAAAAAATAATGATTATATATTTGTAACAAGACATTAGCATATGACACAAATATACATTTACATTACATAAACAGTGCACCTTATTTTAAAATAGCAAAAATTGTTGAGCTCAACTTATTATTAATATGTATTACTTAATACATATTAATACCAATAATAATGTATACCATAATTGTTTTATGGTATCCCAATAATTCCCCAAAAAAAAAAATATTCACCATGGTGAGAAAAAAATTAGCAACTCGCAATAAAACGTTTTTTTTTTTTTCCCATTTTTCAACAAATCATACTTCACCAGAAAACCTCTTGCCGAACTGTCTTCTGAAAAACAAACATTTTAGTAGATGCATCTTTCAATTCATTAGTACAGATCTCAGGTCATTTGCATGTCAATACAGTTCTTTTTGCATACTAACAGATCTGGTCGGAAACAAGGGGGGGTCATTTGGGTTGGCTGTCAGCAGCTGCGACAGACACAGGACACAAAATATATATATATATGGCATATTCCACACCCTCGCACGATTAGCTGGGTCAAAGATGACCTCTAGACGTCACACATATTTCATATTCCCCCTCACATGATTAGCTGGGTCAAAGATGACCTCTAGACGTCACACATATTTCATATTCCCCCTCACATGATTAGCTGGGTCAAAGATGACCTCTAGACGTCACACATATTTCATATTTTCTATTATAAAAACGCTCACCTTCCAGGGATTTATTCTTGCAAAAACACCCGGAATGAAACATGGTTGGTGACAATTGGATTAGTAGCATTGTTGGTACATACCTTAGGTGTGGAGGCTGTTCCCCTGATCATTACCGTCACTACTCTGGGGATGTGGTTCTATTGGCTGTCATTTGGTGCTATTTCTCCTTACCTCCCACCATCATCTTCCCACGGTGATTGTAGCACAGGGCTTCCCAAGTTTTTTTATTTTTTTTTTTTTTAGCTTAAAAGTACCTTTTTTAGAATAAATTCTGTCAGTCCAGCAATCCTAATCTTGCATATTTCACAACCCAAGACCCATATTTACGATGGACCTTGAACTGATCCCCCAACCTCTTTCGAGGTTGCCTACTTCAGAGGTAGCTAATCTCTGGACAAGAATTAGGTAGACAGGCCCCACCCCTGCCAACGTTGCTGCCTTTTTTTCACTACTTGCCAGAGCAATATTCTCTGCCCGGCTATAGTCCTTCAAAAAATTAGCCTAGAGACTTCCTGAACCAAATAATAGTCCAATCCCTTCCGTGGACTTTTCAGAAATATTCCAAAAGGAATGCTTAACAAAAGCTTATTACTTCTGTTATCTCAAGAATGTTTAGCACAAACTTGGATAATCAGGACCCTATGCTTATTATTACAGGAGGTAGTTATCTGATGCACACCTAATTGCAATATGATTTATAGTAGTTACAACATCGCCAGTGTTTACAGATCTAATTACAAAACTTACGATTCACAGTTAGCAGTTTATAAAGAGAAAGATTCATACTAGGGCTGAAACAACTACTCGACCATAAAATCAATCGACTACTACCTTCACAATTGATCGGCCAGTAACAATGGGATTAAAAAACAAAATGAGCCCTCTATTGTACAAAAAAACAACAATCACAAATGTAAAATAAAGCTTCCACAGTTCTACAGTAAAACTGAACCCCATACAGTAGTGACTATCTGCTCCCCAAAAAGCCAACTCTAGCCTTCTCGACGCCATTACGTTCAAAACCACAAACAGGTCTCAACCAGCGTTAGTCTGCCCCACTCAGCTCTTTAGAGCAGGCAGGGACAGACCGAAAACTAAGGACTCTTATGACAAAAAAAACAGTTCCTCCTCTGAGAATCAAACTACACCTCCATCAATGCACTCACCATTACAGATTTCTGAAGCCACAACTGAACTACTTCCAAAATATTTTTTTTTTTTATTCTGGGGTCTACCACCAGACATACACTTATACCCTCCACAGCTTTAAGGGGTCTCATGTCCGGAGCCCCAAACCCAGATCTCATGTGTAAGGCAGCTGTCTGACTGGTTTGGGGCCTCACCCAGGGCACCCATGCACTAATCCGATCAGTACTGCTAGTGACTTATTTTTACAGTACTGGCACCCAGCGTTTTCCGATTATTATACACAGCCTCCTGGTTTGCTAGCGTACTAATCCTCACATTTACTCTACTACCGGTTAAATGTGTTGTCAGACAAACTACAAAACACCATGAAATCCTCCACTATTCAAAACAAATACTATGGCTTCTCTCTGTACCTTGATATTACAATAATTTTAATGCCTCCCCAAAACAGTATTACAAAATAAACCTTAATTTGTCTATCAAGACATTAGAAAAATCTATGGCTAGCATCAGCAAATAAAAACTTTTTTCCTCGAGTGGGTGGAATAAACCCCCATGTGGCAATCCCCCTTGACTCACATATCCCCTGGGAAGTCAAACCACCAGTTTTAAAACCAGAATACCACACAACAGTGCAACAAAACTCCTGCAAAAAGACGGCTGAAAAAGGTCAATCAAAGCCCTTCCCTTCCACTGTAGGCCACAAACAATCAAAAATGACACACACCATTTTAAAAGTATAAAAACTGAAATGATTGTATTCACTTAAAAAGAAACAGTGCCTTAAACTGCGCCTCTATAAGCACAAAAAGCAATTCCACCCAAACACAGCGGACACAAAAATGGCAGCCGGGCCAAACGAAAATCAATACCTGGCCTATGGTGAAAAACGGTGTCATTAATTCAGTACAAGATTTAGCTCGGGGCTAAAATTATCAGAAACAAAAAAACAGTTGCAGTAATTGGAAATCGGTCAACGGCAAAATGGTGGATGAAATCCGGACTACAGAAAAATGGCCGACATTAACAAATGGAAACCAACACAAAAACTTTTTTTTTTTCTACAAACACTGACCATACAATTGAGACACCAATATTACCACTTGTCCCTAGACAAACACTTTAGGCTATGTCAATTAGGGTCTATCCTAAATATATAGGCATATTCAACTAAACAGTCTGCATGCCCTCCCTGTGCATTCTTGTCCCAAATACAAAGCACAATATTTGGCTCTGAGAGTTCACAGCACTTCCCCCCCATCTTCTCAGTTAGAAGCCTGAGACCCCCACCCCCTCCTAGGGTGTGACAACTTCTATTGTGTCCCAACAATACATGGTCTACTGGCTAAGAAACAGGTTTTTCGACTTAAAAACCAAACCCTTTAAAAAAAAATATTTTTACACTTATGGGGACTTGTATCTTGGTCATAAAGGTCAAAATCATAGTTCATTTCTCATATACATCACAACTACCTACAACATATAGTTACAGTCAGCAGTTTCCCATACAATATATGGCTGGTTGCACACAATCATTGTACGCTGATTATACATACACTCCAACCCTACCAACGACCAAAAACATTAAACGAACGCTCCCAAAATGACATCCTTCTTGAAGGAAGACATTTTTTTTTTTTTAAATAAAAAATTTGAACTCTGAGTCCGATATCAACCAGACTCAGCTCCCCAACAGTACACACAGCATACATCCTCCAAGAGCATACACAGCATATCTCTCCTCCAATCATAGAGATATCTAAGAACAAACCGCCTCTTTCTTCAAACCCCACATATTAACCAAGTCATACACCACGCTTTCTCCCCAAGGCTATCAACCGATTAATAACACAATCGTCAGTTGCATTCTGTGCGACCTAGGCTCCGTTTCCACGAATGCAATTTGCCATGCGACTTTGGACACAGCAGCACTACAAGTCACAGCCCATTGATTTCAATATCACCAGTCCCAATCTATGCGACTCAAAGCTGCAATGACTATGAAAAGGTACCTGCACCACTCCTATGCGATTCCGGATGCGACTCCGACCCAGAGTGTAAATTTGGATCAAAGTCACATTCAAAGCCACACCAAAGTCGCACCGCAAGTCATACTCTAAATCAGGTGACTTTGGAGTTGCACAAGTGGAAACGCAGCTCTAGGCCTTTTTTTTTTTTTTTTTGCCAAAGGCGCATATCCTTTTCCACTGTCTCCAAGATTTCAAATGGAGCCCTTCTATTCGCACGTACAATTTATTTCACTTATATACCCATTATTCAAAATCAGTCTCATCACAGTATTATTGCAGACAAAAGGTAAACAGTAAAGTTCTGATAAGTTTTTTTAGTCTGGGTATTCATATGGGAGACACAAACCCAGCTTTGTCTTCCATACAAGAAATCGCATTCACCCCAAACATTAAACTTTCTCACACAGGGGGCACCATCTGTTAAAGCTGAATTTCTAGCTTACTTAAATGAATATAGATACAAGCGAATAACGCGATTAAACCTTTGTCTGTATAAGAATATAAACGTACGATATCGGTGCGAAAAGGATAAACAATTACAATTTATTAATACAGGAAAGAAACGTCAGAATAATTTAGAACTTATCATAAACTTAGGTGTTGGTACATGTACAGGGTTATCTAGGCTTTAGGAGATATTTAAGGCCACATGGTTTACAACAGATATACACTGATCAACAAGGTTATCAAAACATATTAAAGTCCTAGGAGAAAGATTAAAGTTTAGAGGAAGGTTAGAGATACACAGAATACATTACAGGAGAGAGAGAGAGAGGGGGAGAGAGAGGGGGAGAGAGAGGGGGGGAGAGAGAGAGAGAATACATTACATAGATAGCTTACATGTCCACAGCAGCAGGCTAAGAGGGCTCCCATTCCTCAACTCTTGTTTTTTATGTTGTTCGCATAACCCACTGCTACCAATCAAACACCTCATTGGTTCAGAAGTGCATTGCCTGATTGGTTACCCCTGCAGCCTAATGTTAGTTGGTTGAGTTGCCTAGGCCACAAAGCATGCTTCCCACATAAATTAGCATGTCAAAAGGAACCTTTTACAACCAAGCAATCCAGTCACCAGAAACAGTCTCACTTATTGCTCCAATAAACTTATACACACACATATATATATATATATAATAGAAGTCCCTGTCCCTTGAAACTCCTTGATATAAATATGGATTACAAAATCCCCACCACAGCACTCAGCTTCAGTAAGCCAGCAGCAGACATCTTGTTACACCCAGCCCGAACTATATGGGCTGGGTGTAACAAGATGTCCACTGCTGGCTTACTGCAGCCGAGTACAAAGGTGTACCAAGATGGGCGTCATGATGTTTACCCTCCGACGGAGACACGGAGCCGTCACTTCCTGTACCGAATGTGACGGCTCCGGTCACCACTTTGGACAGAATATGCAGAGGCACCCTTCATCCCTGCCCCGGCCAGCTTACCCCCCTGTTCCACTGCTGCAAGATCGATCTGCGCTCCGCCCTCTCCGCCCGCCGACTTCCGGTTACAGGTATCGGATTAGGCATCGAGAGCATTTGCGCGAGTACAAGTACTCGCACAAATGCTCAGTATCGGTATCGGGACAACCCTAGTGAAAACATTTAAGAAATAAAAAAAGTAATAAAAACACTGACATTGTTCACTCCCAAAAATAAGAAATGTGAAAAAATTATGAAAAAAAATTTTACAAAATAACAGAATAAAAATGAAAAAATTATTTAAAAAAAAATGTAAAAAAATGACACAATTCAATGCCCAAAAAAGCATTGTGAAAACCTTTTGAAAATACAATTGTAAAATAATAAAATAAAAATAAAAAACTACTGACACTATGCACTGCCTTAACAAAAAAATATACAATTTATATTTAGAATAATATATTTATAGAAAAAAAAACTGACACCATCCCCACTGCTCTACTGACACTGTTCACTGCCTTACTGACATGTTCCACTGTTCCCCCAGAAGCACTGTGATAAAATATTTAAATAAACAATTAAAGTATAATAATAAAAATAATAGATTTGTAGAAAAAAAATTAATAAAATAAAACTACAGATAACATAACTGCTCTATTAACACTACTTACTGCCCTACTGAGACCATCTATTGTGCCCCTCTCAGAGGCACTGTGAAAAAAAAATGTAAATAAATAAATGCAAAATGCAAAAAAATTACTAACACTGTCCACTGCCCTGCTGACACTATAAATCTCCCCTATATCCCTGTAAAAAAAAAGATAAATATCAATTTAAAAAGTAATAAAAACAAATAAAATTGTAAAGATATTATAAAAAAATAGACAAAATAAAAATATTGACAAAATTACTTTTCTATTGACAATGTCCACTGCCCTCCAAAATGATAGTGAAAAACTATAAAGAGTAAAAAAAAAAATGTATAATAGATTTGTAAAAAATAATAAAATAAAATAATTCTGACACCGTCCATTGCCCTACTGACATCATCCACTGCCCCCAAAAGCATTTTTTAAAAGTGAAAAAAAAAATAAAAAATTTAATTTTTAAATTAGTTAAAATGTAGAAAAAATAGAGAACTACTGACATTGTCCAATGCCCTAATGGCATTACCCACAGCACTAACAGAAAACAAACCTGAAATATATAAGATAAACTACTGACACAGAGTACTGCCCTACTTACCCGCTCCACTGCCCCTTAAGGGGGTGGGGGGGGGCACAGTTTGGCATTTTTTCCCCTAGTTAATATTGTGTCTCTTTATTCAGGGTTATAGGTAACATTATTGTAGTGTTACCTATTTATATTTGGAAGTCTTTTTTCCCACCTAATCAGATGTTCCTCTCAGGCCAGTGGTGCTTCAAGGACTCCTAACTGCAGACTTTCACCCCTCCAATTGTTTGCTGTCTCACCTGTTACCAGCCACAGGAACTTGGTTATCTCCGGGGTTATTGAGATTCCTTCGTACCGGACATGATGAACGCCTTCATTCCGTATCCTTTCCATGAGCAACTCAGAAGGGAAGATCCCCACTTAGCAAAGGTGGATTGCAGATTCTTGGAAGCGGCAGTGTAGAGGACAAATAGCAAGAATTCTGCTGCCGGCCTTGAAGAAACCAGAAGTTCCTCTCAGGTTCATAGTTGTTCCCTTGTTCCCGAGCAACGTCATCCACCGACATCACTCAAGACTCCTGAATTGGGTTCCTTCACAGACACACAACATGGGGCCTGTCTGACTAAAGCAGATACACTGTATTGTCAAAAGTATTGGGACACCACCTGCCTTTACACACACATGAACTTTATTGGCATCCCAGTCTTAGTCCGTAGGGTTCAATATTGAGTTGGCCCACCCTTTGCAGCTATAACAGCTTCAACTCTTCTGGGAAGGCCGTCCACAAGGTTTAGGAGGGTGTCTATGGGAATGTTTGACCATTCTTCTAGAAGAGAATTTGTGAGGTCAGGCACTGATGTTGGACAAGAAGGCCTGGCCCCGCAGTCTTCATTCTAATTCATCCAAAAGGTGTTCTGTCAGGCTGAGGTCAGGACTCTGTACCGGCCAATCAAGTTCCTCCACCCCAAACTCGCTCATCCATGTCTTTATGGACCTTGCTTTGTGCTCTGGTCCAAATCATTTGGTGGAGGGGGGATTATGGTGGGGGGTTGTTTTTCAGGGGTTGGTCTTGTCCTCTTAGTTCCAGTGAAGGGAACTCTTCAGGCGTCGGCATATCAAGACATTTTGGACAATTTTATGCTCCCAACTTTGTGGGAACAGTTTGGGGATGGCCCCTTCCTGTTCCAACATGACTGCACACCAGTGTACAAGGCAAGGTCCATAAAGACACGGATGAGGGAGTTTGGGGCGGAGGAACTTGATTGGCCTGCACAGAGTCCTGACCTCAACCCAATAGAATACTTTTGGGATGAATTAGAGCGGAGACTGCGAGCCAGGCCTTCTCGTCCAACATCAGTGCCTCACAAATGCGCTTCTGGAAGAATGGTCAAACATTCCCATAGACACTCTACTAAACCTTGTGGACAGCAAGGAACCTGAATTGCCTGGCTTGCTCATGTTTGTGGAGGTCAAGGGGCAATGAAATTTGTGGAAAAGTCATATGACCCCTCCCCCATGTTCTCTGCTGTAAGCTGAGTCCTCAATGTAAAAACTGCTGACACGCCCCCTTGACTTGCACCGCCCCCAATGTTTTATTCTAACATTATTCTTATAATGTTTTTAACTGCTTCCCGACCGCCTCCTGCACATATACGTCGGCAGAATGGCACGGCTAAGCAAAAGCACGTACACGTACGTCCCCTTTAATTGCCTAGCCGGTCGGGAGCTCCGTGACCACGGCCGCGGGACCAGCGGACCCGATCGCTGCTGGTGTCCGGCGATCGGGTCACAGAGCTGAAGAACGGGGAGAAGTCTGTGTAAACAAACCTCTCCCCGCGCTTCCTACACTGCCTGTCACTAATCGGCTGTTCCCTGTCATCGGGAAAGCCGATCAGTGACGTCAGATGCCAGCCACGCCCCCTAATGTAAAAAAAAACACACACGTCACAGACCATAACCCCTCCCCACCCCCTAGTGGTTAACTCTTTCCCTGCCAGTGTCATTTATACAGGAATCAATGCATTTAAATAGCATTGATGGCTGTATAAATGACAATGGTCCCAAAAATGTGTCAAAACACTCCTAAACCTTTTGGACAGCAAGGAACCTGAATTGTCTGGCTTGTTTATGTTTTCGGAGGTCAAGGGGCAATGCAATTTGTGGGAAAGTGTTTACATGACCCCTCCCCCATGTTCTCTGCTGTAAGCTGAGTCCTCAATGTAAAAACTGCTGACACTCCCCCTTGACTTGCACCGCCCCCAATGTTTTATTCTGAATCCCCTGTGTAAAGAAATGCTGACACGCCCCTCCCCCTACTCCTCCCCATTTGTATTGAGCTGAATCCTCTGTGTAGAGAAGTGATGACACGCCCCCTCCCCTTGCACCTCCCCCTCTGCTTTGAGCTCATTCCTATATGGAGGGGAAATTCTTTCTTTCACAACCCCTCCCCCACTCCCATTGCTTCAAGATGAGTCCACTGTATAGAGGAGAAGTGTTGATCTGACCCCTCCCCCATTTTACAAAGTGTAAAGAGAACACCTGTTGAAGTAAGACAGCATGTAGGTCTAAGTAAACCAAATCTCACCAAAGCCCCAACAGGGCTGATTAAGGCCCCTTTCACACTGGGGCGGGAGCCGCGGCGACGGTAAAGCAGCGCTATATTTAGCGCTGCTTTACCGTCGTTTTAGCCGCGGGATTCGGCCGCTAGCGGTGCGGTTTTAACCCCCGCTAGCTGCCGAAAAAGGGTTAAAATCCCTATTGCCGCGGTGTCCCATTGAAATCAATGGGTAAGAGTGGTATAGGAGCGGTGAATACACCGCTCCTATACCTCTCCAAAGATGCTGCTAGCAGGACTTTTTTTGACCTTCCTGTTAGCGCACCGCTCCAGTGTGAAAGCCCGCTGGCTTTCACACTGGGGGGAATAGGGCCGGATTTTTTCACTCGTTATTTTTAGCACTGTACCGCCTGAAAAACGCCCCAGTGTGAAAGGGGCCTAACTGCTTGCCGACCAGTCGCCGTCATTATACTGCGGGAGGTTGGCCCCCCTGGGCGAGATGTCGTAGCTGTACGTCAGACACTTTAAGAGCACTAGGGGGCGCCCGCTATCACTCCTGAGAGAGACAGAATGGAGGTCTGTCAATGTAAATAGACAGATCTCTGTTATGTCAGGGGTGAGGAGACTGATCAGTACTGCTTAGGAACAGCGATCAGTCTCCTCCCCCAAGCAGTCCCATCCCCCACAGGTAGAAGCACTCCCTAGGTAACACATTTAACCCCTTGATCACACCCTAGTGTTAACTCCTTCCCTGCCAATGACATTTATACAGTAATCAGTGGCTATTTCTAGCACTGATTGCTGTATAGATGTCAATGGTCCCCAAAATGTCTCAAATGTGTCCGATCTGTCTGCTGATATGTCACAGTCCCAATAAAAGTTGCAGATCGCCGCAATTATTAGTAAAACATAAATGTAATAATAAAAATGCCATAAATATATCACCTATTTTGTAGCAATTTTTTTTACCAAAAATATGTAGAAGAATACATATCAGCCTAATCTGAGGAAGACATTTTTTGGGGGATATTTATTATAGCAAAAAGTAAAAAGATATTGTTTATTTTTTTCAAAATGTTTCAAAATAAAATGGGGGGGGGGGGGGATTACACAGTCCATTGCCCTATTAAAATGATACACTGACCTACCCCCTCTCCCAAAAATAAAAAATAAAAATACATTTAAAAACAATAAACAAAAATTTAAATAATTTTGACACTGTCCTTTGGTGTATTGACAATGTTGACTTCCCTAATGACACCCTCCACTACGCCCTTGCAGAAGCACTGTGAAACATTTAATAAATAAAAATAATAACAAAAATGCTGACATTGTTCACTCTCAAAAAAAAAAGATATGTGAAAATAATGATATATTTTTTTAAAAATAACAGAATAAAAATGAATTGTGAAAAAAATTATAAAAGAATAAAATTTTAAAAAATAAAATAAAAAACTACTGACACTATCCACTGCCTTTCTGTTTTGATCCAAAGCCCTAACAAAAAATATAAAAATGTAAATGTAAAAAAATACATTGTAAAAATTAAAACATTAAAACAAAATTGTAGAAAAGGAATAAAAGATAAAATAATATAAATAAATAATAAAAAATAAACAACTACTGACAATGCAGACTGACCTGATACACAGGCCTAAAAAAAATATTTAAAAATAAAAAATAATTATGTAAAAATATAAAAACTACTGACACCATTCAATGCTCTACTGAAATTGTTCACAGCCCAATTTATACTGCCCCAGAAAGTACTGTGAAAAAACGGAAAATTGTATACTTACCTTTCCGTAATTTTCCTTTCCTGACGCATCTTCATGGCAGCACACACTGGGTTGTGACTCCGCCCCCACAACCTGACAGGATTGGATAGCTATAAAGTTGAAGGGGAGATCCCCCGCTGTATTCTCTGTATATATCATCACAAAAACGGGGTGGGAAATTGTGTGCTGCCATGAAGATGCGTCAGGAAAGGAAAATTACGGAAAGGTACCGTATATACTCGAATATAAGCCGAGATTTTCAGACCCTTTTTTAGGTCTGAAAGTCTACCCCTCGGCTTATATTCGAGTCACCGCCGTCTGCCTACATGAACAGCTTGTCATGCAGACAGACGGCGGTGTTTAAAAAGCCGCGCCGCCTCCTCCCGCCCATCCGTGATAGGCGGACACTAATTTTCCCTGCAGTACAGTGTTCCGCCTATCACGGATGGCCTGTCATTCTCATCTCATGGACGAGGATGAGAGACGGTCCGTGATAGGCGGAACACTGCGCACTGATTGCTGGGAAAAAAGTGTTCCTCCTATCACGGACGAGAAGGAGGAAGAGGCGCGGCTTTTAAATTGTAATGGCGCCGCACGCCGTACACGCTGTGGAGGGGGACAGAGCGGGGACACAGCGGGGACACAGCGGGGACACAGCGGGACCACAGCGGCTGCACGGACCCCGGACACAGGACCCCGGACCCACGGATCGGCACAGGTAGGCTGCAATAGGGACACGGGCTGAAATGGGGACACGGGGGTCTGTACAGGGGACATGCAGGTGGGCATTGCTGACCCTTTTTCCACTTACAGTAGCTGCTGCATTTTTGCCCCTCGGCCTATACACGGGTCAATACTGTTTCCCCATTTTTTTGTGGTGATTTAGGGGCCTCGGCTTATACTCGGGACGGCCTATACTCGAGTATATACGGTAAGTATACAATTTTCCGTTTTCCTGACGCCTTCATGGCAGCACACACTGGGAAATAACTCGCCAGTCGGGTGGGTGCAAGAAAAATAATATTTATTCCTATAATGCGGAAGAATTGGCTCTAACAACGGATCTTCCGAAGTCTGACATGGACAAATGGGCAGAATCCACTTTGTAGTGAGAAATGAAAGTATGTCTGGAAGACCACGTTGCTGCTCTGCATATTGTCTCTGGTGATACCCTGCAATATGCTGCCCAGGAGGTAGCCACTGCCCTAGTAGAATGAGCCTTGACATCTTCAGGGATCGTCAGGTGCTGAGTGGAATATGCCTTCTTAATGGCTTTAACTAGCCAGGACGAGATGGTCCGTGAAGAGGCTGCTTGCCCGCGTCTGGTTCCATAGGGAATGATCATGAGGGAATCCGTCTTCCTAAAGGAGGTGGTAGCTGCCAAGTAGTTAGAGATCGTTGTTTTGACATCCAACGGATGCGGTTCACCCTGATCGTTGGTGAAAGATGGCAGAATGATGTCTTGGTTGTAGTGAAAGGAAGTTACCACTTTAGGTGTGAAGCGCTCTGAAGGTCTTAGAACTACTCCGTCGGGTAGAAAAACTAAGTGGGGTTCCGAGATCATTAGTGCTTGTATCTCTGACACTCTCTTAGCTGATGTTATTGCTATGAGGAATGATAGCTTCAAGGTCAGGTCCCAAAGAGATACAGTTTCAAATGGAGTAAACGGAGGGTTGGAAAGAGCGTGGAGAACTACTGATAGGTCCCATGACGGAAAAACTGGTTTTCTGGGGGGTTTTATCTTCAGGCAGGCCTTTAGGAATTGTATTACCAGTGGGTGGAATGCCCACCTAGTTCCCGTCTTTGCTGACAGAGCCGACACTTGTACTTTAAGGGTACCTGAGCTTAGGCCTTTGCTTACCCCTGATTGGAGAAACTCTAGAATTTGGTAAGGTTCTGGAGAGAGGTAGTTCCACCCTTTCTGTTGTGCCAAGGAGCAGAATCTCTCCCAAACCCTCGTATAGATGGTATTAGTAGATACTTTCCGGGCTTGCATCATGGTTGATATAACCTCTTGTGAACAGCCTTGCGCCCTTAGCCTAACCCTCTCAACCTCCAGGCCATCAGATGTAATCTCTCTGGTGCTGGGTGAAGGAACTGCCCCTGAGATAGAAGGTCCGGGGTCATTGGAAGAGGAATTGGAGGTTGAAGGCTGAGTTGTAGGAGGGTCGTGAACCACGGTCTTCTCGGCCACATCGGAATTACCGCTATTACTGTTACCGACGATCTCCGAAGTCTGGACAGGAACCTCGCAATCAACGGGGTTGGAGGAAATATGTACCCCAACTTGAAGTCCCACGGGTGGATCAGGCAGTCTATCCCCTCTGCTGATGGAAATGAGCCCCTCGTCAGGAACCTGTGGCACTTGGTGTTCACTGGAGTGGCCGCCAGGTCTATTTCTGGCATTCCCCAGGCTTCTGTCAGGAGAGAAAATGCCTGCGGACTCAAGGACCACTCGTTGTTGGACAACGTTTCCCGACTTAGGTAGTCGGCTAGCATATTCTGGGCCGCTGGAACGTACACTGCCTTTAGACTTGCCAGGTGTATTTGAGCCCATTCTAGAATGGGTCGGACTTCTTCCATCAGGGTGGTACTCCTGGTACCTCTTTGCTTCTGAATGTAGGACACTGCTACCTTGTTGTCCATCCTGATCAGCACATCCTCCCCCTCTAGCAGCGGTGTAAATGCCTTTAATGCGTGGAAGGCTGCCCTGAGTTCCAGGATATTCGAGACCATCCCCTGAGCCTGAAAGGGCCATCGGCCTTGGGCTGCCCGATCTTGGAAGTGGGCCCCCCAACCGCTCTGGCAAGCATCCGAGGTGATGACTTTGGGATCTGGAGGGATTATGGGCTTGTATCTCCTGAGGTTGCCTTGACGCGTCCACCACCATACTGATCGTTTCACTGCTCCGGATATAGAGATGGTCTGATGCATCGACACTCCATCCCACTGCCTGAGAAATGAATTCTGCAGGGTTCTCATATGCCACTGTGCCCATTGTACCATTGGTATGGTTGCGGACATGGATCCCAGAATGCTCAGACAGGCTCTGGCAGGTAGGTGATTGTTGGAAAGTAGTCTCTGCATTTTCTGAATTAGAGGCTGTATTTTCTCCTGCGGGAGCTGTATCCTGTTCGTTTTGGTGTTTAGATCTGCTCCCAGGAAAACCATATTTTGGGTGGGTTGTAGACTGCTCTTCTTCCAGTTGATTATCCAACCAAATTTCCGGAGAGTTGCGAGTAGAACTTCTCGGTGGTGAATCAGCGTCTCTTGATCCTCTGCTAACAGTAGGATGTCGTCCAGGTAATGGTGAATGCGTAACCCCTTCTGTCTGAGGAGTGCTACCAAGGGTAGTAGAACCTTTGTAAATGTTCTGGGTGCTGAGGAGATGCCGAATGGGAGGCACTGGAACTGAAAATGGCCTTGGTTTATAGCAAACCGGAGGAATTTTTGAAAAGCTGGATGGATTGGTATGTGAAGATAAGCGTCTGATAAATCGATTGAAAGCATCCAATCTCCCAGATTCACTGCCAGTAGTATGGACTGGAGACTTTCCATCTTGAAGGCCTCGACCTGTATTCCTTTGTTGAGCCTCTTGAGGTCCAACACAGGGCGTAGGTCCCCTGTCTTTTTCTTTACCAAGAATAGGGGGGAGTAGAAACCTCTCCCCCTTTGACATGCTGGGACCTCCAGTATTGCCCCCTTCTGCTTCAGTTCCGCCACATACTTTATTAACAGGCTCCTTCTGAGTGGTGAGGATGGTTGTTTGGTTGCCTGGAAGTGATTTCCCGGAGGTCTGTTTATGAACCTCCATTTGTGTCCGAACTTTATTGTGGACAGTGTCCATGAATCCACTATGTGACTTGACCAGATTTGGGAGAAGTTTCTTAGCCTGGCGCCCACCTGACTGCTCCCTGGAGCCGAATGGGCAGGCGAGACTTCAAAACGATTTCTGTTGATCCCCTGCCGGGGTGGACTTGATTTTCTGCATTCTAAGAAAAGCCGGCTTTGTGTTCTTCCAGTCCCTCCTAAATTCCCTACCAGGGCGGTAGGATCTGGCCTCTCTGTACTTATTCGGAAGGTTACGCCTGAATGCTGGTCCTTTCTGTGCCTTGGGTCTCCTATCGGAGGGGATTAACCCTGACTTTCCCCCCGTTACCTTGGAGATAGCAGAGTCCAATTTGGTGCCAAACAGATTTGTGCCGTCATACGGGATCCTGCACCAGTTCAGTTTAGATGCCGTATCGGCCATCCATGGTTTGAGCCATAGGGCTCTCCTTGCTGTCACTGATGCCAGCATAGTCCTGGCTGACGATCTTATGACGTCTACAGACGCCTCTGCTAAAATCCCCTGCCAATCTGATTTCCTGTAGGGAGGAAATTATCCCCTCGCGCCCCTTCCCCCCCACCCCCCCCCCCCCACCCCTCCATCTCCCCCCGTGCCCCAACCCGCCCCCCCCCATCCCCACCCCCGCCCCCCTGCAGGTCTTTCTCTACCTTAGATTTCCTGTAGGGAGGAAATTATCTTCTCCATCTCAACGCCATCCTGCAGGTCTTTCTCTACCTTAGATGTCCATCCCGAGATGGCTCTTCCTACCGCTGCTGTAGTTATTGCAGGTCTGCAGGCACCCCCGGCTGTGGAGTAGGCCTTCTTTAACTCCAGGTCCATCTTCCGATCGAGCACATCTCTTAAGGATACCGCATCCTCAATTGGTAGGGTGACGTGGCGGGCGAGACGCATCAAGGAGGCGTCAACGGTAGGTGCGTTGGTCAAGGGGTTTATTTTTGATTCCTTCAAGGGATACATCTTGGCCAACCTGTTGGTCAGACTAGATCGTTTGTCAGACCTTTCCCATTCGTCCTTTATGAGATCTTCGAGCTCCTCTATAAAAGGAAAAGTTTCTGGATCCCTCTTTAAGTTTGGAAAATATTTCCGAACCTTTTGGGGTTCTGCCTTGTCATCTTCCAGCCGATCGCCTCTTTGACTGATTTGGCGAAAGGCTCCACCAGAGAAAAATCGAAACCTGCTGAGACGTCTTGGACCTCGTCCTCAGAACTGGGGGACTCCGAGGCCTGGGCGTGAAGTGGTTCCGCCGAGGATGTACTGGGAGCAGCTTTGTCCAATGGTGGTGCTGTGGTTTCCAGCAGAGACTCCCGCACTGACTCTCTTATGAGCTCTGTCGCCATCCTTGCATCTGCTTCCTTCTCTGTAGTGGCTTCGTTGAAGCAAGAGCGGCAAACAAGTTTTTCCGGTAGTGCCGGGGCGCCGCATACCCAGCAGGCATTGGCTGCGGGACGGGTGTGGCGGCTTTGGTGATGCGAGGAGGGGGACCTCCTGCGATTTGACCTGCTGCGGCGGGAGCGATGCCGTGAGTAGCTTCGCCGTGAGCGGCTGCGCCGGTGGCGTGAAGGGGATCTTGAACGGCTCCTGCGGGACCTCCTACTTGAGGTATGGCTTGACCTTTTCCCATGCCGGGAACTGGTGGTTCTTGATCTCGCCGGGCTGCCAAGAGAAATGCAGCATTTTAGCGATCTGGCACTCTTTTTTCTCCCCTTCAATACTTACCTACTGGTCCAGCCTCTTTACCTAGTTTGCTGATGGTGGTCTGCGTGGGCAGTGGGCTCCATAGGGAGAAAAGAAGGAGACAGGGCAGTCTGGGAAAAAGACAAAATAAACGTACATATATATATATAGTTTCTTTTTTTTTTTTTTTTACACATATACATATACATACATATATATATATATATATATACATATGTATACACCCCCACATATACGTATACATACACACTTTCTTTTCTTTAAATTTGCGTTTTTTTTTTTTTTTTTTTAATTAATTATTTAATTTATTCAAGTATTTGCACATACATACACACTTTATTTTATGCACCTGTTAATTGGGGCTCCAGGAGATTTACCCAGATAGGGGCTTACCTTGAGTCTTTTAGAAGTCTGTTCTTGCAGAGCAGTAAATTTTCTTGTTTCTTTTCAGCATGCAGAGTTTGCACAGGGATTTCACAGGAGAATTTCCGTTTTTAAATCTGGCGCCATTCCGGCGCCTAAATGACGTTTCCGCGCATGCGCAGATGCGTCCCGAGTGTCCCTGCGCCATCTTGGATCAGGGCACAATACACCTAGAGCACAGCGGTGTCTTTCCCGACCCTGTAATGCGCATGGGCGATGCGGGGACGCCGGCTTACCACACCGATCGAGCAACAGGACAACAAGGGCCAGCCAGCCCAGAGTAAGTACATACACACTTTATTTCTTTAATAATCGGCCACACCGGATCCCTCTCCATTTTAGCGATCTGGCACTCCACATACTATTATTGGGGAGATTAGAGACTTAACCCATACATAGCCAAACAACAGGAAACAAGTCATCCAGGTAAATGGGGGAAGAGAAGGTAGAGATAAGGGAGCCCACTGCAAAATTAAAGCTTCTTTAAAGCTTGTTTTACTTGCCGGAATCCTCGACGCCCCCTGAGACCACCAGAATGGGGGTTCCCTCCATAGAAGCTCCTTTAGAGACTGTACAGGAGGGACTTCCAAACAGGAGAGGCTTGAACCTGCTGGGGCGATTGCGGTAAGAGGCTTACTTCATCTGTAGGAGAAAAATGTCCGTCCAACCTGTTCAGGTGAGGAAAAAAAGGAGAATACAGCGGGGGATCTCCCCTTCAACTTTATAGCTATCCAATCCTGTCAGGTTGTGGGGGCGGAGTCACAATCCAGTGTGTGCTGCCATGAAGGCGTCAGGAAAAAGTATTTAAAAAAAAAAATTCAAGAAATAAAAAAAAAAATTAAAAAATAAAAATAAAAATCTATCGACACTGTCAACTACCCTACTGACACAATTCACTTGCTGAAACCCCATTGCATTGTGAATACAAATAATAATAAAAAATATATAAATTGTCAATAATTATAAAAAAAATTATAATAAAAATAAAAAAAACTATTGACAAACCAATGTTCTACTGACCATGTCCACTGCCCCCAAAATCGTTGTGAAAAAAATAGCAACAAATAATTAATAATAAAATTGTGAAAAATAATAAAAGCAAAATAATAAAATAATACAATTATGACACCGTCCATTGCTCTTCTGACACCGTCCACTGCTCTAATGACATCATCACCTGTCCTAATGACATCATCCACTGCCCTAATGACATCATCCACTGCCCTAATGACATCATCCTCTGGCCCCCAAAAGCATTTTTTTTAAATGAAAATCTATCTCTGGTTGACTCTTTGCTGTACATCCCGATGTCAGTATTTTAGTCTGAGAACCTCCTGAGCCAATGAGCTTCACCAATAAACACCGGACACGGGGAGACACTGGCCAGAGCCGACATTCACACTATTTCTAATCCTGACTTTGCTGAGCACTTCAATGTCACAGCCTGAAGTATAATATGGAGAAATGGGAAATGCAGTATAGAGTACAGACGTCTGTTGTTTATATCAAGACAAATGAATCAAATCATTCTTCACACCCCTCCCCCACTCCTCTCCTGTCAGCTGATTCCTATATGTAGGGGAAAGTATTTCTTTCATACCCCTCCCCCACTCCTCTCCTGTCAGCTGATTCCTATATGTAGGGGAAATGCTTTCTTTCATAACCCCTCCCCCACTCCCATTGCTTCAAGCCACTGTTAAAGCGGTAGTAAACCCGCTGACATATTTTTTATTTTTTATACACCTGTAAGGGAAAAGGCATAATGAGCTAGTATGCACCGCATACTAGCTCATTATGAAATACTTACCTTAGAACGAGGCATCGGTAACTTACCTGGTCCACGCCGAGGTCGCTGACATGTTGCCTCGGCGTGTCTTCCGGGTTTCGCGACTCCAGCGCTGTGAGTGGCTGGAGCCACGATGTCGTCACTCCCGCGCATGCGCACGGGAGACTTCATCCCGGCAGGGTTCGGATTCTGCCGGCCTTTCGGCCGAGAATCCCCCGTGCGCATGCGCCGCTGCAGTCAGCGGCGCATTGCACGGGAAATATCTCCTAAGCCGTACAGGTTTAGGAGATATTTTTTTTACCTACAGGTAAGCCTCATTATAGGCTTACCTGTAGGTAAAAGTCAAAAAATCGACTTTAATTCCACTTTAAGTGTTGACCTGACCCCTCCCCCATTCTCTCTGGCTTTATAAAGAGTAAAGAGAACATCTGTTGAAGTAATACAGCTTGTAGGCCTAAGTAAACCAAATCTCAACGAAGCCCCAGCAGGGATGATTAACAAAAAAATAAAAAAAAACAGTAAAACACTAAATTGTAAAAAAATGTAAATAAAAAAATTGTAAGTAATAATACAAAAGTAAAATAAAAATTTCTGACATCGTCCACACCTTCCCCTTAAAAATAAAATAAAAATTGTTAAACATAATTATGAAAAAAATAAATTGTAAATAATAATTAAAAATAAAATGGTAATTTTTTAAAAAAATGACACAGTACATTACCCTACACTGTGCTAACCCCCTCCCCCAAAAAGAATTGTGAAAAAAATGACCAAAAATAAATTATAAAAAAAAATACATTAAAAAAATAACCAAAAATTGAAATAATTTTGACACTGTCCATTGCTGTACTGACACTGTTGACTTCCCTAATGACACCCTCCACTATACCCGTCCAGAAGAACTGTGAAAACATTTATTAAAGAAATGAAATTAAAAAACAAAAAAACGCTGACATTGTTTACTCCCAAAAATAAGAAATGTGAAAAAATTATGAAAAAAATGTACTAAATAACAGAATAAAAATGAAAAAATTATTAATTTTTTTTTAAAAAACTACTGACACAATTCAATGCCCAAAAGAGCATTGTGAAAATAAAAACGTAAAAAAATAAAATAAAAATAAAAAACTACTGACACTATCCTTAACAAAACAATATACAATTGGAATGTAAAATAATAAATTTATAGAAAAAAAAAAACCTGACATCATCCACTGCTCTACTGACACTGTTCACTGCCTTACTGACATGATCACAGTGGATCACAGAAGCACTGTGAAAAAATATTTAAGTAAACAATTAAAATATAATAATAAAAAAAAAATTTGTAGAAAAAAAATTAATAAAAAAAAAAAACTACTGACAACATTAACTGCTCTATTAACACTACTTACTGCCCTACTGAGACCATCCACTGTGCCCCTCCCAGAGGCACTGTGAAAAAAAAATATTAAAATAAATAAATGTAATTACAAAAAAAAATAACAATAATTTACTGCCCTGCTGACACCATCAACATCCCCCATATCATTGTAAAAAAAAAAGATAAATATCAATTTAACAAGTAATAAAAACAAATAAAATTGTAAAGATTTATAAAAAAAAAATAGACAAAATAAAAATAAATAGGTATTGACAAAATTACTTTTCTATTGACAATGTCCACTGCCCTCCAAAATGATAGTGAAGAACTATAAAGAGTAAAAAAAAAATGTATAATAGATTTGTAAAAAATAATAAAATAAAATTATTCTGACACTGTCCATTGCCCTACTGACAACATCCACTGTCACAAAAGCATTTTTTAAAAGTGAAAAAAAAAAAAAAAATGTAAATTTTAAAATTAGTTAAAATGTAGAAAAAAATAAGAAAAAATAGAGAACTATTGATATTGTCCAATGCCCTAATGGCATTACCCACAGCCCTAACAGAAAACAAACCTGAAATATATAAAATAAACTACTGACACAGAGTACTGCCCTACTTACCCGCTCCACTGCCCCTTAAGGGGGTGGGGGGGGGGGGCACAGTTTGGCATTTTTTCCCCTGGTTAATATTGTGTCTCTTTATTCAGGGTTATAGGTAACATTATTGTAGTGTTTACCTATTTATATTTGGAAGTCTTTTTTCCCCACCTAATCAGATGTTCCTCTCAGGCCAGTGGTGCTTCAAGGACTCCTAACTGCAGACTTTCACCCCTCCAATTGTTTGCTGTCTCACCTGTTACCAGCCACAGGAACTTGGTTATCTCCGGGGTTATTGAGATTCCTTCGTACCGGACATGATGAACGCCTTCATTCCGTATCCTTTCCATGAGCAACTCAGAAGGGAAGATCCCCACTTAGCAAAGGTGGATTGCAGATTCTTGGAAGCGGCAGTGTAGAGGACAAATAGCAAGAATTCTGCTGCCGGCCTTGAAGAAACCAGAAGTTCCCCTCAGGCTCATAGTTGTTCCCTTGTTCCCGAGCAACGTCATCCTTCTAATTCATCCAAAAGCTGTTCTGTCGGGCTGAGATCAGGATTCTGTGCCGGCCTATTAAGTTCCTCCACCCCAAACTCCCTCATCCATGTCTTTATGGACCTTGCTTTGTGCTCTGGTCCAAATCATTTGGTGGAGGGGGGATTATGATGTGGGGTTGTTTTTCAGGGGTTGGGCTTGTCCTCTTAGTTCCAGTGAAGGGAACTCTTCAGGTGTCGGCATACCAAGACATTTTGGACAATTTCATGCTCCCAACTTTGTGGCAACAGTTTGGGGATGGCCCCTTCCTGTTCCAACATGACTACCCACCAGTGTACAAGGCAAGGTCCATAAAGGCATGGATGAGGGAGTTTGGGGTGGAGAAACTTGATTGGCCTGCACAGAGTCCTGACCTCAACCCAATTGAACACCTTTGGGATGGATTAGAGCGGAGACTGCGAGTCAGGCCTTTTCATCCACATCAGTGCCTGACCTCACAAATGCACTTCTGGAAGAATGGTCAAACATTCCCATAGACACTCTCCTAAACCTTGTGGACAGCAAGGAACCTGAATTGCCTGGCTTGTTTATGTTTATGGAGGTCAATGAGCAATGAAATTTGTGGAGAAGTGTTTACATGACCCCTCCCCCATGTTCTCTGCTGTAAGCTGAGTCCTCAATGTAAAAACTGCTGACACTCCCCCTTGACTTGCACCGCCCCCAATGTTTTATTCTGAATCCCCTGTGTAAAGAAATGCTGACACGCCCCTCCCCTACTCCTCCTCCTTATTTGTATTGAGCTGAGTCCTCTGTGTAGAGAAGTGATGACACGCCCCTCCCCTTGCACCACCCCCTCTGCTTTGAGCTGAATCCTCTGTATAGAGAAATGTTAACACCCCTCCCCCACTCCCTCTCCTGTCAGCTGATTCCTATATGTAGGGGAAATGCTTTCTTTCATAACCCCTCCCCCACTCCCATTGCTTCAAACTGAGTTCACTGTGTAGAGGAAAAGTGTTGACCTGACCCCTCCCCCATTCTCTCTGTTCTGAGCTCCTCTGTGTACAAAAGTGTTTACACCCCCCTCTCTCTGCACCTCCCCCTCTGCTGTAATCTGAGTCTTCTGTATAGAGAAGTTCTGACCCGCCCCTCCCCCACTCCCTCTCCTGTCAGCTGATTCCTATATGTGGGGGAAATGCTTTATTTCATAACCCCTCCCCCACTCCCATTGCTTCAAGCTGAGTTCACTGTGAGGAGAAGTGTTGACCTGATCCCTCCCACAGTAAAGAGAACTCCTGTTGAAGTAAGGCAGCATGTAGGCCTAATAAACCAAATGTCACCCAACAGGGCTGATGAAAAAAAAAATTGTAAATAATAATAAAAAGTAACATAAAAATTACTGACACCGTCTACACCTTCCCCCTAAAAAAACAAAAAACATTGTTAAGACTAATTATGAAAATAAATAAATTGTAAATTATCAGTGTCCTGATTATAAGTGCAGTCACAATAGTGCCCACTAGTGCTGCCAATATGTGCCTACCAGTGCTGCCAATCAGTGCCCACCAGTGCCGCCTACCAGTGCTCATTAGTGCCACCTATCAGTGCCACCTGTCAGTGCAGCCTGATCAGTGCCCCCTCATCAGTGCCCATCAGTGCTGCCTTATCAATGCCCATCAGTGAAGGAGAAAAATTGCCTGATAGCAACATTTTTATAACAAACTATTAATTAGCAAAAAATAAAAGAATCCAGTGGTGATTAACTACCTTAGACCCGCGCTATAGCCAAATGACGGCTACATCGCGGATCTAATGTGCCGGCGCGCTCTGTGATCAGCGAGTCTGTGAGACTCACTGGATCACAGATCCGAGTAAGGGGTCGATCCCAACCCCTTACCACGTGATCAGCTGTCAGCCAATGACAGCTGATCATGTGATAACAGAGCCGGTAATCGGCTTTTTTTCCTCCTCGCGCTGACAGCGCGAGGAGAAAAAAAAAAAAAGCCGGTCACCGGCGGCAATCAATTGTGCCCACCTTTGCCCCATTAAAGTGCCACCTACCAGTGCCCACAGTGCCATCTCTCAGTGCCCACAGTGCCAGTGCTGCACATCAGTGTCACCTGCCAGTGCTCATCTGTGTCACCTACCAGTGCTCATCTGTGCCCATCAGTGCACCCATCAGTGCCACCCATCAGTGCCACCCATCCGTGCCATCTTTGCTGTCCCCATTAGTACCGACTTATCTGTCCCCACCAGTGCAGCCTATCAGTGCCCACCAGTGCAGCATTATCAGTGCCCACCAGTGCAGCCTATCAGTGCCCACCTGTGCCGCCTCATCAGCGCATATCAATGAAGCAGAAAAATTACCTGTTTGCAAAATTGTATAACAAACTATTAAACATGATTTTTTTTTTCCCCATCTTTTTTTGTTTGTTTAGCAAAAAATAAAAACCCCAGCTGTGATTAAATACCACCAAAAGAAAGCTCTATTTGTGGGAAAAAAATTATAACAATTTAATTTTGGTACAGTGTCGTATGACCACGCAATTGTCATTCAAAGTGCGTCAGCGCCAAAAGCTGAAAATTGGTCTGGTCACGAGGGGGGATTAAGTGCAAAGTAATCAGGTGGTTAAATACCATCAAAAGAAAGCTCTATTTGTGTGAAAACGATTGATAAAAATTCAGTTTGGGTACAGTGTTGCATGACTGTGCAATTGTCATTCAAAGTGTGACAGTGCTGAAAGCTGAATATTGGCCTGGGCAGGAAGGGGCTAAAAGTGGCCAGCAGGCAAGTGGTTTATCTTAGTCCTGCCAGTGCAGTTTTTGTTAATAAAATGAATTCTAAACGGATTTTTACGTACTGTAATATAAGGATGAAGATAAGTAGTAACCAACTATTGTACTGTCTTGCCTCTGGCCAATGTTTTTGTCATGCTTACTGAACTTGACCTATACATGAATGGTTATTAAGGGGTTATATGGCCCTTACACTGACTCCTGCCTTGGTTAATTAGTGAGGAAACTTAAGATGGCTGTGGTCGTTTACAGGACAAAAAGGTCATCATTAATTCATGACTGGTGTTTGCAATGCTTGTCATTTTGTTAAGCTGAATTATCTAGACAGCTCACCTTTCCGTGGTGGAGAATGAAGCGTGCCCCAGCTAGTGTGCTACAGTCTGCCACGGGATTGCTTCATTGTGATTTCTATATTCATTTCTTCTCTAAAGTTTGCAATACCTAGTTATTAATAAACATTATAAGAAATACACAAGTTAGTAAGGCATAACAGACACCCATGTTATCCTTGCTTTTAACCACTTGAAGACCAGGCCTTTTCTGGCACTTTTTGCTTACATGTTACAATCAGTATATTTTTCTAGAAAAAATTCTTAGAGCCGTCAAATATTACATATTTGCAATTTTTTATGTCACATAGTATTTGTGTAGCAGTTTTTCAAATGCAATTTTTTGGGGAAAAAATACACTTTTTTGAATTTTAATGCATCAAAACACGATACATAACCCAATTTTTTGTAAAATATAAAAGATGATGTTACGATGAGTAAATAGATAACAAACATGTCACGCTTCAAAATTGTGCACGCCCGTGTATAAATTTTACTATCTATAGGTGACGGTAGAAAAGCCTTTACAGGTTACCACTTTAGATTTACACAGGAGGTCTGGTGCTAGAATTACTGTCCATGATCTCGGTGATACCTCACATGTGTGAGACGATCGCTGTTTGCATGCAGGCCTTTGCACGCAAGCATGCTTTAACTGGTAATTGCGCGGTCATGCAATGTTGTACCCAAACGAAATTTGCGTCCTTTTCTTCCCACAAATAGAGCTTTCTTTTGATGGTATTTGATTGCCTCTGCGATTTTTATTTTTTGCGATATAAACGGAAAAAGACTGAAAATTTTGAAAAAAAAAGATATTTTCTAGTTTTTGTTATAAGAAAAATCTAATAAACTCAATTTTAGTCAAACATTTGGGCCAAAATTTATTCAGCCACATGTCTTTAGTAAAAAAAATGCCAATAAGCGTATATTTATTGGTTTACGCAAAAGTTATAGCGTCTACAAACTAGAGTACATTTTCTGGAATTTACACAGCTTTCAATTTATGCCCATCTCATTTCTTGAGGTGCTAAAATGGCAGGGCAGGCCCACACTCGTGGTATATTACAGTCTGCTCTATGGTTCATGTCCGTATTCCGGACTCAACTGCATGTACTATACTGTTGTAAGAAATTGCACATTGTCCAGTTCCATTTTTGTTTTGTATTCTTTTGTACTGATGTGATTCTTCAATAAAAACCTTTGTACAGAAAATGGCAGGGCAGTATAAAACCCCCCCAAATGACCCCATTTTGAAAAGTAGACACCCCAAGCTATTTGCTGAGAGGCATGATGAGCCCATTGAATATTTTTGTTTTGTCCCAAGTGATTGAATAAAGACAAAAAAATAAAATAATTTTTTTTTACAAAAAGTTGTCACTAAATTATATATTGCTCACACATGCCATGGTTATATGTGGAATTACACCCCAAAATACATTCTGCTGCTTTTCCTATGGAGTACGGGGATACCACATATGTGGGACTTTTTGGGAGCCTATCCGCGTACGGGACCCCGAAAACCAAGCACCGCCTTCAAGATTTCTAAGGGCATACATTTTTTATTTCACTCCTCACTACCTATCACAGTTTTGAAGGCCATAAAATGCCAAGACCCCATTTTGGAAAGTAGACACCCCAAGCTATTTGCTGAGAGGCATGTTGAGCCCATTGAATTTTTATTTTTTTTGTCCCAAGTGATTGAATAATGACAAAAAAGAAATAAATCGTGGGAGCAAACGCTGTTGCTGTCGAGATAAATAAATCTGTGCTGCAACTGAGAGCAATCAAAGCATTTGTCCAGACATCCAAAGGAAATGTCCAGGAATTGTCTGGGCAGCAAATAGATATGGAAAAGTATGAATGTGGTTCAGTACAGTCCAAGGTTTAGCAGGCAGTTCAGGTGGCAGGCAGAGGCATGGTCAGTTCAGGTGGCAGGCAGCGGCATGGTCAGTTCTGGTGGCAGGCAGAGGCATGGTCAGTTCAGGTGGCAGGCAAAGGCATGGCCAGTTTAGGTGGCAGCAGGCAGCACTATAACATTGGGCCTTGGTCAGGTAAGACCTGAGGACAGGGGTAGAGGCTTCTTCCCACCCAAATCTCTACGAAGCCTCTGAGTCTCCAGACCCTAATCCAAGAAAACTAAAAACCTGGAGAAAAACGTTCTCTCCATTTGGAAAATCTTTTCTGTAGCCCCTCACATGTAAGACCCCTGTGCTGTACAGTGGCATGGCAAATGGTCAGTTCAGAAGGCAGGCAAAAAGCATGCGCATTTAACAGGCCGAGGTCAGTTCATGTTGAAGGCAGAAAGATGTTTGGCAGAGGCCTAGTCGTTAACAGTCCGGGTTATTCACAGAAATGGCAGATAGTGGAAGCTGGAAAAAAATCCTCTTCACTACTGATGCAGTGAAGTATGATAGCTCCGATAGCACTCTCCAATACAGAGGCCTGGCTTATAGGGACATTGGGGACAGTAGTATTGGGTGTCACGACGAATTCCTCTACTTGAACACACACAAATTTTTTTTGGGGGTTTGCGACCTGTTTGGGTAAGAGGGCGGATTTCGGGAAAGTGCCTTTAATGGAGTCTGGCTAATGCATCAGAGCGAATTAGATGAGGGGCTTGGCCATGGGGATAGAGAAGGGCTGTGATAATGTCTTCTTGGAATTTCAGATAGGTTAGGGAACTTTGGGTTCAAACAGTGATTTCCTGGTGGCCAAGTAGGGTTGCATCATCTGGTCTTCATATCCACCCCCGCACACATTTTGGCTTCTGGATGGGGCCTTTTCTTCTCTGCAGTTCCACCAAGGTGTCATCATGCATTGTGGAAAGGATGTAGACATCTCTTTTTTTATCTCTCCACTTCAGCGCCAGTTCCTCTTCAGTCCGCATACTGCCTATTTCACCCTGTTTCAATTTCTTGGGGACCAATCTCTGTGGGAAGCCTTTGCGGTTGGTCCGTGCTATCCCACAGGCCACAGTCTTCTTTTAAGGGGGCATTGGGCATTGTTGTTGAAATGTAAAAATCTCATAATCATCTCGTAACAGGTTCTGGGCATCATTGACGAATAGACCGGCATGTGGTGGATAGGTTGGGTAGACCAGTAGGCATGGAGTTAATTTGTTTTTTTCAGCCCCATGTTGAGGGTTAGGCCTAAGAAAATTTAAAATTTTGCCACAGTGAGGGGTTTCCAAACAAAGGGACAGGCATATGAAGAATTTGGATTGTTTGCTAAATGTTGGCTGGCGTATAGGATTACATTGCTCCACGATGTAATTTAGGAGATCATCTGTGTGACAGACCTAGCCGGGACAGAGGCTGTTGGAGGGGACTGAACTGAATTGCCTTGCGATTATGGGCCCTGGCATTTGGGGGAACGGTGCTCTTTGAGCTACATGCCTGGGGACCCCAGAGCTGGTGTTACTTGGATTCAGGTCCATGCTGGGCCCGCAAGACACAGACTCTGTATATGTATTTGGCATATTAGCAAGAGACTGAATGATACTGTTGGGACACAAGCTGTCACATGCTAATGTCATGAACTCCAGCCAGCCTGTCTGTTGTTTAAATGAGTATAGTCTGGCTTGTAGGAGTGTTTCACCTATTGTTGTGTGTGCTAATTAACCCTGCAATTGAATGAAGGAGTCCAGTGTTGATTAAGATAATTAGCTCATGCTAATTAGGTTAGGTTTTAGTCATCTGGCTGTATATATGTGTGTGACATCTCAAATAAAGTTTATTCCTGATGTACTCCAAGACTAGTGCTGTCTAGTTCTTGGGGGTTCCTATAACCAGATCCATTGGACTCATGTTCCAGGACTTAGGAAGCATTTACGGCGGACACCTTGAGTACAGGATCCGTCACATTGTTGGCAAGCAGTGGGATCGTGCTTCCTGCAGTCTGGGACATCCAAACCTCCACTGGGATCCAAGATCAGGATAGAAGACTTCGTCACCCCAGCGGAGATATGGATCTGGCATCAGAGTTTTCCCGGGGCTGCTGCGGATCATCCTTTCAGCATACACCAGGACTGTGTCTGAGGATGAATACCTGGAGCTCAGGCAGCAGATTCGGATGGAGCTGTGGATTGGAGCCCTCCAGCTCGCTGGTATAAAACAGGGCAAGTGCTTTCCAACCCAAGAGCAACGGGCCAGTGACCAACGGGCATTGCGGATGGCATTCCTGGGAGAGCGGCCCCAGGAGCAATGGGTGACTGAGTTGGACAGGCTAGTCCAGCAGGAGATAGAGCTGGACAATCATTATCGGGCTCTGCAATGGCACGCAGAGCAGGGATATTTAGGGGAGACAACAGAATGCTCTCCGGAGGGATATGACTTTGGAGGCCCTGGATTGCTGTGGGAGAGCCTTACAGATCGTTTTGTGTTTGGCGATGAAAGGGAACCTACTTTTGAGGACCTGCGAGAATATAGAGAGGCTATGCTTGGTCTTGCAAGGGTCTCAGAGCTTAAACCAGATCTGGCCCATTTGCTAAGGAAGGAACAGCATCTTGAAAAGGCATACAGGAAACTGCTAGAACACGTTCAGCAGCATGCCAGAGAATCGTCAGTGGAAACTCTGGAGATTGTCGTCCCCAAACCTGAAGTGCTGACAACAGGGCAGAGCTCTGCTAACTTCTGCCCAGCATCAACAGCAGTATCTGGGGAGTTACAAGGAACTTCCCCAGCTGAAGCGCTGGTCACCGGACAGAGGGTCCAAGACCTCTGCCCCACACCTGTGTCAGTTTTGGAGGCTCAGGGTGAGAAGGTGGCGATAACTTCCCAGCAGCAGATACAGGGGGAGAAGGGAGAGGAGGTGTTTGTTGTCCCTCCTCAACAGTCGGCCAGGGAGGAGAAAGCGATCTTTCCTCCCCAGCAAAGATTTGTGCACCTGGGAGACAGTACCAGAGACATGTTGTCCCAGCAGCCAGATGAGGGAATGGAAAAGGAAGAAGCCGGCTCCCCTTCCCAATGGCAGCTACACAATTTGGGAGTGGAGGAAGCCAGCCTCCTGCCCCAACGGTTAATCAGAGCGGAGGATGTGGAGTCCCCAGCAGAAGTGCTGGCAACAGGGCAGAGTGCTACCAACCTCTGCCCAGCACCGGCAACAACTGTGGAGTTCCAGGAAGCTGGGGCAGTTGGCCCCTCTCTCCGGCGACAAGCTGATGTAGTGAAGCTGCTACTCCCAGCTGAATCACTGGCAACAGGGCATAGCACCGCTGGCCTCTGCCTAGCACCTACAGTGTCTCTACAGCTTCAAGAAGCTGGGGCAATCGGTCACACTGTCCAGCAGCAGACGGCGCCCCAGAATGATAACACCAACCCAGCTAAAGTGCTGGCAACCGGACAGAGGGTCCAAGACCTCTGCCCCACACTTGTGGCAGTTCTGGAGGCCCAGGATGAGGAGGTGGTGGTCACTCCTGAGCAGCAGCTCAGGACCCAAGGAGAGGATGCAATCTGCACTTCACAACTGCAGCTTGAGCTGATATTGGTTGATCGGACTTCAGTCTCCACTTGTATACCCCAGGGATGCTGGGCGGTCGGCCCAGATCCCCAACAGCATGATGGAGTGAGCCCAGTCACCCTGTCTTCTCTCCAGCGGCTGAAAAGACTCCAGGGAGAAGGGCCAGTCCAGGCCTCTCCCCAGCGGCGGTTATGTTCTCTGAGAGAGGCAGAGGTTGGCTGGGTGAGTAATACTCTGTTTGGAACAATTTGTTTGGGGTACTGTGTGGGTACAGGCATTAGAGGACTGGAACTATGGACTAACTTCAGAGTCAACCCGTCTGGGGTCTACTCCAGTGTTAGTCTCAAGCCGAAAGGGGAGAATTGTGACAAGCCTAGCGGGAACAGAGGCTGTTGGAGGGGACTGAATGCGAGCCTATTGCCTTGCGATTATGGGCCCTGGCATTTGGGGGAACGGTGCTCTTTGAGCTACATGCCTGGGGACCCCAGAGCTGGTGTTACTTGGATTCAGGTCCATGCTGGGCCCGCAAGACACAGACTCTATATATGTATTTGGCATATTAGCAAGAGACTGAATGATACTGTTGGGACACAAGCTGTCACATGCTAATGTCATGAACTCCAGCCAGCCTGTCTGTTGTGTAAATGAGTACAGGGGCGGATCCAGAGTCTAGTCTTGGGAGGGGCACTGGCAGAAAATAAGGTGTTGCTTACAGAACTGAATTTAATGTATAATACCGTGTAATACAGTGTACAGAGGTAAGTAGTAAGTAAGGTAGTATACAGAGGTCAGTAGTAGGAAGGGTAGTGTACAGAGGTCAGTAGTATGTAGGGTGTGCAGGGAACAGTAGGGCACACGCTGGGGGGGGGGTCGGGAGGGCATACACTAGGGGGGGATTGGGGGGCATTCACTAGGGGGGAGGGCATACACCGATACACTGGGGGGGATTCTGGAGGGCATACACAGATACACTGGGGGGATTCAGGAGGGCATACACAGATACATTGGGGGGGGGATTAAGGAGGGCATACACTGATACACTGGGGGGCGATTCAGGAGGGCATACACTGGGGGGGGATTCAGGAGGGCATACACTGATACACTGGGGGGGGGGTGATTCAGGAGGGCATACACTGATACACTTGGGGGGGGGGATTCAGGAGGGCATACGCTGATACACTGGGGGGGGGATTCAGGAGGGCATACACTGATACACTGGGGGGGGGATTCAGGAGGGCATACACTGATACATTGGGGGGATTCAGGAGGGCATACACTGATACACTGGGGGGGATTCAGGAGGGCATACACTGATACACTGGGGGGGGATTCAGGAGGGCATACACTGATACATTGGGGGGGATTCAGGAGGGCATACACTGATACACTGGGGGGGATTCAATAGGGCATACACTGATACACTGGGGGGGATTCAGGAAGGCATACACTGATACACTGGGGGGGGATTCAGGAGGGCATACACTGATACACTGGGGGGGATTCAGGAGGGCATACACTGATACACTGGGGGGGGGATTCAGGAGGGCATACACTGGGGGCAGTCATAATCTTTTAATGAGTTACATTTTTCACTTGTCATGAAAATAGACGAGGCTCTCATTTGTCATCTAACAGCACCTCTATGATAAGCTGCAGTAACTCAGCATAGAGGTGCCTGTAAACAAACCCACAATGTAGTGCTAGCAGCCAAGCTCACCTCCAGGAACTTTCACATGGATCTCTGCTCAGCAGCTGCACACATCTCCCTCTTCCAGACAAGCGTGATCTGGGGGAAAAGGCACACCCCCATCCCGCCCACTCAAGCAGCAGCCTGCAGGAGAGAGGCTGAAAAACTTCAGGGGGAGGTACAGGGGGTGGAGAGTGCAATCCCGAGGGTTCTGAACAGCAATTCATGCTGAGAAGGGCTGCTAGTTGTTCAGCCCATCTGCTGGCCGGGTAACCAAAGCAGATTTGGTTACCTGGGGCACGCTCAGCCTCAGTCTTTAATGTTTTCTCGGGGGTGCAATTGCCCTGTTGCCCCCCCCCCCCTGGATCCGCCCCTGAATGAGTATAGTCTGGCTTGTAGGAGTGTTTCACCTATTGTTGTGTGTGCTAATTAACCCTGCAATTGAATGAAGGAGTCCAGTGTTGATTAAGATAATTAGCTCATGCTAATTAGGTTAGGTTTTAGTCATCTGGCTATATATAGGTGTGTGACATCTCAAATAAAGTTTATTCCTGATGTACTCCAAGACTAGTGCTGTCTAGTTCTTGGGGGTTCCTATAACCAGATCCATTGGACTCATGTTCCAGGACTTAGGAAGCATTTACGGCGGACACCTTGAGTACAGGATCCGTCACAATCTGTAAAAAATAAATGAAAATAATAAATTGGGGTTACCTTTTCTGACTGTATCTGAGGGCCTGGCTGGGCTGTAAAAAGGGGAATTACAGGTTCTAGTGACGTATCGGGCAGCCATGTTGGATACAGTAGAACATCTGGGAGGCTAGTATGGGACCTGCCTCATTGATGGGATGCTCCGTTGCTAGCATCTGGTCTATCCTCTAGGAAGGTCACAGGACTGCTGGTGGATGCCTGCCTATCCCAGAGTGCTGCACTGCTGGTGGATGCCTGCTGGTGGATGCCCTGGAGTGCTGCACTGCTGGTGGATGCCTGCATATCATCCTGGAGTGCTGCGCTGCTGGTGGATGCCTGCTGGTGAATGCACTGGAGTGGTGCGCTGCTGGTGGATGTCTACACCTGCTCATATCTCCCGATTCTCCTTGTTAGAATCATATCTTCCTTGGTTTTCATCTCGGAGCCACTGCTTTCCACTGGCTCATAGTCGCTATTCAGAGTCTGACAGAGAGAGTTCCCTGCTACTCTCGTCTGACATACTCTGGAGTATCTGGAGAGTCTCCTCTGTGCTGTACGATCATTTTGTCATGTTGGCGGGCAGATGTGCCAGCTGGCGGGCAGATGTGTCAGATGGCGGGTGGCAGATGTGTCAGATGGCGGGCGGCAGATGTGTCAGATGGCGAGCGGCCATGTCAGATGGTGGGCGGCTAGATGTGCCTGATGTTGGCGGGCAGATGTGCCTGATGTTGGCAGGCGGCAGATGTGCCTGATGTTGGCGGGTGGCAGCAGGATGTGCCTGATGTTGGCAGGCGGCAGCAGGATGTGCCTGATGTTGGTGGGCGGCAGATGTGCCTGATGTTGGCGGGCGGCGGATGTGTCTGATGTTGGCAGGCGACAGATGTGCCTGGTGTTGGCGGGCGGCAGATGTGCCAGATGTTGGCGGGCGGCAGATGTACCAGATGTTGGCGGGCGGCAGATGTACCAGATGATGGCGGGCGGCTGATGTGCCAGCTGTTGGAGGGCAGATGTGCCAGTTGTTGACGGGCAGATGTTCACTGTATGACAGGTGTTTTCACTGTTTTGGGGACACTGTGTTTTGGGGACACTAGTTGGGTGATCAGTGGGTTAACAGCAGACAAACAGCTAAAAACTCACTGATCTCCCGGCTGCAGCACAGATTTTCTCTTCCTCTCCTCACTGACAGGCTCTGTGTGAGGAGAGGAAGAGATGAGAGCAGTTACACCGCTCTCTATTTGCAGTACATGACGACTATGATTGGACACAGTCGCCATGTGATCACATGGCCCTCCTGTCTTGTACAACTCGCCTGTCTCTGGGGGGGGCACAGGCAGATCGGGATTGCACCGCTGCACAGGCACCCCTGTCAAATGGAACCCCTATGTTTACAATACGATGGCTGTGATTAGACACATCAGCAGGCAAATGACAGTGCCCTCCGGCCGTTCCGAGATGCGGCGTGTCCGGGGGACATGCGCGCATCGGAATCATGTGGGTGCTGAAGGATGTTTGGAAACGTCCACTCAGAAGGAGAGAGCTCCCACCCGGCCATTTATGTGCAGTGGCCGGTCGGGAAGTGGTTAAGGACTGGGTCTATTTTTTACACCTAGTGTTTACAAGTTAAAATCATTTTTTTGCTAGAAAATTTGTTAGAACCCCCAAACATTATATATATTTTTTTTTTTTCAGACACCCTAGAAAATAAAATGGCGGTCGTAAAGTTAGCCCAATTTTTTTTTATATTGTGAAAGATAATGTTATGCTGAGTATATTTATACCCAACATGTCACGCTTAAAAATTGCGCCCGCTCGTGGAATGGCGACAAACTTTCACACTTATCCATAGGCAAAGTTTAAAAATGTCTACAGGTTGCCAGTTTTAAGTTATAGAGGAGGTCTTTTTCTAGAATTATTGCTCTCGCTCTAGTAATCGTGTCAATACCCCACATGTGTGGTTTGAACACCACATATGCGGGTGCGACTTACGTATGCATTCGCTCACTGTCCCTTTAAAAAAAAAAAAAATTTGATCACTTTTATTCCTTTTTACAACGAATGTAAACATCCCTTGTAATAGAAAAAAAGCATGACAGGACCTCTTTAATGTGAGATCTGTCAGAGACCTATCACATTTACATTTAAATGCAATAAAAAATAAAAAAACTTTTTTTTTTTTTCAATAAAAAAAAAATTCTCCTTTAAGACCATTGGGCTGAAGTGACTTTTGACATCGCTTCCTTCATCCAATGGTATGGAGTTGGGTGGGGGCTATCAATCCCTCACTCAACTTCATGCCTCTGAGGGGAAAGGATCGGATCATCTCCGTTGCTACCGACAGCTCGTGTAAGCGGCGGAGATGACTGGGGGGTGACACATCTCACGCCACCGATAAAAGTGGTCGTGTGGCGAATCCGCTGCAGAGACCACTTTTATCCGAAAGTGGATCGCCCGCCGTTACATGGTACATGGTACAGCAGGGACATATCAAGAATAAAAATTGTTAGGGTATCAAATGCTTTAAGATAAGCCAACCTTCAAACTAGTGTAGAGCCTTGCTATATACATTAAGTGTATTAATATTTTGTGTTACACTGCAGTTACTCTTTCAAGTGTTCCTATAATATTGAAGTGTTCCTCAGGCTGGGTTTACATATGAGCAGTATGCGGCTCACAGCAGAGGTCCAGTGTGTCCTGAATTTTGGGCTGAATTCGGACCTGAAACTGTCCAAAAGACGCACAGCATTTTTGTGCAAAGCACTCTGGACCTGCTGCAGAGATTTGTGAACCGGCTCCATAGAGAGCCGGACAAAATCTCCTGCTATTGCGAATTGGATGTGGGATCCCACATCCAATTCGCAATGGTGTGAACCCAGCCTAAAGCCAAGTCGTACTGATTATGTCAGCTACTGTTGAGCATTCTACATGTCTGTATTAGAGGGGTAACGTCTGATTTATGAGTCTTTACCAGTTCGGCCCATCACTGAAGAGCTTGTCTTAATTCTATGCGCTCCAGTAGAGAGGTGATAAATATTTGGGACAACCTTCCAGAGTATTCTTGAATGCCTGGATTCCTGCTCATAGGGATGGTTTGATGAGCTCTCTCTCTCTTGGGTTGAGGCTCCAGGGGTCGTGTGTTTTGGGTCTCCCTTTCTAGGGGATTGCTATAAGATGCCGGCTTACAAAAGTGAAAAAAGTATTTCATCTTTGAGGAAGCACCTGCAGCTGTTCTCCACGTGTGTAGAGGTGAGTCTTCTAAGTAGTCCTGACTTAGGAATGGCTACCAAAGTACCACTAAAACCATTCATCCCGAATAAGCTGCAGATCCATTGGTTGCTATAGACCAGCATAGCCTGTGGGATACGTAATGCATTTGAAGAAGATTAGAAGTCAGTCTGAGTTCTGAGACTGAATATGGGCATCCTGCTCGTTCTTCACCCTTCTTTCATTTCCTGCAATCTGCAAATAAATTGTACAAAATTTATACAAATTGACTAATACACTAGATAAAGAACCAGCCTTGAGCTGGATGTACCTGCACTGTTATGTCAAAGTAAGTGACCCTGGCTGTCATGCTCATTTAATGCTAATTAGAAGCTCTAAATTTATCCAAGGCCATATGTTAGTTCCAGATCAGTGCCTTACAAAGCAGTGAAGCCATCAATGGCTAGGCTATTAGTACTTTCAGAGTATACAATGACATCCCTTGTATTTATTTCAGTATAGGTTTCCATTAAGCAAGTTTAATTACAATGTCTAATATTACACTTGATAAAATTAAAGGTTTTCTTTTGTAATACCACAGAAATATGTGGAAACATTTGGGGTTGATTTATTAATGCAGTAGTTTTTTTGCAGAGTGAATGATGGTAAATAAGGTGAACCCATGCTCACTATAAACAAAAATGGTCACACAGTGGTTGAAGGACAAAAAGGTGAATGTCCTTGCATGGCCTAGTCAGAGCCCAGACTTAAACCCTATTAAAAAACTATGGAATCTGCGCACATAAACCGGGCGCAATGCTTGCTAAGAAACTCAGTGCCACATCTCGTGGCCATGAACCAATCCGCCTTTGTTCCGTCAATGGGGACCTCACTTCGGATCCGAACAAACTTTCTGCAGCCCTGGCAGACTTTCTAGCCCCACTTTACAGCAAACCTTCCCCCTTTCCTCTTAATCTCGCGGACGACTTCTTCCGCAATCTTCATCTTTCACCTCTCTCCTCAGCAGCCTGTGCGACTCTTAATGCTGACATTATTTAATTGGAGGTGGCTCAGGCCATTAAGGGCATTCGTGTTTTGAAGGCTCCATGCCCGGATGGCTTCACCGGACTATACTACCACAAGTTCTCCTCTCTTGCTCCCCCACCTGACGGCCTACTTTAATTGCATGAAACAAGGTGCGCTGCCCTCCCCAGACTCATTACGAGCTTACATCTCCATGATTCCTAAGACCATCGAGGAGGCCTATGAACCCCAGGTGTTTCGCCCAATTTCCCTATTAAATGAAGACGTGAAACTTTTAGGGAAAATCCTGTGCTTTCGTATTAACAAATACTTGCGCTCCTTGGTTCATAGAGACCAGGTTGGTTTCGTACCTGGCCGTCAGGCGGGGGACAATGTCCGGAAAGTTGTCCACTTGATCACCTTACTGCTGCAATGCAAAATCCCGGCTTTCTCCTTTCGCTTGATATATAAAAAGCCTTCGATACCCTCTCGTGGGACTATCTGTGTTACGTACTACAACATTGGGGTTTTGGAGATTCGATTCTGTCGTGGTTGTTGGCCCTTTACTCAACCCCCTCTGCCTCAGTCTGCTATGCTGGTTGCCTATCGCCCTCCTTTCCTATCTCCAGGGGAATGAGGCAAGGATTCCCTCTATCCCCGGTCCTTTTTGTGCTTGCCCTCGAACCGCTGGCCATTGCCCTTAGGGCAGACCCTAATATCACGGACATCCCTTACGCAGGTGACAGCTTTAAATTGAACATGTTCGCTGACGATGCTCTCCTGACCCTCACCAACCCTATTGTCACCCTACCAAACCTCCAGGCCCTTCTAACCCGCTTTGCTACTATTTCAGGCCTTCAAATCAACCCACACAAAACAACTGCCCTGAACGTAACTCTCCCAGGTCCCCTAGCCTTACATCTCCAATCTTCCTTCCCCTACCGTTGGGCAAGCTCCTCACTGGACTACTCGGGCATCAAGTAGACTTACTCTTATGGTTCCCTTTTCTCTGGCAACTACTACCCACTCTTGTGCACTATCATGGCTCTCATGGCGTCTTGGCGAATCCCCACTTTATCCTGGATCGGCCGTATCCACGCAGTCAAGATGACTATTCTCCCAAAGATTCTTTACTTTTTGACTTTTTAACTCTTCCTGTCCGGGTCCCTGCCTTCTATCTGCGGCTACTTTAAAACAGACTCCTCACCTTTATCTGGGCACATAAACGCCCCAGGGTTTCCCGCTCTACTCTCTATGCTCATAGGTTACGGGGTGGGCTGGGCGTTCCGGACGTTGCAAAGTACTATCAGGCAGCTCAAATTTCCCAACTCTCCATGCTCCATGCAACATCTGACATCCCCATGTGGGTTCTTCTGGAGGTACCTAACTGCGCGCCGGTCCCTATCTCGGCCTTGTTGTGGCTACCCCCTAAAATGCGACCGCCTTCTGCCAGCCCCCTCATGATACACAGTCTGAAATGATGGAACTCGATACAATACTCAGGCAAACTTATGTCCCCATTCCTGCCGCTGCTTCAAATCTTGAATAATCCTTTGTTCCCACCTGGCTCGGAACAACCCCACATTTTTTCGTGGTGGCCTGCCCATGGGTTCTCACTGGTTCGTCACTTTCTTAATACCCGCGCCTTCCCCATGGGGTCCTCGATTCAAGAGACCCATGAAGCTCTTCCGTTACATTCAGCTGCAACACTGGATAACTTCCCTCCGGCACCTTGGCTCCTTTCCATATCAAATGACAGCCTTTGAGCACACCTGCCAGCATTGTCCAGGTGCTCGTGGCACCATCTCTATGATCTACTCCCTACTAACTGCCGGCAGCACTTCCGCTACCCTTTCCTATGTGCTTAAATGGGAATGTGACCTGTCCCCCATTGATTTAGCAGACTGGAGTAAGGCCTGGTCCAGCATAGCAAAATGCTCTTTTAACACTGCCACGTTGGAGGCGGCCTATAAGGTCCTTCTGCGCTGGTACTGGGTCCCAGCCCATATCGCCAAGTCAAACCCATCATGTAATGACAGATGCTTTCAGGGTTGTGATCAACGAGGAGATGAACTGCACACATGGCGGTCTTGCCCCCATCTTGTAGGATTCTGGTCAAGGGTCTTTGGCCTACTATTCTCCCTATTTCATGTCCCCTTCCACAAGGACCCCAAATTTGAATTACTCCATTGCCCGATCCCGGGCTCAAACATCGGCTCAAACATCGGCTCATCCCTATTGACAATGCTGATTCAGAAGCTTTTATTGCTATGAAGAGCTTGATGAATGTTCGACTGATAAGTAAAAGAAAAGAAAATTCACTTTGGAGTAGTTTAAGTAGTTTGGTCCCCCCCCCCCCCAATTCCATACCAGGCTCTTCATGTAGCAGACCCTTATGCGAGCACGCGCAACCTGGCAGGCCGCAGGAAAAAGAGGGGGGCGAGAGAGAGAGCGCCCCCTCCTGAACCGTAAAAAGCACCTTGTCATTGATCATCCCCACAACCCTTGTCCAGTGGTTGTGGGGGTCTGCGGGCGGGGGCTTATTCCTGTCCTTTTCCCCCTGTGTGAAATGGTAACGAGGTACAAATGTACCCTGCCATTTCACAAAAAAAGTGTGAAAATTGTTGACACGGCTTGGGGACAAGACCTTTATTAAAAAATAAAAAAATAAAAATGTTCCATTCTTCTTCTTCGCTCGCCCCAAAGGAATGAAAAACGAAAAAAAAAAAGGCGCACGCGGCCACCGATTGCTTCCTTGGGAGGCACCTTAACAGTTCTTTTATAACTGAGGTGGGGCCACATGGTGACCCCACCCCCCTCTGACACACGGGGCATCCCTAGTGTCAAAAACATATTTATTTATTATTTGTTTGCTTTTAAGGGTAAATGAGAGATCTGAGGGCTTTTTGACCCTCTCAAGAAAGAGGACCTGTCATGCTTATTTCTCTTACAAGGGATGTTTACATTCCTTGTAATAGGAATAAAAGTGTTAAAAAATGTATAAAAAATAAAGGGACAGTGTAAAAATAAAAAGTAAAATAAATAAGAAAAAAAAATGTAAAGTGTTCCATCCCTCATACGTAAGTCGCGCCCGCATATGTAAACGGTGTCCAAACCACACATGTTGGGTATTGCCACGATTGTTAGAACGAGAGCAATAATTGCAGCCCAGGATCTCCTCTGTAACTCTAAACAGGTAACCTGTTAAAATTTTAAAGCTTCGTCTAAGGAGATTTTTAAGTACCGTAGTTTGTCGCCATTCCACGAGCTTGCACAATTTTAAAGCATGACACGTTAGTTATCTATTTATTGGCGTAACATCAGATTTTCGATTATAGAAAAAATTGGGCTAATTTTACTGTCTTTTTTTTTGTTTTTTTTCACTAAAGTGTGATTTTTCCCCAAAAAATTGCGTTTGAAAGACCATTGCACAAATACAGTGTGACATAAAATATTGCAACAACCACCATTTTATTCTATATATAATGTTTGGGGGTTCTAAGTACCGTAATTTTTTAGCAAATAATACTGACTTTTACCGACAAAAAAATTCAGAAAAAGGCCTTGTCTTTTAGTGGATAACCCCCATAAATCCAACATGTTTCTTGTGACAAAAAATTAGATGCCCTTGGGGCGTCTGCTTTCCAAAAAAAGGGTAATTTCAGAGGTTTGTATACAATTCCAGCATTTTAATTTTCACAAAAAGTTCTATCTGTGACAAAAAATGGTATACAGTAACACTCATTTGGTACAACTTTGCATGACGAAGTAATTGTCAGTCAAACTATCTGACAGCATTCACACTTCATGTAGTAGAAACGCACATTCTCGCTTGCGTTTTTTCTGTGTTTTTTTTATCGTTTTTCTACACATCACACATAGGGGTTGCCCTACTCGTAACAAACGGTCCAAAGAAGCTCCAGAACCTTTTCGGCATGGTGCATTTTTTCAGCTTGCGTTTTGGCATGTTTCCAGTGCGGTTGCCACATCTGCTAACTGTGCTTGGGGTGCCATCAACAATTAATGGTACTGGAAGCGCAATGTACGTTTGTAGCGCATTTCCAAAACACGCGGCAAATTGCACATTTTCTTCCACTTTACCAGACACATAAAAGCAAGCTAACATCGCTGAAAACTGAAAAATGGCCTGGTAATGGAGTATTACAGGCTGGTACTCAAGTGGTTAAATACTGTATGGTAATGCTAAATTTGTGGAATGGTTACAAAAGTTTTAACCTATGGTGACAAATATTTAGGTGGTGCTGACTGCCTCTTGTTTAATTTTTTTTCAGACTAAAAAATTTTAATTTTACATGTGGAATGCACATATTTATCTAATGTGATGAGTAGTAAAGTATTGCTATAAGCCTTGGTCATTTGTTTGGGAAAGCACTAAACGTGTAATGAGAAGGACTGCTAAGAGAAATCTTTTTATGATAGAAAGATGCCAGAGCCACTGCAGGTGAATTTGTAGGTACAAAATAGTTCAGTGTATAGTATTCATAATAGTGTTGTGTGTAACATTCTGCTTTTCCAGGCTACAGGTATCTGCCTCTGGTTCCCCCCACCCTCCTGGGAATATACATAATTCATGTGCTCCATGTGTACAGTGGAGCAGGAGAGGGTGGAGGTGCCAGTGCAAGCTGAACAGGTGCGGCTACAGGTGAGTTCTTCCATGTATATGCCTAGTGACAGCTTTATCATATTTGAGAATGGAGCATTTTTTACAAAAACTGCAGAAACAAGTTATGTCTATCATATGGATACAAAATCAGTTGCCTAATGGATTTGACTTTCTCTGTATGGTTTGCATGCAGAATGTTCCTTAAAGTGGATCTGAACTCAGAAAGTCAAGATTTACTATGTTATAGAGACTATTTAGAAATGCTTTATATTAAAGTCATCATTTTCCTCAGTGGGCTGCTAATAACAGAACTTATGTGCTCCTGCTGTAGCTTTTATCATTTGTCTCCTCTGAGCTTGCTCCTCATACTGCCGCACTGCCTGACTCCAGGTACATGGCTGCCCCCTGGGCCTGCTGGAATCTATGGAGCCCAGCCAGAGTCTCCAGCTCATGTTTACTACCAACTAGGGTTGGCACCTGTCCAGGATTCACCCGGACAGTCCAGGTTTTGAACCATGTGTTCGGGTTTCAGGCAGACTGAAACCCAGACATATTATTCAGACTGGTCTGTGGCTCCCCAAGTAATCAAGATAGTCGCACACAAATCTGTTGCCATCCGGGAGCTGTGGGCAGCTATCTCGGAGCAGGTTTGGCATCACTGGGGGCAGGGCGATGATTACAGAAACAGCAATCTGGCCACACCCATAGTTTGCTGTGGCACGCTATGCTCACTGTATTACACTCCTTGGGGAACGCAAAGGTGTCCCAGGCTGCAAAGTGTACGGGTGGCAACCCTACTACCAACTCTGGCTATGTGAGTGCTCCGTGTGCTTGCTGGGACCTATAGAGTCCCACTGGACCCTCCAGCTTATTGTTTGCTCCCCACTCCAGGTATATAAGTGCCCTCTATACATGCTGGGACCTACAGAGTCCCACTAGAGTCTCCAGTTCATGTGTGCTCCCAACTACAGCTATGTGGATACCCTCTGTTCTTGCTGAGACATATAAAGTTCTACTGGAGTCTCTATTTCATGTGTGCTCCCCACCTCAGGTATGTGGATGCCCTCTGTTCCTGCTGGGACCTATAGAGTCCCACTAGAGTCTCCAGTTCATGTGTGCTCCCAACTACAGCTATGTGGATACCCTCTGTTCTTGCTGGGACCTATAGAGTCCCACTGGAATCTCCAGTTCATGTCTACTCCCAACTACAGATATGTGGGTGCCCCCTGTGCCTGCTGGGACCTATAGAGTCCCACTGGAGTCTCCAATTCATATGTGCTCTCAACTCCATGTATGTGAGCGCCCTCTATTCTTGCTGGGACCTACAGAGTCCTACTGGAGTCTCCAGTTCATGTGTGCTAGCAACCAGGGGCAGACTGACCATTCGACCACTCAGGCACTGCCCGAGGGCCCCGGGCCACTAGGGGGCCCCATCAGGGTTGCCAGGGACAGTATGTAAAAATCTGTGGTTTTTTTTTACATCTGTTTCCAAAATGTCCCTTACCGACATCCTTTTGGTCTAAAAATCCAGAGATTATAGCTGCCCCACCTCTCCAGTACCTTCTCAGCCAATAGAAACATGTCTGTGTATACTGTGTGTACATGTACGTGTATACTATGTGATTGTATACTGTGTGTGTGTGTGTGTATACTGTGTGGCCCCATAATCTCTGATTGCCTGGGGCCCCCATAATCTCCTATTGCCGGGGGCCCCATGAGTTGTCAGTCCGCCCCTGCTCCCAACTCAAGGTATGTGGGTTCCCCCTGTGCCTGCTGAGACATTTAGAGTCCTTCTGGAGTCTCTAGTTCAGGGGTCTCAAACTGGTGGCCCTTCAGCTGTTGCGAAACTGCAAGTTCCATCATGCCTCTGCCTGTGGGAGTCATGCTTGTAACTGTCAGCCTTGCAGTGCATCATAAGACTTGTAGTTTTGCAACAGCTGGAGGGCCACCAGTTTGAGACCCCTGCTCTAGTTCATGTGTGTGCCCCACTCCAGGTATGTGAGTGCCTGCTGGGACCTATAGAGTCCCAATGGAGTCTCGAGTTCATGTGTGCTCCCAACTACAAATATGTGGGTGCTCTCTGTGCCTGATGGGATCTATAGAGTGCCACTGGAGTCTCCAGTTCATGTCTGCTCCCAACTACAGATATGTGGGTGCCCCCTGTGCCTGCTGGGACCTATAGAGTCCCATAGAGTCTCCAATTCATGTGCACTCCTGTTTAGAACTACAATCTTACATGTAGCCATTCCCTAGAGGGACACAGAGTCAAGGCTATGCTGCCAATTTAAATTCTCGTAGAGGAGGAGGGTAGGTTTTATTTTGGCTCGGAGTCCCTCTTGCTCTGCCTATGTGTGTGGCGCTGGGAACAGCTGCATGTAAGTTTGTAGTTCTAAACAGCGCACACTAATGCCCCATACACACGGTCGGAAATTCCGATGGAAAATGTCCTATTGGACCATGTTGTCGGAAAATCTGACCGTGTGGGGGCTTCATCTGACTTTTTCAGTCGGAATCTCCGACGGAAAAAAATTTCCGACAACAAAATCCGATCAGACTTTTTCCAATCGTGTGTAGAGAATTCTGACGGACAAAGTGCCACGCATGCTCAGATCACATTAGGAGACCAAACCTATTGGCTAATAGCCTCTACGTAGTTCCGTCGTACGCAATGAACGTCACCACGTTCAGAATGATTGGATTTTCCGACAACTTTGTCCGACCGTGTGTATGCAACACCAGTGTTGGACAAAATCCGTCGGAAAAAGTCTGACAGATTTTGTGGTCGGAATTTCCGACCGTGTGTACGGGGCATTAGTGGAATCTCCAGAACGACTCTAAAGCCCCATACACACGGTAGGATTTTCCGATGGATTCTGTCCTATCGGACAATGTTGTCGGAAAATCAGACCGTGTGTAGGCACCATCGGACAGTTTCCATCAGATTGTCTGACGGACAAAGTCCTATCTCCTGCTGGATAGATTTTTTGACAACAAAGTCCGATCACACCAAATCCGATCGTGTGTAGCGAATTCCAACCGGACAAAGTGCTACGCATGCTCAGATCACATTACAAGACCAAAGCTATTGGCTAATAGCCTCTACGTAGTTCCGTCGTAGGCAACGTTCCGACAACTTTGTCCGACCGTGTGTACGCAAAACCAACATCAGACAAAGTATGACGGACATGGTCTGACGGACCTGGTCCTCGGATAATCCGCGCGTGTGTATGGGGCTTTAGGGCTGATTCCCACCTATGCATTTTAAGTGCTTTTTGAATTTTGCAGATTTGCTCTACAGAACGTGTTCCATAGGAAACCATGTTAAATGGACTGTAGTGCAAATCTGCAAAATGCAAAAAGCACTAAAAATGCATAGGTGTGAATCCAGCCTAAAGGTCCCAGCAGCCACAAGGGGCAGCAACAAGTGCATGTAAGTTCTGCTATGGTATTAGAAACCCATTTAGGCTGGATTCACACCTATGCATTTTTTGTGCTTTTTGCATTTTGCAGATTTGCACTACAGTCCATTTAACATGGTTTCCTATGGTACACGTTCTGTAGTGAAAATCTGCAAAATGCAAAAAGCACAAAAAAAGCATAGGTGTGAATCAGGCCTTAGGGAAAAATGGATACATTTTACTTTAATTGTTCCTAAGCAGTACCTACAAAAATCTTTTTGTCCTGAGTTTCTCCTGAAATAAAGTGTATTTCCTAGTATCTGAGGGTGCCTATGCAATCTTGTGCTTACAGCGTCGTAACTGTGCATCTGCATTGTGAGATATATGGTACTGCTCCCTCTGACTGAGATTGGTGATCAATATTGTTTTCTCCCTGCTGAAAGCCTTAACATAAGGAAGCAAAACCCTGTTCATAGTGCAGAACAAGGCATGATAAGTCAGTAAAGGATAAAAGATAAGATGAGTCCTTTGCCCTCTGCCTAGGGTTGCCACCTTTTCCTCAAGCCATGACCAAGTACCACATAGCTACATTTCTGAGCTGCCCACCTATACACTCCCACCCCCTTACCTTTCCCAGTAATGGAGACCACACCGTGCTGGAGTGTAAAATAGGCCGTAGCAGCCCCTTTATTAAATACCAAAATATATATAAATAACTTTATAAATAACTTTTATAAACAAATAAACAAACCAATAAACAGTAACAAGAACACGTGACGTAGGCCTATAGCTGACATTACCCCCCCCCCCCCACCCAAATTACCATAAACAACAACTCGTGCACTGCGGTCATCTCAACTGTAACTAGGCCTCAAGCTGACATACTAGCTCAGAGACAAAACTATTCCCGCAGTGCAGTCATCCACCATATTCCCACATCACTTGTAAGGAATATACCAAACGGCCCATATCACCAATGGGTCCCGCATCAAGTTTTCTGTGGGGAGGGGGTTTCTTCTCTATGCCTACGTCACACAACATCCGCCAACGCTACGACATCCAATGATCCTGTAAAACATTATTATATACCTGTGAAGAGAAAAGTTAAAACAAAGGGCGGGAACTTTCCTAACAGCAGACTGACTCTGAGGAGGAGGATCCCTCCCCTTCCTGCTGCCTGGCTCCACCCACCTTGCAATCCTTAAACGGCCATACACAAAAATGGCATGTTGACTTTATTCATGCCAGCCCTGCGCTGATCCCTTCGTTCATAGCTGCGGGCTGTTCGAACCCGAACACTTTAGCGGCGCATGGCAAATTTTTTTGTGGTATACACTACAGGATTTTAAAGACCTGGAGGAGAGCAATAATGCGTCATGCTTAGTGTGGATGGTAACTACTGGTACCGTCCACTGCCCTACTGACACCGTCCACTGCCCTACTGACACCGTCCACTCCCCTACTGACACCGTCCACTGCCCTACTGACACCGTCCACCTCCCTCCCCACAGACTCCCTTCCCTTATATCGGTCCCCCCCCCTCGATTAGATCAGGGAACCCACCCACCAGTGTCCCCTGCCCCGAAAAAACCCCATTGGACTGCCTTACCGAGAGCCGCTTCAAGCCAGGAAGTGTGGGAGCCGGAATTTGGGGGTGGAGTTCCTCTATTGTAGTGCTGTTTTCCTTCCTTCCATTGTGTGGGGAGCCTTGGGGAGAAGTGTGTCGGCAAGACACAGGATTCAGGACACATCTGAACTGGTGCACCCACTCACAAGGCTGCTGTTAGTAATTATTGGGGCCCCATACAGCTATACTCATGGGGCCCCCATCCCCTGAGGAATGAAAGAGGTGGGGGAGGGAGGTGAGAAAGGGGAAGGTAAGAGGAGGAGGTGAGAGAGAGGCGGTGGTGAGGGGGGTGAGAGAGAGGAGGAGGTGAGAGAAAGGGGGGAGGAGGCAGGAGAGAGAGGGGGGGAGAGTGGGGGGTGGGGTGAGATGGTGGGGGTGAGAGGGATGGGGATGATAGAGAGGGGGGTGGGGTGAGAGGGTGGGGGTGAGTGAGAGGCTGAAAGAGAGTGTGTGAGAGAGAAAAAGGGGGGCTGACACAGAGCAGGGGGGGGTGACACAGAGGAGGGGGAGCTGACACAGAGGAAGGGGGAGCTGACACAGAGGAGGGGGGGTGACACAGAGGAGGGGGTGATGACACAGAGGAGGGGGGGACGACACAGAGGAGGGGGGGGACGACACAGAGGAGGGGGGGACGACACAGAGGAGGGGGGGACACAGAGGAGGGGGGGATGACACAGAGGAGGGGGGGATGACACAGAGGAGGGGGGATGACACAGAGGAGGGGGTATGACACAGAGGAGGGGGTATGACACAGAGGAGGGGGGGATGACACAGAGGAGGGGGGGTGTTACAGAGGAGGGGGGTATGACACAGAGGAGGGGGGGGGGTGACACAGAGGAGGGGGGTGACACAGAGGAGGGGGGTATGACACAGAGGAGGGGGGTATGACACAGAGGGGGGGTGTTACAGAGGAGGGGGGTGACACAGAGGAGGGGGGATGACACAGAGGAGGGGGGGGATGACACAGAGGAGGGGGGTATGACACAGAGGAGGGGGGGTGACACAGAGGAGGGGGGTGACACAGAGGAGGGGGGTATGACACAGAGGAGGGGGGTATGACACAGAGGAGGGGGGTATGACACAGAGGGGGGGGTGTTACAGAGGAGGGGGGGTGACACAGAGGAGAGGGGGGATGACACAGAGGAGGGGGGATGACACAGAGGAGGGGGGGGGGATGACATAGAGGAGGGGGGGATGACACAAAGGAGGGGGGGGGTGTTACAGAGGAGGGGGGATGACACAGAGGAGGGGGGGATGACACAGAGGAGGGGGTATGACACAGAGGAGGGGGGTATGACACAGAGGAGGGGGGTATGACACAGAGGAGGGGGTGTTACAGAGGAGGGGGGTGACACAGAGGAGGGGTGTTACAGAGGAGGGGGGTATGACACAGAGGAGGGGGGTATGACACAGAGGAGGGGGGTGACACAGAGGAGGGGGGTGACACAGAGGAGGGGGGTATGACACAGAGGAGGGGGTATGACACAGAGGAGGGGGGTATGACACAGAGGGGGGGGTGTTACAGAGGAGGGGGGGATGACACAGAGGAGGGGGGGATGACACAGAGGAGGGGGGATGACACAGAGGAGGGGGGGGGATGACATAGAGGAGGGGGGGGATGACACAGAGGAGGGGGGGTGTTACAGAGGAGGGGGATGACACAGAGGAGGGGGGGATGACACAGAGGAGGGGGTATGACACAGAGGAGGGGGGTATGACACAGAGGAGGGGGGTATGACACAGAGGAGGGGGTGTTACAGAGGAGGGGGGTGACACAGAGGAGGGGGTGTTACAGAGGAGGGGGATGACACAGAGGGGGGGTGTTACAGAGGAGGGGGGATGACACAGAGGAGTGGGGATGACACAGAGGAGGGGGGATGACACAGAGGAGGGGGGGGGTGACACCGAGGGGGGGATTACACAGAGGAGGGGGGTGACACAGAGGAGGGGGGATGACACAGAGGAGGGGGGGTGACACAGAGGAGGGGGGTGACACAGAGGAGGGGGGTGGTGACACAGAGGAGGGGGGTGGTGACACAGAGGAGGGGGGTGGTGACACAGAAGAGGGGGGGTGTTACAGAGGAGGGGGGGTGTTACAGAGGAGGGGGGGTGACACAGAGGAGGGGGGTGACACAGAGGAGGGGGGTGACACAGAGGAGGGGGGTGACACAGAGGAGGGGGGGTGTTGCAGAGGAGGGGGGGTGTTGCAGAGGAGGGGAGGGATATACACACTCAGATACATGCAAACAAACACTTAGATATATATATATATTGCACATATACTCAATTATATACATATACACACACACTGAGATACACACAAACAGGCATAAATACACTTGACACAACATACTGTGAGATAAATACTTACATATGTAGTCTGCAGTCGTGCAGCTCCTTCCTCTGCCCGCCCACACACATTCACAGCTCTCTCCACTAGATTAGTCTGTGAACAGACTCCTGACAGGGCTCCAGTAGCCGGGACTAGAAGCAGAGCATCGGCAAATGCGGCCCGGGGGTTCTGTATCCCTCCACAGAGAGAAAGAAGTCCCTTGTATTTAGGGCTGTTTCCATCAAGACAGTTACATATATGTAAAGATATGTGACTTTCTGATACATGTTATGGATCCTAAACTTTGATTAAGCTTCTATGGGGGTGTTATAAGTATTTTTGAGGATGCCCTGGTGGCTGGTGTCCGGGTGACAGGCAGTCAGAAACCCGGGCAGAGGATGTAAAAACCGGACTGTCCGGGTGAATCCCGGACAGGTGGCAACCCTACCTCTGCCTGACATTTTGGGCATAGCTTCTAGAGTTCAGTTCTTCTTTAAAGTAGATCTAAACCCAAATGGATCACATTTAGTTTGCTGAAGACTATGTATTATAAAAAAAACTGGCATGTTTCAAGAAAAAAAATGTGTAGCACTACCTCCACAGGGGCTGCACAGCCAGGCAACACGCACTTTCCACTTGCACCCAGATACAAGAAGTCAGTCCCTTGGCTTGTTTTTGTTGATTTTATTAGGGGATAAAAACTTGAATAGGGTGAAAGGATTTTACAATCTTCCTCTCTTTGTACAAAATCCTGGAGAGGAGACACAGTGCCTCTAATTGCAGCACGTATGGAACAATTAGTAGTACTAAGTCAGCTACTCATGACTGCTGAGGCGCAATGGGCTTAGGTCTGCTGGCAATGTCAAGGCTCTCTTTCCCTAGGGGGCACAAGAGGCCTTCATGACTGCTGAGGCACAATGGGCTTAGGTCTAGAGTTGAGCCTGGATGTTCAGGTTCGGCGGGTTCGGCTGAACTTCGGAAAAAAGTCCGGGTTCGGGACCGAACTTGACCCGAACTTGACCCCGAACTCCGAACCCCATTGAAGTCAATGGGGACCCGAACTTTTGAAGACTAAAATGGCTGTAAAAAAGTCATGGAAAGGGCTAGAGGGCTGCAAATGGCAACAAAATGTTGTTCAGAGCATGGCAAGTTCTCTGCAAACAAATGTGGATAGGGAAATAACTTAAAATAACATAAAAAAAATTAAAAATACAAATAAAATGCTGGAGGCCCCCTTCTCAGCAGAAGAGGTACAGGAAGTCATTAAGAACCTCAGAAACTCAACGGCACGATGCCGCACATATGGTGGGAATACCCCAGAGTACGCACTTTTTTTGAAATGTATTTCCAATATCAGAATCCACGGACAGTGTCTAAAGCGTGTATGAACACGCAGAAAATGCTATTGGGAAAAAAAAAAACACAGCAAAATTAAAATTTTTTGCAATGTTTTTCCAATATCAGAATACACGGACAGTGTCTAAAGCGTGTATGAACACGCAGAAAATGCTATTGGGAAAAAAATAACAAAGCAAAATTACATTTTTTTGCAATGTTTTTCCAATATCAGAATACACGGACAGTGTCTAAAGCGTGTATGAACACGCAGATAATGCTATTGGAAAAAAAAACACAGCAAAATTAAATTTTTTGCAATGTTTTTCCAATATCAGAATACACGGACAGTGTCTAAAGCGTGTATGAACACACAGAAAATGCTATTGGGAAAAAAAAAAAACACAGCAAAATTAAAATTTTTTGCAATGTTTTTCCAATATCAGAATACACGGACAGTGTCTAAAGCGTGTATGAACACGCAGAAAATGCTATTGGGAAAAAAATAACACAGCAAAATTTAATTTTTTTGCAATGTTTTTCCAATATCAGAATACACGGACAGTGTCTAAAGCGTGTATGAACACGCAGAAAATGCTATTGGGAAAAAAAAACACAGCAAAATTAAATTTTTTTGCAATGTTTTTCCAATTTCAGAATACACGGACAGTGTCTAAAGCGTGTATGAACACGCAGAAAATGCTATTGGGAAAAAAAACAGCAAAATTAAATTTTTTGCAATGTTTTTCCAATATCAGAATACACGGACAGTGTCTAAAGCGTGTATGAACATGCAGAAAATGCTATTGGGAAAAAAAGACAGCAAAATTAAATTTTTTGCAATGTTTTTTCAATATCAGAATACACGGACAGTGTCTAAAGCTTGTATGAACACGCAGAAAATGCTATTGGGAAAAAATAACACAGCAAAATAATTTTTTTTTGCAATGTTTTTCCAATATCAGAATACACGGACAGTGTCTAAAGCGTGTATGAACACGCAGAAAATGCTATTGGGAAAAAAAAACACAGCAAAATTAAAAATTTTTGCAATGTTTTTCCAATATCAGAATACACGGACAGTGTCTAAAGCGTGTATGAACATGCAGATAATGCTATTGGAAAAAAAAACACAGCAAAATTAAATTTTTTGCAATGTTTTTCCAATATCAGAATACACGGACAGTGTCTAAAGCGTGTATGAACACACAGAAAATGCTATTGGGGAAAAAAAAAAAACACAGCAAAATTAAAATTTTTTGCAATGTTTTTCCAATATCAGAATACACGGACAGTGTCTAAAGCGTGTATGAACACGCAGAAAATGCTATTGGGAAAAAAATAACACAGCAAAATTTTATTTTTTTGCAATGTTTTTCCAATATCAGAATACACGGACAGTGTCTAAAGCGTGTATGAACACGCAGAAAATGCTATTGGGAAAAAAAAAAACACAGCAAAATTAAAATTTTTTGCAATGTTTTTCCAATATCAGAATACACGGACAGTGTCTAAAGCGTGTATGAACACGCAGAAAATGCTATTGGGAAAAAAAAAAACACAGCAAAATTAAATTTTTTTGCAATGTTTTTCCAATATCAGAATACACGGACAGTGTCTAAAGCGTGTATGAACATGAAGAAAATGCTATTGGGAAAAAAAAGACAGCAAAATTAAATTTTTTTGCAATGTTTTTCCAATATCAGAATACACGGACAGTGTCTAAAGCGTGTATGAACACGCAGAAAATGCTATTGGGAAAAAAAACAGCAAAATTAAATTTTTTGCAATGTTTTTTCAATATCAGAATACACGGACAGTGTCTAAAGCTTGTATGAACACGCAGAAAATGCTATTGGGAAAAAATAACACAGCAAAATAATTTTTTTTTGCAATGTTTTTCCAATATCAGAATACACGGACAGTGTCTAAAGCGTGTATGAACACGCAGAAAATGCTATTGGAAAAAAAAAACACAGCAAAATTAAAAATTTTTGCAATGTTTTTCCAATATCAGAATACACGGACAGTGTCTAAAGCGTGTATGAACACGCAGAAAATGCTATTGGGAAAAAAATAACAAAGCAAAATTAAATTTTTTTGCAATGTTTTTCCAATATCAGAATACACGGACAGTGTCTAAAGCGTGTATGAACACGCAGATAATGCTATTGGGGAAAAAAACACAGCAAAATTAAATTTTTTGCAATGTTTTTCCAATATCAGAATACACGGACAGTGTCTAAAGCGTGTATGAACACGCAGAAAATGCTATTGGGAAAAAAAAAACACAGCAAAATTAAAATTTTTTGCAATGTTTTTCCAATATCAGAATACACGGACAGTGTCTAAAGCGTGTATGAACACGCAGAAAATGCTATTGGGAAAAAAAAAACACAGCAAAATTAAATTTTTTTGCAATGTTTTTCCAATATCAGAATACACGGACAGTGTCTAAAGCGTGTATGAACATGAAGAAAATGCTATTGGGAAAAAAAAGACAGCAAAATTAAATTTTTTTGCAATGTTTTTCCAATATCAGAATACACGGACAGTGTCTAAAGCGTGTATGAACACGCAGAAAATTCTATTGGGAAAAAAAAACAGCAAAAATTAAATTTTTTGCAATGTTTTTTCAATATCAGAATACACGGACAGTGTCTAAAGCTTGTATGAACACGCAGAAAATGCTATTGGGAAAAAATAACACAGCAAAATTATTTTTTTTTGCAATGTTTTTCCAATATCAGAATACACGGACAGTGTCTAAAGCGTGTATGAACACGCAGAAAATGCTATTGGAAAAAAAAAAACACAGCAAAATTAAAAATTTTTGCAATGTTTTTCCAATATCAGAATACACGGACAGTGTCTAAAGCGTGTATGAACACGCAGAAAATGCTATTGGGAAAAAAATAACAAAGCAAAATTAAATTTTTTTGCAATGTTTTTCCAATATCAGAATACACGGACAGTGTCTAAAGCGTGTATGAACACGCAGATAATGCTATTGGGGAAAAAAACACAGCAAAATTAAATTTTTTGCAATGTTTTTCCAATATCAGAATACACGAACAGTGTCTAAAGCGTGTATGAACACGCAGAAAATGCTATTGGGAAAAAAATAACACAGCAAAATTTAATTTTTTTGCAATGTTTTTCCAATATCAGAATACACGGACAGTGTCTAAAGCGTGTATGAACGCGCAGAAAATGCTATTGGGAAAAAAAAAAACACAGCAAAATTAACATTTTTTGCAATGTTTTTCCAATATCAGAATACACGGACAGTGTCTAAAGCGTGTATGAACAAGCAGAAAATGCTATTGGGAAAAAAAAAACACAGCAAAATTAAATTTTTTTGCAATGTTTTTCCAATATCAGAATACACGGACAGTGTCTAAAGGGTGTATGAACACGCAGAAAATGCTATTGGGAAAAAAAAGCACAGCAAAATTAAAAATTTTTGCTATGTTTTTCCAATATCAGAATACACGGACAGTGTCTAAAGCTTGTATGAACACGCAGAAAATGCTATTGGGAAAAAAATAACACAGCAAAATAATTTTTTTTTGCAATGTTTTTCCAATATCAGAATACACGGACAGTGTCTAAAGCGTGTATGAACACGCAGAAAATGCTATTGGGAAAAAAAACACAGCAAAATTAAAAATTTTTGCAATGTTTTTCCAATATCAGAATACACGGACAGTGTCTAAAGCGTGTATGAACACGCAGAAAATGCTATTGGGAAAAAAAACACAGCAAAATTAAAATTTTTTGCAATGTTTTTCCAATATCAGAATACACGGACAGTGTCTAAAGCGTGTATGAACACGCAGAAAATGCTATTGGGAAAAAAAAAAAACACAGCAAAATTAATTTTTTTTGCAATGTTTTTCCAATACCAGAATACACACAGAGTATGGTGTATCTCTTACTAATATATGCAGTGCAGTGATGGTGCACTGAGCTTGCAGGTAAAACTTTTATATTTTGTCTGGCACTGGCCTCATGGCACTGTTAAAAGACTGTGCACTGCACCCCAGCCAGGGTACAATTGATTTAGGAATCTCTTGAATAATTATCTCTGCCTCTTTCTTTTCCTTAATAAAGAAACTCTCTACTCTACTCTAGCTATCTAGATCGCTCACTGATCTAACTAATTTGAAGAAAGTTTAAGGAATGTGGACTGACTTTATCACACTAACTCCTAAAATCCTCTCTCAGCAGCACAGGAACCTGTCTATAGCAGAATGACGCTGTGTGCTGTGTGTCTGGACTATATATAGAGACATGGTCAAATGCTGCACTGCCCAATCACAGCCATGTCATTAGTAGGCATGGCTGTGATGGCTTCTAAGGGCACACTAGTAAAACTAGCGTCGATTGGCTGCCCTGCAGCTTGTAAAAGGCGCCAATACATCGCCGAACACCGGACCCGAACCCAAACTTACAGCCAATAGTTCGGGTTCGGGTCCGGGACCCGAACACCCAAAAGTCCGGTACGGACCCGAACTTTACAGTTCAGGTTCGCTCAACCCTACTTAGGTCCCAATTAACATAACACAATGGGATCAAGTCCCCCACTACCCTTGCCCTTTACCCCATTAAAGACACTTACAACCATTAGGTTGGAAAGGGCAAGGCCACAGCTTTATTAAATTCCAACACATAACATGTGAACATATTCAACCAGTGCCAGTCACAGTCGTACTGTGAGTACTTAACCAAAAGAAGTGGGGCCTGTCCTTACCATAAGTGCTGGACAGACAGCCTACTTCCAATTTTTCATCAAGGGCATAGCCCATTACAGCAACTTTAACTGCTGGCAAGGTCAAGAAAACCACCAACCGCCCGACAGTTAATAACTGACAAGCGCCCCAACGCAGCCAGCGCCTGTTCCACACCTCGCTGTAGGCCAAGGTTGAAAATGTCCAACCCAATGTCATTAAGGTAAACGCCATCTGGCCTCAACAGATCATCATTAGTACCCTCCAGATTCTTGTGACGGATGACGAACCCACCGATTTTCTGAACAAGCTTGGCGACCTGGACGTTAACTTTTTCAACGGAAGCGTTCTAGCTGGGGACCAGGTATTTCCCCGGCCCACAGCCGGCGAGGCACGATTTCCAACCATATGAGCACCAAATTGGTATAAACTGCATAGCATTGAGCAATGTCCGCTTGATAGCAGAGATTAAGTCCACAGACCATGTATAACCCACATCATTCCCTCCAGCGGGAAGTAATGATCTGAAATTTAAAACATGTGTAGGCGGACATACAAAGAAGAAACGGGATGATTCCCACCTACCCAAGCGCTGGAGATCCCCTTGGAAAAAGGCACCGAAACCACAGGAGCCTGCCGCATCAGTGTATAGCTCCAGCTGCGAGTTCGGTACCTCCTCTAGTAACCAATGTGACTGGCCATTGTAGGACTGGAGAAAGGATAGCCACGAGCTACTGACACTCACCGCTTTCAGATGGGCCCATGAAGAGGAAGTCATCCAAATAGTGTAACACGGAATGCAAACCAGCCGCCTGGACACCTACCCATTCTAGGGAACTACTGAAGAGTTCAAGGAAATAACAAGAAATGGCACAACCCATGGGAAGGCACATGTCAAAAAGTAGCCTCCCTGAAAGTAGCATCCTAGCAGATGGAAGCATTCCGGGTGGACCGGGAGGAGGCGGAAGGCGGACTCAATATCCACCTTGGCTAGGAAGGCCAAAGGGCCAGCTGCCCTGATCAGGTGGAGCGCCTTGTCAAACGAGGCATAGTGGACCCTGGATTCTTCCTTGTCGATGCTGTTATTAACCGAGGAGCCAGAACCATAGGACATGTGATGGATAAGGCGGAATTTTCCCTCAGACCTTTTGGGGACCACACCGAAGGGGGAAACCCTCAGGTTGTGGAAAGGGGAGATCAAAGGGGCCCACCATGCGCCCCAAATTCAATTCCTTCTGGAGTTTCTCGGCCACCACAGACTTGAATTGAACGGCCGTTTTCAAATTAGGTGCCATGGTCGGCACATCCAATGGAGTAAAGGGGATCCAAAAACCATGGTCCAAACTGTCCCTCAAGATCAAGGCCTCTCTATGAAAGGGGGTACCGGTCTAGCCAGGGAAGCATCTCTGACACGATCACTGGGGTCCTCCGGTTTAGAAATGTCAGGCTTGGCCCCTGGCTGGAAAATGGTTGTTTTCCCTTTCGGAAGCACTGGCTGGGTGATATATATATATTATATTTTATTCTATCAGTTCTATTGTTTTTCTAGTCTATTTTCTATTTCTATTCTAATCTTTTCTATTCAAATTCAATCTATACAAAATTTGAATGTCGGAACATGGTTATATATATATATATATATATATATATATATAATCTATCTTCTGAAATTCGAAATTCATATAGAATGAATTCAAATTCGAATAGAAAAGATTAGAATAGAGTAGAAAAGAATAGAATAATAAAAAAAATATTATATATATATATATATTCAAATTTATACTATTTGAAATTAGAATTTTAGAAGACGGTCATATTCTATGGTATTTTAATACATTCTATTTAATTCTATTCTATTCTTTACTATTCTTTTATTTCTTCTCAAGTTTTTTTTATTATATATTCTATTTTATTGTATTCTTTTTTAGAAATCGATTTATATTTTTTCTAATTCGATTCGAATTAAATAGATTTCGAATTTGTTTTCGAATTCGATTCCAATTTTGTCCGTGGTTTTTTCGATTCGAAAAAAATAATCTGGCAGCAGCTTGCCGTGATCGGGACTGATGTTCCTTCCCACAACTGTCAGCGCGAGGAGAAAAAATAGCCGATTACCGGCTCTGTTGACATCACATGATCAGCTGTCATTGGCTGACAGCTAATCACGTGGTAAGGGGTCGGGATCGACACATTACTCCGATCTGTGATCCAGCGAATCTCATAGACTCGCTGATTACAGAGCGCGCTGCGTGCGCCCTGCAGGCCGCATTTGTGTGTATGTAAACACAAAAATCCCTGTTCTGACAGGGGAGGAGAGACAGATCTGCTGTTTATTGTAATTGCAGATAGCGATCTCCCTCCCCCAGTCAGTCCCATCCCCCCACATTTAGAAACATTAACGAGGGAACACATTTAACCCCTAGTGTTAACCCCTTCCCTGCCAGTGACATTTACACAGCAATCAGTGCATTTTTATAGCACTGATCGCTGTATAAATGTCAATGGTCCCAAAAATGTGTCAAGTGTCCCATCTGTCCGCCACAATATCGCAGTACCACAAAAAATCACAGATCGCCGCAATTACTAGTAAAAATTTTTTTATAATAAAAATGCTATAAATCTATCCCCTATTTTGTAGACACTATAACTTTTGTGCAAACCAATCAATATACGCTTATTATGATTTTTTTACCAAAAAATATGTAGAAGAATACATTGGCCTAAACTGATGAAGACATTTGTTTTTTAAAAACATTTTTTGATTTTTCTTATAGCAAAAAGTAAAAAATATTGTATTTTTTTCTAAATTGTCGCACTTTTTTGTTTATAGAGCAAAAAATAAAAACTGCAGAGATGAGCAAATACCACCAAAAGAAAGCTCTATTTGTGGGAAAAAAAGGACGTCAATTTTGTTTGTGTACAATGTCGCACAACCGCGCAATTGTCAGTTAGTGACACAGTGCCGTATCGCAAAAAATGACCTTGTCATTAAGGGGGCAAATGTGTCCGGGGCTGATGTGGTTAAGGCCTGGCTAAACCACCATGCCAAACCCCCAAACATTATAGATTTTTTTTCTAACACCCTAGAGAATAAAATGGCGGTCGTTGCAATACTTTTTGTCACACCGTATTTAGACAACAGTAAAGTTAGCCCATTTTTTTTATATTGTGAAACATGATGTTACACCGAGTAAATTGATGCCCAACATGTCACGCTTAAAAATTGTGCCCGCTTGTGGAATCTTTATCCTTAAAAATCTCCATATGCAATGTTTTGAGTTACAGAGAAGGTCTAGGGCTATAATTATTGCTCTCGCTCTACCGATCGCAGCCATACGTCACATGTGTGGTATGAACACCGTTTTCATATGCGGGCACTACTCACATTTGCGTTCGCTTCTGCACGCGAGCGTGTCGACTTCACCTTATCGCCTTAAGAAATAACATTTACTGTATTTTTCGCTCCATAAGACACACCTGACCATAAGACACCTACCGTGTTTCCCCGAAAATAAGACCTACCCCGAAAGTTAGTCCTACTGTCATTTTCGGAGAAGGCTGCAATATAAGCCCTACCCCGAAAATAAGCCCTAGTTTTCAAGGGTTGTGTTGTGTGGTCTACACTGTGTATGTGCTCGGAGTAGGAAAAGACCATTCAGGCTGTACATGGAAGCGCTGAGCATCGCTTAGCTGATTCCCTACTGCTCTCCTTCTGCCAGCTGTCAGTGGGGGATCTCGGGCCCCCATCCCTCTGCAGTGCTCAGAGCATGGAAGACCGATGAGGCGGGTCACGGAAGCACAGAGGAAGGCGCTGTAGGAAGGTACGGTGCACACTTTACATTGTATAGAGGCTGTAATACAGTGCATTTTTTGATTTTACAGGCACTTTTAACTCCGTTCCAGGAGATGGGGAGAGAAGACAGCACATGACAAGCCCTACCCCGAAAATAAGCCCTACTGGGTCTTTTGTTGAAAAAATTAATGTAAGGCTTATTTTCGGGGAAACACAGTAGGTCTTAGAGGAGGAAAAGGAGAAAAAAAGTATTCTGAACCACGTGGTGTACTAAAATGTTTACCATTTCCCATGAAATGCAGCCTGACCTGTGCCAATGAAATGCAGCCTTACCAGTGCCCATGAAATGCAGCCTGACCAGTGCCCATGAAATGCAGCCTTACCAGTGTCCATGAAATGCAGCCTTACCAGTCCCATGAAATGCAGCCTGACCTGTGCCAATAACTCCTGGTCCCTGGCCCTGGTCTGACTCCTCTCCTGGTCTGACATGTAATGATGTCATGTGGGCATGCCTCCGTGCACTGGACCTGCTCACTTGCTGTACAGTATTTGGGTCAGCACAGTTATCAGATTGCATACTGTAGAGGGATCTGTTCCACAAAGTACTGCCATACCATAGTTGTTCAGCAGGGTGTCAATTGTACATAAAAACACTGATACAGTAGATGCAGGGGACACATAGTAGAACATCTGACAAGTAGGGATGGGCTGAACACCCCTCTGTTTGGTTTGCAGCAGAAATCCCGAACAGGGGAAATATTCTAACCCGAACAGCGAACCCCATTGAAGTCTATGGGAGCCGAACACGAAAATCTAAAGTGCCCATTTTGAAGGCTTATATGCAAGTTATCGGCCATAAAATTGGTATGGGGGTCTGGGTACTGGGGACTTGTATCAATATTTTTTTTTTTTAAAACAATAGTTTTTTTCATGAGCAGAGATTTTAATGATGCTTAAAGTGCAACAATAAAAATGAAAAAGTGCCTGGGGTTCCCCTTAATTTGCCTGTAAAGTGGCACATTTGTAGCATATACAGAACATGCTACAGCAGAACTGACATTTCTAAAGAAAAAAATACTGATTTAAAATGACTTGTGATTACAATTGCCTGCACCCAGCTATTAAAAAAAAAAAAGAAGAAAAAAACGTAGTGGGGTCCCCCCCCCAGTCCTTACCAGGCCCTTTAGGACAACCGGAGTGCGGCAGGAGGGGGGGTGCCCCTCTCCCGTCATCGATAAAAGTGATTTTGCTGAGAATCCTCTGCAGAGACCACTTTTATCCTAAAGAGAAACGCATACCGTTCCTGAAAATACCAGAGTTATGGCAGCTAGCTGCTGCCATAACAACAGTATTTAGCATCAAAGTACTGAGGTATGGGTACAGCGTTTTTTGAACTGGTTAAAGGAATTTTTTAATTTTTAAAAAAAATTTGAAAAAATTAAAAATGTATTATTTTCTTTCTTCATTTTCAAAAACAAATGAGAGCTGAAAAATACTCACCATGCCTCTTAGCAAATACCTTGGGGTATCTACTTTCCAAAATGGGGTCATTTGGGGGGGGGGGGGGGGGGGTTGTGCTATCTGGACATTTCAGTGCCTCCGTAACTAACTGTGATAGGTAGTGAGGAGTAAAATCACGATTTTACCCCTTTAGAAAGCCTAAAGGCAGTGCTTAGCCTTTGGGGTCCTATACACAGCTAGGCTCCCAAAAAGTCTCACACATGTGGTATCTCATACTCAGGAGAAGCAGCAGAATGTATTTCCACATATGCCCATGCCATGTTTGAACAATATATCATTGACAGTGACAACTTGGTCCAAAAAGGGGTCATTTGGGGGGGGGGGGGGGGGTTGAACTGTCCTGGCATTATATGCACAACATTAGAAGCTTATGTCACACATCACCCACTCTTCTAGCCACTTGAAGACAAAGCCCTTTCTGACACATTTTGTTTACATTAAAAAATATTTTTTTTTCTAGAAAATTACTTTGAACCCTCAAACATTATATATTTTTTAAAGCAAAGGCCCTACAGATTAAAATGGTGGGTGTTGCAATTTTTTTTTACACAGTATTTGCACAGCGATTTTTCAAACGCATTTTTTTGGGGGAAAAAAAAAAAAAAACACTTTTTTAACATTTTTAATGGACTAAAACACACTATATTGCCCAAATGTTTGATGAAATAAAAAATATGATCTTATGCCGAGTACATGAATACCAAACACGACATGCTTTAAAATTGTGCACAAATGTGCAGCAGCGACAAACTACACACATTTTTAAAAACCTTTAAAACCCTTTACAAGTTACCACTTTCGATTTACAGAGGGGGTATACTGCTAAAATGACTGCCCTCAATCTGACCTTCACAGTGATACCTCACATACTTGGTGCAATTTCTATTTACATTTGACACCAGACCGACGCTTGCTTTTTTTTATTATTATTATTTATTTTTCTTTTATTTTTATTTTTAAACTGTTCCTTTCATTTATTTATTTATTTATAATTTTTATTGTTATCTCAGGGAATGTAAATATCCCCTATGATAGCAATAGGTAGTGACAGGTACTCTTTTTTTGAAAAAAATGGGGTCTTTTAGACCCTAGATCTCTCCTCTGCCCTCAAAGCATCTGACCACACATTAGAATACCGCTCTCCATCCACCCACTTCTAATAATGGGCATACATGCACCTTTTTTTTAACTGTGGTGGTGAAATCACCTCCTACATCGCTGGAGTCATTGATTTACGTATTGTGAGAGCAAACACTGTTGCTGTCAAGATAAATAAATCAGTGCTGCAGCTGAATGGCGTACCTGAAAAGCAAACAATGGTAGCGCTAAAATATTAACTCAATAAAACAACTTGATTATTTGACGCAATCTGTGCCTAAAAAATATATGCCAAAGCATGGGGGCAATCCGCCCCTAATGTTAGGAGCAAATCGCTCCTCTACCCCTGCCCCCATGCTTTGGCATATATGCTCTTTTTTTTTAACTGTGGTGGTGAAATCACCTCCAACAGCGCTGGAGTCACGGCATTATGTATCGTGGGAGCAAACGCTGTTGCTGTCGGAATAAATAAACCCATGCTGCAACTGAATGGCGTACCTTTTAAGCAAATGATGGTTAACAATAAAAAAGTAACATTACAGTATAACAGTAAGACATACCATACCTGCAAAGCAAATACAATAAAACATTACCATTCTACAATACAGTAACAATAGAGAGAGAACAATAGATATAGAACAATACAGCACACAATAGAGAGCGAACATAAGAGAGAGAACAATAGAGAGAGAAGAAAAATAAAACCACAACTATTTTTGGCTTTTTTATTTTTCTTGTGCATTTTTTTTTATTATTTGCACTTTTATATAAACTGTAAACTGTAAACGTTCCAGATTAGGGTCTCTCAAATTGTGATGGCCATCTCATCTTTTGAGACCCTGTGTAAGTGTGCCCTAGGACTGTGCAATGCTGTACCCTACACTAATACTGCACTAGTGTGTGGTAGCGGTTGAAACAGTCACCGATTCAGAAACCAGGTTGGTCAGGACAGGAGGGACAATAAAAGCGGTTGTCACGCCTAAATCTGCATTTTCTGCAGACACGACATCTTCTTTGGGGACTTCTTTGGGTAGGGGTACCAGGGAGGACATACGGAAAATGCCTCCCATGCATCCGACGTGAGTGTTAAATGTCTATGTTATGACCTGAAGAAATGTTTTAAAAAAAAATATTACATGTCTTTGGAACTTCGCCTTAAGGAAGGATCCAGTTCATCCTGAAGCTTTGTATAGCACATAAGCATTCAGCAGAGCCAATTGGAATAAGTATACAGACACTTTTTTGTACCCAGCATCTGGCCTTATGGGCATTTAGGTACAGCACCAACAGTTGGTCATTGAGGTCCATCCCCTCCCATGTTAAGGTTGTATTCGTGGACAGAATACAACACCAGTCACTGTAGGAATTTGTACAGTTGTATCTGCGTGAAGGGAGGACAGAACAAAAACATTCTGTGTATCCCTCCACTTCTCTGCTAACAAATTATTAAATTTCAAGCAAGATCCCCCCCCCCCCATCTAAGTCAGGACTCTACAAGCCCTTGGGGGAAGCCTTGGCAATTAGATCACATGGTGCCACATGTGCCAATTTATGAATAAGGGTGACACCAAGTCCCACACAATCTTACCAGCGCTCCCTAAGTAGTCTGATCAGTTCTCAGGCTCTACATGACTATCTTTTCCCTAGTAAACCATAAAACTATATGTATAGCCTGTTGCCCTGTCACAGAGCTTATAGATCTTGACCCCATATCTGGCACACTTGCTGGGAAGATACTGTTTGATAGACAAGCTGCCAGAAAACTTAATCAAGGACTCATCAACGCAGACAACTTGATCGGGAGTAAACAAGGCTGCAAACTGTTGGTTGAAGTGGTTTATGAGGGGCTGAATTTTGTGGAGCCGATGGTATCCAGGGTCACCCCCGAGGACGACAGAGTTCATGCTCATTGGAATGCATGAACCGCAAGAACTGCTCGAATCGTGTCCTGGTAATTGAGGGAGAGAACACTGGCATATGATGAATTGGGTCAGTGGACCAATATGACTGCAACTCAACCTTTTTAGTAATGCCCATGAGGAGATAGGCCCAGAAAGGTCTTAAATTCGGAGCCCTTGATAGGTCTCCAATCTCTTGCAAGGGCCAACTGGGGATTAGCAGCGATGAATTGACCAGCATACAAGTTGCTTTGGTCCACAATAGATCTATAGAGATCTTCGGCGAAAAACAGTAAATAAAAATCAAGTGACGTAAAATCAACTGTTTCCACCTGAATTCTGGGTTGGTCAGTGAATGGGGGGAAGTGCGGGTGCTGCAGAAGTGGTGGGCTCCCAATTCGGATTGGCAAATGCAGTAGGAAGGGCACTATGGGCTCGACAGGCCTGTGTTTGTCTTCTTGGTGGCTGCGGGACTCTACTTGTGCTAGCCACCTCACCAGCTTAAACTGCACTTATGGGACTCTCAAAGTCACCAAGTGTTACAGTGCTGGATGTACAACCAAGATGTACTAGGCCGCTGGTGCTTGCCAGTTCACCAGAAGGATGAGCGGCACTAGTAATGGCTCTCTGCTCCATACGAGAGCCCTGCGGTTCTTGAACCTCAACAACAGCAGAAGAATGGGGTCAGGTACGCCTGACCTTAGCTCTGACAACGGAGTAGTGGTCCCTGCCATCTGTCAGGGTGCCGTTGCTGTCTACTGGTTTGTATTCTGAGCCTGAATTGGACAGATGGGTGACTTCCTCTTTACTCTCATCTGTCAGGCTCAGAAATGTGTAGGCCTCTTCTAGTGCGACTCAGCGACTGTTTCAGATGCTACCAAAAAAACTGTTAGCATTCGCAGGGATCAGGCCTGACTCTATGAATGCTACAGTTATGTGTTTAGTGTTTTGTAAGTGACAGTGATCAATTGATACTGCAATTGGATGGGCTAGGCTGGGCTGGGCGGATGGGCTAAACGCAGGTGCTAGCAGGTATCTGGGCTGATCTCGCTAACTCTGAGTTTTTGGGAACCCTAAACTATTGGGGATGCTAATATAGTTCTGATCAGATTAAAGATATCGATCCGTTCAGACACTATACTACTAAGGGAGGTGTATGGGGCGTGCGTGGGTGTACTGGCACTAATCTGATGCTGCCTGGGGCGACGCAGACCCTAACTGATGCTAAAACTGATATCACCCACCAGGTGATCAGGGGGGTAAACCCTTTATTAGGTAATATATGGCGGGTGCCCTGATGCTATAAAAAAATAACTAACTAACCAGCGTCACCCATGACAATAATACAGTGATCACTGGTGACAGGGGGTGATCAAGGGGTTATACTTTTATTACCACTTGATGGTCCTATAGCATCAGTTATGAAGTAGTAGGTTCTTATTTTGGAAATTGTAAATGTTCATACAATAGCCACAATAAAAAGATTAATTCAATGTGATTCCCATATGGGGTCCCATGTAAAACAGGCACAAAATAAACCAAATAAGTCAAACTGATTTCCAACTGATAAAAGGCCAAGCAGCTAAAGCATGAATGAAGATGTTCTTGAACTAACTAACACACAAACTAGCACAAGTTATATGCATAGCTCCATATTCCTAGTTGCAGCATAAACCATTCTCCACAAAGAGAAAGGTAGCCAATCTGCTACAATTTTCTTTAAAATAACATTGGGGGATATTATTAATAAAATATTAAGTTGTATAAAGATTCCCAAACTCAGAAATTCTTAATGTCAAACAGTTCTCATTGTTAAAAATCCCATAGATTCTATAAGTGTTTTTTATTTCTAACTGTGCCCCCCCCCCATATGTTTTTTTCCCCACTTCCTGTCCCAATGACACCCTTACAAAGAAAGAGGAAGGGCAATTGTCACTGGGACAGGAAAGCATTGAGAGTAGCAAAAACTTTGCCTGCAGTTCCAAACTTTCTTTACCCTACTAAAAATGCATTTTTGTATGCACTGTATGTTCATTTATGGTCTTCTGCATTTTTGTTCATGACCCCACTGGAGAAGGGAGGGAAACCTCCCTAATAAGGGCAGCAATAAAAATATGACAAAGGTTCTTATGACAAAAAAATGGCTAGAGTAGGCTTTAACTATAAGCAAATAAATAATGCCAAAATACATTTTTAAATCATGTTGGTCAAAGTTTCTTAAGTATGTATTTGTAGCTCTGGATTTTCATTTATGTATCCAATGCATTGGCTTGGGAGTTCAAATGAACAATCAACCCTTCAAATAATTCATTAATTTTGATTTCTATAGTTACTAATGTTTTTCTGTTCCTGAGCACACTGAGAAAATCATGCAATAATGCAGGCAACCATCACAAAATGGTTTCTCAGTGTAAACTGTGTTCGTAAAAGCAATAGTGAATAGGTCTTGGTGCCATTGCAAAGGCAGAAGCTTGACATAGTCAAAAGCTCACTTTCACAGACTGGGTGTCTACATCCTGATTTGTTAATTCAGTTTTCCCAACCTGATTTGTTCTGTTTCCTTGCAGAGTAAGTTCCCAAATGAACCCAAAGTTCATTTAAAATGCATCGTTCACAAACTGGTCTAAAGAAAAGAGGCAGAAAGCGAGAAAGCAAAGTAAATGAAAAACATCCTGCAAGGAAGAAGAACTCAGCAATGGACCTAAAATCAGATGGAAAAAGAAGACACGTGAGAAAAATTAGAACGAAAGAAGACAGCAGCAGTAGAAGAGAAAGCTTATCAGAGCAAAGCAGTAATGAGCAAGTGGAAGAAGAAGACAAAATTCCCAAGAGACAGCTAAAAAAGAGAAGCAAAGTAGTAAGAGGAAGGCCAGAGAATTGTGAACATGATGATGAAATTGCAGAGACTGTTAGCATAAATGATAACATGTCTTCCTCAGGGAGCAAGCCGAGCACTTCCGATGTTGACCAACCTTCACCATGCACAGAACACAAGCAGCAGAAGCCCATAGACAAGCAGAAGAAGGGGGAAAAAGCACCTCGCGTTAGTGTTAAGACTGCAGGAAAGGTAGAATTATCAAAAACGCTGCAAAGTCCAAAAACTGTTGCAATAACCACAACAACACTGGGTGCAGAAGATAAAAAACCTGTGGATATCAACAAATCAGCCAGAGGATGTTCTGCACAGAAAAAGTCAAAAGACAAAGATTTCCAGGATACCACCAAGCAAGAAATAGAATCTCCATCCATAACCTCTGCATCCACTACCAGAACAAAAGCTGAGGTTACATCAACTTCCAAGCCTGATTCAAAAGTTTCATCCAATACAGAAAATAGGTCATCTAGCTCCATGTTAGGCATAGAAGCCCCAATACTTTTAAAACAAAATCAAAAATTACCATCTAAAATAAATAAAAGAAAAGAAGATCTGTCTAAACCTAACGCAAAAGAGGAAGCTGTATCAAGAGCCAAATCTAGACAGAATCCATCCCACAGCAAAAAAGTTGAGGAACTCAAGCTGCAGGAAAAAGCACAGGTGGAAGCATTACCAAACACAAAACCAAAGATAGAAACTCCAGGAAATAAGCAAGTAAGAATAAAGGTGCCAAATGAGTCAAAAACAAGTGCTAAGGATTTATCCAAACACAAAATAAGTGAATCCTCCCCAAACAGAATAGAGGATGGGACGAGAGCTTCATCTGACAACAAGACTAACAGAGATAGTTCATCAATTGTAAAATCTAATGTAGAAAAAGAATCCAAGAAAAATAAGGAAATAGCATCTGCATCAGGAATAAAAAAAACATCTTTATCCACATACAAGACAGAAGTTGTACAGCCAGGCAGCACCAAGTACGTTAAAGAAAAGGAATTAGTCATAGCAGAAGGTGACGACCCAAGAACAAATATGAAAAGAAAAACTTTATCCAAGATGGAAACAAAAGCTGAAAATCCATCAAAAATTAAGAAAGGGAGAATACAGTCAAACTATAAAAAAGTAGAACAGGAACAACTGAGCACCATGGAAGAAGAGGAAGGTTTGAAAAAAAATGAACCCACAATGAAATTAACTAAAGCTACAGCAAAAGATGAAGAACAACATTCAGTTCTTAATAAGACCGAGCTTGTTACCACATCTAACACTAAAAAAATCCTAAAATCACCATCCACTGCAAAAAGTTCAAAATACATCTTAACATCATCAAAAACAAAAGAAACCAAAGATAAGGAAAACAATATACGTTTGAATCAGCAGAAGATGGAAAGAGAGGTAAGAGGGACCCCAAAGAAAAAAATGAATTCTGTAAATACAAGAGAAATATCTAGCCAAAGGACATCACAACAGAATACTGCAGTTCAAGAGAAAAACAAGAAGGAAAGCTCTTGTAGTCTTGTAACAGATGATGAGTCAGATAAAAAGAATTCAAAGATTAAGGTGGTGGATGGGGAAACTTCGTCGTCATCATCTTCATCAGAGAGTAGCTCAGAAGAAGAAGTAAAGCCTAAAGAACAAACAGAGGAAGAGAGTTCAGCTAGTGATGACAGTGAGAGTGAAGAAGGCGGGGAAGGTAGCTCATCTGACTCAAGCGAGTCAGCAGGTGCAACAGAGAAGCAAAGCACTAATCACACAAGTAGTAAAGAACAGGTGGCAGGAAAGAAAAGCAGTGAAGATGAAAGTGATAGTTCAAGTGAAACTTCAGATGATGAAACTGCAGACGAAGATGAAAACAATCAGTCTGAAATAGAAAATGAAAGGAAAAGTGAACAGGAAAATACTGAACAAGATGAAGAAGAAGACAGTGACAATGTCCTTAGTGGGAAAACTGTTGAAAGAAAGGAAAAAAAGATCATGGAGAAAACTGAAGATGACAATGGAGATGAAATTGATGCAAGATCAGCAAAAAGTCACAAGAATGGACCAGATGACACTGAGACAAAGAGCACAGGTAAAAATGCAAAAGAGTGTTCTATTTCAGATACTGAAAAGTATGAAAATGAAAAAAAAGTTGAAGTAAAGGAAGGCCCTTCAGCCAAAAGAAAACCTCTGCCTAGAGGTATAAGATCTAAACTTCTGCACGTCAAGCCTGGCACAACTTCAAAGTATGTGGAAAATATTCCAACACCAAGTGATGGTTTTATGAACCTAATTAATCATTCCAACCAAATAAGAGCAGAGCCTGAAAAACCCTTATGTGTTAAGCCAGGAAAGAGTTTGAAGAAAAAAGATCAGAGATCATCTGCCTGCTTAAAGGTTAAAAGAGACATTGAGCAGACAATAGAGCTATCTACAAGACCACATCATAGTTTCAGTGCACAGACTCAAATAATTGCAAACCTCAGAAAGAGACAAAAGGAAGTCAGAGAGAAACTAAGAGTTAAAGAGGAGGAAAATCAACAAGTCGCCTTAGATAATGCAAAAGCAGAAGAGAGCTGTTCGGATGATGACCATATGATGAAAGGGCAACAGTCCATTAATTCAGCTACTCAGAACAGAACGTTAATAAATGTTCAAGGAAAGACAAGAGGGGGAGAATATAAAATAGGGCAACTGCTAAGTACAGCAGCAAACAAAAAGTATCAAGATAACCAAGGTGCTTCTAACACTCAAGAAATGGAAGAAAAGGATATTGATAGTCAGAATATGCCAAAATGTCTTCCTGAAGTTACTAAAAATGGAAAAACAGCCTGTTCAATGTCAGCCTTTCGTAGGGTAACTGGATGGCTGAAGAGAGTTCCTCCTAAAAAACCCAACTTGAAGGAACGTTTAGCTAGTGTTGCACGAGCCATTGGGATCACAGACTGGCTGTTCAGGACATTCGGAAGGAAAAAAAAGCGAAGACAATGTGAACTTAAAAGAAGAACAGCCATGAGGTTACTAAGCACATCAAAGCTCATGAATCAATTCAGCCAAACCTCAGTAAGAAAAAGCAGCATGGAAAAAACTTCTGAAGAAAATGTAGATGCATGTACATTAAAAAGTGCTAATAAGAAGTACAGTAAGTCAGAGAAACATATTGACACATCAGCATCAAGTCTTAAGAAATTTTGTGAGAGCCCAGAAGCTGAAGAATCCACTGTTACTGCTGACGCAAAATATGCTATAGTTTTTCCAAGAATACATCATCTTGCAAAGACAATAAAGATTTCTCCTGCTGTCCAGAGGTGTACGCCCAACACTGGACAGAGAGTAATGGTGTCTGTACAGCCTGCTTCATCAACCAGAATCTCAGAGAGGTTAATGAATGACACAAAGAAAGGCATTCAAAATCAGACTGATACCATACAACGATATCGACCCTTACAGCTAGTGGAATCAAGATCCAGTATAGGACAAGACTTACAAGCTAATGAAGAGTCACAGAGTTCAGTCACATTTTCAAAGCCCAAACTAAGCAAGGAAAATGAAGAACATTCAGTTCAAAGCACTCCAGTAGATGGAACAACACTGACTGACTCTCAGGTGGGATCATCAGTTGTAGACTCAACCCAGGATATTCAGGCAGAGGAGGAGGAGGAAGAGCAAAGTCCTTCTTATGAATCAACAACTCATGTTCACTGGGCCCAAAATGTACCTGGAAGAAGTGATCCCACAGGCTGGTTAAGTTCAGAAACTCTCCTGCCACGCCTTACAGTAGAAAATCTTAGCAAATGGACGATCTACCAAGATACTCCTCCTACCAAACCTGCACAACCTATACAACCCCAAAAGGATAGATGGGAGGCCGAGGATCATACAGAAGATATGTTGCAAATGGCAATGAACAAGAAGCAGGTACTGTATTTATTTTTCCATACAAATGGGTGACTGCAAACTAAGGGTTAAAAAGTTTTAAAGTTTTTTTTAAATAAATTAAAGACAAAGACAATGTCATTGGCCATATTAGGTCAATGATGTCATGGGAATCCCCATTTCCTTGTTACATGTGTGATTCAAGGAATGCTCCAGCCATGGTTTAGTGGGGGCTGATTTGGTTGGAGTGACTGCTTGCTTCTTGGTTCGGTCTGAACCTTAGTGCTCATCCCCACTAGGAGGTTTGAAGTGCCTACCTACAGATGAATCCTTTGAATATGTAGCGTTCATACCAAGCAGCCCAATAATGTGCTTTGTGCAATTATCACCAGTCTGTTGGCATCCAAAGGGCTCAAATCAACTCTTTATGATATGGTATAGAGCTGGTTTAAGCTTGAATTGTCGCCATTAAGGTTTTTATGTTGCTGTTTTTCATACGAAAATAAAGGAGCTATATTTGCTCCACAAGAAAAACATTTTATTGAGTTTTCAGAATAATAGCTACATAGTTACATAGTTAGTCGGGTTGAAAAAAGACACAAGTCCATCTAGTTCAACCATAAAAATAAACAAATAATATCATGCAATCCCATATACACATTCCTATACCCACAGTTGATCCAGAGGAAGGCGAAAAATCCCAGCAAAGCATGATCCAATTTGCTACAGCAGGGGAAAAAATTCCTTCCTGTTCCCCTAAGAGGCAATCGTATTTTTCCTGGATCAACTTTGCTTATACATGTCAGTACCCAATTATTTTATGTGCATTTAGGAAAGAGTCCAGGCCTTTCTTAAAGCAATCTACTAAGCTGGCCAGAACCACCTCTGGAGGGAGTCTATTCCACATTTTCACAGCTCTTACTGTGAAGAAACCTTTCCATATTTGGAGATGAAATCTCTTTTCCTATAGGCGTAAAGAGTCCCCCCTTGTCCTCTGTGTTGACCGTAAAGTGAATAACTCAAACACCAATTTCACTATATGGACCCCCTATATATTTTTACATGTTGATTATATCCCCCTTAATTTCCTCTTCCCAAGAGAGAATAAATTCAGCGAACAGTAGCAAAGGGTGTGCAAGCACATCAAACAGAAAGGGGCACAAGGAGTACCCAATATTGGTACTAAAAGAGACATGGAATGTATGCGTCACACAGGCACACACTACCCTAGCTCTTCCCACCTTTTTCCTTCTGTGTGAGATAGCTAATTTGCCACCATTGTTCCTGTTTGCAAACGATGCACAGTTCAATCAAGATCTCTGTGGCTAAAATCTTAATTTGCAGAACAGCAATGTATAAACCAATTGTTGTGCAAGCCTTGGACCTAGAAATCCTCCAACCCCTAAGACAGTGCCTCTTCATCACAAACGGAAACTCCCACTTCTCAAAGGGGGGGGGGGGTTCGTCTGTTTGTTAGAGATCTGGTGTCTAGGGACTCCAAGCTAGAGCTCAACTCTCTGCATCCGCCCTACTTCATGTTGTCCAACCTACCTGTGTCGCCACAACAGTTAGCAGACCTCCATTCTGCCTTTGAAGACCCTTTGAACCAAGGAGTTATAGCATTGTACCATTGGAGGAAAGGTTTAGGGGTTTTTACGCTAAGCTTTTCACTGTACCCAAACCAAAGAGAAGTTGCGCCCCATTCTGACTTTATGGCGTTAAATGTTTTCATTCAAGTTTAAATGTTCAACATTGAATCTACCAAGATTCCCATGGCCTCCTTCCTTTAGGGATATTTGCCAGCCTCCATAAGCATCAAGGAAGCATATTTGCATGTCCCAATCTGTTCAACACAATTATGTTTTGCTGTGAGCACACAAAAATACCAGTTTGCAACCATAACATTTGGCCTACCATCTGCACATTCAGTTTTCACCAAGATTCTGGCCCATGTGCCAGCCTTGCTATGTTCTAAGGGTGATTCCATTTTGGGAGACCTTGACAACCTGTTGAGATAACAGTCAGTTAAAACTCTGCCCATTCATATGATGCAGACAGTCCAGACCCTTAAAAGGTTTGTCTGGATTCTTAACCTTCAGAAACCAGTGCTGAAATATTTATCACTCTGAATATCTGGGTCTAGTTCTAGACAAAACTCAAGTCAGAGTTTTTCTTTACCAAAAAAAAAAAAAAAAATGTCTGACTCTCAGTTCCCAGTCTCAAATTCTACAGTCAAGGAGCTGTCCAACTTTGCAATTCTGCATGAGTGTTCTGGGCTTGATGGTTTAATTTGCTCAGTTCCACTTAACAACACACCATTCTGTCTGCATGGGATAAGAAGGTGAAATCTTTAAACAAATCTATATGCCTGAACCCAAAGACCAACTTGTCTCTGACCTGGTGACTCAGAAATCCAGCTCTGGAGCTGGAAAAATTATTTCTCCCATTCTCTTGGAAGAACAATACTACAAATACCAGCCTGAAGGGGAAAGGAAGTTAGTCGTCAGAGGAATCTTGTCTGTTGACCAGTGGCGTCTCCAGCTTTCATATTTAGGGGGGGCACATGGGGGACAGGGACAAAATTAGGGGGGCAACTATAAAATGCAATTTAACTATGATCCCCAGTGTGTCAGAAAACAAGAGATATATGTCACCAGCATACCAAGAAAATATAAGGGTCTAAAGCAGTGGGAGAACTATCAGGTTTGCAAAGGTTGTCTTGCCTCCGGGCCTTGGTGTTCTGCCACTGTGGTGTTCCCCAGCCTCCTCTTGCTGTCCTGCCCCTGCTATTGACAGTGCTGGTCTGGCATCTGTCTCCTTGGCAGTGGCAGCAGTCTATTAGGACCTAGTGCTGGTGACATTATGGGTGCATGCAGGGGAAGGCTGGCACTATTGGTTGTAGAGAGCCAAGCCCCCAGCTGGTCACCTAGCAGCAGTAATGCTGTATAACCTTCTCTATTGACATGCTGATCAGGATGTGATCCAGGTGATGCTCCCAGTCAGATCTAATAAACACAGTATTTATTAGCATCAAGACACTAGGATTTAACTAGGAGCATCACCTGGATTGCATCACGATCAGCATGTCAGAGAAGGCTGCACTGCTGCTAAGCAACCTGCAGGGAGGTCAACTGTCTACTCTACAACCATTAGACATGGGCTTGGGTGTGTTTGAAATCCCACTTGCCCGATCCTGCCAGGAAGCCGACACTGTACAAGGCTAATCACAGGCAGTGAGACATTCCTGATCTGTGCAGCTAAGGACCAGGAAATGTCTCACTGCCTGTGCTTAGCGCTGTGCAGTGTGGGCTTCCTGGCGGGGTCGGGCATGTTGGATTTTGAACATGCCCTGCCCATCTCTAACAACAAATTGTGCTGGCTCTCCTGTACATCAGCCCCATAAAGTAACCAGCACTGGGTTCCAATGTGCCGCCGCTGCAATGGAGACAGAGACCAGCGCTGTGAATAGCCAGGACAGGACAGCAACCCTGGTAGTTCACTGGTCCACACTGCAAGGATTCCCCCATCCATCTATAATGTGTAGATAGGAGAATTGGATCATTTCTTTTTTTTTTTTAATGCAACCTACTAGTTAAATTAAAAAAGTGGGGCTGCCTAAGTGCTAAGTGCCTAAGTGCTAAGACCAGCCATAGGCAGTTTAAATCTCAGCTGGTTCATCAGGAACTGGCTGAGGTTTGAACCATTAATGAGCAGGCTGAATGTACCAAGTTGATCGATCAAATTGGGAACAACCAGCCTGACAGATACTCTTATGATTATCACTAGTGGTTGCTATAGCCACTAGTGATAATGACTGTTTGTTGGGAGAATACAATTGCTGGGCAGGAAGGATATTCCCCTGTCACCACTGTCTGTGTTGATGGGGGAATCATACAAGTTTCTTTCCTGCACTCTGTGGATGCAGGAAAGAAATTTGCTTAGTCTATTACCTGCCTAACTGAAAGTGAAAGTAAGTTGTGAAGGTCTTGAAAGAACAGGAGAGGGGAGGAACAGATGGTGGAGAGAAGAGATGGAGATAATGCAGTTCAGTGATTACAGTGTACTGCAGTGCACACACTTACCCACGCGTCCAGGCTAGAAGAATACTCCCCCTCTCAATAGAGACTGTGTTACTCCAGCAGCGGCCTGAGTAAGATGTGGCACATCCGCTACGAATGCAAACAAAAAGACATTGCCTTTTTGTAAAAAAATAAAAATAAAACATTTTTTTTTTTGATTTTTTTTTTGGGGGGGCACATGGTGGGGCACAGCATAATTGTGGGGGGGTCAGGGCCCCCTCTGGCCCCCCCTAGGGACGCCATTGCTGTTGACCAATATTCTGGAGCTTCAAGTGATTTGGTTGACCCTGTAATGCTGGATACCTCCCCAATTTATAACTAACTTTTATTGTATAGTGCACATGGAAGGGCTTTACACAGAGCAAACAAAACATGTATTACCAAGGCATTATGCCTTGATATTTGAATATTCTTAGGTGACATGTATTTTGCCCTTTTATTCTGCTTTTGCCTGGATTATCCTCTTTGTTTCTGAGCTGTACCAACAGGGATCAGCCACTATACAAATGTATGATCCCCCTAACATTGTTAAGACCCGTAAACAGCACTGTTTATTACACATGCAAAATGAGCTTGGAACTTTGAATGCTTTCACTCCAGTGTGCATGCACTACAGTTGTGTAGTGAGCCTTGACTCTGTGCAGTATAAGCAGTCACTTGCAGCTCCTCTCTTACTTCAGATCTGGTCCTGACATCAATAGTGAGGGGAAAGCGCTCACCGCTGATCAGAGAAGGGACATATAATTAAAATAGTGGTTACTTGGCTGAAATTTAAAACAGCAAAAAAGTCAGATGCTGTTTTATGAGATTTCTCATAAAACAGCATCAGAGGCTGATACAGCAATTTTATATGTAACAGTTAGTCTGTGGGAGATGGGTGAGGTTTCTGTTAAATTAAGGACAAAGTTGAAGGCATCCTCCGGGACTGTGACATCACAAGGGGGCGGGGTCACCATGTGACATGAGCATGTGACCCTGTCCTCTTGTCCCTATATAAGTCCCAGCACAGCGCGGCTCTGGCATTCCGGCCAGAGAGAGCGACGTGTCAACATCGGAAGAAGAAGAAGAAGAAGACGAAGAAGAAGGCGGAAGAAGAAGAAGAAGGCGGCGCAGAAAGCGACGACAGCGGCAAGAACAGAAGAGACCCCGGAAGACCCCCGAAGGCGGATCGAGACCCCCAGACGACGGTGGCGACGACGAAGAAGGTAGCCGGACTTCTCCGCTCGGTAAAAGAGCTAGGTAAATGGCAGAGGAGTCCGGCGAGAAGACCCCCAAGACGGAAGAAGACCCCCGGAGCAGTGCAATAAAATATTTTTTCAAAAGTGTGGTTTTTTACTTTACATTTTACACCTTAGGTGAATGGGTAGGGGTACATCGTACCCCATACTCATTCACATACGGTGGGGGCCGGGATCTGGGGGCCTCCTTATAAAAGGGGGCTCCCAGATTCCGCTAAGCCCCCCGCCCGCAGACCCCGACAACCAATGGCCAGGGTTGTCGGGAAGAGGCCCTTGTCCTCATCAACATGGGTCTGAGATGGATTTGGGGGGGACCCCCACGCCGTTTTTCGGCGTGGGGAGTCCCTTTAAATCTATGCCAGGTGATGGGGCTAGCGCGCCGGCATTTACTGCCTACGCTAGCTACGTACCTGAAGTTACGTTCTAAATGAACGGACTGCTCCGTGTGTGGGCAAGTCCGTTCATTTTCAAAAGTCCCGCGGACTTTGTCCAGCGGATTGTCTGCCGGAGAAGTCCGGGCGTGTGTGGGCAAGTCACACGCTCGGAAAGTCCAGGCGAAGCCCCGCTGGAAAGTCTGGCGGATTGTCCGCCGGACTAGGTCCGGCGGGCAAAGTCCCTTCGTGTGTACGCGGCATTAGTTGGACTGCTTTTGGATGTCTCAGATTGATTTCACCCTGTGTCCCTTAATGAGGCATAAATATAAAATAATTTTTGGACTATCGTAAAACCTATTAAGGGACACAGAAGCATTCTGGAAGTGGGAGGGGTTACATCTGGCTGGCCATGCATTTTTTTGTCCAAAGCCTCTTGTTGGGTTGCTATAACCAAATTGTATTAAGTTAACTGAATTTTCTATACTTTATGTATTTTAAAAAAAATTATTTTATAGAAGATCTAAAAAAATCCTATATTTTGTTTTACAGTTTTGCACTTTAAGTTTAACCATTTCAATACAGAAGAGCACTTATACACCTTCCTGCCCAGACCAATTTTCAGCTTCCAGCGCTCTCACAATTTGAATGACAATTGTGCAGTCGTATGACAATGTGCTCAAACAAAATTTTTATATATTTTTTCCCCACAAATAGAGCTTTCTTTTGATGGTATTTGATCACCTCTGTGGTTTTTATTTTTTTGCGCTACAAATAAAAAAAGAACGGAAAAAAAAAGTTTTCTTTGTTTCTGTTACAAAACGTTGTAAATAATTAAGTTTTCTCCTTCACTGATGGGCACTGATGAGGCTGCACTAATGGGCACTGATGAGACAGTACTGATTGGCACTGATATACAGCACTGATGGGCACTGATAGTGACACTGATGGGCACTCATAGGCGCACTGATGGGCACTGATAGGTGGCCCTTATAGGCAATCATAGATGGCACTGATGGGCACTCATAGGTGGCACTGGAGGACACATATAGGTGGCACTGATGGGCAATGGTGGGCACTGATAGGCAGCACTGATCAGAGGCGCTGGAAGGCTTCACTGATGGGCACAGAGTGCCATCCCTAATGGGCAATTTTTTCCATCTCTAGTGGGCTTACCTGGTGGTCATGGGTGGGTATCCCTGGTGGCCATGGGTGGGCATCCTTGCTGGCCATGGGGGGGCATCCCTGGTGGCCATGGGTGGGTATCCCTGGTGGTCCTGGGTGGGCATTCTCAGGGGGGCTGCACTGATAATCAATCAGTGGCTCCAGATCCTGCTTCCTGTTCTACTACGCTGTTCTCTGGCTCCCTGACGTTTTGGCTTGTCTGACTATACGTTCTGGTTCCTGAACTCTGGCTATGTTTTGACTACATTCACTCTGTTTACCTTTTTTTATTATTATTAAACAAGTGTGATTTGACTGTACTTCTGTCTCAGTCTGATTCATGGTTTCTGACAGACTGACACACCACACCACCGATCCCCATATGACACCCAGTCAGGATAACTGAACCACTTCCCAGCTGTCATTCTGCTATAGGACGGGAGGGAAGTGGTTAAACTCCACCCATTACATAACTACAGGAAGGCTTTGTCTAAAAGGGGACCTAACACCCACTTACATAATTCCCAATTTCCACACTATTTTGAGACAGAGCCAGATAATTACAGGCTAGATAACTGCCTCTGCTTACAGGCTGCTTTGATTAAAGAATCAAACAGATCCTGTAAACATGAACGGAAGCCTAAAGCTCTTCCCGTTGGCTTACAAGTAGAAGGCAAAATATTAATAATCAATATGGATACTTGTCTAACCAAAAACATGTAATAAAGAAGTTAAGCACAAAACTAGAGATAGCTCCCTTTGTCTAAAACCAGTGAAGACAACCGCTTGGTTATCCTGTGATGTTAAATAGACGCTGTAACTTTTACCTATTCTGGGCAGGTCTGTAAAAGGGCTCTCCATCTGAACCTCTCACCTCTCCAGTGATCCCCAATGTTCTATCCTAAACCTCAGTGCATAGTTTTGCTCAGTACAACAGAAGGCAATCATTGGTGGTTAGTGGCAAAGTGCGCAGTTGCAGTGGGTGTCAAGCGCATGGTTGTAGTGGTGGTCATCAACAAAGTGCATTGTTGTAATGGTGGTCATTAACAAAGTGCATGGTTGTAGTGGTGGTCCTCAACAAAGTCCCCTTGAACCGCCTTTAGGGAAAGGGAGCCTTGACTGCTGGAAGCATGGCATCACTGTGGGTGTGAACCTAAATAAGAAATTAAGTAGCTCCCTTAGGATTAGCTAAAAAGACCTGAGGTGACTGGGTGGAGCCTGAACTCTAGGAAAAGGCTACGCTGAGGCACATCCAACTGCTCTGAGGAGATTCAGCTGTCACAGGAGTTGTCCCTCCCCAGCGTTCCTGTATCATCATGGACACAGATCTTTTATCCACAGGTCAGGCTGACTGTGACTGGCTCTTTCCTCTTCTTATGGTAAGACTGTCCCCTCAGCTCCTACACCTGCTGCCAGGCCTCTTTTCAGGGTCATTCCATGTAATTTCCCTCCATCCAGACTGAGCCTCAGCCCCTCCAGGGTCACTACTAATACAACCAGACACAGGACACCCTCTGGAGCTAGCTCCACTCCTTCTCTGCTAGTCCCTCACTCTGCATTCATTCCCATTAGCTATTCCCACCACAGCCATGCCTCTAATACAGCATCTCCTTCTGCTAATGGACACTGCCTGCCCCATTCTAGGATTCCCAGAGCACTGCCATCACATGTGAATGGACCTCGGATGCCTGAAGCATCTTCTTCCCTGAATTCTGTCAGTGAGATCCAGCTCCCTTTGCCCTACAGGGTAGGAACTGATGTATCCTGTCAGCTCTCATGCCCCCCAGCATATCACTCTGCTCCTCTCATTGGCTGTGTGAGGAATCAGGTTACCATACTGCAGGAGGCACATATTACCTCTTTGCATCCCTGCCTCAGCCTGCATGGCAGCCAGCTTTCCTCTTCAGCAACACGTGGATTCAGTGTTACAGCCTCCCCAAGTGACCTTGCCTCAGATTCTCTGACAGGGCTTCTGTGTGACTTGAGGCATGAGGCGCCTTCTTATTAACCCTGTATGTCCCAGTGCATTCTCTGACACACAGGGTTAACCCCTGGACTCCAGACTCTCTCTCCAGCTCTTTCTGGGAGCAATCATCAATCCTCCTATTCGACCTCTGTTGGGTAAGTATGGTTATGGGGTGGTCTGGGATAAGTGAAGTGTAGCTGTTTTAGGGCCACTGATGCATTTTTGCAGCAGTCCAATCAATTTCTATTTTTACTTTATTTGGCTGTAATGCCAGTCACCTGGGTGGCCCTCTAAAATCAATTTTCCCTGTCAATTTGCACTTAGAACAGGGGATTAAATAAATACATTTTAAAAATGGCACCGTGAGTTCACTGATGTGCTGACGCTGGTGCTTTTTGATACACAGACAGTTGACAAATAAAAACATATTGATGTTAATACTGAGGGTGAAAAATCAAAGCAGCTTCCTTGTATTTTTGTGAACTGGCTGCAGAGTTTCTGTGCCCATGCTCTGCTCTGTAAAAAAAAAAAAAAAAAAAAATCCAGAATTAGTCCCTATTCAGTTATGTGGATCTCAGTTGGGCGGTCTACAAAATATATGGAGGGCTGTGCTGTTTACTTTTCATACCCAGTTTTGCCTAAAAATGGCTGCCTGGAAAGAACTACGTTTTGACTGCCGAAATGTTAGTTTATGGTATATTTATATTGACCTGCATTGGTAGCTGCCAACTTTATTCGCTTTAGCGCTGACTTTTACGCTGCATATGGTTATTACTTCTTTTCAGTCACCTGCACAGAACATCAGTGGTATACAAGTAGGCAACTGCTGATTGTTTAATGAGAGCCACTGTGTGGGCACGACTTTTCCCTTGGCGGTGGTGCCCACCCAGCAGTCGACTCTTATGGGGAATATACCACCTGCCAAACCAGGTTCCAAGTTCCACCCTCCTAAGACAGATGCCAGTGAAAGTCTCAACGATGTTGCACTGGCTAGAACAGTACCCTCTCAGTAGGGAGGCTTGGATCTTACAGTCGGGATTTAATCAGGGGTTTTGGATCCCTTTAATCCACCCCTAATGCTCCTTGCAGGTTTCCTCATATTTATTCCTCTCATATATATATATATATCAACTTATACAACACTTTTCTTTCCCTGCAGGCTTGTCAGTTATTGGTGGTATTGATCAGGATAATTCCTTCGACCAATACTCCACTTTTGATACAGCACTTTTTTATTGCTGAGTTCTCTGGTGCTTCTACCCTTCTGGTGAAGGCCGACATTGAGTCTACCCTTCGCTTCCTTCCTGTACACTGCGACTGTTCCATCCCAACAACATGGAAGGTCCTGCCCATCTTCTGTCCTTTTGAGCATTAAGATTGACCATAAGAGATGGTCTGCCGACTCCCTGGGGTTAATTTGCTTCTTTCCTTGGTTAAATTCCCAAGGGACTCTAGGAAGCTATGGCTACAGCAGCTTTAATCTTTTTGGGCCATCTTGTTTTCACATTCCACGTACTTCTGATGGGCAGAGCCTTCTATGAATTGTATATCAGATGCACATCATTACGTACAACTTATCAGCCCTATGCGTGATGACTTGGAAGCATGGCTGTCCTTCTTGCACTCCTCTAATGGTCATTCTTTTATAAATGGAGGAATTGCCGAACACACAGCTGGAGATTTTACAAGGCTGCATTCAGCTCCTGTAGCTTTGTCATTTTATTCCAGGATGACTGGTCTGTTGAACCTTGGCCAGCCTCATTGGCCCAACTATATTTATTGTATAACATTATGCGGTTAGAGCTCTTTCCTAATGTGGTGGCAGTAGAATTATCGGTGGAAAATTGCTGAATAGGCGAGTGGATTTTTGTAAAGATGAGTGTGGTACAAGTAGTTAACTCTCCACCTTTCTTCTCCCTGTTGTGTTTTTCTGGTGCCTGGATGTCTTCAGTTGACTGTTTGGTTTCATATGTAGCTAATTCTATTGCTGATTTGTCCTCTTGTTCACAGTTCACCAGCTTCTGCTCTTTGGCTTCAAGGGCTGTGGGTCTTCCTTGTCCTCTCTTTTTTGTGTAGTCTCATTTCTGATTCCTGTTGGGCCCCCGTCTGTGCCTCCCCTCCCAGAACTCTCAGGTAACCTGCCAGCAAATTTGGGACGAATGGGTGCCTCCACCTTTCGATGAGTTCTCCCTTGCCCCTTGCAGGACAGGCACCTGGCTCTATTCTCCTACCCCCTCTTACTGCAGGATATAGTTGTAGATGGTTCGACGATGGGTACTGCTCCCTCTGCTGTATTGTTTTGTTCTGACTATTCAGCTGGGAGGACATCTCCAAAGTTTTTTTCATTCAGAGGATTTTGAAGGGTTGGAAACATCTGACTTTCTTCCCTGATTCTCGTCACCTGTTTTCTGTGCACAACTTTACCGACATCCTCTCCATTTTGCCGTCTGCTTTTGCATTTAGGGCTCTCTTGTTTCAAGTTGCCTTTTCTTGGGCATTCTTTGGCACCCTTAGGGTTAGTGTACTTGTCGCATAGGACAAATGCCCAGTTGGTGTAATCACAGAATCACAGAATCCTTTGTTTTTATCTCCTGCTTATTCTTCCAACCCCTTAACAAATTCAATTTTTTTCAGCTGGTCTTGCCTCCTAATGATTTTTCCCATGTACTCTTTTCAAATTGGCGCAGCCATTGTTGCCCATGGGATGTTTTTTTTTCGGATGACAGAGATAGCTATTAGGAAGATGGGAGTCATTAAAATTGTTGCTATATGTTCGTTCTCACCTTTTGTTCTGATTTCATGTCTCTCCCCGGCATTACATTGGATCATCGTTGACTCCTATCGTTTATTGGGCCTCTTGCCATGTTGAATTTTGACACTGGGGAGAATTTTTGTTTGCAGTTGGCAGAATTCATTGTCACAGTTTTCATGGCATACACTGGCTGCTGGTATTACCTGAGATTATTTGTTTCAGGCCCCTTCATTCTTATCACCCATGTATGGGGTAACAATGCAGGGCATTACCGGTCTGTGAATTCAATCTCCTCTATTAAGCATGTTATTGCTCCATGTTGTGCCAGTTTTACCAATCTATTGTTTGGTCCAACATTGTTCCCCTTTTCTGGTTTTGGCTTGTCAAATACTTTGTTCTTGTTTCTAGTTCTTGTTTGGAGCTGTTTTGCCGCAAGGTGAATACCTAGGTTTTCAAATATGTCCACAGGATTGGTGGTATTGCTGTCCGCTACTGGGTTCTTCAGGGAGATAACAGTATTTATTAAGACCTGATGGGGTTCATTTAAATGATTGGCCTAAATATGTTAATCTCGGCCTACAATCTGGTGTTGAGCAAGTGCTGGCTGCAGTGGGGCGCTTGTCAGTGTACCACTGACTTGTGTGTGACAGTTTTGCCCTTGCCAGCAATTGATGTTGCTTTATGGCCTCTAATGTCTGTCTGGCACTGATGGTAAGGACAGGCCTCTTTGGACTATGTGAGTTTGTTTTATGGGTGCTCATGGTAAACTGTGACTGGTATTGATGTTTGGTACATTTGGAAAGTTGTACAAGTTAAATAAAGCTGTGAAATATTAACAGAAACAAATTTGGAGTTTAAAGGTGCAAACAATCAATAGAAATTGATATTGGAAAAAATATATAATTTTATTAAACAAATATAAAAAAAGACAATATAAAAAAGAGCACAATAGAGCTCAACGGTCACTATACAAAAGGATAGGTGCCTCTACATGTTTAACCAGGCCAGAGCTTCAGTCACTGCTCAGGGAGATACCTGTGTGTGAAATGGGTAAAGAATTAGCGCAGATTCTTGCCAATTTATATGCTGTTGCAACCTTATTTATCTCTGATTTCCTGCACCATATTGCCATTTTTTCATCTGGTTTGTGCACAAATTTTTCACCTAGCTTCCCCCAATATTGGATTCCGCTTTGCTGTTAAATATTATACTAATCTGAAAGTGTAACTGACCCCGACAGTAAACCAGAGCACAGCTGCTGCTGTGAAAGTGAGTTTAATTGGTTAGTAGGCACTAGAGGTGGTACCCTCCCCTATTTATTAGCACTGTGTCCGCACAGTCTGGCACTGTGGTTGCAGTCTTAAAACAATGGAGAACAGTGTACCCTGGGCATTGATTAAATATGTTGCGACTTACCCAACCGGGACAGGGGCTTTTGGAGGGGACTGCAGGGTAGCCTCTTGCCTACTGACTATGGGAGCTATGAGCATTCATGAACATGTCCTGTTATATAATGCAAGATGTTAGTGCCACATTCAACTTGAAAGCTGGTTAATGAGATTTGGACAGCCCTGGGTCTTCTTGAATATTGATGCCAGACTATCTGGGGGGGGGGGGGGGGGGTGGAGTCCCTGCAGTGGCAGCTGGTGCTCAACATTTTTGGGGGGGCGCAAACAAACTGAAAAATACTGAACCCCCCCCATCAATTGCAGCCTCACTGTGCCCATCAAATGCAGCCACTGTGCCCATCATATGCAGCCACTTGTGCCCATCATATGCAACCACTTGTGCCCATCAAATGCAGCCATTTGTTCCTGTCAAATGCAGCCACTTGTGCCTGTCATATGCAGTCACTTGTGCCTGTCATATGCAGCCACTTGTGCCCCATCATATGCAGCCACTTGTGCCCATCATATGCAGCCACTTGTGCCCATCATATGCAGCCACTTGTGCCCATCATTTGCTGCCAGTGTGCCCATCATTTGCTGCCAGTGTGCCCATCAAATGCTGCCAGTGTGCCCATCATATGCTGCCAGTGTGCCCATCAAATGCTACCAGTGTCCTTCCCGGGACACCCCACTCATACCACCCTGCGGATGGATCGCGGAACACCCCGATCCCACCACCCCCGCGGATGGGTCGCGAGACACCCCAGCCCACTAACGCACCCCCTGGAATGCGGGACACCCCGTGCAGGAGGACTGGCGCTTACCTTGGTAAGGTGTCGTCTTCTCCGGCGTCTCCACTCCACCCTTTTTTGAAGCCTATTAGAGCCTCTGGCTCTAATGAGGTGTTTCAAAGAAATATACCCTCTCTTGCCCCTGCATAGGAGTCCATGCGTCCTAAAAGGGGCCGGGCGCATGGATAGGGAGGTGGCAGCAGGGATAGGGGGACGGCGCCTGTGCACCCACAATGCACGGGCCGCCACTGACTACCTGACTAATCAAGGCTTGGTCAGGCTTGGTCAGGTGCTAGCTGTTGATTGGCTTACTGTTAATTAGATCACTGGTAACTGTTGCTGTTCATTAGATATTGATGATATTACTGTTTACAGTTTGCATTGTTAAGGATAATGTGAAAAGCTTTAGGGTAAAGCTCTTACCTGATTTTCTGCGGTATATATTCTGTATAAATTTCCAACAAAGCAATTTGCACCTAAGCTAGTGTTGTCTAGTTCTTGGGTGCAATTCTCAGCTATAATACCTTTTCCTGGTCCCAGAGTGGAGGAAGCTGTATCTTGGCAGAGACACCCAGGCTGGATGCCAGGCAGTCCATCACAAACATAATATACTTTTTAGAATAAGTATGCTTCAAAAATGCCATTGTCTTCTAAAGTAAGGAAAATAAAATTATTATGACAACAATGACATCTAAACTATACAGTGATTTTCACATCATTTTCAGTGGTTGGGACCAAAAATAGTATGGATTGGTCACCTTAAAAAAAGAGAGTGAAGGCATGTTTTTTTTGTTTGTATTTTTACTAATGAACTAGAAAAAGTGAAACAGGGCTGGGAAGCTATATGTTGAAATTGTGTTGTATAGTACTTGATTAACTTTTGTCTTCTTGTTTATGTGAAATAGGCCTGTACAGGGGAGCAGTGCCCAGAAGTGGAGGAGCTGTCTGATTTATCATTTTTACAGTAAGTGTCAGTAAGGACTGGTAAGCTGCAGCATGTTACATTTTTGGTTCTGGGCTAGATATACTTTAGGGCACGCTTTAAATATTGCATACAAATATTTTTATTTTATGCCATTTGGTGGCATTATTTGCTCCATTAACATGTTTCAGGCTCTCCCTTGCACATTTTCTTTTTCTTTCCAACTTCGTACTTCAAGTGGTGGTTTACCACAAAAACGGTATAAATCAGATTAATGACTCCCTGATTGTTCTGTTTAGGCCAAATAGTTTAAAAGCAGACAACTTTTGCTGTGTTCTCTTTAGAAAGCTTATAGTGGTCTGTGAATTCTATAAAAAGTGATATATTACATAAAAAAATCCAGTAAAATTATACCCCAAAAATTATAGTTTCTTACTATATTCTATGCATGTTCTATTTATATATACATGTAGTGCCCTCCCAGTTATGCCTTTAGGTAAATTTAGTTATTGTCTCCACTATAGTGAGTGGCTTGGTTTTTCCCAGGTAGGTTCTTAGGTAAATTAAGTTTTTGTCTCGCTATAGTGAATGGAGTGTTTGCTGATTGTTTTGGTCTGATCAGGGTTCCTAAGAGTTTGATTGCTTCCCCCTGCCTCTGGAAGAAGCTTCCAGAGCATAGAGAGGGAGATTCAAATGATCATCTGAATATTTATTAATCCATGGCCAATTACTGGAAGGGGGCATCCAGAAGGTGGCTGGGCATAGGCGCGTGCGTAGAGGGTGTGGTGCCAATCCCCCTACTGCCCGGGCTTCCACCAATGTTGCGCCCCCCACCGCAGGGTTGCTGGCTTCCCGCCTCTCCCCCTGGCTGCTGTAGGAGATGTTTCAGGATGGGGAGTGGGGGAAGGGGCTAAACAATATGTAATTTACCGGCCCCTTCCTTTTCTAAATGAACTCGATAAACACACTCACTCATTGTGTTCAATCATAACTGAAGCATGGTAAACTGTGTTTACTATGCTTCAGTTTGTGAATGAACCGGAAGCCGCTCTGCACAGAGCACTTTCCATTCATTCACTATCCAGTGCAGCTGAGGCTGCAGAGAAAGTCATGTGTGTTTGAGCTTTGGGGTGCACACCCAAACGCAATAGGCTGCGCACACCTATGCAGGGGGGTAGGAGGCCTGAGCAGATTGTTCTTTACTTGTTAGGGAGGATTCCAGTACTCCTAGGGCTGCTGCCGATAGGAGAAGTATACCTGAGATAGGAGACTTCAGTTTGGGCCTTAGTGGTTGCTGGGATGAGGGCCTTAGGAGAATTGCTGAGGACACATACTTGCGGAAAGACACTGCTCAGAGTCCTGGTCTGGAGAAGCATTTTGTTGTCTTCCTTTACAATAGATCTACCTATGGTGGCAGGTCCTAGGACACTGTGATAAGGATCTCACTGAGGAATGATAGCTGAGCAAAGCAGAAGGGATCAGTAGCCAGATATTGTCCTAGGGTCTTCAGCTGTGGGGTCTATTGTCCTAGGGTCTTCAGCTGTGGGGTCCTAGACATTCCAACTCTCCCCTGCTACCTCCAGACAGCTGCTATTGGGAGACTAGAGAAAAGTTTGTTCTTCTGTGCTGTGCTAAATGTTTTGGAGGATCCCATGACCCCTACTTCCCGTTAAAGTTCTGCCACAATAAATCATGAAAAGACATCCCCTAGACTGAGATTTAATTGTGTCCTGGTGTGATTGGTGGCCTCTGTACTACTTAAAGAAAACCTGTCTGTTTTTAGTGGCCCTTTTCGGAGAACAGGGCTACATATAATTTTATTTTACACATACAAATTCACAAAATTCACATGTACTGTAGGTTTTCTAAAAAGTACATGGCAGAAGCAGTTTCCTTTCAGACAGTCTGGCTCCAATTGAAACCTAGAACCTTAATTTTTGAATGGGCTGCCTATTGCATCACAGCTTAATGCAGTTGTTGCAGCACACTGTGTTCTGGTATGAATGCGCCCTTGGAGCCATACATTCAGCTTGTTGCATTGCACTCATGCTGAACCTTTTAATTTAGCACAGACCCAGAACAAGTTGACAGCTAAGGACTTCACACTTTTCTCTGACTGAATACTTGATCTAGAAGCATGACCTAGAAACAATTGACGTCCATGGATCAGCAAAGGAGCCAGGCAATTAGCATTTCAGAAGACGATTTGTAAGTGTCAGTTTTGCTGTAGTAGTTGGCTTACATTGCACAGATGTGCCCCTACACAGGCAGGGTTAGGGCATCCCCCGTCATGTTATTAAAAGGAATTTTGAATTTTTGAATGTATCACTTTAAGCATTACTAAAATCACTGACCCATGTCAGAGTTTTTATAGTTTTTTTTTTATTGTCTTTGCTTTAGCACATGTGCCCTAGGTTAGTTTATTAAGCATTTGTTTGAAAAGCCTTTGCTTATTAGCCTAGATAATGGCCATTACTATTTTTTTAACATGCGGGCACTGTTGACTTCCGTAGGGTTCTGAACAAGTATGATTGGCTCAGTATGTTTTATTCATCAGTAATCCACAGCATTGGGACTAATTGACTTGTAATCCAATATAAGAACAAGGAGGGTAAAGTTGTCTTTTTGAGATGAGGGCAAAGAGCACTCCAAAGCTCTGAGTTTCTGACAAGATTTACAGATATTTTTGTACTTATAAAACAGATATAACAAAATGCTTTCAGTGACATATTTAACAGATCTAAAAGAAGCAAAAAAGAAAAGGGTATTGTTCGAGTTTACATACACTTTGACTCTGCTCACTCAGGTGTCCGTTTCTGAAACTGTGAACAGCGATGATCCCGAGGATTGCTGCTAATCTCAGTCCATTAACGGCTTATGAAACAGAGATGATCGGGGGAGAACATGTTCCCTGCCAATCATCTCTGCACACAGAGAAGCGGTCATTGATTGATACAGAAACGGACAGTTTATGAAGCTGCGATCTCAGCACTTCACTGGCGATCTGTCAGAATTCACACTCCTCGATTCACCAGCTCAGAGCCCAATTAGCCATTTCCCCTCCCCGGTGTCATGAGACTCGTTAGTGTTACAAGGTCTCAGGTGTGAACAATGAGCAGGTATGTTAAAATTGGTGTTATTGCTCTCACTCTCTCATACTGGTCACTGGGAGTGCAACATGACACCTCATGGCAAAGAACTCTCTGAGGATCTAAAAAAAATAATTGTCGCTCTACAGTGGCGGTGCGTCCATAAAGGACTCCTGCCGCTCCCTCTCTCCTGGAACTGCTCTATCACCATAGATAGATTCATGCATTGCATGTGTAGCGGTCACACTTTGCTAAGTGTGCGCTATCAGTGCAACTTTAGTTTTTCTCAGAACTGTAATGGAGTTCTGAGGGTTAATTGTACCGGATTTACTTTGGCATCAGTCTGGCTGGGCTGTACTAAGGTTCTGCCTGGTCATAGGTGCAGTGAGGCACCCATGACAGGCTGAGAACCAGGCCTGGTTGGACGTCTTAGGTACCAATCTTTTCCGGAGCCAATCAGTGGGCGCGTCTGGCCCCGCTGTGTTGTCTGGGAAGGGGTATTTAAAGGGGCTGAAGTCATGTGTTCAGGGGTCGGCTGCGGCTTTGATTTCTGGTTCTGGTCTGGGACAGCCCTGCGAGGGGTCCTAGGGGTCCTAGGATCGTTTGCCGTCCCGCAAGCATGGTCAATCCGACCAGCCCCAGAGGCCCTCATGGCCTGGGGCAGGGATCCGTCTGTTCCCGAGCCTCGGAACTGACTAGTCCGAGGCCCAGTAACTGAAGGAGGATTCAAAGGCGTCCAGGTGTGCTCTCGGTGTTGGAGGGACACGGCAACTCGTGCAAGTGACCAGGGGAGGACTCTTTGGAGGAGGGCCAGAAAGCTGGCTGCTCAGAAAGAGACTGGGAGCTGAGTTGTATGGACACTAAAGAATCCACACTTCCACAGTATCGCTAAGGAGACAGAGAGCGATCCAGGTACTGTGAGAAAGGTTCCTACTTATCTTCAGTTGCAATTTAGTCTGTGGCAGAGACTTTACAAAGTTTCCGGATCACATGTTGGCTGCTAGATCTCTGGCTAAAGGTTTATCCGGCAGTGAAGCACCCAGCTGCGAGTGGCTACTCTCTGGGTTGATTAGAGACATTCAGTGGATGTCAGTGGTTCAAAGTCCCTGAGTTTTGTCACCCGTGTCCTCTATTCCCATCAGAGACTGTGTTATGTTGGATGTTACCACTGCAAAATAAAAACCTTGAAAAGGACTATTATGTATCAGCATCTGAAGTCACTGGGTACTAACCCTGGGAACCCCTAGACAACAACCACGAGGAGGTAACTGGTAAGCCCAGAAAGTCAAGGCCGCCCCTCAGGGGGTTATGGCCGCTACACATGAATCTATCTATGGTCGCGGCATGACACCACCTATTCAGACGTCTGGCCCCTTTTTCGGGAAGCCGGGCATCTGAATTACAGTGGCGGTGATGTTTTTTGGAAGCACCTGGAATTCGCTTTTCTAACACTGAACCGCCTCTCAGCCAGTCAGATGCTCGGGTCTGTTACCTGTCACCTGATTGGCTGAAACGTCAGGCCCCTTTGATTGGATGCCTGATAGAGAGGACAGAAGAAGATATCGAGGAGCGTGCAGGACAACGCCGCTGACCCGTTGCAAAACAGGTGCCGGGCAATACACTGTAATTACCATTTGATGGGTCACAGTAGCGGCAATTGATGGGCACACTGACAGCAATTGATGGGCACACTGGCAGCAATTGATGGGTACAGTATCTGCATGTGATGGCACAGTGGCTGAGCTTGATGGGCACAGTGGCTGTGTTTGATGGCACAGTGGCTGCATTTGAGGGGCACAGTGGCTGCGTTTGATTACATCAGTTTAACAGGACAGTTTCCACTTAGAACAGACCTTGCCATGGTCGACCAAAGAAGTTGAGTGCATGTGCTCAGCGTCAAACCCAGAGGTTGTCTTTGGGAAATAGACGTTTGAGTACTGCCAGCATTGTGGCAGAGGTTGAAGGGGTGGGGGGTCAGCCTGTCAGTGCTCAGACCATACGCCACACACTGCATCAAATTGATCTGCATGGCTGTCATCCCAGAAGGAAGCTTCTTCTAAAGATGATGCACAATAAAGCCTGCAAACAGTTTGCTGACTAAGGACATGGATTACTGGAACCATATCCCGTGGTCTGATGAGACCAAGATAAACGTATTTGGTTCAGATGGTGTCAAGCGTGTGTGGCGTCAACCAGAGGAGGAGTACAAAGACAAGTGTGTCTTGCCTACAGTCAAGCATGGTGGTGGGAGTGTCACGGTATGGGGCTGCATGAGTGCTGCCGACACTGGGGAGCTACAGTTCATTGAGGGAACCATGAATGCCAACATGTACTGTCACATACTGAAGCAGAGCATGATCCTCTCCCTTCAGTGACTGGATCGCAGGGCAGTATTAAAACATAACAACCAAAAACACACCTCCCTGATGTTGTCATGGAGGAGTGAAAGAGGACTCCAGTGGCAACCTGTGAAGCTCTGGTGAACTCCATGCCCAAGAGGGTTAAGGCAGTGCTGGAAAATAATGGTGGCCACACAAAAAATTGACACTTTGGACCCAATTTGGACATTTTCACTTAGGGGTGTACTCACTTTTGTTGCCAGCGGTTTAGACATTAACGGCTGTGTGTTGAGTTTTTCTGAGGGGACAGTAAATTTACACTGTTATACAAGCTGTACACTCACTACTTTACATTGTAGCAAAGTGGCATTTCTTCAGTGTTGTCACATGAAAAGATAGAATAAAATATTTACAAACATGTGAGGGGTGTACTCACTTTTGTGAGATACTGTAAATATGTATGTAAATATGTGTGTGTATATATGTATATATAATGTGTGTGTGTATATATCTATCTATCTATCTATCTATCTATATATATATATATATATATATATATATATATATATATATATATATATATATATATATATGTATATCTATATATATGTATATCTATATATATATATATATATATATATATATATATATATATATATATATATATATATATATATATATATATACTGTATATATATTATGTAGGGGGACTAATTATTGTAATTGTATTAACTAAGATGGGCGGTCTCCTCCGGGAATGTCTGTGTACTGAGCAGTGATAATTTACCACTGCTTCATAAACAGACACCTCGAGTGTTTCAGTGAATTTCTGGTACTGTAATCTCACTATGTCTCACCAGATTCCAGAACCAGGGGGCATTCTCCACTGTTTGAAGTGTTTGTAGATTGCTTAACTTCACAAAAGGAGAAGTGATCTACACTGCCTTATAAACAGGCACTCAGAGGAGAATGATCTCCTCTATGAATGCCGGAGAACGGAGCAGTGGATATTTTCCACTGCTTCATAAATTGTTTTACTTGTCAGAGAACATTTCATGTGCAGTGAATACTTTGTTACGTAATGTATAACTATTTTTCCCTAGGGAAGTATGTGAAAGTTCTGTCCTGCTATGCCTAAAGAAGAGATTTCACCGGAATGCTATTTATGTAAGTCTTTCTATTACATATTGTCGCACTTACCCCTATCGCAGGTGGTCAGACACTATAGCTAGGTTCTGTGTTCTTCACCTATAGCAGCCCCCTTTCCCATAAGGCAAGCAGACCTACCGGTACTCGGTTGCCCCCAGGACTTATACAAAATGCTATAATGCCTGGCTACAAACTGAGCAAAGCAAACAGGTACTTGCGGTTGGCAGACAGTCAAGGTTCAGAATAGTCAGGGTCAATGTCCGAAGTTTAAAGAATAGTTAATACCAGATCCAAGGTTTTCAACGAGGTAATCCAATCTAGCAGAGCAGGGCAGGCAAACAGGGAGCTTGATCAGGTATTACACACATTATTACAAGCATGAGACTGCAGGCTTGCCTAGATTAAATCAGGTTTGGTCTCCACCCAGAGACCGGCCACATTAATCAGCTTGCAGGTGGACAGACAGACAAGGAGAATGCCGCAGCCCTAACCAGAATTCTGGAATGAGGAGCAGGCTTGCTGTCATTGCCCCCCCCCCTCAAGGAGGGACCCCTGGAACCCATGGAGCAGGCTGGGCATCTGGTACAGAAGTGTCAGGCTGGGCAATGGTCAGGGGATCAGAGAGGCCAGGTTGGTAGCAGGTCACTGGAGTCAAACTGGATAGCTGGAACATAAGCTGTATGCAGAGTGGCTTGAAGAAAGGGTTGAAAGCCCCATCTGGCCAAATGAGGTAACCTATCCAAAGGATGGATGGAACTTCTTAGACAGGTTTGAGCAGATTTAGTTGCAGCAGGGTGAGCCTAGTTACTGAAAGTTCTGAATGTGAAAAAGTAGGAGGCTCAGTTAGCATGGGCTGGATCAGAATAACTGGTTAAGAGGCAGACTGGGCCACATCAATAGGTGTAGAGACAGACTGGACCGCATCGGCAGGTCAAGAGGCAGATGAATTTGAGAACAATTAGCCTGGATGTGCGTCCAAGGGCATTTAGGGACAGGCAAAGTTAGGGGTAATCCAGAGAGTTTGAGATTTGAGCGAGCACAGGTCTTGAAAGCTTTTACATAGAAACAGGAGTCCTCATGGAGAGAGGGCCACCAAAGCCCACAAGAAACCAAAGAAAAAGTTTTAGTAATCCCTGGGTGCCTGGCCATCTAAGCACCATGTGCTTCTGAAAGCACTTTAAGGCTAAGGTGGAGGGGAACAAACAGCTGTCCAGGGGGTAGATTGGGTGGAATACAAGACTGGGCCTTTAAAATAGAGTCCCAAAGGTCAGGGGGAAAGGCTTGTGCTGGAGGTAAGATATTGTGAAACTTAGAGAAAGTTTCCAAACAGGGCTCAAGGCTGCGAGAAAGCTGGTAAGTTCGGCCTCTAGGAGGAAAAGATTCAGACTGTGGCAAATGGCTGGAGAAGTGGCCTGTAGAGGACTCAGTAAACTTGTCAGTGTCTTTTGCTACAAAAGAGTCACATAAAGCAAATAGTTATACAAACTAAAGTCACACATGGAAACGTTTTCATAATCAAGATCCGAATGGGACTGTAATAAAGGCACATACTTCGTACTAGCCATACAGGAGTTACAAATGGGCAACTGGTCAGCAGTTTTAATGCAGTTCTGGGGGCAGGTATGAGACAGGACCTAATCTCCCCTTTAGCCCAATCTGTACGGGTTATGAAGTTTAAGCCAAGGATAAGAGGATAGGCAGGAGATGATCAAGTAGAAGCTTATTGTCTCCCTATGAAATTCCCCAAATCAATGGTCAGAGTACAAGTACAGTGCACAAGGTGACCAGGCCCATGTAAAAAAGGGAGAGTTATCAACAACTAAGACTGAAAAGGGTTTGTACATATTGGTCAGAGAAATTTGTAGACAGTGTGCTAGGTTCCCATCAATGAAATTACCATAATCAATGAAAGCTGAGAGGTGATGAGAAAACATAGCAGAACTAAATTGTGCAGGAACAAATAGTTTATCTCAGGGGGAACCTGACACTGTATAGTCTAAAGAAGCAGACCCCACCCGCACTAGACACTTGGTGTTTCCTGGCTTATTAGGAAAGCTGGTGACAAAGTGGCCGTGGTTGCCACAGTATAAGCACAGTCCCTGGGATCTTCTTCTAGCCCAGGCATATGCAATTAGCGGACCTCCAGCTGTTGCAAAACTACAAGTCCCATCATGCCTCTGCCTCTGGGTGTCATGCTTGTGGCTGTCAGAGTCTTGCTATGCCTCATGGGAATTGTAGTTCTGCAACAGCTGGAGGTAAGCTCATTGCATATCCCTGTATCTAGCCCTTTCCCCAGAGGATAAATGGATAGCGCCAATTTGCATGGGCTCCTCCTCCTGGAGAGGTTGAGAGGGCTCAGGAAGGTTTGATGAAGAATAAGAAGTAGGCAACATACTAGGGGGCAAAAAAACAAACCTCTTAGCATGCCTTTTCCCGTAAACGCATGTCTATACGGATGACTACTTGCATGGCTTCATTCAATGACTTTGGTTCAGGCCAGTGTAATAAAGATTATAAAAAAGAAAACTGTGCTATTACCTATAAAAACCAAGCTGCAACTCAGGTTGTTATACAACACCAAACAGAAATATAAAAAGGTGAAGCTGCGCTAGATAGATTGACCTGTGGGACGCTAACCAATAAAAATTAAACAGGTGCACTCACAGCTAAAAAGAAAATGTTGTATGAAAATGTGATAGTAAATGAACTAACAAAATTTTAATCCAAAATGAAGGTGAATAAATCCACTGAAATTAACATAGAATAAAGCAAAGACAGATACAAAAACTAAATTTGAAAAAAAACTGCATCTGATAATGATTGTGACTGAACTATAAAGTAAACAACCTATGATCATGTGGTGACAATTAATCACAAAAGTAAGGGCTCTTTCACACGGGGCGGATCAGTGCAGATCTGCCCCGTAGATAGCCGCTTGCTCAGCGGGGATCGCCGGAGCGGTCTCCGCTGAGCAGAAAGATGGCAGGTCCGTCTCTGCACACAGCGCAGGGATGGACCTGTCAAAGCGCCGCTCTCCCCTATGGGAGATCGGGTGACGACGGACCGTAGAGTCCGTCGTCATCCAATCTGCTCTGCAGATGGATGAAAAAATAGGGTTTTCCTCCGTCTGCAGAAATGGAGCATAGCGGACACGGACGAGAGCGGGTGTCAGCGGATGCTCATCCGCTGACACCCGCTATCCCATAGGGATACATGTATGTCCGTTTTTCATCCGAAAATGGAAGGATGAAAAACGGACATACGGTCCGTCCGTGTGAAAGAGCCCTAACAGTGGTGAATGCTAAAATCCACCCAGAAAGATATATTCAAAATATTCAAAATAAAAAATATTGAGTCCATATGTAATAATAGTGACTATTGAAAAAGAATCAAAAAATAGTCCATGCACAATATATTAATAGCTCATCCACGGTGATAAGTAATCCAGACACCACAGAAACTGTAAAGTGATAGAAAAGTGCCTCCACCTGAGCACACGCTGCCGTTTACCAGATGGTTATGGTCCCTTATTACAGGGGACCACGGAGCGCAGATGGCTTAATAACCTAGCCTGGGGTCTCTTTACTATGCACCAAACAACTGAGCCTCAGCGGTGGTAATCCTTATCCGAATATGGACCGGTTAACCGATCCCCAGAAAACAACAGAAGGCTTGCATAGTGTAAAACCTTTAGCATTCATTATAGTTTAAAAAGACGAATGGACACTTACAGTTAAAGTGGAATAAAACAGCATTAAGAAAATCGAGCCGGCTGGGTCTCGATAACAGCCCGTAGCTTCCGGGACTAGCACAACACAACACTAGTGCCCCGAGACGAGGTCCTATGAGTGACGAAACGTGTTGGGAGGAGTGACATGCTGACGTCACAGCGTGTTGCGCTAGTCCTGGAAGCAATGGGCTGTTATCGAGAGCTGGCTCGCTCAAATTTGTCTTGCCTACACATGGTCACACCAAATTCCGACTGTCAAGAACGCGTGACGTACAACAATAACAGACCAGTTAGCCTAACATCAGTAGTATGTAAACTCTTGGAGGGGATGATAAGGGACTATATACAAGATTTTAGTAATGACAACGGTATCATTAGCAGTAATCAGCATGGATTCATGAAGAATCGTTCTTGCCAAACCAATCTACTAACCTTCTATGAGGAGGTGAGTTGCTAGCTAGATAAAGAAAGCATCGGTCTTTTGCTGGCCGAAATTCAGATCGTGTGTACGGGGCATAAGTGTCCATTCGTCTTTTTAAACTATAAGGCCCCTTTCACACTGAGGCGCTTTGCAGGCGCTAAAGTTCTAAAAATACCGCCTGCAAACCGCCTTCAAACAGCCGCTGCTGTCTTTCCAGTGTGAAAGCCCGAGGGCTTTCACACTGGAGCGGTGCGCTTGCAGGACTCTGAAAAATGTCCTGCAAGCCGCATCTTTGGAGCGATGTAGGGGCGGTGTATTTACCGCTCCTAAAGCGCCCCTTGGGGCAGAGCTCCAAACCCGCCTGCAAAGCGCCGCTGCAGCGGCGCTTTGTGGGCAGTTTTAACCCTTTGTCGCCCGCTAGTGGGGGTTAAGACTGCCCCACTAGCGGGCGAAAAGCGACGCTAAACCGACGGTAAAACCACGCTAAATATAGCGCCGCTTTACCGCCAGCGCACCCAGCGCCTCAGTGTGAAAGTAGCCTTATAAATGTTAAAGGTTTTACACTATGCAAGCCACAGTTTCTGTGGTGTCTGGATTACTTATCACTGTGGATGAGCTATTAATATATTGTGCATGGACTATTTTTTGATTCGTTTTCAATAGTCACTATTATTACATATGGACTCAATTTTTTGTTATTTTTAATATCTCTTTCTGGGTGGATTTTAGCATTCACCACTGTTACTTTTGTGATTAATTGTCACCACATGATCATAGGTTGTTTACTTTATCGTTCAGTCACAATCATTATCAGATGCAGTTTTTTTCAAATTTCGTTTTTGTATCTGTCTTATTGTTATATTTTTTAAAAACACTAAGAAGGGGTAGTGGCGCTGTTCTGGTAAGATAATAAATGCAGAGGGGTGTAAAGTATAAAAACTGGAGGATAGTGCATAAAAATTATTGAGGTCACATGCAAGAGATAAAGTGCAAATGCATAGAAAAAGTGTGCTAGTGGTGGATACTCACGAAGGTACCCCAATATTAATCACAAATAGTGAAAATCACAAATAAGGTGATAGCTGGCAAGAGGTAGTTATATATTAGATAATAAGTGGTAGGATATAAGTGATAAGTGCCAGTGCATAAATAAATAAATACAATCTAATATATATATTAGCTGAATAAATATACACAACTAAGATAATTAATAAACGTTGAATATAAATAATATAGAAAATGCAAAGGGAAATTCTTCTAGAACCAAAAAGTGATAACTCCCAAAAAACAAGGGAGGGGGGAGTATGTAACTCCAAGGGAAAAACCCAAGTATTAAAATATATAAGTCCTGAGCACAATAGTAGTGAAGTATATAAGTCCTGAGCACAAAAGCAAAAAATGAATAAAAATATAAAATATAAACAGAGGCGAAAAAGATGAAAATATGTGTGCAGTCTAGTATAATTCAGTCTGTGGTCAGACGCAAATCAGTAAGAAATTATTCTCAACATTGAATGAGACCAAGTGTGATGATCCAGTGCTCCCCTCCTTCAGACACTTCCCCTCATGTGGTTACACTCACCGGAGCGCCTCACCCCTGCAGGGGTAATAGGCGTAGTATTAGTGATGGGGATGGGGATGTCCTTTTCTCCAGGAGGCTGCCAGCATCCGACCGCTTGTCTATGTCTCATCCAGGTTGTTCTCAGCAGGAATGAATTAGCATGTATAGGAAAGGATAGTCTCATAGGGTGAATCCGTGCAAAAAAGGGTTTATTTAATTAAAAGTCAGGGTCGCGCCGTGTCTCAGCATCATGGTGCGGGCACGCCCGAGTGACCGTTATTTTTTTAATAATTTTTTTTTTTTTAACAGTGCTTCTGGGGGGACAGTGTACAACCTTTGAAGAGCGAGGGCCACTTAAGCTACTTGGTAACCGGTCACGGTCCACAATGAGTGGAGCGGGCGGATGGCAGGTCCTTGTCTGCTCTGTATATGCAGAACGGACACCGACACAGCCCACTAATACGCTTCTTTTTTTTTTTTTCGGATTGGAGGTAGGACACAAGTCGCTTTACATTTGCTACTCCTTAGAGGTGAATGGAGGGTCCAATTGGGTCAGACTGACCGTGTGAAAGGGTCCCAAGGCTGCTTTCACACAGATGCGCTGCGGTTTACCAGCTCAGTGTACCTTTGGCTTTCCTGCACTTTGCAATAGACTTCTATTATATTCTGCAGGTTTGGTGCACTTTCAGAAAGCTCACAGGTAATAACAGAAGTCTATGGCTCAGTGCAGGTAACCCGCAGGTAAACTGCTCTGTACCTGCGGATCAGTTTGAAAGCAGCCCAGGAACCACTGCAGAATAGATATGCCCATATATACCCGGCGGGCTTTCACACTGGAGCGGTGCGCTAGCAGGACGGTAAAAAAAGTCCTGCTAGCAGCATCTTTGGAGCGGTATAGGATCAGTGTATTTACCGCTCCTATACCGCTTCTACCCATTGATTTCAATGGGACACCGCGGTAATACCGCGGCAATACCGCCGCAAAGCGCCGCTACGGCGGCGCTTTGCGGGGGATTTTAACCCTTTTTTTTCGGCCGCTCGCGGGGGGTAAAACCGCCCGCAAGCGGCCGAATACTGCGGCTAAAACGACGGGAAGGGCCCTTTTACACTGGGGTGGGAGCCACGGCGACGGTAAAGCAGCGCTATATTTACTTGCGGCGGTATTGCGGCGGTATTACCGCGGTGTCCCATTGAAATCAATGGGTAGGAGCGGTATAGGAGCGGTGAATACTCCGCTTCTTCACCGCTCCAAAGATGCTGCTAGCAGGACTTTTTTTACCGTCCTGCTAGCGCACCGCTCTAGTGTGAAAGTCCGCCAACTTTCACACTGGAGTGAATGGCACCGTTTTTTTTAGGCGGTGTACAGGCGCTATTTTTAGCGATGTACCGCCTGAAAAACGCCCCAATGTGAAAGGGGCCTAAGCAGCGCTAAATACTAAATATGCTTTACCGTCGCTGTGGCTCCCGCCCCAGTGTGAAGGGGGCTTTCCCCTCTTAACCACTTGCCTACCAGGCATGAACACCCCCTTCCTGCCCAAGCCATTTTTCAGCTTTTAGCGTTGTCGCATTTTGAATGACAATTGTGCGGTCATGCAGCGCTGTACCCAAATTAAATTTTTATAATTTTTTCCCCACAAATAGAGCTTTCTTTTGGTGGTATTTGATCACCTCTGTGGTTTTTATTTCAATTTCAAACAAAAGAAGAGGGAAAAGTTTGAAAAAACACAATATTTTTTACTTTTTGTTATAATAAATATCCAATTTTTTTTTTTATATATTTTTTTCCTCAGTTTAGGCCGATTTGTATTCTTCTACATATATTTGGGAAAAAAAATCGCAATAAGCGTATATTGATTGGTTTGCGCAAAAGTTATAATGTGTACAAAATAGGGGATAGATTTATAGCATTTTTTTTTTTTTACTAGTAATGGCGGCGATCTGCGATATTGCGGCAGACATATGGGACACTTTTGACACATTTTTAGGACCATTCACATTTAAACAGCGATTCGAGCTTTGAAAAAGCATTGATTACTGTGTAAATGTGACTGTCAGGGAAGGGGTTAACACTAGGGGGTGATCAAGGCGTTAAATGTGTGCCCTAAGGAGTGATTCTAACTGTGGGGGAGGGGACTGACTGGGGAAGGTGACCGATCTGTGACCCTATGTACAAGGGACACACCATCGGTCTCCTCAAGGGACACACAGATCCGCAGTCCTGCTCAGTTACTGTGCAATCGTGGGTGCCCGGCGGACATCGTGCGTGCCCTCTAGTGGCCCAAGAAGTGGCCCGAGAGCTGCCTCGTCCCGCTGTCATATGAAAGTGGGCGGGCGGCTAGTGGTTAACATACAATATATCATAAAGGTTGAATTTGCTCTGACACCCTCCCAGTTAAGGGCCCCAAACTCCCTAGCTATTCATGTTCCTAATATCACTCGGTGCACCAATCATTACACCCCTAACCCAAAAAAAATTAAATAAGTGAAATTGTATCATATTTAGTAAAAAGAAAAAGAAAAAAAAAGGGGGAGGGGGGTAGGGAGAGAGGGACAAGAAGAACCAAAATTGTGCATTTATAGTGTACAAGTCAAAAAAAAAAAAAAATGTTCTCTTTCCTCTCCCTTCCTCTTTTTTTCTTTTCTTTTTCCTTCTTTCCCCCCTTTCCCTTCCCTTTCTTTTTTTTTCTTTCCCCTTCCCCTTTATGAAAGAGGCCCGTGGGCCTAATTACCACCAATGTAAAAAAATGTAAAAAAAACTATCTATGTAGGGCCTATCTATGTAGGGCCACTTTGGCACCACGTGCCTGACATAGGAGTTGATTTACTAAAACCGGAAAGTTCAAAATTTGGTGCAGCTCTGCATGGTAGCCAATCAGCGTTTAACTTCAGCTTGTTCAATTAGGCTATGACAAAAAACCTGGAAGCTGATTGGTTCCTAATGCAGAGCTGAACAAAAGTTTGCACTCTCCAGTTTTAGTAAACCAACCTCATAGTGTCTGTGCCACCTTTGCCATACATTCAGATGACTGAAAGCTCAGTGATAGGGATGAGGTTTGCGTTTCTCGCTAGGGATGTATTATTTTAATAGGTTTCTTTTTGTTTTTGGAGGTTTTTATTGTGATTTTGTAGCAAGCAGTGGGATGTAGTCAGCCTATATGTACCTCAACAGGAGGGATCTCTAAATCTGGACTGAACTTTCTCTGTCACTTGTAGCTTGAGCTTTCTCTAGGAGGTGTGCTAGAGAGGTGTAATTCTGGGTTATGAATCTTTAATGACATAGCAAATCAGCAGGCTTGGGATACCCAATGATGCATATTGGGGGAACTATTATCAGAGAAGTATGGGGTTTGTTTTTTTGTTTTTTTTAGAAATCATACTTACCTAGGTGGATGCAGCATCCCCGTCCCCACCAGCTTTAAGGCTGTATTCACACCTTGGCGTCCCGAATCGCGGGTAGAATTCTTGCTATTCTGCCCACGATACCGAATCAAGGCAAGTAGCGGGACAACCATGCGATCCCTGTCACTTCCAATGGCACCCCAATTTTGCCACGATTGTCACCCGAACAGAATTGCGGGTAGCCTGACGCCCAGAAAAAGTACAAGAATAGCTCACACAGCAGCAGGAGCCATTGGCTGTCAATCACAGCCAGTGAGTCAATGAGGAGAGAGTGGAGGCCCATGCTCTGTGTGTGTGAATGGACAATGTCTATTCACCGGAACGTGGCTCAGGAGCGTGCCTGCTCAAGTGCCCCATAACAAAAAGGCTTTTTATTGGGGGCACTCGATAGGGTGGGGGACCCAAAAAGAAGAGGATTTGGCTGCTCTGTGCAAAAGCACAAGTAAGTATAACATGTTTTTTTTTTTTCTAATTTTAACCTTTAGAATCACTTTAATTCTGAACACAGTCCCAAGCCTGTGCTTTTTGTCTCTCAAAAATGTGGGCCTAGTTTTGCTATTGCAGAGCTCTGTTTCTTTTGATAGTAGTTTGCCTATTAGCCCTAAAATGAGCAAAATATAACAAGGTTTCCTACTATGGACTTCAATATTGCAAAATTTTGACAACAAGTTTTGACAGTCCCTTGGCGAATCGAACCTGGGATTGCATAAGAGAAAGCATTTTGTGAAAATTTGCATTACCAGTATACCTGATATGCGTTAATATCTGAGACTCCAAGCTACCATGACTGACAGTCTCCCCCTTCTCAACATATTGGCTTGTTCGAAATAGGTCATCTGACACATACTTTTTCTAATGGTGTCTCACCTTTCAGTTCTACTGGTGTCTTTTCATGTTGTGCTTTTCGCAAAACACATGCAGAGTACTTGGTGTAAGGTCCCACCTGTATAGCTTTCCCCATCCATCACTAAGAACAAAGGTGTGCACCTAGAAATAGTTTTCAGGAAATGTTTCTTTTCATCCTACCTTTTAACTTTAGATAAAATAGATACTCTTGTGACACCTCTGAATTTGTGTGTGTTTACAGATGCCCACCATAGTCAACGTCAGCAACCAAAAAATTGCTATTCAAAAATTATATTTTCCTAAACAGATCTCTACATCCAATGTCAAATATGGATGTTATTATGATAAAAAAGGAGAGAAGTATTTGGTCATTTTAGAAAAGGGTCAGTCCATTCCAAAAAAGGGAAAGTTGGGAGCTGCTGTATATGTAATAGGGATTATATAACCCACATATTTTCTTTCCTTCAGACAACTGCTGGTCACATGCTGCTGTCAGTGAACCCCTTTAAGTCTCTGAACATTTACAGCTTAGAAATGGCTCAAATTTATCAGGACATCAACATCGTGGAGAGGCCACCGTGAGTATGAGATCACTGATTACTAAATCCAGTTTTCTTATAGTATGTCAAAATCGCTCACAGTAACTATAGGCAGATATAAAAGGCGTATATTGAATTCTAAATATGTTTTAATTACATAGTAACATAGTTGGTAAGGTTGAATAAAGACACCAGTCCATCCAGTTCAACGTGTGTGTGTGTGTGTGTGTTCATGTCAAAAATAGTATCCCATGTTCCTGTATACTGTGTTCACTAAGATGCCCATCTAAAGCCCCATACACACGGTCGGACTTTTTCATGGATTCTGTCCGATCGGACAAGGTTGTTGAAAAATCAGACCGTGTGTATGCACCATCGGACAGTGTTCGTCGGTTTGACCGACGGACAAAGTCTTATCTCCTGCTGGAAATCTTTGCCGTCAACACGGTCCGATCACACCAAATCCGATCGTGTGTACGGTTGTCCGACCGGACAAAGTGCCACGCATGCTCAGATCACATTACAAGACCAAAGCTATTGGCTACTAGCCTCTACGTAGTCCCGTCGTAGGCAACAAACGTCACCACGTTCAGAATGATCGGATTTTCCGACAACTTTGTCCGACCGTGTGTACGCAAAACCAACATCGGACAAAGTATGACGGACATGGTCCGACGGACCTGGTCCGCGGATTGTCCGACCGTGTGTATGGGGCTTTAGAGTTTTTTGACGCTATCAATACTTCCCGCTGACACCACCGATTGTGGAAGTGAGTTCCACATCCTTACTGCCCTGATAGTGAACAACCTCTAAGCAGTTTAAGGTTAAACCACGTCTCCTCCAGTTTCATTGAGTGGCCCCCATGTTTTCTTATACTCCCTGAGACTGAATAATTAAATCCTGGCATTTATTTTTAAATAACACCTAAATAGTACCTCAGTCTATTTGACTTGTGATCTCTAGCACAGTTAGATTGGTAGGAAGCCAAATAGGCTGTATAGCTTTGCACGGTGTTGTGTGTTATGCCCCGCACACATGATCGGACTTTCCGACAACAAAACCGTGAAATTTTGTTCGAAGGTTGTTGGCTCCAACTTGTCTTGCATACACACGGTCACACAAATGTTGGCCAACAATTACGAACGTAGTGACGTACAAGACGTACAGCGAGCCGATAAAAAGGAAGTTCAATAGTCATGTGATAGCTCCATTACAAACGCTAGTTTTACAAGACCGAGCGCTTCCGGCTCGTACTTGATTCCGAGCATGCGTGGACTTTTGTGTGACGGACTTGTTGGCAGAAAATTTGAGAACATGCTAGCCAACATTTGTTGGCAGAAAGTCTTACAACAAATGTTCGATGGAGCATAAACACGGTCGGACTTTCCGACAACAAGCTCACATCCAACATTTCTTATCGGAAAATCCAATCGTGTGTATGCGGCATAACACAGAAAGCCTGATAACAGAAGGAGAGAGCACAAGAGTCACCTCATGAGACTGTTGCTGCTAGTTCATAAACCAATTACTAGTTGGTGTAAGTCCTTTTGCTGCAGTAAAGCAATCTGCTTTTACTGAAAAAAAGTTAGAATGTGCTGCGCTATATATATGGTGATATAAATTGACTTATACCAAAATTATAAACTGACTTATACCAAAATGTGTATCTAAAAAAATAATGATATAACTTCTGATCATATCAAACATGAATATCCACACTAAACCAGTGAATGTGAATTAAAATAACAAAAAGTCCATATGCAATATCAGCAAAAAAGGTCTTTAGAGGTGAAAGTCACAGATGTTTTAAACTTCAGTTTTGATAGAAGGGAACCAATCCAATCCAATGAAGAAGTCACCCTGGTGTGTAAGCCGCCACCGATAGAAAGGTTCAAATGCGCTTCCAGGTTGAGTCAAATAGGCATCAGGAGAATAAGCTCTCCCAAACTTATCGCTGTATGACAGATCACCAAACCAATTCCACATCAGGAAGAATAAACTTCTTGCTTTTTCAGTAGGTCAATTAAAATAGAAGCAAAGACATCTCCACATAGTGTAAAACCATTTAACATAATATTTATTAAAAGAATACTGCACTTACATCAAGCAGGAAATAAACAGGCATATTGTCATACAATCCAGAAACTCTTTAGTAGAATGCAGTAGTTAGATGAGTGTCAACCCGACATGTTTCGTCTGAAAAGACATCATCTGGGGTCAGAAATCTGCTTTTACTGTCTGGCAGGGTTGAGTGAATTTTAAGAGGGACTGAACAGAATCACAAACCCTTTGGTAGGCACATTCTTGGCACATATCAGTTTCAAGTATGTACCGTGTATTTATCGATGTGCCCATACATTTGTTTTAAAGCGGAACATTGGGCTGGCGCTCAAAATAAAACGGCTGCATATGCAGAATATAATGCTTATATTATATCTGAGGGGGCTAATACAGATACTCCATGGTCCGATCCCCTTCTCTCCAGGGCCAGAATGATAAGAGCTAGAAGGGTGGCAACACAACCAGTCAGAGGCCAGCAAGAAAGGGGGGATTGGTGAGCAATTAAGATAACTTAAGCAGGTGGTGAGGAAGACTGTGGGACCACAGATTAGGTAAGTAATCCTCTATATTAAATTAGCTCAAGACAAAACAAACATATTCTGCATATGATGGGGAATGAAGGGGCATTTCATTTCCTGGGTCCGCTGTGAAGATTCATTTGATTTTTGTTCTGTGAGATGCTATACTTTTTGCTCCTCCTTTTTATTTTCATAGATATATCAGAAATTTGTTTTGTTTCCCAAAATGCACACTAATATGTGGTGCGGATAGTAACTGGAAGGATTTGCTGTGTTAAATTTATTTTTTTCAGTCATATTTTTGCTGTGGCAGAGGAAGCATTTATACTCTCCCGAAACTCTGAACATCCACCGAACATCCTTCTCAGGTGATTGTTGTTTTCTTGCTTGGATTTCTTAGACACTTTATTTGAAATCAATGTTTTTAAAGTTATTTCACTTTTTTAAAGTATTGGGAAAAGGACTGTGATGTGGGCCAATGACAAATTCAAAAAGGCACCAACATCCCTGGGTAGGAACTAGACACCCCCCCCTCCCGCCACGCTCTGGTCGTCGCCACCGCTTATCGGAGCCATTGGTAGCGGTGGAGACGATCGCGTCCACTCCCCTCACTTGGCATCCAGGCAGAAGATGGCCCCATAGCTCTTAAAGGATAACTTTTATTTTTTTTTTTTCAAATTACATTTTTTTTATTTATGTATTTTTTTAATTGCATTTTTGTGAAAATATGAGATCTGAGGTCTTTTTGACCCCAGATCTCATATTTAAGAGGTCCTGTCATGCTTTTTTCTAATACAAGGGATGTTTACATTCCTTGTAATAGGAATAAAAGTGACCCAATCATTTTTTTTTTTAAAAGTCAGTGTCAAAATAAAAATTAAAAAGTAAAATAAATACGAAAAAAAAAGAAAAAATTTAACGCGCCCCGTCCCGACAAACTCGCGCGCAGAAGTGAACACATACGTGAGTAGCGCCCGAATATGAAGATGGTGTTCAAACCACACATGTGAGGTATCGCCGCGATCGTTAGAGTGAGAGCAATAATTCTAGCTCTAAACCTCCTCTTTAACTCACAACTGGTAACATTTTTAAACTTCTCCTATGGAGATTTTTAAGGGTAAAAATTTGTCGCCATTTCACGAGCGGGCGCAATTTTGAAGCGTGACATGTTGGGTATCAATTTACTCAGCATAACATTATCTTTCACAAAAAATTGGGCTAACTTTACTGTTGTCTTATCTTTTAATTCAAAAAGTGTGCTTGTAAGACTGCTGTGCAAATACGGTGTGACAGAAAGTAATGCAACGACTGCCATTTTATTCTCCACGGTGTTAGAAAGCGTCCGAATATGAAGATGGTGTTCAAACCACACATGTGAGGTATCGCCACGATCGTTAGAGTGAGAGCAATAATTCTAGATCTAGACCTCCTCTTTAGCTCACAACTGGTAACATTTTTAAACTTCTCCTATGGAGATTTTTAAGGGTAAAAATTTGTCGCCATTTCACGAGCGGGCACAATTTTGAAGCGTGACATGTTGGGTATCAATTTACTCAGCGTAACATTATCTTTCACAAAAAATTGGGCTAACTTTACTGTTGTCTTATCTTTTAATTCAAAAAGTGTGCTTGTAAGACTGCTGCGCAAATACGGTGTGACAGAAAGTAATGCAACGACTGCCATTTTATTCTCCACGGTGTTAGAAAAAAATATATATAATGTTTGGGGGTTCTAAGTAATTTTCTAGCAAAAAAAATTATTTTAACTTGTAAATACTGAGTCTGAAAAATAGGCCTGGTCCTTAAGTGGTTAACATATAAATTAACCAAGAACAACTTGTTTTTTGGGGTATCACACATAGAGTTGTTTACTTTAGCTTTTCTTTTCACACAATCGGTGATGGTTAAGTATCATGTTTTTGTATAAAAAATGTCACTGTTTTGAAGACAAAGCACACGATAATATACTAAAATAATATACAATAACGCAAGACCAAAAACAGTTATTGAATGATAAATGAATTTTATTGTTTGCCATGTTAGTCTTATCATTGCTTACCCTCAACATCCTCCCATTACCCCCGGACAGGAGCAAAAACACCAAAGTGCAAAGAACACCAGGAAACGCCATGCAGCCGCAGAGGGCGCACAAGGGCCAAGCTATAAGATAACGATGATCCATGAATTACTTGACAGATTATTAGATGTATAACAGGAGGACACCAAAGAAAAAAGTGACACACCAAGAACACATATCTCTAAAAAAAAATATACTTAGAACACAAGTTGGCCAAAGGTGCCAATTTTGAACACCAATTATCAAAGGGTAAACCAGCACATGCTGGAAAAACAGGAAAAAATTAACAATAAGAACAAAAATAGATATATGGCAGAGTGTGTGCTGTGAACAAAGCACAAAACACACTCATGTACAGCTATGAATAGGCTTGAATAAGGTACACAGCACACAGACTTTAAAGGTTGCCACTATAATTCCAATAGGAAAGAAAATAGTCTTACATTAGAATAAAATATCAAAATGTATTGAATCACATTAAAAAACATATGAGAAAAAGAGTACATAGACATATTTGTACACTGTCCCATATGTGTATAGAAGAACATTGTCGATGTAACGATGCCAAGAAGTTATATGTTTAAGTAGACTGGATATGTCATCACGAGCCAAAAGCTCCCTTTCCCACCCACCCAGGTACAGGTTGGGATACAATGGGGCACATTTTGTCCCCATCGTAACCCCCTACACCTGGAGGTAGTGGGAAGATCCAAAGGTAAAAACCTTACGGGTCAAAATTAATTTTCAGAAGAGCGAGTATACTTTTATTGTAACTTTGAGCTAAGTGCCCTTTTTTCTTTAACCTCCTTGGCAGTAACCCCGAGCGTGACTCGGGGCTGACTTTTTTTGTCAGGAGCGGTAACCCCGAGTCACGCTCTGGGTAGCAGTACAGAGCATACAGCGGAGCCCTTACCTTGTCCTGGGCTCCACCGATGTTCTCCGCTGTCTTCGGCTGTCCTCGGCTGTGTTCGCCAGCGCGATCACGGCGTCTCACTTCCTAGTTCCGTTCCCTGCGAGCAGCAGCGGCGCACGGGAGCGGAACTGGGCGGGAGATTCAAAAGTTCAAAAGTTCAGCACAACACACACACATATAAATAGAGGTGATACAGTGTAATCTGAGAGGATTACACTGTATCATCTCAGATCTTACTGATACAGTGCCCCTTGCCTTGCCCTAGTGCCCCTTGCCAATAAAAAAAATTTAAATGGAATCCAAAAAGCGCCATCTCGCTACAAAATCGCCTTTGGAGCAGTTGGATGAGAGCGACAGCGGCAGCGACACGGAGTTGCTCCCAGAACTGAGCGATAGCGAGTCGTGGGGAGATTTGTCATCTGACACGGATCTGACAAGTGACAGCGGTGACAGCGGTGATGATCCTGCACCTGACATCAACGATGTGCGCACTTGGTGCCCTATTGAGTGCGATATCGACCAGGTAGCGCCCCCAAGGTTCCCCTTCACTGGATCACCTGGGATGAAGGTCGAAGTTGAGCGTGGCAACCCTCTGGCATACCTGGAATTATTTCTTACAGAGGAGGTAATTCAAAAAATTGTCACAGAGACAAATCGCTACCAAGTGCAGCAATCCGCTACGCCGCATGCCAGGTTTTCCCAAAGCAGAAGGTGGGAACCGGTAACTAAAGAGGACATCTGGCTGTTTCTCGGACTCATTATTCTCCAGGGAGTGGTGGGGAAACCGCACCAGAAATGGTACTGGACCACCAACAAATTACTGGCCACCTTGTTTTTTGGTACCGTGATGTCGGAATACCGTTTTTCCCTCATCATGAAGTATTTTCACTTCACTAACAATGAAGAGTTTGATGAGGCCACGCATCCTGCGCCCAAGCTCAAAAAAATCTGGGAGGTATGCCAAATGATTGGGAACAATTTCCAGCGGGCCTACGTGCCAGAAAGGGACGTCAGTGTGGATGAGAGCTTGATGGCCTATAAGGGACGCCTAAGCTGGATCCAGTATATTGCATCGAAAAGAGCGCGGTTTGGCATCAAATCCTACATGCTCTGCGAGTCATCCACTGGGTACATATTGAACTCTGTCATTTACACCGGTAAAGGCACGAAATTCAACCCCAGGTACAGCGGCTATGGGATGGCCACATCATCTGTCCTAACACTACTGGAGCCATTACTGAACCAGGGATATTGCGTCACCATGGATAATTTTTATACGTCGCCAGAGCTGTTCGAGGTTTTGATCCAAAACAAAACTGATGCTTATGGTACGGTTAGGCCTAACCGACGTGACATGCCATCTAGGTTTGCCAAAAAAAAACTGAAAACCGGTGAAAGTGTTGCCTGGCAGAAGGGGAAGATGATGGCAATACGTTGGCGAGACAAGAAGGACGTGTGTCTCATGAGCACTGTGCACAGTACCTCCACTGCCATGGTCCACACAAAAGGTGGGAAAGATGTGCTGAAGCCGCAAGTCGTGATCGACTACAATTGCACCATGGGAGGTGTCGACCGAGCTGATCAGGCAATGACCTTTTACCCGACTATGCGGAAACAGCAGAAGAAATACTACAAAAAGATTTTCAGGCATCTGCTGGAACAATGCCTTTGGAAGGCCTACATCTTGTACCGAGCAGGGAGTGACAGGCCTCTTGTTCATTCGGATTTTATCTGGAAGGTGGCTGAGCAAATTTTCCTCAAACACCAGAGGCCATCAGTAGCTGCAAACAGAGATGGACGACGTGCTGCTGGTGTTGTCAACCCAGAACGCCTAACAGGTCGTCATTTTATGGACTATATACCACCAACCGCAAGAAAGGCAGCACCTACCAGGATGTGCGTGGTTTGCTGTTCCAACAAAGATGACAGGCGGAAGAAAATCAGAAAAGAAACCCGGTTCTATTGTCCAGATTGTGACGTCGGACTGTGTGCTGTACCCTGTTTTAAAATTTACCACACTCAGGATGTTTATTAAATTTTCTTTGTCTGACAAATTTCTTTAGTTTGTATTATATTCTTGAATAAAATGATATTATTTAAAAATTTAAAATCGTGATTTTGTGTTTTAAACTTTATCACATCTGGGATGTGTACTAGAGTCTTGTTTGGTCAGGTTTAAGTAAGTAATTACTAAGAATTGCAGGCCTATAATACATAGCATCACATTTCCATGCAAAATAATTGTACCGCTTTCAGCACAAAATTCCAGCCAGAATCATACCGCCAGGGAGGTTAAATGATTTTCTATTACTTTTATTCCTTTCTCATTAAGAATGGTGTTGCATAAGCTTTCAATATCTATAGCAACCAGCCAAGTGTTTGGTGGAAGAAAAAGTCCCTTGATGGTTTTTAAAAGTTCCATCGCATTAAATTTGGATTTTATGCTCAGTCTTTGGAATCTTTTAAGCGCATTTTCGGATCCATGCACAAACATATTCAATTAAACACAGGGTTACCTATCAGACAATAAGGGTTGGAATACCTCATGCAATGCCTATGTGGTTGTTTCTACATAGACAAGACAAAACACCCTTTTTTCAAATGAATAAAGGATCATGTATCCCCTATTCAATAAAGACTGATATAAACAGCTGTAAGCCGACGTGTTGGTCTCTATCACAACTTTGGCCTATGCATGATCAAATTTGCAGCTCTTGAACATATACCTGCGCATACCAGAGGTGGCAGTGTTGATCGAATGCTGCTACAGCTGAAGACTCATTGGATACATAATCTTAATGCTACTGCAAACCCCCGGCAAATCCTGGCTTGAGTGAACATGTTAGCTTTAAGCCATTTCTTTAAATCGTTTTACTTGTCTACAGGCTCACGCCGATATACGTCGGCAGAATGGGGGTAAAACCTTCCGGGGCTGAAGTGGTTAATACCAATTGCTGTTGCCATAATGGGTCCTTTCCTTGCTACATCTGCCTTTTCCTCTCTCCCCCCCCTCCCCCTTTTTTCCCTCCTTTCCCTCTCCCTTCCCCTATTTTCCCACCCCCTTTCCTTCCCTCCTTTTTTTTGCCCCTATGCTTTTATAAGTATTGTATATTTTTTCGGATTAATGCATTTCAGTTAAGAATGGTATAATCTCCAGATAAGGGGCTTTTCTACCCAATGAGACTTAGTCCTGATGGCTATCTGGGGTATATCACTCTGTGTGAACTATTATATTGCTTTTTGTACATGTTTAATTTAAAATAACTTTGTTATGTATTAAATGTATAAAAGTTTGCTATATATTGTAACTTGTTTGCCATGTTCCTAGCCGGGGCCCTTAAGCCTGTGGCTATAGTCTTTCATTTGTTTCCAGCCCCTTGCCTCCCCTTCCTTGGTCAGTGGTTCATTTGGGACATTGTGAGCCATCTGGGATGCCAGGTGTGACCTCACAGACAATCCAGGCAGTGATGCCCACATAGCCACAGCCATGTCCCCTTTGTTATTCACCTGGATCCGACCCTTGTTGGACCCTATGTGAATTTTCACCGGATCACTACCATCTCTCCCTTCACTCGTCTCCACGAGCTGTAGGCGAGTAGGCGGATGTTACTCTGCCTGGGGCCACCCGCTGCCCTGTGTGTGGACAAGATGTTGACGCATGCCCTCTGGCCATTGGCCCATGCTGGGGCATGTCATCTGCGTCTCCTCTCCCTCCCTGGGCCGCGATGCACCCTGGTCATTGTAGTATCATAAATCCGGACTTTGGCGTATGCGCGGTGGCGCCTGTACGTCCCCACTATGCCGATGACGTCAGACTCCAGCCGAGTGGAGGATACATAAAGCCAGCCTATCCAGTATACATCTTATACATATATATAAATCTCATTGTGACAAGCCAGGAAAGCAGATAAAACACGCTGCCTAATCACCCAGGACCTGACCTAAAGTGGTTGGAAACCTCAGAGATGAAATATGAACAAAGCATATCCCTCTATAGTATGCTGCAAAAATAGGAAGAGCTAGCCTGACCGCCGTACACATTACCAGCCCTGTAAAAGCAGCCTCCACTCGATTCATCCAAATCACAACTCCAACATGTTTTGTCCCACCCTCAGTGCTTAATCATGGAGATGAGGGTCTGCTGGTGGCAGGGGAATAAATACTATCATCAGCTGCCTAAATATTGATGTATGTAAACCACTCAAAAAATTTAAAGAGACAGGTGAGTGAAAACGTGCACCGTTTAGAATAGGAGTCTAAGCCCCTGAAAAGCAACCACAGCCATAAACTTCACATGTTATATAGCAATAATGAGAACTGATAAACAATTTAGAGGCTTGCATACAAAGGTGCAAAAAGTAAATAGGGACTAAAAACAATGAGTGCAAATATGGTAAAAATAAAAACATTGCATATGAAATGCAAGAAGAAAAGGAAGAAAAAATGACAAACTACCACAAATGATCCTACAAAAGCCTAATCCCCTAGTTAATAAAATGTAAAAATATAATAATCCGTGCCCATCAGTGTCTCCTCATTAGTTTTGCCTATCAATCATACCTACCAGTTTCCATCAGTGCCACCTACCAGTTTACATCAGTGCTGTCTATCAGTGCCACCCAACAGTGCCGCCTTTCAGTGAAACCTCATCAGTGCCCATCAGTGCAGCCTGTCAGTGCCCATCAATGCCCATCAGTGCCGCCTCATCAGTACTGATCAGTGCAGCCTATCAGTGCCTATAAGTGCAGCCTCATCAGCACACATCAGTGAAGGAGAAAAATTACCGATTTGCATAATTTTATAACTATGAAATATTTATTTTTTTAATTTTGGGGATATTTATTATAGCAAAAAGTAAAAAATATTGTTTTTTTTTCAAAATTGTCGCTCTTTTTTTGACTATAGCACAAAAAATAAAGACCACAGAGGTGATCAAATACCACCAAAAGAAAGCTCTATTTGTGTGAAAAAAAAGGACGCAAATTAAATTTGGGTACAGCATCAAACGACTGCGTAATTGTCAGTTAAAAAGACACAGTGCCAAATTGTAAAAAGTGCTCTGGTCAGGAAAAAAAAATTATAAAAAGTTAATTTGGGTACATTGTTGTAGGACCACGCAATAGTCATTCAAACTATGACAGCACTGAAAGATGAAAATTGTCCCTGGCAGGAAGGGGGTAAAAGTTCCAAGTAGGCAAGTGGTTAAGCCTCTACTATATAGTTAAAGTGAAACCAATATTTTTATTTTGTTTTTTATTTTATTTTTACTGTTTTTCAATTAATGTCCCTTTGCTTGCAGTGGACATTCAGGTTCTGGTAAGACAGAGGCTGTCAAGCTATTGTCCCGGTACCTTACTACTCCCCAGAGAATACAAGGAGACAAGATTTTACAGGTAAGTCATGCTCCAAGTTTCACAACGCAGAAGACAGTAGACTTATTGGTAGTTTTTTTTTTTTACTCTTTGAGAAAATTATATAAAATATACATTTGTTTTTATTCACTTGTTTTGTACTACCTAGAGGTTTTTTGTTTTTGTTTCATAGCTTCTGGATTTTTTTAAGGTCTTGGAAAGTTTTGGACATGCCAAAACTGTGTTGAATAGAAATTCCTCTCGATTTGGGCAAAGTCTTCAGGTGTTTCTTCAAAGGTAAGGTGCATATACACTTCCAGACAAGGATTTGTAAGCGTAAGGTACTGCAGGCACATATATTTTTTGAAAGAAATACTATCGCTATCGTTCACCAAAGAACGTAACCAACCCTGCCTTCAAAAACTCTACAACCTCTGCCTGCTGCTAAGACATCCCTTAATCTCTATCCTGGAATCCCACTAAAAGAACGGAAATAAAAAAATAACACAACCCATTGCCCACAATCAACAAAAGGGGAGGGAGGGCCAGAGAATCTTGTCTGGCTCTGTCCCCTGGTCCAACTGATGTTGGAGGCTCACCTCCCACCAAGGAACCCCTTAGGACCCCACCCCAACCTCCTCCAATGAGGCAAGACCTCATATTTATTCCTACTATTCACCAACATTAACTTAGCCCCTTCCTGACTATTGCCTCTCTGGACAAACCCCATCATGTGGCTTATGCTGTGCCTGAGCTCCTGGCCTGTACTTGTCTGGGGTATTGCCCAAGTACCGGCTGTTATGCCATTTACCAAATACCACCTTGCCTATTTAAATAAATCAGATCAACATACTTCTTGGGTTTAAATGGCCATAGCAGCCCTTTTATTACAATAACCAACCATGAAAAATCACTTTATTATATAATATAACCGGTAATAAACAGAAAAGTATACCATAACCACTCAGACTGAATGTAACTGCCTGTTTCTATGTCTTAGGATTTTTGAAGGCACCCTTGACTGACCAACTAGCTGTATGTGGCACCACCTTGCCCGTTTACAGCCCCCAGCTGCAACTTACACCAGCGCGGGGACAATTGTTTGGCAACTTCTCCAGCCGATACAGCCAACTGCCCCAACACATATTACTTCTGCTCTTATTAGGGCAGGAACTCCCATACCAGAGATGGGCCCAACCCATCATTCACCAAAGAAGGTAACCATCCCCATCTTCAAAAACCCTATGACCTCTGCCGCAGACGCCCAGCTTGAAACCTTATGCATGGGAAGCCCACCATACCCGAAGGGCCCGCTGTATACCTTCCTGCAGACCCAAAGACCAAAGGTCAATCCCCACCACATTCAAATGAACCCCATTCCCTCTCAGGAACAGCCAAGGGTCCTTTTCCAAGTCCCAATGGCAAATAGCCAAGCCACCGTTAGGGCCAAAAAACGTTGCCACTTCTTTGTTTACTTTGATCCTAGCTTTGTTAACCCTCTCCACAGACAGCGTCAAACACCAGGAAGCCCTAGACACCATGTCAGACCACACAACAATGGTGTTAGAGAACAGGGACCGCAAGCTTAGGAAATTTAATTTCATATCCCTACACAATTCTCGGGAGGCGCAAAGCCCCATGTCATTGCCCCCACATGCAACAGGAGCATGTCAAGCCTCAAATAGTGATGTACCTCCGGTAAGATCCTGGACCATAACATCCCTGGGACCCCAATCCATCTGATTCTGACCTGTCCCCTGGGAAAACCCAACTGTCAGCCTTCCGGCTCAACCGCAGCCCTTATAGCCCCCCCTAAAAAACATAGGAATGGCCAAGGATCCAAACCAAACATTCTGAACCTGAAAAACAGAAGCATGAAAACCAACACAAACCCCCTGTTAAACACACACAGACAACATTGACCAATGCTATTGAAACAGACGGACTACCACCACAACACATATAACACAACACAAAAACATAAACAGGCAAACACATTAACCCAGCCATGAACCGGACACAGGCCGGCACTCCACCAAAGAAGGACCCGAACCACTACGGAAACAGGTGGGGCCTTACATATAACCTGAAGCTCTGGAACTCCCAGCGCCCAATCTTACGCACTAACCTGTCCTCCAAACCTCAGAGAGCTGCCTCAGTGGCCACCCCAATCCGAAACTAATGAGAGGAGTAGTCCTGCTGTGGGAAACCCACAGCCAGAAGACTCTTTTTAAAAACTGACCCAAATTGAAACCTGGACAAGGCGGACCAATCCAGGTGTTTAAGGAAAGGCTTGGGCCCTGTTCCTCTTAAAGCCAAACACTCCCGTACAGCCCGTACCGGGCCTGCCAGAGAGCAGTCCACCCCAGCCAAATCCATCCACTTGCCTTTACCACGCTGGTCCGTTTTGGACCTGCTAATGAAAAGCGAAACCCCGACCTCCCAATGCACCACATCGGCCACGTCCAAGCCCCCACCACCACGCTTAGATCTGCACACCAATTCGCTAATCCTCAACGCTCCAAAAAAGGCCAGGACAAATGTTGTCTTAAAAAGCACAGCTTCGTAAGCCAAAGAGCAAATGACCCCCAGACTCCCCAAGATGGCCACCAGTATCTCAAAGGAAACCGGGCGGCGAGCATCCGGCACAACCTTACCCCTTCTGTAGCCCCGCAAAACCCTCTTCGCCAACATATGCTTTGTCACATCCCCAACCCCTGACAGCTGAAACCAAAATGCCAAGTCGGCCATTTTTTGATCCAACTTGGAAATCGAGACCCCGTCCTCCAAGTTCCTGCCAATGAAATATAGCAGAAAAAAGCTGCGCTATGTGTACTATGATAGTACAATAACTAATAATCAAACATTCAATACCAAGTGAAAATATAAACATAAACAACAAAGTTCAGTAAAGTCCATAAGGAAGTGTCCAATGGTGGTAAGTGAATGTATAAAAACAAACGTGAACACCAGAAAACTGTGATCCACCACCACACGGATATTGCGCTTACCAGAGGGCAAGCTATAAGGAGCCTGTAGAATTATGATATCCCGGTGTCACATCAGCCACGAAACTCCGCACACCAACTTTGGAATAGCCAATATCAGAATGTAACCTCAGGATGGATAAAATTGATGTCCCCTTTCCTCAGCCCCACCTCGGAGAGATCCCATGAAGTAACAGGAACAATAGCCTCAAAATAAGCCTCAGTACAGGTTCATAGAGAAAAAGGAAAAACTCCCATAGTGTAAATCCGCAAGATTAGTTTAATAAAAATAAGTAAAAGTTACACTTACACAATGGTAGTATAATCAAGCATATCGAATAAAACTTTGTCGCCGGCCGGCTTGCATACACCCGTTCACAACAGGTCGCGATGGCGTTAGCGCGTCAACCTCCCTACGTACGCTTCGTCTAGAGCTGACGTCGTCTGGGGAACCTGACACATACATTGAAGCACCAGGTGTTGAAGCTGAAACTTTGTTAATGGCCTGCACCACCCTCAAGTTGTCGCAATAAAAGCAAACCCTCTTGTTCCTGAATTCCCGTTGCCAAAGCACCACAGCCAGTACTATGGGAAACAGTTCCAATAGTACCAGGTTGCCCAGCAAATCTGCCTCTTGCCACGAATCCGGCCATCTGCCAGCACTTCACTGACCCCCAAAAAATGCCCCATAACTGACGGCACCTGCCGCATCCGTAAACCGCTCCAGATCCCAGTCGGAAACCATCGCCTCCATCCACAATGACTGCCCATTGTACTGCTCTAGAAACACATGCCACACCCGCAAATCTGCCTTGTGGGCCGCAGTCAACCGAACATAATGGTGCGCAGCTCCGACACCCACCGTAGCCAACCACCTATAAAATACACGAAATTCAGCTTGCCCAGCAGCGACTGCAGGGAACGCAATAGAATCTTTTTGCTGCTGAGGGCAACAGACACCACCGCCTGCAAGTCCTCCACTTTATCAAGCGGGAGGCAGCATTCCATCACCTCTATGTCAATCACAATACCCAGAAATTTTTATGTGGTGACCGGGCCCTCCGTCTTCTCAGCTGCCAGCAGCACACCGAGCACCTCAAACACATGTTGAAGGGTGGCCAAAGAGAGTCAGATCACCAAAAAGTCATCCAGGTAGTGGATTATGGACAGCAAGCCTGACACGTTCTTCACCACCCATTCCAAGAACGAGCTAAAGGCCTCGAACAAGGAACAGGAAACAGAACACCCCATAGGCAAGCAGAGATCCACAACATTTTGATCCCCCCAGACGCAGCCTAACAAACGGAAACTGTGACGATGCATCGGCAGAAGGCAAAGCTGACTTACAAACCCATGCAACTGCCTTGTCGAAGGATGCATAAGAGACAGCACAAAACTCATGGCCAATGGCATCATTGACCGAACCGCCTTTTGGATGGGAAAGATGATGTATCAGCCAAAAGGAATTGGGTTCCTTCATAGGAACCACTCCCTGCGGAGAGATGACCAGATCCTCCAGTGGAGGAGAAGTGAAAGGACCCCCTATCCTCCCTAAGGCCACCTCCTTTGACAGTTTTGCCAGCACCACCGAAGGGTGGAGCCGTGCAGACTGCAAGTTAGTGGGGACTGGAGGAATGCTGGACAATGCATACGAGATCGAGAAACCCTCAGAAAAACCCAGGAAAAGAAGATGCGCCATCGCCCAGTCGGGGTACAACTTATCCACCTTCACCAAAGTCCTCCCTCTTGCCAGCCTCCCCTGACTTAACTTTGCCATGTTTGAAGCACTTCGTAAAAAAGATGGGAACCTCCGCAGCTGGAGCATTCATGAGGAAAACAACAGGATCCCTTGAATCTACAGGTCCCCTCGTTGAATTGCCAAAAGAAACCTTTGCGCTTTCTGGCCAATGGGGTTGAAGTTGCTGAACCACCACCGCCCCCCCCCTTGAAGGGGAGCGATAGGGGCCCGCGTCTGAGTCATGAGCTTCATCCACAAACTGATATCTTTCTGTCCCACCTCAAAGAAGGCCTAAGTGCCTTCCTCTGCCTGAACTGTTCATTGTATCTTAACCAGGCCACACCCCCATACACCTGCTGAGCCTCACTAATAGAATCCAAATAGCAAAAAAGTTCTGAGCACTGCTTGAGGGACTTTAGGCCTATAACACTGGCCAGAATATTGAACGCCTGGAGCCAATTACCAAACGTCCTGGGAATAAGTTGAAGCACACTTCAAATTTAGCTGAATCCGCCAAACGTACGCCATCTGCGCCCCCCATCGCCTTCTTTTCTTCCCCCACCACCTTGTCTTGTGCAGGCGGAGGCGCCTTCGTGGGAGCATTGGCTGCACTGTGCTGCCCACCCCCAGATGGAAAGGTGAAAAGTAGATGTCTGCGCCCAGGCATCCTGCCCCGGGGCACCCAGGGGCGATCCCAGGCTGGACGCAGCACCTGACCTGGCCCGCACTGGTGGATCTTGCTTTCCCTCGCCAGGCCACTCCAGTGGCGGGCAGCACACCCGCCGTAATGGCCGAACGGACCCGCTGATCCGCAGATGGGGGTTGGGAGAGGGTAGATGATCCACGCCCCCCCCCCCGGGATCACCTGTGATGAGGATTCCTCCCAGCCCCACCAGCCGATGGAGCAGGCGTCCTGTTGGCGGTGGAGGCTGAAGGGTCCAATATTCTGCTCCCAGCACGGCGACAACCCCTCGGGTCAGTTCAGGGCTCAAGCGCACAGGAGGCCGTGACCTCCTAGCACGTGGAAGTTCTGGGGCAGGTGTAGCAGTCACCTGCCCCAACCCCAGCAGCAAACCAAAGCTGGGCACGTAGCCATTGCGGCCCGTTGGCAGCTGCAGCCAAGCGAATGTTGGCCAGCATGCTCTCAAGATCCTCCATTTCAAAGCGCAGCAAAACTCCAACCACAGCAGGTAGTGGAGAATCTTGTCCGGCGCTGTCCCCTGGTCCAACTGATGTTGGAGGGTCGCCTCCCAACAAGGAACCCCTTAGGACCCCAGCCTGTCCCACCCAACCTCCTCCAATGAGGTAATACCTCATATTTCTTCCTACTATTCACCAACGTTAACTTAACCACTTCCTGTCTATAGCCTCTCTGGACAAACCCCATCATGTGGCCCTCTGCTTATGCTGTGCCTGAGCTCCTGGCCTGTACTTACATGTTGCCATTTATTGATGAGGAAAAAGTATTGGCCTTTAAATTACAACATTTACTTAATAGAGAATGGGCAATTGTTTTCCAGGCAATAAATAATATTCTAAGGGTCTTTTCTTAAGGCCTAAGGGCTCTGTGCAAATATAATCTGTAATATCCAAAACAATCTGCTAAAAAGCATATCTGCATGGGCGTCCGCAGGTAGGGGCAAGGAGGGTCAAGTGCCCCCCCCCCCTGGAATCAGGGATTGGATCTTAAATTCATTACAGTTGCATCCCTATTGGGGTGCCCGGGTGCCACCTGCCGGTGGGGTGACACCATCAAGGTGCTGTCAAGCCCCAACCTCGTCCCCAAGTCCTGCTACAAATCAAAAAAAGAACGAAGATTCGCAGTCCCTGGATCACGGCTATGGAACGCTCTACCCACTAACATCTGCATGGAAGAAAACCAACGGGTCTTCAGGAAAAACAACAAGACCCACCTCTTCTAAGAAGCAGGACAACACAGGACGGATCAAGCACCTTGAGGCGATTCAGTTCGCATTGCAGCGCTATACAGGTCATTCATTCATTCATCAATGTAGTCTGACTTCGGGCTCTTTTCCCTGCTCGGTCCAGCAAAGAACAGGAGAAAGGCGAGCTGCGGGCCATCAGAGTTTTCCCCTGCTTACCCCTCCTTTCTCCTGTCTGAGAGAAGAGACGGCGGCTCTCACCAGGTTCCCCGCCCAGCTTCCTGCCCACTCCTTTCCTTCCCCATTGGCCATAATTGAGGGCAGACTAGGAGAGGAGAGCATCATGGGACATGTAGTCCCAAAGATTGGTGGCCCCATTTTCCACAGAGAGGAGGCTACAGCTTCAAGAGAGAGATTGAGAGACTGCAGCCTGGAAAAAGCTGAGGTAGAGAGTGCTACAGGACAAAGAACGAGGAGTGTGCTGGGCGGAAGCCAGAGAGAGAGCCACGCTGCCCAGTGTCGTGGATATTTCGCCACACTCTTGCGCTAATAAGCGCCTTTCAATCTTATGATATAATGCGCCCTCTGATCGTATGCCTCCCTTTATCCCCATTCCCAAAAACAGACATTACCAGCAGCTTCACGTCATCCTCTCAGCATAGCATCCAAACCTCACCAGCCAAGCAGTCCATACATCACCTTTCCAGCCCAGCTGCTTCCCATCTAAGCCCCTGGTTTCCCCTTGCCCAGTAAACAGCCATCAACAGCAAGTATTCTTACATGTTCATCTCAGCCTCGGGCAGCATCATTGCCCCCGTCCCAGCTCAGTGTACTCCTTTATTTGGAAACCATTCAAAAGCCACACCCTCAAAGGTTTGCCTCCAACAGCTAAACCCCTCCCACAAAGGATGTGGCCTCATCTCATTCACACAGGATGTGAATGACCATATAAGGAAATACAATACAATGGTGTTACAATACAGGGACAATTGTTTTCCTTCAAAAGAACCAATCACAGATGTATACATTCAAACAGACTAAGCAGTGATGTCCAAACTGTCTAACTGCTTTCAATGACAAGGAACGATGTAAAGCCATGGCTCTGTGGGCCATAATATTTATATCGTTATGCTAAAGTTCCAGTGTACACAGAGAGGTTCGCTTGAAGCTATTAATGCCGTCACCGGTAAACGGCCAGTCTCCCGATGAGGCACAAATGAACTTCCTTAAACCAGCAAACACGTCTATAGTGTCCACAGGAAGGTTTACGCAGCCAATGGTCTTCCGCCAACGTCTTTATGTGCGAATACGCTCAGATGAGCGCATTACAGCAAAACCGACACTGGGGGGCATCTGACAACATACATTAATAACATTTTCCATGACAGTCCCTCGTTTTTGTCATATCCTCCCATGTGTCTCTTGATGAATTTCGATCTTCTTACACCTGGCCTTACAGTCCATAAAAAGGAAAACACGGCTTGACATGTAGACTCTGTTCTTCAGTAGAGATGACATGGTGAGCTGTAGTAGTCGCTGGTCGGTCTGGGATCCTCTGTCTTATTTGCAAGGCGGGCGTCTTGAGGAAAATGTGGTCATCTGCTCGGGCTCTGGTCACAAGTCCAAATCAGGCAGCAGGAGCACCTCATCACGATATATATAGAAGGAATAGAAACAAAAACAACATGAGTAAATATACCCCTACTTCCTTCAACTATGATCTGCTGCAAAAATAAAAATTAAATCACCACAGATTCCCAGACCGTTAAAAAGGATTCCATCCTTTACTAGCTATAGCTCTGGCTTCGCTTCTCAGGGATCCAAGCCTCATCCATATGGGCCTGAACTTTGTCACTAGTATCCCCGATTCAGGTATAACAATCTTTACTTATGGATTCCCAGGACCCCCCTTTGGATTGTGGGAACTTCCTTGTAGCTTCAACAGTTACATGAAAACATCCCATCCTCAATGGATGATACCTTTTTCAATCGTTTCATAAGCTCAAGTCCCCACCGTGTACAAGCAATTCCCTTCTAGGTGTCCCTGTCATTCTTACCTTTCCTCGCGCCATCAGATCCTTGCGATTGGCCGCGACATAAGATTCTGGGACGAGATTCACCAGCACACATGAATTTATTCCATTAGGGGAATTACTTTATAAACTGTAGATCTGAAGCTTTACTTTATAAACTGTGGGCTATCTAGTTATCCCGATACCAAAGCTGGTGAAAACCAGAGCTATTGTCAAAATTATAATTAATTTTACCCTCTAGAAATGTATCGATAAATTCCATTTAGAAATGTCTGTTTGGAGTCTTTACTAGTTTGTCACAACTCCTCATACCAATATGCCTATATATCATACACCGCTGTCATCACTGGGGCACTAGAGCTCCGTGGAGACTCAGAGTAGACCCAACCATGTGTCCTGTTCACTTTCTTAGCTAGTTAGAAAATATACTTTAAAAAATACAAATAAAGATACTTCTCATCCTTGTTGTCTTGTTCATCAATCTTCTCTGCAACGACCCAGTCACCTGTCACCTGTCACTTGTCACCTGTCACAAACTTGGCTAGAATTAGAGTGGTTAGTATCATTGGTTTGAAAAATTGTCACTCAGCCCTCTCTCCCCCCCCCCCCCCTTTTCCTCATCTTTACAAAGTGGAGGAAAACATTCAGGGTTTAGAATGGTGCGGAGCCTCAGAAACTCCTTGGACCTGAAAAGATACTTATACACACAAGTTATTAATCTGTCAATCATAAACAATACAACATTCGTGTCCATTGGTAAATTGTCAATGACATTTGTCGAAAACGATAATAGCTAAACCCTCTACAACCCTTACTTTCAAGTTTTTACTAAAATACAACACCCGCTGTCGTGGTAGGTTCAGACATATTCTTGTTACCACATACAACATGACACAACTAAGGCTTGGGACAAACATTTTGATACAAATGTGGGGGAGATATTTTATAGTTCCTAAATCAAAAATTAAAATTAAAACCAACCAGATGGAATGCTGCCTTCCCTCATAGCGATAAAAAAAACTACATACAATGGGACAGACATGAGAACATCTCAGAATATTGTATGGACCAGCCACACAAAGTTCTGGAATGGGCATCTAGATTTTAAGCACAGTTCCTCCTCTGAGAATCACAAAAGCATGTACTACACATCCATCATCCCACTCATCATTACAGATTTCTGAAGCCACAACTGAACTACTTCCAAAATATTTTTTTATTCTGGGGTCTCGTACCACCAGACATCAAAAATACCTTCCAAAGGAATACACCTTACTGTACCCTCTGACCATATATGTCACACTTTATGGGGTCTCATGTCCGGAGCCCCAAACCCAGATCTCATGTGTAAGGCAGCTGTCTGACTGGTGTGGAGCCTCATTTTTTTTATCTCCAACGCATGGATGGCCAACATTACCCAAGACGATTCGAATCGCTTATGAAGTGTCCCTGCGTCCAGGGCACCTTGCACTAATTTTCGGATCAATACTGCTAGTGACTTCTTTTTACAGTACTGGCACCCGGCGTTTTCCGATTATTATACACGACCTCCCGGTGTGCTAGCGTACTAATCCTCACATTTACATGCTCTACTACCGGTTATCGGCAGCCCCATAAATGTGTTGTCAGACAAACTACAAAACACCATGAAATCCTCCACTATTCAAAACAATATTATGGCTTCTCTCTGTACCTTGATATTACAATAACTTTAATGCCTCCCCAAAACAGTATTACAATATAAACCTTAATTTACTTTAAAAATCAAAATGATTTTGTCCTTTTGGCCACAAACAATCAAAAAGCCCCTCCCCTCCTGTGAATACATCAAAACTCATCAAACTGGTTCATTTAAATATCAATGAAGAGGGAGGAGAGTCTAGATTTTCAAGTGCAGGCTTAAACAATACAATCCTAAAACACAATGAATTACCATCTGAGACACTCCCATACACTTGTAAAGCTAGTTTCTCTGTCCACTGAAACCCAGTGTACATTTTAATGAAAAAACAAAATTCAATACAGAAAATGCAATAGCATTACTTAAAAATATGTAAAAAGTACAAAAATAGAATTCACTTAAAAGGAAATGGTGCCTAGACAGAAAGTGACGTCCCGGACCACATGGCTACACACAAAGGAATCAGAGCTCTGGGATGATTTACAAGCTGAAAATGGCCGCCGTCTACAACCTCATGGTGATTACAAACAAATCGCAGGCCATCATAAAATGGGATTTTCCCGCCAAACGAAAACAGCTAACTTACAATAGCTTACATTCACTTAAAAGGAAACAGAAATGATGCCGAGCACCAAGCACATCCAAAAAAAAGAAAATGGCAGCCAAATGCAGTTTTTTTTTCCCCGCCAAAACCAGCACATGGTTTCACACACAAAGGAATGATGTCTGCCCCTTCCCCTATAGGATGACCCAGCACAACTTAAGACAAAATACACTTCTTGTCCCCCCCCTAAAGTTACTCACTGTGGCATCAACTTCCATAACAAGCCAACCCTTCTCCCCACACATTTGAAATTGCACACTTAAACATAGACACACAATTTAGGAACGGTTTCACTGAAAAGCATGTAATTTTGCCACACAATTGAGAGTAACACATGCCGACAACGCCACATGAACCACAGCATATTACAGGTCACGCATACCCTCTTTTCTCATACAAACTGGCATCAGACAAACAGCCATCTCTACCATCCTACCCACAGTGAATTTCTGCATGGTCTTTTCATCCCAAGGGAGTAGCCAGCAGTTTCCCATACAATATATGGCTGGTCGTCCCTCCCCCCATGCATTAGCCAAACAATTTACTTATAAACTGCTCAGCCAGCCACATTGTAAGATGCACCTAAAATGCCACATTTATACTGACTAATTATACCCAATATACAGTTTGTTACTTACACCACATACACACACACATACACACACACACACACACACACACATACATACATACATACATACATACATACACACAGACATACATACATACATACACATACATACGATCAAAATTGCGGCATTATACTGAAAGACAAAACATTTGTTCTTTTTGCAAAGCTGAGTTTTCCCAATGCATCAGGCAGAGAAAACGCACCCCTTTTGTCTCAGGACAACAAACATGTCTTGGACTGTGCTCTGTTTTCCCCCTTTCTCTGCCTGTGAAGAGGGAAAGCTAGCGCCACCAAAGAGAGAAAGACTGAGACACTATCAGGGTACAGACATGCTACACTACTGACCAGAGTCGCTCCCGGGAACCCAGAGTGAGCGATTGTCCAGCTGGAGGAATCACTGCTGTTGTTTCGCTGGGTCTGGTAAGAGGGCCTGTTGGCCATTATCCATTACTTATCCTAGGGACTGTACTACGTCTGCAGTCTCTGACCATGATAATGTGATAATGACATTTTCGAAAAGGGGAGGTCCATGGGTGACCCTAAAATGATGCCCCCCCCCCTGAAAAAAGTTCTGCGGACGCCCATGCATATCTGTGATCTTATTTACTAAAAATATATGTGCCAGCATGTAGAAGGAGCACACTTTGAAAAGAAAAGTTTTTTCTTTCCTTTCTGAACTGCTGTCACTTTGATTTTTGTTTTCTCCTTTCTACAACATATCTACAGTGCCTTGAAAAAGTATTCACACCCCTTGACATTTTCCACATTTTGTCATGTTACAACCAAAAACTTAAATGTATTTTATTGGGATTTTATGTGATAGACCAACACAAAGTGGCACATAGTTGTGAAGTAGAAGGACAATGCTAAATGGTTTTCACATTTATTTTAAAAATAAATATCTGAAAAGTGTGGCGTGCATTTGTATTAAGCCCCCTTTACTGGGATACCCTAACTAAAATCTAGTGGAACCAATTGCCTTCAGAAATCACCTAACTAGTAAATAGAGTCCACCTGTGTGTAATTTAATCTCTGTATAAATACAGCTGTTCTGTGAAGCCCTCAGAGGTTTGTTAGAGAACCTTAGTGAACAAACAGCATCATGAAGGCCAAAGAACACACCAGATAGGTCAGGGATCAAGTTGTGGAGACGTTTAAAGCAGGGTTAGGTTATAAAGAAATATCCCAAGCTTTGAACATCTCACAGAGCACTGTTCAATCCATCATCTGAAAATGGAAAGAGTATGGCACAACTGCAAACCTAACAAGACATGGCTGTCCGGGCAAGGAGAGCATTAATCAGAGAAGCAGCCAAGAGGCCCAGGGTAATTCTGAAGGCGCTGAAGAGATCCACAGCTCAGGTGGGAGAATCTGTTACATAGTTAGTCAGGTTGAAAAAAAAAAAGACATTTTATTAATTACACACTTATCTGATATCAGTACATTTCTTCTCAGCTTTGTCTTTCACTTGGCAGATTAGAACATTTGAATAGCCCTTGTTTTTCATTTTCTTTCCTCTACCATTCTAGATTCTTCTAAATACAGTTTGTCACTCAAGCAGTTTCTCTAAAGTATTACTTTGATAGTTTGGGAGGGATGGCAACTTTTAAATGAACCCAGCCCCATTCACCACTCACAAGCCAATCTGTATCCTCCTTGATTCCCTGCAATCAGCCGGATGTATAGGCCCTGGAGTCCAGTCTTGCTATACTGTAGTTCACAATTCAAATAATGGACTTCACAACAAAGGCGTTCAACTGTAGCCAAGGTTTCACTCTCACCCATCACCCATGATTAATCCCTGCTGTGGGCAAAACATGTTTGGGGCAATGCTTTGAGTTGGAGTGAGCAGTATCCTGTCATTGCAATAAACCTTGCCTAAAGTTGAACGCATTTCTTGTGCAGCTCACTATTTGGATGAGGAATGTCAACTTGTTTTACATAAAGTTGTATTCCCTGCACATTGTTTACAAAATGTGCATGTAGAAACCATTCTTGTGATCTTAACGGCTGTTAACGTTAAGGCCCCATTCACACCTCAGCGTTTTGTAGCTTGAAGCTTGAAGCTCCAAAACACTGGAGGAGAAAAAGTCAATTATTCTCTATGAAGATGGTTCATTTAGCCTGAAACTAAATGCCTGAAGCTCCAAAAAAATCTGGAACTTTTTTTGTAGCTCGAATCGGGCAGATGTGAGCATTTTCTGGCATATTTTTATTCCCATAGGAATTAATAGAAACGCGCCGTCCACACGTTTTGTGCACATTCGTGCATTTTGTCACGCATGTTCACATGTTTTCTGCACAAACTAAAAGTTGTAAAACATAAAATAGCAAAAATATATTAATAAATAATAAATATATTAATAAAATAACTAAAAATCATCATAAATAAATTAATAATATGTAATAATACATTAATACATAATAATTAACCCCTATTAAATTAAAAAATATTTAATAAAGTATTATAAATAATAATCATAATAATAATAATAATAAATAATGACCCAATCCCGAGTTCTTAGCTTAACTTAAATCAATAATAATAATAATAATAGTAATTTATTTATTTCTTTTGTGTTAGGGTTGGCGTGTTTAGTAATTTATTATTATTATTTTATATTTGTATGGGTTAGGGGTTAAGGTAAGGGGTTCATTATTTATTTACTATTACTTAGTATTAATTTATTGAATTTATTTGTTATTTATTTAGGATTATTTTTATGTAGTTGTGTATTTATTTCTACATTTATTTATTCATTATTATTATTAATATTAGTAGTAGTAGTAGTAGTATTAACACCTTAACCCTAAACAAAAAAAGAAATACCTCGGGTCATGAAGCTAGTTCAGCTAATACTCATACAGCTAATGCAAATTCTGCAGCTAATACTAATTCTTCTGCAGCTACTGCTCATTCCCTAATGCTCATTTGCTAAAACGAATTCTCGTGCAGCTAATACAAATTCTTCTGCAGCTAATGTTAGCATTGGGAATGAGCAGTAGCTAATGAAATTTGCGTTAGCTGTATGAGAATTAGTATTAGCTGAACTAGCTTCCTGACATAGGGTTATTTTTTTTTTTTGTTAGGGTTAAGGTGTTAATACCACTACTAATAATAATAATAATAATAATTAATGAATAAATAAATGTAAATAAATACAAAAAATAAATAAACTCCAGCTCCTAACCCTAACCTAACCTTAACTATAACCCTTTACCCTAACGAAAAAAATAAAAAATACATGAATAATAATAAATAAAAAGGAAGTAAAAGCTAAGGGAAGAGCTAAAAAGCTGAAATACCTAGCAACAAGTGATGCAACAGATGATAGTTTTCTCTATTGGCAAATTAAAAAACGCTAAAGCTCAAAATCGTGTGCAAGTCGTGCATAAAAATGCGCCAAAAGCGCACATAAAATCGCACAAAAAAACACTGGAAAAATGTTCAAAGACGCTATGCTCAGGTTAAATGCAGCCTAAATCCAAAAAATCTATACTTTTCAAATTCCATGCATGTGTGAGATGTAAATTTAAATCATTTGCATTGGGATAATAAATAAACTGTCCAAAGTGATAGTGTCTCCCTCCCACACCATCAACAGGTCGTCAATGTATCTGCGACACTACTTCAGATTTCCCAAAAAGGGATTGTCACTTGAGAGGACACTAAACCCCTCCCACCAACCCATATACACATTTGCCAGGGATGGGGAGAATTTAGCACCCATAGAGACTCCTCTCCTTTGTAAGTAATACATCAAGCATAAAATAGTTATATGTTAATAAAAATTCTAGTGATGTAACCAAAAAGTCTTGGAGCTCCTCTTTATAAGCACTTTTTATACTCAAATGATACCTCAAAGTAGCCAGTGCAGGAGAAATCAAAGAGTGCAGTGCTTTTACGCTTATGCCCTGTATGAGTTGAATATGAGTGGAATTTCCGTTGGAAAAATCTTGGATGGTTTTTCCGACGGAATTCCGCTCAAGCTTGGCTTGCATACACACGGTCACACAAAAGTTTCGACCGGCAAGAACGTGGTGACGTAAAACTCTACGACGAGCCGAGAAAATTAAGTTCAATGCTTTCGAGCATGTGTCGAATTGTTTCCGAGCATGTGTAGGAATTGTGCGCGTCGGAATCGGTACAGACGATCGGAATTTCCGATCGGAACTTTTTCCTACCGAATAATAGAGAACCTGCTCTCGATCTTTTGCTGGCGGGAAATCCGCCAGCAAAAGTCCGATGGAGCATACACACGGTCGGAATTTATGACCAAAAGCTCACATTAGACTTTTGCTGGCGGAATTTCCGATCGTGTGTACATGGCATAAGGGGTTGATTTACTAAAATTGGAGAGTGCAAAATATGGTGCAGCTCTGAATAGAAACCAATCCACTTCCAGCCTTTTTTGGCAAAGTTTAATTGAGCAAGTTGAAGTTAGAAGCTGATTGGCTACCATGCACAGCTGCACCAGACTTTGCACTCTCCAGTTTTAGTAAATCAACCCCTAATTCTTTCCCATATGAGATCCCCTTTCCAATACAAATGTCTAATATGGAAAAGGAGCGACTTTGTACTTTTAATATATTTTGGGAGCCTCTGTACCAGTACTTGCAGATGTGAGTCTATCCATAACCTAGTCTCTTAAACAGCAAGCCAATACCTGCCATAATTGGGCACCCTTCCAGAGGGACACCTGACTTATGTATTTTTGGGTGTCTTCCCCCGTAGGTACTCAGCCACCTTTTACTTAATATTTGTTCACCCCTTTGTATAAGTTGAAATAAGACATTTAAAAAAAAACTGCATTAGTATCCCCTTTTAAAACCTCATATATGTTAGTTTCTTGAAGTTGCCATAGGCGGTCTCATACTCCTGGGAACTGAGGATTACTATTCCACCCCTTTTTCTGCATTCTTGATTAGGCCCCTTTCACACTGGGGTGGTTTTCAGGCGGTACAGCGCTAAAAATATCGCCTGTACACCGCCTGAAAAAACCGACCCCATTCACTCCAGTGTGAAAGCCGGCAGGCTTTCACACTGGAGCGGTGCGCTGGCAGGACGGTAAAAAAAGTCCTGCTAGCAGCATCTTTGGAGTGGTATAGGAGCGGTGTATTCACCGCTCCTATACCGCTCCCACCCATTGATTTCAATGGGATACCGCGGTAACACCGCGGCAATAGCGCCGCAAAGCGCCGCTACGGCGGCACTTTGCGGGAGATTTTAACCCTTTTTCAGCCACTCGCGGGGGGTAAAACCGCCCCACGAGCGGCTGAATACCACGGCTAAAATTACCGTCGCCTCGACTCCCGCCCCAGTGTGAAAGGGGCCTTACTAAGTCTTTCTTTTAGACTTATTATCTTTCAGGCTCATTAGTTCCTGCTGCACCTTTTTGTAAAAGATATTTACAGCTAAACTCCTTGCCTGTATGGGACAAATGAATGAATGAATGAATGATTTGTATAGCGCTGCAACTGCGAACTGAATCGCCTCGAGGCGCTTGACTGCTCATGTTGGGATGCCATGTATTAGAAGAGGTGGGTCTTGAGTTTTTTCCTGAAGGCCTGATGGTTTTCTTCCATGCGGATGTTGTTTGGTAGAGCATTCCATAGCCGGGGTCCCTGTACTGCGAATCTTCGTTCTCCCTTCGATTTGTAGCGGGCTTTGGGGATGAGAAGGCGATTTTGGTTTGTTGATCGAAGTCTGCGATTTGGTATGTATTTTTCTATTTTCTCACAAAGGTATTGAGGCGCATTTCCTTGTGTACATTTGTGGGTGAGGCAGAGGGTCTTGAATGTGATCCTGTCTTTTACCTTGAGCCAATGGAGCATCCTTAGGGATGGGGAGATGGATTCCCAGGGTTTCTTTCCGGTGACTATTCTTGCTGCTGTGTTTTGGACAATTTGAAGGCGCGCAATCTGGTAATCCGGTAATCCTATGTAGAGTGAGTTTGCGTAGTCGAGCCGTGAATTGATGATCGTTCCTACTACTACCACTTTTTCCTTTTCCGGGATGAAGGGGATGAGTCTGCGTAGCATGCGAAGGAGATGGTGGGATCCGCTGATTACGGATCCTATTTGTGCCTCCATTGTCATCTCTGAATCAAAGATTACTCCGAGGCTTTTGGCTTTGTTGCTTGGAAGGATGGTCTGTCCCAAGATGGTTGGTGGTGTCCAAGGGGTCTTCGTCTTTTTCCTTGAGTTTGCGTCGAGGAGCAGTAATTCTGTTTTTGATCCATTTAGTTTGAGGGAGCTAGTGGTCATCCAGTCATCTATCAATGTGAGACATTTTCCTAGTTCCTGGTATTGGTCTTTTTGTCCGGTGATCCGGAAGTACAGTTGAGTGTCGTCCGCGTATGAGTGGAAGCACAGATCCAATTTGCTAATAATTTTGAAGAGTGGTCGGATGTAAATGTTGAACAGTACTGGTGACAATGGTGATCCTTGAGGGACTCCATAAGTGATTGCCCGAGTTTCCGAAGTGAAGGCTCCTAGTTTCACTGTTTGTGACCGGTTTCCTAAGAAGGAAGCGAACCATGGCAGATCTCCATCTGTAACTCCTGCCACTTCCTTGAGGCGGCTGAGAAGCATGTTGTGGTCCACTGTGTCGAACGCCGCACTGAGATCCAGCAATACCAGAAGACACGATTCTCCCTCATCCGCTGCTTCTAGGGCGTCATCCCATATTTTCAGAAGTGCCGTTTCTGTGCCATGGCCTGGGCGGAAGCCCGATTGTAGTGGGTCTAGGAGCTTGTGTGTGTCCAGATGAAGTTGAAGCTGTTGTACTACTGCTTTCTCCATGATCTTTGAAATGGTGTTCAGGCTTGTTACCGGTCTGCGATTGTTCGGATCCTTGGGGTCGAGGTTGGGTTTCTTTAGTAATGGTTTGATGATGCCTTGCTTGAGGGAATTCGGAACCAATCCTTCTTTGAACGACTGATTTACTAGGTGTGTGATAGCGGGGGCCAGAATGTCGGAGCATTCTTTCAAGAGTTTTGTGGGGATGATGTCGTTTGGCGAGGTGCTGTCTCGGAGGCTCTTGATGACATTTTTGGTTTCATCCGTTGTGATCGGGGTAAGTGAAAAATGTGGTGCTTGTGCACTGTGGATGTAAAATTCCTTACCTGGGTTGAGTTGAGTAGAGCTGGTTGTTGTTTTTTTTTGTTGAATTATTTTCTGAATGTTGTCTATTTTGTTGATGAAAAAATCTGATAATTTGTTGCAGTATTCTTGAGTTTCGTTTCCTAGGGGCTCAAGGCAGGTGGGGTTCATAGTCTGGGCGACTAGTTTGAAAAGTTCCCGTGGTCGGTTTAAGGCTTTTGAGAGGGTGTTTTGAGACATGTTCTTTTTTTGCTGTGAAAATTGCTTTATGATATCTCTTGGTGAGTATTCTGTAGTTTGTGTGATTTTCCTTTGTGGTGTTTCTTCTCCAGGCTCTTTCTGCTCTTCTGTGTTCCCGTTTCAGTAGAGTAAGCGTGCCATTAAACCAACCAGAATTTTTCTTGCGGATAGGTACTCGATGTTTCGGGGCGACTGCGTCTGCTGTTTGTAGAAGTGCCTTGTTTATGAAGCTGAGTATTCGTTCTGTTGAGTGGTTTTGATTTAGTGTACCCATTTTGTGTGTTAGTGTGGTTTTGAAGATTTCCGAATGTAGTTTCTTCTGCGATCTAATCCAGTGTGTTGTTGCTGCTAGGTTTGGTTTTTGCAGGGAGATGTTGGTGGCGATCTCAAATTTGATAGCGTGGTGGTCTGACCATGGTAGCGCTATGTTGTCTTGAATGCTGATGTCCGTATTTTGCTTGAAGATGAGGTCCAGGATGTGACCCGACCCATGTGTGGGAGCCTTTACTAGTTGTTTACATGGGAGATGTATTTATCTCCCATGTAAAAGTACAACTGAAGTAAATATATATATTTTTTTAATTTTGGATAGAGTAAGCAGGGGTATTAACCAGCTTTTTTTTTTATCTACATCCAATTGGGAAGCTTGCACTCCACTTCTTCTCCCATAGCAACAAGAAGTGAGAAGAAATCCATGGTAGTCACCAGGGTCACCAGAACTAGTGTGCCCATTGGAAGATTTCAACCTCAATTCCTGTTCTGGTGACCATTCAAAATTTGGAATGTTCTTACACTATTGGTGATGATAGTTACCAGGACAAGTAGAGTGAACAAGGACGTCTGTAGCAATAAAAATCTGAACTAAAAAATCTAAACTAAATCTGAACTAAAAACCCCAAACTAAAAGTTTTGTCTACAGTTACACTTTAAGTTTTAAAATTATCTTCATTACTGTATTTATATACATGTATGGGAATGTTCAATTTAGGATATGTCACACCCAACTAAGAACTAGAGTAAGACCTTTTTTGTCCTTGTTGGTCAGTATCTGCCGTCATTATTTTGCTTTGTGTTTTAGAGGTCTTGTGGTGGGCTGCTCAGTGTCTCACTATCTACTGGAGAAGTCCCGTGTTGTGTTCCAGGTTGGTGATTTACTTGATTTTAAGGCTCTTGTCCAACTGTCAAACAGGTACCAAATTAAGTTAGTGTGTGATGCAAAATCCTTATAAAGAAAAAAAAAAACTTCCTTTACTTCTCCTGATTAAGCCACATTATCCTTAATTTGTGCCGTACAACCCCCCATCCCTCAGAGGCAGGGCTGTCATTTCAGAATGCAGTTGGCAGGGTTAGGTGTGGATAATTGCCCGATGTCAATGTCAATTATGAATTAGCAGTGACAAAGTTAATAGCCCCGCCTGCAAAATTTCTAATCCCACAACCTATATTGCAGTTTCTCTGAATTCAGGAGTGGTGCAGAGCTGTAGTCACGCCATCACAGAAAGGGGCATAAGGTACACTTCACTGACTGGATCAGCAGGTATTTGTGAGAATTTTTGGAGAGGTGCTAAGGAAAAACTCTAGGTACAGATTTACTTATAATTAAGTGCTTTTTTTGAAATGTCCCTGATTCCTCTCTGTGAGACCAGTTTTATTTTTCAAGTGTTCAAAGATGGTCAGATGGAGGGAAAATGTAAGTACTGTGCAATAGTTCGGGCAAAAGTTTGGCCCAAACATCGCCTGTTCACCAATTTGGCGAACACCCGAAATTGCGGGGCGCTCGGCAGGATGTTCGCCGGCTGAACGCCCCACAATGCACTGCACACTGCATTCTAGGGCCCTTATTGGATGAAGCCTTGCACCTGACTGCTGGTCAGGTACAGGGCTTTGCCAATTAGGGCACAGAGCCCTGATTGGACAAAGTGATGATGACTTTGTCCAGTCACTGCTCAGTGTTCATAGTTCCCACTCCACACTATAAAAGGTTCCTTCCCACCGGAAGCTTTTGCAGTGTGTTGTTGTAGTGAAGATAGATAGAGCAGGGCTCAGTTCGCTACTGACGAGTTAGTGTGTTCTCTTATAGTGACTCTGAGTGTAGAGTGTAAGTGTAGTGTTAGTATAGTGTGTCAGTATAATGTAGTGTGAGTATAGTGTGTCAGTAGGAGAAGATACCAAATAGGTACCAACAGGTTGGACTTTTAAGGCATGGAAACAAATGAGAAGATAGCGTAAACATATTGTTTATTAATGAAAAAATACATAGTATTATAACAGTGTTCAAAATAGATTAAAAATCATATAAAATGATACATTTTGTACATTGAGCCCTTGTGCGTCGCGTCTACGCGTTTTGCCGTAAAGGCTTCCTCAAGACACGGAAAAAGGTTCAAAGACGTAACAAGAAAGAGCAGGATAAATCTCACTGTCTTCGGATGGGCTACGCCTCGGGTACAAATTTCACAGCAGCTGGAACAAGTCCAGAAATGTGGGGAGTGTCTGCCGAGCTGTTGTAAGGTAAACAGCACGCAGCATGTTCAATAAAGATAGTTAATAGTTGCTTATAGCAGGGGCGGATGAAGTCTCATGTCACAATGTAGCATATAATATAACAGCCAATAAAGCCAGAGTTCCCATCCATTAGTGGAGCTTAGCAGACGCTGGTAGCAGATAGTGTATCCCAACCAATATAGTCAGCAGCTAAAGATAGATATATATACTGTGAGACAGAAAGACATGCCCCTGGGAGACAGCCCGACACACTGTGCACTGTGCACTGTACACTGTCTCACAGTACATATATCTATCTTTAGCTGCTGACTATATTGCTTGGGATACACTATCTGCTACCAGCGTCTGCTAAGCTCCACTAATGGATGGGAACTCTGGCTTTATTGGCTGTTTCATTATATGCTACATTGTGACATGAGACTTCTTCCGCCCCTGCTATAAGCAACTATTAACTATCTTTATTGAACATGCTACGTGCTGTTTACCTTACCACAGCTCAGCAGACACTCCCCACATATCTGGACTTGTTCCGGCTGCTGTGAAATTTGTACCTGAGGCGTAGCCCATCCGAAGACAGTGAGATTTATCCTGCTCTTTCCTGTTACGTCTTTGAACCTTGTTCCGTGTCCTGAGGAAGCCTTTACAGCGAAACGCGTAGACGCGACGCAAAAGGGCTCAATGTACAAAATGTATAATTTTATATGATTTTTAATCTATTTTGTACACTGTTATGATACTATGTATTTTTTCATTAATAAACAATATTTTTTCGCTATCTTCTCATTTGTTTCCAGGCCTTAAAGGTCCGACCTGTTGGTACCTATTTGGTATCTTCTCCTTTTGTTCCCCTTGATATATAGGGATGTGGCACTGTGGCTGCTTTTCCCTTTTCCCTATTTCTTATAGTGTGTCAGTATTGTGTAGTGTCAGTATAGTGTAGTGTCAGTGTAGTGTGTCAGTGTAGTGCAGTGTTTAACACAGCATTACATATCATTTAGTACTGTCTGCCCCCTTTTTTTTAAATTGTGTGCCGCAGTTTTTCTGACTGCGACACTGTGTTTCCCCCTTCTTTTTTTTTTACGTTTTTACATTTCTGTCAGAGTCAGAGAACTTTTCATTTAATAAAGTGCATCCAATCACACATTCTATTAAATGTGGGTAATAACCCCCCCTATCATGTCTGGGAGGCCAATAAGGAGAGGCAGACATTCCCATGCCACTATGAGGGGGCCAGTAGCGTCTGTGTCCACAGGCAAAGGTGGACTTGGTCCGTCCTCAGGCAGGGCACATTTTTCTCTGTTTAGTGATGTTGCCAGCAGCCACAGCATACAGAGGAGATGGTGGAGTGGCTTACTAAACCATCCTCATCCTCCCCATCCTCTATGACCGAAGCTGACACTAGTGCGTCCATCACAGCTGCCAGAGTGGTTTATTCTGCCTCTAGAAGGTTACGTGGTAAAAGCAGCAGCAACACCCAAAGACCAAATTTTCCGCAACTGTGTGACAGGGGCATCAAATTGCAATTTTTTATAGCAAGGCCAATTCTTGCTTTCATCAAGAGTACCTCTATAGGCTTATGGTGTGAAGGCACCACCCACACCCCAATCCCAATTTTTCCACACCTATTACTTCTATTCAAAGTCTGTGAAAGAGAAACCAGACTTAATCTAAAAAAAAAGTAATTTTGGCCTGAGTGTACTATAATTTGGCTTCTTCATATAAGGCTTACTCACTGTGGTGAAAAACTTTGTCATTTACATCCAAAGTCTGCCAAAGAGACACCAGAATTTATCCAAAAAATCTCAAATCTTTTTCCAAGTGCACTAAATTGTGGCCCCAAGCCACTATTTACTAAATAAAGAAAGCTTGCAAGAAAAATCAATTTAACCCCCAGAAGGATTTGCCCCTTAATGACCAGGCCATTTTTTTCCGATACGGCACTGTGTCGCTTTAACTAACAATTGCGCGGTCGTGCAACGTTGTACCCAAATAAAATCTATGTCCTTTTCCCCCACAAATATAGCTTTCTTTCAATGATATTTGATTGCCTCTGCGGTTTTTATTTTTTGCGCTATAAACAAAAAAAGAGCGATAATTTTGAAAATTAAGCATATATTGTTGGTTTGTGAAAAAGTTATTGCATCTACAAACTATGGGATAGATTTATGGACTTTTATTTATTGAATTTTCTTTACTGGTAATGGTGGCGATCTGCAATTTTTAACGAGACTGGCACTGCGACGTTGCTGGGGACAAATCTGACCCCAAATTACACTTTTTGGGAACCAGTGACATTGTTACATTGATCAGTGCTATAAAAATGCAGTGAACAAATGCAAAAATTACACTCGCAGGGAAGGGGGTTAACACTAGGGAGCGATCAAGGTGTTAAGTGTGTTCCCTGGGTGTGTTCTACTAACTGTAGGGGGGGTGGGCTACCAGAGTCATGACAGAGATCACTGTTTCAGATCACTGGGAACAGAAGATCTCTGACATGTCCCCTGTCAGAACGGGGATCCACTTGTTTACACTGACAGATCCCCGTTCTGCCTCTGTACTAGGCGATCGCAGGTCTCCGGTGGACATCGAGTCCACCCAACCCACGGGCACGCTCCTGCAGTGGGGGTGAGAGTACGCTGCCGGCGGCACACGCCCGCCCGCCCACAACTGCGCCTGCACGAGCCGCCATACAGGTACGGTTATACGTGCAGTGCTGCCAACCTGCCGCAGTATATCTGCGTGAGCTGGTCGGCTAGTGGTTAGATTTATTTTTTTCTATAAATGTCAGTTTTGCTGTGGCAGGTTCTATACATGGTACAGATGCCCCACTTTACAGGCAGACTAAGGAGACCCCCCAGGCACTATATTTAAAGGAACGTGGATTTATTAGCTAACTAAATAGACTGTAGTGCAAGCTTTCGTCAGGCAAGCAATGAAGAGGCCAGCATGCCTTGAAAGCTTGTGCTACAATCTATTAGACTGAAAAAAAAGTTACGAATCGCAAGAAAAAAAAGTTACGAATGTACGAATTTTTTGGTTCAATAGAGACACGGAAAATTACAAATCGAAAAAAAAAATAAAAAAAAGTTACGAATTGAAAAACAAAAGTTACAAATCGAAAAAAGAGTTATGAATGTACGAATTTTTTTGTTCAATCCATTCGAAGCACGTTTAGCAGCACCATTGTAAGGGACACGGAAAATTACCAATTCAACAAAAAAAAAAGTTACGAATGTACAAATTTTTTCGTTCGTTTTCGTTTTTTCGGATTTTCTTCATTAGTACATTCGTTGTTTCTCGGATTTTCGTTGTTTTTCGGATTCGTTCGATTTGAATGATTCGTTAATCGGATTCGTACGATTCGAACGATTCGTTACGATTCGTTAATCGGATTTGTACGATTTGAACGATTCGTTCATTCGTACGAAAACGAACGAACGAAAATAACGAAAAAAAAAAAAAAAAAAAAACGAAACGAATTGCACATGTCTACAATCTATTTAGTTAGCCAGTAATGGTATTACCTTGGTATCAACCTAAACCTAAACCTCTACTTTCATTGATGGTACAACACTCTGCTGCAGCATTTGCTGATTGGTATTTACTCATAGGCTCTAAATGAGAGGGGATTCCACGTCTTTTATGAACTTCTTGAGGGGCTTCCTGAGAATGAAAAGCAGTCACTATATTTACAAGAGCCAGAGACATATTATTATCTTAATCAGGTGAGACACTCAAATATAATTTGCATAAAGACTTGATTTTTCACATATGTTCTTCTGTATATATATTTTTTTCCATTATCTAGTTGTAATTCTGTTTTGTATGTGGGAATAAAAGGTAATGTTATTAGACTAAACAACAAAGTTGACACAGTTAAAATACAGATTGCAATTGACTTATTTTGGTGAAATTGTTACTTTGGTGATTTTTGAGGGTCGAGCATGTGATCTTCCAGGAAAAAATGACAAGATAGACTTTGATTTGCTTGGAAAATGCCTCCGTGGGATTGGCCTTACTGATAGTGAGCTGACTTCCATATGGGCTATTCTCAGCGCCATTCTACAACTGGGCAACATCTGCTTTATGTCATTCCAAGTAAGTGTTATTACCGCAATCATTGGATTGTTGGGGTTACTGGCATTTATTGGGTCCCCTTTCCCCTTTTCCTCTAACCTTTCCTTCTCTTCTCCTGTTCATAAGAATGTTAGGACCATGGTAATGTTGTAACTGATTTGCAGAGTGGATCTTTCAGCAACTTTTTCAAATAAAATCCAGAGTTGTCACCGCAGAAATATAATTAAAAAAAGCTGCACCTTTTATCATATAGTAGCCGTTTAACTTCAGGCAAGTGATATTGCATAGGCTTAGATGATGTCATCAGTCTGCAGCTGGCCGGAGGAAATATTTGCTCAGTCTGTCTCCCCCAGTGGTTAGGCTAAACCTTGTCGTTTTTTAGTAAGTCATAAGGTGAAAGCTGTAACAGGGTTTACAAACACACAATACTCTGTCTACATAGGAACAGCAGTCTGGCTGTTTCTTCTCCCTGAAAAGCAGGGAGAAAAAAAACAGCCAGATCAGAAAGTAAAAGCAGCACACATTGTTAGGCACACAATTGGCCTTCCCAGCCAGTGTCAGTGTACAGTATTATCACTGATTACTGTATTAGTGTCACTAGCGACATCAGTGTCAGTTAATGACCCTCGCAGCCAGTGTTTGTTAGTGATAGATTGCCCACCACCCTATCACAGTCCAACTATGAGTCGCTGATCACCGCCATTACTAGTATAGTGTCTATAGCTGTGTAAATTTCAGTATATATACACCATAATTTGTAAACGCTATAACTTTACACAATTGTTATACACTTATTGGGAATTAATTTTAACCAAAGACATGTAGCGGAATACATTTTGGCCCAAATTTATGAAGAAATACATTTTTTTAAGTGGATATGTTTTATTACAGAAAGTAGAAAATATTTTTTTTTTTTGTTTTTTTTAATTTGCAGTCTTATTTCATTTATATATAATAAAAAATAAAAAGCCCAGTGGCGATTGAATAACACCAAAAGGAAGTTCTATTCGTGAAATTTTTTTTTTTTTCATAAATTTCATTTGCGTACACTGTTGCATGACCAAGCAATTGCCAGGTATAGTAGCGCAGTGCTTATTAGCAAAAATAAGGGTAAAACCTTAATAACCTTAGTGGTTATTAAACATATATATATATATGGCTAAAGAAAAGTTAAAAATTGTTTACACTTTAGGATATAGTCATTATGCTCATAATCAGTGGTGGCTGGTGCTGTATATTTTGGGGGGTGGCAAACAACCCCCCCCCCCCGTGCTGGTCGGAGAACAACAGACAACCCCCTCCCCGGTGTGTTGGACAGGAAGGCGGTTACCTTCCAATGACGAGGTGGTGCTGGATCCTGGAAGTGACTGTTGCTGGTGACGGGTCGCCTATTCTGACGGACCACCGGGGCCATTGCTTCTCCTCCCGGCCGAACAGAAAGTGGGTCCTATAACTCTCTGGTCAATCGGGTCTCAATACGCTTTCTGATTGGCCAGGAGGAGAAGCAGGAATATTCGCTAATGTCACACAACTGGGTGGGCTCAGGGTGCAGTCCTCTGCTCCCCGCGCCCACCCTTTTTTGAAGCCAATTAGTACCTCAGGCTTTAATCATGTGCTTCTAAAAAAACAAAACCCCCATTGAAATTCATGCGTCGGGTGCCCTGCATGGAGATTAGGGGCAGGGCGCATGGATTAGGGGGACGGCACCCCTAATGGAGCGGCCGCCACTGCTCATAATGCAAAGAAGCGAATTAACATTTGACATACTCCTCATTAATGCTTGCCAAATCAATTTATGTAACCCTCTATAGCTCCAAAACTCAGTGACTTTCCAAAGGACACCTCAAGGTTGGAGTAGCTGAAGGGAACAAGACCAAAATCATCCGGGCTGTAGTCTGACTACTGCCATATTCAGAGTCCCCCATGATATATTACATGATCTGAGTCCAGGAAGTAGATGCTGATCTTTGATGATGCTTGAACAAAGATAGCGCTGTCCTGGAGAAAAATGCAGATGAAGGCACTGATAAGGGCATAGCTTCCAACTGTCCCTGATTTTGAGGGACAGTCCCTCATTCAGAACAATGTCCTTCTGTCCCTCTTTCCTCCTAATTTTGGTCTGATCTTTATAGTTGTATATAAAATGCTGTATATATTGATATATTACATGATCTGGGTCCAGGAAGTAGATGCTGATCTTTGATGATGCTTCAACAAAGATAGCGCTGTCCTGGAGAAAAATGCAGATGAAGGCACTGATAAGGGCATAGCTTTCAACTGTCCCTGATTTTGAGGGACTGTCCCTCATTCAGAACAATGTCCTTCTGTCCCTCTTTCCTCCTAATTTTGGTCTGATCTTTATAGTTGTATATAAAATGCACTACTTACCTATCGAAAAGTGTTTCACAGTGCTAAACCTTTCACCATATTTCAGCCAGTATAAAGGAATAGTAGTGGTCATTTTTGTACAATTCTTCTTTGGGGGGCAGGGGGTGTGTCCTATGCCTACATACTTTTGCTGATAGGTGTCCCCCACTCCCATCTCAGCTAGTTGGGAGGTGTGGATAAGGGTATTGCTCTGATCCCTATAAAGTGCCTGTAGGTTTTTTACACATACACATTATTTATACATATGTTTAAAGTGGACCTTCAGTCAAAAATGAAAATGCCAGCCATCCTCCTCCTTCCCCTACCTCTAACAAATTAGATTTTTTTTCTTTTTGGGGTGCAGGTACCTTTTATTTTTTTTTATTTTTTTAGAGGTTCTTTATCCCACTTGCTCAATACATATGCACAGTGGGAAGCCAGTTGTGAGACATCATGAATCACGGCTGTCTCCCAAATCCAAGATGTTGGCACCAGTGAGTGGAAGCCTGTTGAAGAATCAACTTTGCTGAAGACCACACTTGACTCCTTGGGCTGTTGAGTGTCTTATGTTTCTTATCTCTTTAATAAATGTCAGCGGTTACAGTACAGTGAGTGAAAGTCCTCTTTAATATGAACATGATATCTGATGCTAGGTCTACTTGGAATTACCACTTTCTGTCACAATGCAATATTCACTTTTGTTTCTTACTGATCATTGTCATGAAGACAAAGACATTTCTAGACCTAAATAATTATCCTTTTAATTTAAATATCTTCATAGAGAGATGCTTTTGGATCAGCAGCTGGTTTCAGGATAACAGAGATCAGAATTGTGGCAAGTCTTCTACAAATTTCTCCTGAAGAACTTCAGAAAGCAATTACACAGAGAGTTACCGTAAGTCATGTTCTTGATATCAGTAAAAAATAATCTCTTCAACTCCAGTGACCCTTTGCGTACACAGAGGCATGCAAGAAAGATCAACCAATATAATGGGAATATGGCGGTCCAAAATGGAAAAGTAAAGTCATGTGTAGACGAAAAGTATATATAAAAGATATAACAAATGTATTAACACATTTTAAAAACTGACATACAAGACAATGCTGGTGTGCAATAGAAAAAAAGCCACAGGTACAAAACAAAGATGCGTATATTAGCATGATGGTATAAGCATATTACAGCTGAGCGATAACTGCTGCGAATCGTGAAACTCCAATGCGTTTCGAAATAAAGATTCCTTCTTCAGACTGAAGCGTGTAAACTAATGCGCGTGTAAAGGCAGGCATCCCAATACTTTTGGTAATATAGTGTATATTTCAACAGTAAGCCCAGGAAACAACTAGGTTCAGTCTTCACATGTTATTTAGAGATTATTGCACTATTACAAAGTCAAAGAGTCCTCTGCACATGTGTTCTCAATGGTGACAGCAAGGTCCGAGGGCAATGGCCCTGAGCCAAAAGTGTGGTGGGTCAGGGGCAAGAGCATTTTGTCTGGTCCTCTGACATCAGAGGGGGTGGTAAACAACTTGATAGAACATGGCAGGGAAAGTACATACAGGGTGGTCTGTGTGGATATGTATGAAGGTAGATCAGTGGTGTACATAAATAAAATAAAATGTATTACATGTTATATACAATTCTAGTATTTTTCAGAAAGCAGCAACAGCTGTACCTTTTAATAATAAAAAGCATCCCTTGAACCCCAGGCTTGTGATTTGCTTAGGCTGAGATAATGCCATTAGTATGCTATGGGCAGGAAGAAGCATTTCCTCTGTCTCTTCTCCTCAGTGATCAGACTTCAGTATGGTAACATTGTAGCAAGACACAAGATAGAAATCTGCAGCAGGGGCTGATCTGTGTCAGACATTTGTAAATACAGCCAATAACAGCACAGACATTTACATGATTGTGTCATCAATGTGTCAACATCTTTATAGAGGGAAACAAGCTGCGCAAAATAGAACAAATAGCAATAAAAATATAAAAACCATTGAGTGAAAAATCCGTGATGGACCCAAAAAAATGAATATCATGAACAGCAGTGAAGGTAACAAAATATAAATATGAACATTAAAACACTGAATCGTCCTAAATAAAAATAAGTCCATGAGTATTAATCCAATGATTGATCAGTGAAAGTGAATAGGACTTCTTAACCACTTCAATACCAGGCACTTAAACACCTTCCTGCCCAGACCAATTTTCAGCTTTCAGCGCTGTCGCAATTTGAATGACAATTGCGCGGTCATGCTACACTGTACCCAAATGAAATTTTTATCATTTTGTTCACACAAATAGAGCTTTGGTGGTATTTGATCACCTCTACGTTTTTTATTTTTTGCTAAACAAATAAAAAAAGACCGAAAACTTTAAAAAAAATATGTTTTTTTTTGTTTCAGTTTCAAAACTTTGTAAATAAGTAAGTTTTCTCCTTCACTGATGGGCACTGATGGGGCTGCACTGATGGGCACCGATAAGGCGGCACTGATGGGCACAATGAAGTGGCACTGATGAGGTGGCATTGATGGGCACTGATATGTGGCACTGATAGACGGCATTGATGAGCACTGATAGGTGGCACTGATGGGCGACACGTATGGGCACTGATAGCTGGCACGGATTGGAATGGATAGGCGCCATGGATGGGCATGGATAGGCGTCACAGATGGGCATGTATAGGCGGCATGGATGAGCATGGATGGGCACTGATAGACGGCATGGATGGGCACTGATAGGCGGCATTGTATTGTATTGTACTGATGGATGCCAATCAGTGCCAATCAGTGATGCCCATTGTGGGCACTGATTGGCATCCATTGTGGGCACTGATTGGCATCCATTGTGGGCACTGACTGGCATCCCAGGTGGTCTAGGGTGGCATACTTGGTGCTGGGCATCCCTGATGGTCTGGTGGCATCTCTGGTGGTCCATTGTGGGCATCCTCGGGGGGAGGGCTGCGCTGATAATCGATCAGCACAGACCCCCCTTTCAGATGAGCAGCCGATCGGCTCTCCTCTACTCGCGTCTGACAGACGCGAGTGAGGAAAAGCCGATCAAAGGCTCTTCCTATTTACACTGTGATCAGCCGTGATTGGACACGGCTGATCACGTGGTAAAGAGTCTCCGTCGGAGACTCTTTACCGAGATCGTAGTTGCGGTGTGTCAGACTGACACCTGAGCGGCGGGACCTGATCTTCTCATTGTAAACAGGAAGTAGCAAAAATTTATTTGCATACTAAAAAACTAAAAACTTAAGAAATAACATATTTTATACTAGAAGACAGGAGTAATTAAAATTCTATATGGAACAAAGCCCAACATAGAAAAAAACGAAAATGAAAAATCTCCATCTACACACAAAAATGGCCATAATGGGACAGACAATGAGTATCAATCCCACCATGCCATCTAGTGGGGAAAAAGGAGATGCCACTTAAGAGCGTATTATATAAAACACTACCCATATTAAACTGAAAAAGCATTATTAGAGTAGAAAAAACTGGACGGGACTCATTGGGTAGCCCAACCAATTTAAGAACACCTGTTCGTAGTTATTAGGTGACATTTTTTTTATTAAAAAATATGGAAAATAAAAAATAAGAAAAATAAATTTCACCTAGAACTCAGTGAAATCTAAATCACAGACTAGGAAAAACCCAATAGAGACTAATGCCCCGTACACATGTTCAGACTTTGTCCGCCGGACCTAGTCCGGCGGATTGTCCGCCGGACCTAGTCCGGCGGGACTTCCCCACACACGGCCGGACTTCCGAGCGTGTGACTTGCCCACACACGCGCGGACTTCTCCGGCGGACAATCCGCTGGACAAAGTCTGCGGGACTTTTGAAAATGAACGGACTTGCCCACACACGGAGCAGTCCGTTCATTTAGAACGTAACTGCAGGTAGACGGAGCTAGCGAAGGCAGTGAATGCCGCCACGCTAGCCCCGTCACCTGGCATGGATTTAAAGGGAATCCCCACGCCGAAAAAACGGCGTGGGGGTCCCCCCCAAATCCATCTCAGACCCTTATCCGAGCACGCAGCCTGGCCGGCCAGGAAAGGGGTGGGGACGAGCGAGCGCCCCCCTCCTCCTGAGCCATACCAGGCCGCGTGCCCTCAACATGGGGGGTGCCCTGGGGAAAGGGGGGCCGTGCGGCCCCCCCACCCCAAAGCACCTTGTCCCCATGTTGATGAGGACAAGGGCCTCTTCCCGACAACCCTGGCCGTTGGTTGTCGGGGTCTGCGGGCGGGGGCCTATCGGAATCTGGGAGCCCCCTTTTCTAAGGGGGCCCTCAGATCCCGGCCCCCCACCCTAAGTGAATGAGTATGGGGTACGATGTACCCCTACCCATTCACCTAAGGTGTAAAATGTAAAGTAAAAAAACACACACTGTTGAAAAAATATTTTATTGCACAGCTCCGGGGGTCTTCTTCCGTCTTGGGGGTCTTCTCGCCGGACTCCTCCGCCATTTACCTAGCTCTTTTACCGAGCGGAGAAGTCCGGCTACCTTCTTCGTCGTCGCCGCCGTCGTCTGGGGGTCTCGATCCGCCTTCGGGGGTCTTCCGGGGTCTCTTCTGTTCTTGCCGCGGTCGTCGTTTTCCGCATACTCATTCACTTTAAATCCATGCCAGGTGACGGGGCTAGCGCGGCGGCATTCACTGCCTTCGCTAGCTCCGTCTACCTGAAGTCACGTGCTAAATGAACGGACTTTCCGATGAGCGGCAAGTCCGTTCATTTCAAAAGTCCGGCGGACTAGCCTACTAACGGCGGGATTGTCCGCCGGACCGGCGGACTATGGCAGTCCGGCGGACTAGGTTTTAAAACAAAACTTAAAACCTAGTCCGCCGGACTTTTGGCGCCAAAAAGTCCGCCAGCGCCCACACACGAGGGGATTGTCCGGTGGACTTGAGTCCAGCGGATAATCCCGCGGGATAGTCCCTTCGTGTGTACGCGGCATAATAATGACCTCCAACAATCAAATAATGATCGAAGGGCATCAATATTGACATTACACCAAAAAATGTATATAAAATAAAATAAATATAATTTATTTATTTTATATTTATTTTTTGGTTTAATGTCAATATTGATGCCCTTCGATCATTATTTGATCTTTGGAGGTCATTATTAGTCTCTATTGGGTTTTTCCTAGTCTGTGATTTAAATTTCTAGGTGAAAATTATTTTTCTTATTTTTTATTTTCCATATTTTTTAATTCAATTTTTTTCACCTAATAACTTGAACAGGTGTTCTTAGATTGCTTGGGCTACCCAATGAGTCCCGTCCAGTTTTTTCTACTCTAGTAATGCTATTTTGGTTTAATATGGGTAGTGTTTTATATAATACGCTCTTGAGTGGCATCTCCTTTTTCCCCACTAGATGGCATGGTGGGATTGATACTCATTGTCTGTCCCATTATGGCCATTTTTGTGTGTAGAAGGAGATTTTTCATTTTCGTTTTTTTCTATGTTGGGCTTTGTTCCATATAGAATTTTAATTACTCCTGTCTTCTAGTATAAAATATGTTATTTCTTAAGTTTTTAGTATGCAAATTCATTTTTGCTACTTCCTGTTTACAATGAGAAGATCAGGTCCCGCCGCTCAGGTTTCGAGGCATGGTCCTGTATATCTATTTAATAAATGATTCAGTGCGTCGCCCGTTCCCCAGAAGACGTCTTTCTGAGTCGAAACGTACGTCGGGTGGTTGACGCGCTGACGTCATCGCGGTGTACCTCACAGTTGAACGGGTGTCTGCAAGCTGGCCGGCTACAGTTTTTACTCTTGATGTTTTTACCTGCATTCCGATGTAAGTGCAATTTTCATTTTTACTAAATTTGGCTATACTGATTCACACTATGGTGAGCCTTTTTCCATCTTTCTGGGTCCTATTTGCTGATTGTTCCGTATGCCCACTGGATTGAGTTATCCTGTTTGCCTCTGGTCCAATACTGCGGAGGGGAGCTGTGACTGCATTGCTGACCGGACATCAAGTTATCTTACAGGCTTGTGCAAGCTTACCTTCTGGAAAGCGTATATTTTATGCAGTGGTGGATCACATCAAAGGGTGCTATTTGTGTCATTAAGAAGTCCTATTCACTTTCACTGATCAATCATTGGATTAATACTCACTGACTTATTTTTATTTAGGACGAGTTACTGTTTTAATGTTCATATTTATATTTTGTTACCTTTACTGCTGTTCATGATATTCATTTTTTTGGGTCCCTCACGGATTTTTCACTCACTGGTTTTTATTTTTTTATTGGTATTTGTTCTATTAAGTGCAGCTTGTTTCCCTCTATATTTACTGTATTTGTGTATATCTCACATTTTTGAGCTGCAACTATTTTTATATTTTATGTTCACAATTGTAGTTTATTAGGTAGCGCAGTATTTCTTCTGTTTGTCAACATCTTTATCCAGGAAGTTAATGCTGACCCTGGAGGATGCCTGAACTTTGATGTAGTCAAAACCAATAAAGACATTATCAGGGGAAAAACATAATCTCTATGAGAGGTAATAAATACCTTTGTTAGATTTACATATTATTTAGTATAGACGCACTTAAGTACATCTATACCCATAAATAAAAAGGGAGTGTAAACATTCAATTACGATGTAGCCAGGAGCTGGATATCTGTACCTGCAATCGGGAGACATTGTGTAACCTCATTGTTTGGGAGTTGTTTCCCCCTAGTGTTGAGTTCAGACTCTAAGTTGTCTTATCTGGAATGCAGAGACTAAGCAAAGCAAAGCATCTTGGGACATTTAGTTCTGATTGATTTGCCCTTTAGCTGAATCATAGGGAACTACAACTACCAGATGGCTGAGAAAGAAGCACAGAATACTGGGAGAGTCTATAAAAGGGGCTGGTTGAGGCCTGGCTCGCGCTCTTGGGACCCCGGCCTGGATCTGTGAGCAGAGATTCCGTGACAGTGTGTGTGGTGCGACCGTGTCACGGCCTGCAAAACTGGAATCACCCAGCAGAGATTCAGAGGGACACCTGCGGAGAGCATCTCCTTCCCTGTCTGGTGGCAGCCTGGAGGCCACCCCTGTTCCATCTATCCTGCATTTGCATCAGATTCGTGTGAGTCAAAATGTGCAGTGCGGCGGAGGCCGGATACCATCCCATGAGCTAGGTTTCATAGGGAGAGCTTGCCAAGTCATCATCATCATCACCATCATCATCATCATCTCTCATTCCAATATTTGTAAGCAGGCATCAGCCCATTCATTTATAATAGACACTGTATACAGACACCATTGTCTCTATTCAATACCCATTGCCTATGGTACTCAAGGATAAAACCATTTATCTACATAGTTCTACATGATACAGCACCTTTTGAACCAGCAGTCACTGTGATTTCATTTGCATCTTGCTAATACAGGAAGTTTGTTTCTTTAATTATTACGGCCAAGTCAGTCAAGTTGCTTTGCCCTGCTATTCAGGAATTTTTCATTTGCAATTTTCACAAGGCTAGCTGAAGACAAAAGTATTGCTTCTTTATATTACAGGACTACTTCAAACCTCCCTACCCACTACAAGGATTGCCTTTACTGTGCGCCTTGCGTTAGAATTTACCTAGAACTCCCTGAAAGAGCAGGCTAGATTCCATTGCAGTTGATTATTATTGAAGGTTTATGACATTTGCATTTAATGTTGGCACCTGTGTGTTGAGAAACAGAAGGGAGAGGCCTGACACAGCTAAAAGCCATTCCTCCGCCCTTCTGCTACCTGTTCACAAGATATGTAACAAGAAAGAAATGGTTGGGCAAGTATTTGATAGGGGGTAGTCTATCGCTTCTCTAGTTTAAGATAAATGTATATTGTGTAGGCCTAGTGTGCAACAACACAGCCAATACCCCTGAGAGAAGCTTGTACAGATAGACATAGAGGTATATGTGCAATCAAATAAAGTAAATTTTATTGGGGCAATAGGCCCAAAGACAAAGAAAATTGTATAAATATACAGATTTGCATAGAATCAAGATATACATGAAACCGCATATAACCATATACATGTACATATAATGCAATAGTTGCAAAATGACTTGCGATGTAACAGTAGTCTTTAGGAAAATGCCGACATGTTTCGGACGGAAGTCCTTTTTCAAAGGCAGTTAAACATCCTGTGATTTCACAAATGTACTGTGTAAGACAGAGTGAACAAGTATACAAAGTAAAATGATAATACCACAAGAACCTGTCATTTACCGCCTATTGGGCGTGGTACTCACTTGCAAATCATTAGAGGGGTTCCAGCCAAAATGGGGTGCCAAAATATGGTCTTGGAGTATTCACAGAGTATAGATGATCTATGATGATCAAAAGCAATGGGCTGCTGGGCACTCGAATGGCTGCAAGATCTCAGGCCAGGCACCAGATAGGTACCATGGCTTAGTGAACCTTGGCCGGAGTGGTTAAGAGGCTGAAAAAATATTGTAAAATGGTATTAGACTCAAGGCGATGTCTAGGTGTAAAAGGGTCAATTTCGGTAGTAAGGTATAGAAAGTTGGTTACCTTGTTCTCAAAAGTCCTGTATGTAGGTAAGTCAGGACGCCAGCAGGAGAGTAGTATGTCTGCTGCCGCCATTACTATGGTATAAATAGGGTAGATAATTGCTAACAGCTGTGTGAGCCTCCGCATGGTGTTGGCGTGCTCAGCTGGTGGCTAATTGACAGGCCAAGGTACTGAGGGAAGACAGCCGGAGGCTGTATGTATCCCCATGGAGATCCCTGAGGAGGCGGCGCTATGCGCCATCCCGCACTCGAGGGGCGGGGCCGCGTACAGCGTCGCCACGTCACCGACGCGGGCAGAGTGTCTCCTCCCCACCTGTTGAAGCGCAGGCGGAGGGTGTAGATGGAAACGTGCGCCTCAAGGGGATAGAGCGCGCGCACGCGCGGAATAAGGTCCGCGCATGCGCGCTGTCTTACCCGCGCCGGGCAGCCAAATTTCAAGTGCGCATAGAGACCCAAGATTGGGTAGAATTTGCTGGGTGGGTGTTACCATGCGTTGAGTGTGAGCATAGGTATAATTTAGGCTGGAAGGCATAATGGTATATACAAGTGAGTCCGGACGCACATAGGCGGTTAGCGCCCCCTGTCAGGAGGTAATAGGTAGTACAGTATTATAGCATATATATTCTTGCATATATATTCACAACCAAGTGTCAGGGGATATAAAAGAGAGATATGCATATAATTATACAGCATTGATAGCAGTGTAATATTAGCGACAATGATAACAAGGTTATGGATGATAACATTATATACATACTGTCATATAAAGCTGTAATGATAGATAACATAGTAAGTGGCATAATAAGACCCGGGAATAGGAGAATGGGGGGCCCATAATGGCCTATATGAGGGCTAAAGGTCAAGTTCGCATACCCCGGATTCGAACCCTTCGAGATAGGGCTTGAAATTAAATGCCTCGTTGAGGCCGGGGGGGGGGGATGTGGCATTTAGGTGAAATATCCATCTGAGCTCGCTTTGTAACAGGGCTTTGTTATAGTCACCACCTCGGTTGGGTGGGGGGATATGATCAAGTGCTTTAAACACTATTTGGGGGGTTGAGTCATGGTGGACAAGTGCACAGTTTTGCCCTAGGGGTAAATCAGGGTCTTTTTGATTGATACTGAGAGTATGACGGTAGATGCGTTTCCAAAAGGGTAGTTTGGTCTTTCCAACATAAAAACATCCGCATTCGCATTCTAGTAGATACACAATGCCGATCGAACGGCAATTGACAAAATGTTGGGGGAAGAATTGTTGTCCATTGGGTAGAATATTTGATCTGTTGGACTTAGATAGATATCTGCAGTATTTGCAATTCCCACAGGGGAATGTGCCTTTTAAATGTTTATGTAATTTATAGGCTGAGGTGTATTCACTTCTGATTAGTTTGTCACGGAGTGAAGGGGCTCGTCTGTAGGTAAGTAGTGGATGTGTGGGAACAAAGGGGGAGAGAGAATGATCTGTAGTTAATATATGCCAATGTTTGGAAAGTATCTGAGTGATTAAAGGATGTTGTTCACAGTAATTAGTTATAATTCTCAGAGGGGCATTGATCTCTCTAGATTTTTTAAGAGAAAAGTAAAGAAGTACGTGTTTTTAATTTCGCTTTTTTGTATGCGATTTTAAGAACTGTATGTGGGTATCCACGTGCTCGGAGTCTATTGCCTAGGACAGAGGCCTCATGCTCAAAAGAGGCCTCGGTCGAACAGTTGCGGCGGGCACGGAGGTATTGGGCGTATGGAATGGATTTGAGAAGGGGTTCGGGGTGAAAGCTGGAAGCAGCCAAAATGGTGTTTCCTGCCGTGGGTTTGCGGTATAAGTTGCTTTGGATATGTCCCTCATGATCTTTAATGAGGGTGAGGTCCAAAAAGCAAATAGATGTAGGACTGTAGGTCATTGTAAAATTAAGGTTAAGTCGATTAGACGTATTAAGAAAAGTTAGAAAGTCGTGTAGGGTTTGAATGGGTCCCTGCCATAGAATAAAAATGTCGTCGATATAACGACGAAAGGTCACAACATGTTTGGTATAAGTGGTGGCAGATGGGTCTGCAAAAAGTAGACGTTCCCACTCCCCCAAGTACAGGTTGGCGTAGGCCGGTGCGCAACAAGTGCCCATGGCCACGCCCTGTACTTGGAGGTAGTGGGAACCGTCAAAAGAAAAAAAATTGTGATTTAAAATGAAATTGAGAGCCTTGACAATAAATGTAGAGAGATGAATGGGGTATAAGGAGGTAGTGGAGAGTATGTGTTGAATTGCCGAAAGTCCCAGGGAGTGAGGAATCGAGCTGTATAATGCCTCAACGTCGATTGCGACAAGAAGAGTGTCGGGACCGACCTTGAGGGAGGACAGCCCTTGTAAAAGATGTGTGGTATCACGTATGTAAGATGGTAATTGTATTACCAGTGGTTGAAGCAGTTTATCAATGTATCGGCTGAGGTTGTCTGTAAGAGAGCCTCTGCCAGAAACTATGGGCCTGCCTGGTGGTCTAGGCAGGTTTTTATGCACCTTGGGAAGTGCATAGAATGTAGCTGTACGGGGGAATTTGGTCCTGACGTATTCAGTAGTGTGTTTGTCGAGTACCCCTTGGGTGGAGGCAGAGTCGATAAGTGTGTATAATTCTTGTTGTGCTAAAGAAATGAAGGATTTGGGGATCTTTTTGTACCATTCCTTGTTTTGCAGAATATCTTGGCACATTTGGACATAGTCAGATCTATCAAGGATGACTATATTTCCGCCTTTGTCGGCGGGTTTTATGATGATCGAGGGGTTGGTTTTGAGATTTTGCAGGGCGAGGTGTTGATTGTAGGAAAGATTTTTTACCTTGGAACGATTAGGGTGGATTTTTAGATTTCGAATTTCCCGTGTCACTGCTTGTAAGAAAAGTGCTGCTCGTGGATTAGTGCTTGGAGGTGGAAAAAAGCTAGATTTCTTTTTGATGCTGATTTTTTGAGTGGGGAGGGAATAAGTGGGGAGATCTTCCTCAGCATAAGCTAGGATAGTGTCCAAATCGAGAGTGTCTATTAAGTTAGAGTTATCACTTTCCTCCAAAAGCTCGGTCAGCTGTTGGAGAGCAGTGGTCTCCGATGCGGTATGTAAGAGAGAATCTGAAAAAGGATTAGGGGTGTAAATGCTGTGTAGCAGTAACTTGCGAACAAAAAGGTGAATGTCTTTGATGACAGTGAATTTATCTAAATGAGATACAGGGCAAAAGGTAAGTCCCTTTTCCAGGACAGTGATTTCGTGATTAGTGAGTGTATAAGTAGATAAATTCATGATATTGCATGAAGGGGTGTTTACCTGGGTGTTCTTTTGGGTTTGTTGGCATTGTTGTGTTGGATTTTTTGTGATGCGCGCATCAAGTCTAAAAAATCTGAGTGTTGGGAAGGGGAAGGTAAAGAATGTGATCTAGAGGTCTTCGAGATTGAGGGAGTAGCCGACGAGTGTCTAGCCGGTGAGTCGTAGGCAGGTCCCTCAAAATCGGAGACGTCATCGCTGGATAGGTTAGGCGTACAGCCTCTTTTGGGGTTGCGTAGACCCCGTGTGGAATTGGGTCTAAGTGGTACATGTGAGGATAGAGTGGTTCTGTCAGCAGTGGGCCTAGGGGGCGGTGGTTTAGAGGCAAAGCGCGCAGAGGCCGATGGGCGTGCTGCACGGTTGGCTTCGTTCCATTTGTATGCGCGTTCCTCATGAAATGCCTTTTTGTCACGGAAGAATTTTTTGTCCTTCTGTGAAAGGGTATCATGATTGAATTTATCAAAACGTATTTTTAGTTGAAGATCTAGAGTTTTGTATAATGGGTGATCCAAGAATTGGGTCAATTGAGTATTAATTGATGCAAGTTTTGCATCAAGAAGAGACATTTGTGTCTCATATTCTTGGATCAATAATTTCATTAAGTCGATTGAACACTGTTTGAGGACATTCTCCCAGGCCTGCTTAAAGTCCGGGCGAATGTCCTGAAACGTGGGAAAAATTTGTACCCTAAGGCCGAAGGGATTGATACCGTTAGCAATATAGTCCCTAAAGGATTTGATGTGCCAAAAAAGAGAAGCTTTTTTTTGGACAGTATGTGTGAGGTTTAGAAATACAAATTTGAGTTGTGATTCAATATATTCATTGGACTCGAAATGTTGTAGGGTATTAGTCATACGGGTCTCCCATTCTTCTCCGAGAAAAATGGCCATGGTGGTTTGGAGAGGAAACAGGGGGGGATATTTTTGACAAGCTCAGGTTATTGGTAATATATAAATGCAAAAAGGTAAAGTCAGTAATAACATTCAAAGAGAGTAAGCATAATTTGAGTATACATATGGGTCTAAGGTAGCCTTTACTATCAATTAGTTGCCCAGGTAGGGGATTTGAATGGGGTAACCATAAATGAATACTAGAAAGAAATGGTTGGGCAAGTATTTGATAGGGGGTAGTCTATCGCTTCTCTAGTTTAAGATAAATGTATAATGTGTAGGCCTAGTGTGCAACAACACAGCCAATACCCCTGAGAGAAGCTTGTACAGATAGACATAGAGGTATATGTGCAATCAAATAAAGTAAATTTTATTGGGGCAATAGGCCCAAAGACAAAGAAAATTGTATAAATATACAGATTTGCATAGAATCAAGACATACATGAAACCGCATATAACCATATACATGTACATATAATGCAATAGTTGCAAAATGACTTGCGATGTAACAGTAGTCTTTAGGAAAATGCCGACATGTTTCGGACGGAAGTCCTTTTTCAAAGGCAGTTAAACATCCTGTGATTTCACAAATGTACTGTGTAAGACAGAGTGAACATTAGTATACAAAGTAAAATGATAATACCACAAGAACCTGTCATTTACCGCCTATTGGGCGTGGTACTCACTTGCAAATCATTAGAGGGGTTCCAGCCAAAATGGGGTGCCAAAATATGGTCTTGGAGTATTCACAGAGTATAGATGATCTATGCTGATTAAAAGCAATGGGCTGCTGGGCACTCGAATGGCTGCAAGATCTCAGGCCAGGCACCAGATAGGTACCATGGCTTAGTGAACCTTGGCCGGAGTGGTTAAGAGGCTGAAAAAATATTGTAAAATGGTATTAGACTCAAGGCGATGTCTAGGTGTAAAAGGGTCAATTTCGGTAGTAAGGTATAGAAAGTTGGTTACCTTGTTCTCAAAAGTCCTGTATGTAGGTAAGTCAGAACGCCAGCAGGAGAGTAGTATGTCTGCTGCCGCCATTACTATGGTATAAATAGGGTAGATAATTGCTAACAGCTGTGTGAGCCTCCGCATGGTGTTGGCGTGCTCAGCTGGTGGCTAATTGACAGGCCAAGGTACTGAGGGAAGACAGCCGGAGGCTGTATGTATCCCCATGGAGATCCCTGAGGAGGCGGCGCTATGCGCCATCCCGCACTCGAGGGGCGGGGCCGCGTACAGCGTCGCCACGTCACCGACGCGGGCAGAGTGTCTCCTCCCCACCTGTTGAAGCGCAGGCGAAGGGTGTAGATGGAAACGTGCGCCTCAAGGGGATAGAGCGTGCGCATGCGCGGAATAAGGTCCGCGCATGCGCGCTGTCTTACCCGCGCCGGGCAGCCAAATTTCAAGTGCGCATAGAGACCCAAGATTGGGTAGAATTTGCTGGGTGGGTGTTACCATGCGTTGAGTGTGAGCATAGGTATAATTTAGGCTGGAAGGCATAATGGTATATACAAGTGAGTCCGGACGCACATAGGCGGTTAGCGCCCCCTGTCAGGAGGTAATAGGTAGTACAGTATTATAGCATATATATTCTCGCATATATATTCACAACCAAGTGTCAGGGGATATAAAAGAGAGATATGCATATAATTATACAGCATTGATAGCAGTGTAATATTAGCGACAATGATAACAAGGTTATGGATGATAACATTATATACATACTGTCATATAAAGCTGTAATGATAGATAACATAGTAAGTGGCATAATAAGACCCGGGAATAGGAGAATGGGGGCCCATAATGGCCTATATGATGGCTAAAGGTCAAGTTTGCATACCCCGGATTCGAACCCTTCGAGATAGGGCTTGAAATGAAATGCCTCGTTGAGGCCGGGGGGGGATGTGGCATTTAGGTGAAATATCCATCTGAGCTCGCTTTGTAACAGGGCTTTGTTATAGTCACCACCTCGGTTGGGTGGGGGGATATGATTAAGTGCTTTAAACACTATTCCGCGCGTGCGCACGCTCTATCCCCTTGAGGCGCACGTTTCCATCTACGCCCTCCGCCTGCGTTTCAACAGGCGTGGAGGGGACACTCTGCCCGCGTCGGTGACGTGGCGACGCTGTATGCGGCCCCGCCCCTCGAGTGTGGGACGGCGCATAACGCCGCCTCCTCAGGGATCTCCATGGGGATACATACAGCCTCCGGCTGTCTTCCCTCAGTACCTTGGCCTGTCAATTAGCCACCAGCTGAGCACGCCAACACCATGCGGCGGCTCACACAGCTGTTAGCAATTATCTACCCTATTTATACCATAGTAATGGCGGCAGCAGACATACTACTCTCCTGCTGGCGTTCTGACTTACCTACATACAGGACTTTTGAGAACAAGGTAACCAACTTTCTATACCTTACTACCGAAATTGACCCTTTTACACCTAGACATCGCCTTGAGTCTAATACCATTTTACAATATTTTTTCAGCCTCTTAACCACTCCGGCCAAGGTTCACTAAGCCATGGTACCTATCTGGTGCCTGGCCTGAGATCTTGCAGCCATTCGAGTGCCCAGCAGCCCATTGCTTTTAATCAGCATAGATCATCTATACTCTGTGAATACTCCAAGACCATATTTTGGCAGCCCATTTTGGCTGGAACCCCTCTAATGCTTTGCAAGTGAGTACCACGCCCAATAGGCGGTAAATGACAGGTTCTTGTGGTATTATCATTTTACTTTGTATACTAATGTTCACTCTGTCTTACACAGTACATTTGTGAAATCACAGGATGTTTAACTGCCTTTGAAAAAGGACTTCCGTCCGAAACATGTCGGCATTTTCCTAAAGACTACTGTTACATCACAAGTCATTTTGCAACTATTGCATTATATGTACATGTATATGGTTATATGCGGTTTCATGTATATCTTGATTCTATGCAAATCTGTATATTTATACAATTTTCTTTGGGCCTATTGTCCCAATAAAATTTACTTTATTTGATTGCACATATACCTCTATGTCTATCTGTACAAGCTTCTCTCAGGGGTATTGGCTGTGTTGTTGCACACTAGGCCTACACAATATACATTTAAGATATGTAACAAGCGGCGCTGAATATAGTGTATATACACACCAATAACTGCGTAATACAGCAAAAATTTATGTTAAATCAATGTGTACCCAGTGACTGTCAAATAATATACTGTGAGAAAAATTTAATCAAAAAAATTAATTGTAACAAAAGGAATTATAACAAATAAATTGTGACAAAAAATTGTAACAATCTCTATATAAAAAAATCACCCAGTGAAACTCAGTGAATATCAAAAAATGACACTGAATTAAATAAATAACTATTTCAAAATATATAATAAAGTGTCCATCTCTTATTCACAGTGAAAAAATGTAATAAAGTTTATAGCAAATGAACAATGAATGATGACCAGTGACTCTTAGATAATACAATCTTGCAGGCACATTCCTCCACCACACCGCAGTGTCTGTGACTCCACTCCCCTTATGTGTTTACACTCACCAGCTGTATGTGCCTTACACTTTCGTGTTTGGCTATAAGCGCTTTTACCCTCTTTATAGGGGTTAAGTGGGAGATCTCTAGGTTCCAGCTAAAAAGACAGGTGCAACTTCCTTGGCTGTTCACAATGCGCTCATCATGCAATAAAAGAGATTGCTTCCAATAGCGTAATAAAGTCACAAACTTTTAATCACATAATCAATTCCATAAATAAGTAAATTCTATGATGAAACATGTCGGGCGTGGCTACTTGGCGATTGTCTCTTTCGTCGCTGCCGCCGTCGGGGGTCTTCTACCGACTTCGGGGGGTCTTGTCCCGCTCTTCGTTTGTTCTGCCGAGCCTCCGCTATCTTCTTGCAGCTCTTTTACTAGCGTTGACCCGGTCTTCTGGTTCGTCGCTGTTATCGCCGCCGCCGCCCTGACTGGCTGGGCTGTGTGCTCGGATAAGGGTCTGATTCGGATTCTGGGGGGACCCCCATGCCGTTTTTTCGGCGTAGCGATTCCCATTTAAATCCATACCAGGTGACGGGGTTAGCAAGGTGTCAATCTCACCAAGGGAGGCGGCGACATTGACTGAAGTCCGTTCATTTCAAAACTTCTTTCTAAGTCCGCCGGACTTTTGGGAAGAAAAAGTCCGCCAGAGCCCACACATGGGGGGATTGTCCGGCGGACTCTGGTCCGCCGGATAGTCCGATCGTGTGTACGCAGCAAAAGAGTCACTGGTCATCATTCATTGTTCATTTGTTATAAACTTTATTAAATTTTTCACTGTGATGCATTCTGATGAAGAGGTTAAATATAAATGTTGCCTCTGCTGATAACCCCCATCCTTGCCAGTCAGTATAAAGTAAGTAACAATTAAGAAAAGAATGCATTTACAACTTTAAAAAAAAATTTGGTCCACGATAAAAACATGAAACACGTTGGATATTCTTTGGTGTAGATCCTCTGGGGTGTAGAAGCCACCTGCCTCGAAACCAGATTTTTATATCAACATTTAAGATAGCAATACCAACTAGAAAAGCTAACATTTCTGGGGAAATTGTGTGAAGTTTTCTTGCCTCCACCTACTGGAGTGGGCTATAATTCCCCTCAGCTGTGTGGGACTACCTATAATTCCCCTCAGAGATGTGTGGGAGGAGCTATAATTCTCCTCAGAGCTGTGTGGGAGGAGCTATAATTCCCCTCAGCTGTGTGGGACTACCTATAATTCCCCTCAGAGATGTGTGGGAGGAGCTATAATTCTCATCAGAGCTGTGTGGGAGGAGCTATAATTCCCCTCAGCTGTGTGGGACTACCTATAATTCCCCTCAGAGCTGTGTGGGACTACCTATAATTCCCCTCAGAGCTGTGTGGGACTACCTATAATTCTCCTCAGAGCTGTGTGGGACTACCTATAATTCTCCTCAGCGCTGTGTGGGAGGAGCTATAATTCTAGACATCACTGTGTGATGTGTTCTTGCCTCCACCGACTGAATGGAGTGGGCGGAGTAACTAATCTTTTTTTTTATTTTTTTTAATTATTATTTTTATTTTTTTAATGATTTATTTTTTAAATGATTTTTTTTTATTTATTTTTTTCTAAAAAAAAAAAAATTTCAAAAATGTTTTTTTTCAAAAATGTTTTTTTTTTCAAAAAAGATTTATTTTTGAATGATTTTTTTTTTCAAAAAAGATTTTTTTTTCAAAAAAGATTTTTTTTTAGAAAAAAAAATTTTTTTCTAAATATATTTTTTTTTTCTAAATAATTTTTTTTCTCAAAAATAATTTTTTTTTCTCAAAAATAATTTTTTTTTCTCAAAAATAATTTTTTTTTTCTCAAAAATAATTTTTTTTTCTCAAAAATGATTTTTTTTTCTCAAAAATTATTTTTTATATATATTTTAAATGATTTTTTTTAAATTATTATTTTAATGGGGGGACATTGTGTTTTGGCTGATCATGGGGGGTCATAATGTTTTGGCTGATTATGGCTTTTGTCACCTCCCACTCTAGTTTTGAACATTTCTCCATTTTTATTTTAAATGATTATTTTTTCCAAAAAATTTTTTTTCTAAAAAGATATTTTTTTTTTTCAATTTTCATTTTTTTCTAAAATTATTAATTTTTTTTTTATAAAATGATGATTTTTTTTCAAGAATGATTATTTTTTTTAATGATTTTTTTTAATTATTATTATTTATTTTTAAATGATTTTTTTTTTTTAATTATTTTTTTTTCAAAAAATTTTTTTTTTTTAAATGATTCTTTTTTTAAAAAAGATTTTTTTTTTCAAATTTCCTAATTTTCATTTTTTTTCCTAAAATAATTTATTTTTTTATTATTAATTTTTATTTTTTTAATTATTTTTTTTTTCAAATTTCATAATTCCTGTAAACTGTGTGGGAGGAGCTATAATTCCCCTCAGCTGTGTGGGACTACCTATAATCCCCTCAGAGCTGTGTGGGACTACCTATAATTCCCCTCAGAGCTTTTGTCACCTCCCACTCTAGTTTTGAACATTTCTATATTCATTCCTATGGGGCAAATTTCACCGCAAATATGACGATATTTCGTGAACCATTCGGCAAAACGGTCCACAAAGTAATAGCACACCATTCGGGAACAATCCGCACGTTTTGGTATATATTCGGTATATGTAGCGTAAAAACTGTGGGAGGAGTTAGGGTGGTAAATTTGGCTATAATAAGAATAATAATAATATATATGTGAGATAACTATAAGTGGAGTTGCTATGCAAGAACACTTAATAAGATAACTTCACGGGTCCAGCACTATTTTTACACTTTCCTCATCTAGCCATAACAATACAGTCATTTTTTCTTTGGGAAAATGTTTATCAGTAACAGGATATGTATGGCCCGATAGCCAAACAACTCTATAATTCAAAGATGCAAGCAATGTATACTTAGATTTAAACAATCCAGTATATTTAGTATGAATAAAATATCTTATTTCTATTAGTCTTCCTAAATCTAGCTGTCTTTCTTCTCAGATGACATCTTATGACCAGGTTCTTTCTCCTCTCACTGTGGAAGCCTCCATTGATATTCGGTAAGTAGGACCAGTCACAATCCCCAGGTAATTCATTGTGCTAACATTATTTTAAATGGGCACTTAAGGAATCTGATTATTAAAGCCTAATTATATGTTTAAAAAAATCTCCCCTCCCCCTCCCCGAATTTCACACCTCTTGACATTTAAAAAATATTCGGAGTAAATACAGAACCCTAAATCTGGAGGTCCATGTCAATTCCACACAGTCAAGTGAAATGCCAGGTGTGTCAGGTCACCTGAGTCCAGGTGACCAATGCGTCCTGTTGGGGTCTGGAGTGCTGACTACTGCGGATGGAGCTCTAGATGATAGAGGAGAGCAGGGTACTCTGTAGTACCAACGCGGCTGACACTGGGAGCTAGTGCATGAGATTTTCCAGGGCGTGGAATCTAAGAGCCAGTGGGTATTCACCAGAGGCCCCTAGTGGTGGGGATGGATTTAGCAGCAGTCCGGCTCCAGGTCGTGACCCCTAGGGCCTCCCAGCTCATGCTCACGGTAGACTACAAGGAGGTAGAGTGGAAGCAGCAGACTGCGACAACAAAGGATAGTCAGGAGATAGCCAAAGGTCAGAGCAACAAGCAGGTAAAGATAGTCAGGAGATAGCCAAAGGTCAGGGTAACAAGCAGGTAAGGATAGTCAGGAGATAGGCAAAGGTCGGGGTAACAAGCAGGTAAGGATAGTCAGGAGATAGGCAAAGGTCGGGGTAACAAGCAGGTAAGGATAGTCAGGAGATAGGCAAAGGTCGGGGTAACAAGCAGGTAAGGATAGTCAGGAGATAGGCAAAGGTCAGGGTAACAAGCAGGTAAGGATAGTCAAGAGATAGGCAAAGGTCGGGGTAACAAGCAGGTAAGGATAGTCAAGAACAAGCCAAGATCAGTAACTAGAATCAGATGTAGAAGCAAGTCGCACACGAAAGCCAAACACACAATATTGATCAGAAGGGCTGGCTTGCAGTGCCCAGGTTAATATAGAGTTCCCTGATAGCCCCTGATGGGGTGGAGCCATGCTTTGAGGAGAGATTACTTAAGCAGCCAGGTGAGAGGGGCTGGCCTCTTACTCTGAACACATGGAGAGGTGAGCTGACAGACAAACATTACTGCATATCCATGACAAGGTGCTTCAATTTCTTGCCTAGTAGTGCATACTATTGCACAGTATGGCACTCACATAGAAATGCAACAGTACACTGTGAACCCCTAGGAGGTGTGTCCAAGACAGCCTGGGCTCACATTGGAGGGGCCAAACAATGCTGGTTGTCATTCAGCTTTGAAATGGACAGCAACAAGTGGCCGAGGAGGACTTGGGGGGCAGCGCTGAAGCATGTAGTACACTAAAAACAGATGATTTAATAAATCAATGGTAAAGTGAATTTTGGCTTGAACTAGTTTTGTGTTTCTACATTGGGAAATGTTTAATATCTTGTTATTTGTGTCAACCTAGGGATGCAATTGCACAGTCACTCTATGCTCTTCTCTTTGACTGGCTTCTGGAGAAGGGAAATGATTGGCTCAGACCCAAGGAAACTGACAGCTCTTTTGGTATTATTGACATCTGTGGCTTTGAGGTACAGTACTACCATTGTGTTTTCACCATAAAGTGTATGTGAAACCATATTTATTTGTAGTAAATACATTAGGAATAAAGTAAAACCCTTATCAGATCATTTTTTTCTTTGCGTCTTTTGGGGGGGGGGGGGTTATTGTTATTTTCCCTTCCTATCCTGAAGAAACCATCCACCACAATCTGAGGCATAGACGCCACTAGACCTCTGAAGGTATGCTGTGGTATCTGGCACAGAGCTGTCGGTAGACATGTGCAATTAGTTTAGTTTGTTTTCGTTTTTCGTTTTTTTTTTCGTTATTTTCGTTCGTTCGTTTTCGTACGAATGAACGAATCGTTCGAATCGTACGAATCCGAATAACGAATCGTTCGAATCGTACCAATCCAATTAACGAATCATTCGAATCGAACGAATCCGAAAAACAACGAAAATCCGAAAAAAAAAAAACAAAAGAAAATCCGAAAAACGAAAACGAACGAAAAAATTTGTACATTCGTAACTTTTTTTTTTTTGTTGAATTGGTAAATTTCCGTGTCCCTTACAATGGTGCTGCTAAACGTGCTTCGAATGGATTGAACCAAAAAATTCGTACATTCGTAACTTTTTTTTTCGATTCGTAACTTTTTTTTTTTCGATTCGTAACTTTTTTTTTTTTAGATTTGTAATTTTCCGTGTCTCTATTGAACAAAAAAATTTGTACATTCATAACTTTTTTTTCGAATCGTAATATTTTTTTTCGATTCGTAACTTTTTTTTTCGATTCGTAAATTATTAAAATGTAATAATAGCATACACATTACATAAAATTATGAATTATGCTCCGATTACGAATCTACGAATGTTACGAATGTACGAATAAATCCGAATGCGTCCGAAAATTAAACTAACGAAAAAACGAATCAACGAAAAAATAACTCTTACGAATGTACGAATCTTTACGAACACTGACGACTTACGAATGTACGAATCGCTACGAATCAACGGAAACGAAAAAAAACGAAACGAAAAAAAAACTAATTTTTTTCGGAAACGAAAAAAACGAAAAGAAAAAAAACAATTTTTTTTGTTGTGCACATGTCTAGCTGTCGGTAGTAGATCCTTTAAAGTCTTATAAATTGAGGCCTTCATGGATTGGACTTGTTCTTCTAGTACATCCCACAGATGCTTGAGATTGAGATCTGGAGATCTGGAGAATTTGGGAGCTAGGTCAAAACCTCAAACTGTGTTTTAGGTTGCTGTGTTCCTCAAACCATTCTTGAATTCATCAGACCATGTCACCTTCTACCATTGCTCTGTGGTCCAGTTCTGATGTTCATGTGCCCATGATAGATGCTTTTGGATGTGGATAAAGGTCAGCATGGGTACCCTGACTGTTCTGCGACTATGCAGCCCCATACACAACAGACTGTGATACACTGTGCTGTGTGTTCTGACACCTTTCTATCAGAACCAGTCCAGTTGTCAAAAGAACCTTTGATCCTTTGATCCTTTTCCCTCCCCCCCCCAAAAAAATATATATACAGTAAACCCCCGCTATATTGCGGTTCAGTTTTTGCGGTCCCGGTATATCGCAGTATTTTAATTAGGACCTGTTATTCTGATATTGTGGTAATATTTCGCCATTTTTGAAGTTATGTACTCTATTTTTTACTGTACTGTACAGTATACTGTACTGTTAAGACAATATTTTTGTGTTTTAAAAATCCTCTTGATCTCTCTCTCTATCTTTAATGTTTCTATTGCATAAAAGTGTGTTTAAAGACCTTTAAATGCTATTAAAAAATTAACAAAACATGCCTAGGGTGTATTTAAATAGGGTCTTTCTATTTCGCGGTTTTTCACTTTTCGCGGGTGGGTCCGGAACATAACCCCAGCGATGGAGGGGGGTTTACTGTACATCTATATATAGTATATACAGTGTGTGTATATGTGTGTATATATATATAAAATCATGAGGCTTCTGACAGAGTTTCTACAAACAAGGCTGTATTTACATTATACTGTTGCACAAACATGCACAAAATCACTCCGAAAAACATTTGCGTTTTTTGCACTGTTGTGCCACATGCATAGGGCAGCCCATTCATTTCAAAAGGATTCTCTATGTGTGACAACCGCAGCAAAATATCTTGTGCACCTTTTTGAGTTTTGTGCGTTTTTTAACATAATTTTTGCAGCATTGTCGAACAATGTTTCGCGCGAAAACTGCACATCTGTTTTGACGCATCTAGGGTTCCATTTACAATAAATAATACTGCAAGTGTGGCATGGGGTTTTTCCAAGTTTTGTAAAACGCATGCAAAATTTGGTGGTTTTGTGCACTTTTATGAAACACTGCAGTGTGAATGCAAAATGTCTATGCTACTACTAGCAATTTTTTTACTTTTTACTAGTTGTTATATATTACAAAATGAAAAAGAAATTCTAATGGACTAATATGAGATACTTATACTTTTTTTTTCTCAGAAACCATTTATAAGGACCTGGGTTTTTTGCTGTGTACTTTCATTTTTTAAATGTCTTGATCGTGTGTCTTCTTTTAGAATCACATCAGTAAAATAATACATCCACTTTAACCACTTGACCACTGGGCAGTTAAACCCCCTTCCTAACCAGACTAATGTTTAGCTTTCGGTGCTCTCACACTTTGAATGACAATTACTCAGTCATGCAACACTGTACCCAAATTAATTTTGTGTCCTTTTTTTCACACAAATACAGCTTTCTTTTGGTGGTATTTAATCACCGCTGGGTTTTTTATTTTTTGCGCTATAAATCAAAAAATACTGAAAATTCGGTAAAAAAAAAAAATTCTTTGTTTCTATTAAAAATTATTGCAGAGTATTGGCAGAGTATTGGCAGAGTATTGGCAGAGTATTGGCGAGTATTGGCGAGTATTGGCAGAGTATTGGCGAGTATTGGCAAGTATTGGCAGAGTATTACAGTGTTGCACAGTATTGGCAGAGCATTGCACAGTGGTGGCAGAGCATTGCACAGTGGTGGCAGAGCATTGCACAGTGGTGGCAGAGCATTGCACAGTGGTTGGTGGCAGAGCATTGCACAGTGGTGGCAGAGTATTGCACAGTGGTGGCAGAGCATTGCACAGTGGTGGCAGAGCATTGCACAGTGGTTGCAGAGCATTGCAGTGGTGGCAGAGCATTGCACAGTGGTGGCAGAGCATTGCACAGTGGTGGCAGAGCATTGCACAGTGGTTGGTGGCAGAGCATTGCAAAGTGGTTGGTGGCAGAGCATTACACAGTGGTGGCAGAGCATTGCACAGTGGTGGCAGAGCATTGCACAGTGGTTGCAGAGCATTGCACAGTGGTGGCAAAGTATTGCACAGTGGTGGCAGTGTATTGACCAGCGCTGTGGGCACTACACATCCAGCCCACAGCGCTGGTCCCGTCTCTCCCCTCTCCGCTTCTCTCCTCTCTGTACCGATCGGTACAGAGAGAGGAGGAAGGAACCGGCGTCATGACGTGACGCCGGTTTGTGTACATGTGATCGCTCCGTCATTTGACTGAGCGATCACATGGTAAACGGTCGCTATCCGCGGCTGTTTACTGTGATCCGTTATGCGGTGATCCCGGCGGTCACGGATGTTCCCGAGTGCGCGCCCCAGGGGGGAGCAAGTTTCTGGGAGGACGTCCATAGGACGTCCACTCAGAACTTGCCGACCGCGCTGTAGACGTATTTCGACTATAGCGCGGTCGGCATGTGGTTAATGAGCAATTGTATCCATAATACAGGGGGTCCCCTACTTACAAACATCCGACTTACAAACGACTCCTACTTACAAACGGAAGGAGACAACAGGAAGTCAGAGGAAATCCACCCCTAGGAAGGGAAATTCACTCCTGTAAGAGTTAATATGGGAAAAAGGTGTCTCCACTGATGCTTTATCACCAGTCCATGCTTCCCTATCAACCCAAAATTTTCAAAATCCAATTGTCATTGGGACAGAAGGTGAGGTGAAATCTTCTGAACAGGGGCACAGACAGCAAAACAAATGTTACAGGGGTGATAACCCTTCTCTATGCTATCAAAAAAAAAAATAGATTTTTTGTCTGGAGCTACACTTAAAAAATGTACCTGTTCCGACTTACAAACAGATTCAACTTAAGAACAAACCTACAGTCCCTATCTTGTTTGTAACCCGGGGACCCCCTGTACACATTTTCTAGTTTAATTTATCATGGCAAATGTAGTTACCCTGCAAATATAAAGTTTTACCTTTCCTCTTTTTTATTTTTCCTGAAAAGTTGTCACCTGGACCTCTCTGGCTGTCTGGACCAAAGGTTTTATTGCAATATATTTACTGTTCCCAACCAAAATGGGACGTTCACCCCATCTTGGACCCCAAAGCAATAAATATCTACATTGGAGCCCAAAAATTCTTGATGGAATCCACCAGATCTGTCATTGCCGCCGTTCACCAGGGAGATTTTCTGGCTACAGCAATTTAGCATTCCACATATCTTCTGTACCTCAGGTACTCATCAAGGTGCTGGATCCAGTGCTGTAGTGCTCTTTGGGGGTCTCCATGGAGCTTTAGGTGATTTAGCTTTCCCTTTAGCACTGGACCAACCTGTTGGAGAGCCAACTGATTCGGATTCAGTTGGACAATGCCATTGCTGTGGCCTACATCAATATTTAGGGAGCAATAGAGGTAGAACAGATCCTGTCCTGGGCAGGTATTCACGTCCCAGCCCTGTCAGTACCAGGGGCGTATCTACCACAAGGCAAAGAAGGCGTTTGCCTTGGGCGGCATTTTTAGGAGAGGCGGTGCTGCCCCTAGGCAGAAGGGACACTACAAGCAGTGGTGTTGCTACGGGGTGTTGACTGTACCCCAGTGACAACGGCTAGAGAGGTGACACCATGGGCAGCCACAAACTGACCGCTCTGTGACAGGCGAGCAAAGCCGAAGCAGGAGGCAAGAGTGGCTGCAGCCTCCGACCCGAAAGTAGCTCACTTGGCAGATGAGTTTGGAGTCCCACTCTCTCTCTCACCCCCCACATTCTCTCTCTCTCTCTTCCCTTCTCTTGTTCACCTCCTCAGTCTCTCTCTCACCTCTCTTCCTCTCTCCCCCACCTCTAATGAGGTGGCGCTCTAATAGGAAGAGGTGGGGCCAAAAAGAGGAAGGGGTGGAGTTTACAGATGTAGGGGTGGAGTTTACAGATGAAGGGGTGGAGCTCAAATAGGAAGTGGTGGGACAAATTTAGATTGGGGGGGCATCAGATTTTAGTCTTGCCTAGGGCAGCACAAAACCAAAATATACCACTGGTGTAGACAATCGGCAGGCAGACTTCCTCAGCCGCCAATGTTTGGTCCCATAAGAATGGTCTCTACACCAGGAGTTATTCCAGGACCTGTGTCATAGGTGTAGGGTTGCTGAATGACTTCCTGTCCCCCTGGTTCAACAACAAACTGGACAGGTTTGTATCCAGGTTGTCAGGAACCATGAATCAGACTGAGACAGAAATTTAGTAAAAATCACACCTTTTAATTTAATGGTAAAAATTGTACAGTTCAGTAAAGGTAGTCAAAACATGAGGCAGGATCGGAAGCCAATGCAGGTAGTCAGACAAGCTAGTAATCAGGAAACCAGAGATCAGCATAGTCGGAGGCAAAAGGGATGTCAGCGGGGCAAATTCTTTCACAGGAACATAGCAGAGAATCTCCAGATATGTTGACCAAGGCGAAGGCACAAAAGGAATGAACATGGCAATTTAAATAGCCAGAAGGGGCTGGCTGTAGGCGGGATTGACAGGCAGGTAATGATCACCAGATGAGCCCCTGTGGAAACCATGACTGCTGACAATTATCCGACAGCTGAGCAGCCTGAGAAAAGAGAAGAGAACTGCTAAGTAAAATCTTCGAGAACCGGTCAACCACCATAAGAATAACTGTGCTGCCCTGGGAGTAGGGTAACTCCACAACAAATTCCATAGACAAGTGGGTCCAAAGCCTCTCTCCATTTGGTATGGGTTGAAGGAGGCTCACTGGAAGGTGTTGTGGTGTTTTACTCTGAGCACCCACGGAACAAGCGGCTGCAAAGGCGGTTACATCAGCACAGAGACTAGCCCCACCAGAATTGTTGAGAAATGGATCATATGAGTTGATTCTTCCCTGGTTGACCAGCTGCCTTGGGAGAATGGTAAGTCTGGAGCAAAGCAGTGCAGAGATTCTCAGGGACAAAGCAGCAGTCACAAGGTTTCTCAGGAGTAGGGATGGGCCCGGTGCTCGATGTGAACCCATGTTCGCATCGAGCACCGGGTGTTCGCTTGCTCGGCGAGCCCAGAACTATTTTGGCCGCTCGCATCACGTTCGTGTGATGCGAGCGGCCCCGCAATGCACCGGAAACTCGAAGAGCCATAATTGGCTACAGGCAGGACGCCTGTAGCCAATTACAGCTCAGGGGCTTTAGTACACGCCCCCTCTTATAAAAGGCCGCCACGCCGTCGGCGCCGGTCACATGCTGTTCCGGCGTAGATAGAGCAGGATCGTTCTGTGTCACTCTGCTAGATTTAGTTAGAGAGATTTAGTTAGAGAGATTGAGTTAGATAGATTCATTTAGAAAGATTGATTTAGAAAGAGGGGCTTGTAGTGTGTTCGTGGCAGGCAGGCACTGGCAGGCAGTGGCAGCAAACAGAGCTCCTATATTTTGTTCCCAGAAGCACCTATAGGACTTGTAGTGTGTTCGTGGCAGGCAGGCAGAGCTCCTATATATTGTTCCCAGAAGCACCTATAGGACTTGTAGTGTGTTCGTGGCAGGCAGGCAGAGCTCCTATATTTTGTTCCCAGAAGCACCTATAGGACTTGTAGTGTGTTCGTGGCAGGCAGGCACTGGCAGCAAACAGAGCTCCTATATTTTGTTCCCAGAAGCACCTATAGGACTTGAAGTGTGTTAGTCCCATCACACAGAGCTATATTTTCTTCCCAGAAGCACCTATAGGACTTGTAGTGTGTTAGTCCCATCACACAGAGATCATATATTTTGTTCCCAGAAGCACCTATAGGACTTGAAGTGTGTTAGTCCCATCACACAGACCTATATTTTCTTCCCAGAAGCACCTATAGGACTTGAAGTGTGTTAGTCCCATCACACAGAGATCATATATTTTGTTCCCAGAAGCACCTATAGGACTTGAAGTGTGTTAGTCCCATCACACAGACCTATATTTTCTTCCCAGAAGCACCTATAGGACTTGAAGTGTGTTAGTCCCATCACACAGAGCTATATTTTCTTCCCAGAAGCACCTATAGGACTTGTAGTGTGTTAGTCCCATCACACAGAGATCATATATTTTGTTCCCAGAGGCACCTATAGGACTTGAAGTGTGTTAGTCCCATTACACAGACCTATATTTTCTTCCCAGAAGCACCTATAGGACTTGAAGTGTGTTAGTCCCATCACACAGAGATCATATATTTTGTTCCCAGAGGCACCTATAGGACTTAAAGTGTGTTAGTCCCATCACACAGACCTATATTTTCTTCCCAGAAGCACCTATAGGACTTGAAGTGTGTTAGTCCCATCACACAGAGATCATATATTTTGTTCCCAGAGGCACCTATAGGACTTGAAGTGTGTTAGTCCCATCACACAGACCTACATTTTCTTCCCAGAAGCACCTATAGGACTTGTAGTGTGTTAGTCCCATCACACAGAGATCATATATTTTGTTCCCAGAGGCACCTATAGGACTTGAAGTGTGTTAGTCCCATCACACAGACCTATATTTTCTTCCCAGAAGCACCTATAGGACTTGAAGTGTGTTAGTCCCATCACACAGAGATCATATATTTTGTTCCCAGAAGCACCTATAGGACTTGAAGTGTGTTAGTCCCATCACACTGACCTATATTTTCTTCCCAGAAGCACCTATAGGACTTGAAGTGTGTTAGTCCCATCACACAGAGCTATATTTTCTTCCCAGAAGCACCTATAGGACTTGTAGTGTGTTAGTCCCATCACACAGAGATCATATATTTTGTTCCCAGAGGCACCTATAGGACTTGAAGTGTGTTAGTCCCATCACACAGACCTATATTTTCTTCCCAGAAGCACCTATAGGACTTGAAGTGTGTTAGTCCCATCACACAGAGATCATATATTTTGTTCCCAGAAGCACCTATAGGACTTGAAGTGTGTTAGTCCCATCACACAGACCTATATTTTCTTCCCAGAAGCACCTATAGGACTTGAAGTGTGTTAGTCCCATCACACAGAGCTATATTTTCTTCCCAGAAGCACCTATAGGACTTGTAGTGTGTTAGTCCCATCACACAGAGATCATATATTTTGTTCCCAGAGGCACCTATAGGACTTGAAGTGTGTTAGTCCCATCACACAGACCTATATTTTCTTCCCAGAAGCACCTATAGGACTTGAAGTGTGTTAGTCCCATCACACAGAGATCATATATTTTGTTCCCAGAAGCACCTATAGGACTTGAAGTGTGTTAGTCCCATCACACAGACCTATATTTTCTTCCCAGAAGCACCTATAGGACTTGAAGTGTGTTAGTCCCATCACACAGAGCTATATTTTCTTCCCAGAAGCACCTATAGGACTTGTAGTGTGTTAGTCCCATCACACAGAGATCATATATTTTGTTCCCAGAGGCACCTATAGGACTTGAAGTGTGTTAGTCCCATCACACAGACCTATATTTTCTTCCCAGAAGCACCTATAGGACTTGTAGTGTGTTAGTCCCATCACACAGAGATCATATATTTTGTTCCCAGAAGCACCTATAGGACTTGAAGTGTGTTAGTCCCATCACACAGACCTATATTTTCTTCCCAGAAGCACCTATAGGACTTGAAGTGTGTTAGTTCCATCACACAGAGCTATATTTTCTTCCCAGAAGCACCTATAGGACTTGTAGTGTGTTAGTCCCATCACACAGAGATCATATATTTTGTTCCCAGAGGCACCTATAGGACTTGAAGTGTGTTAGTCCCATCACACAGAGATCATATATTTTTGTTCCCAGAGGCACCTATAGGACTTGAAGTGTGTTAGTCCCATCACACAGACCTATATTTTCTTCCCAGAAGCACCTATAGGACTTGAAGTGTGTTAGTCCCATCACACAGAGATCATATATTTTGTTCCCAGAGGCACCTATAGGACTTGAAGTGTGTTAGTCCCATCACACAGACCTACATTTTCTTCCCAGAAGCACCTATAGGACTTGAAGTGTGTTAGTCCCATCACACAGAGATCATATATTTTGTTCCCAGAAGCACCTATAGGACTTGAAGTGTGTTAGTCCCATCACACAGACCTATATTTTCTTCCCAGAAGCACCCATAGGACTTGAAGTGTGTTAGTCCCATCACACAGAGATCATATATTTTGTTCCCAGAAGCACCTATAGGACTTGAAGTGTGTTAGTCCCATCACACAGAGATCCTATATTTTGTTCCCAGAAGCACCTATAGGACTTGAAGTGTGTTAGTCCCATCACACAGAGCTATATTTTGTTCCTAGAAGCACCTATAGGACTTGAAGTGTGTTAGTCCCATCACACAGAGCTATATTTTGCTCCCAGAAGCACCTATAGGACTTGAAGTGTGTTAGTCCCATCACACAGACCTATATTTTCTTCCCAGAAGCACCCATAGGACTTGAAGTGTGTTAGTCCCATCACACAGAGATCATATATTTTGTTCCCAGAAGCACCTATAGGACTTGAAGTGTGTTAGTCCCATCACACAGAGCTATATTTTGTTCCCAGAAGCACCTATAGGACTTGAAGTGTGTTAGTCCCATCACACAGAGATCCTATATTTTGTTCCCAGAAGCACCTATAGGACTTGAAGTGTGTTAGTCCCATCACACAGAGATCCTCTATTTTCTTTGCAGAAGCACCCATAGGACTTCTAGTGTGTTAGTGGCATCACACAGAGCTCCTATATTTTCTTCTCAGCAGCACCCACAGGACTTCTAGTGTGTTAGTGGCATCACACAGAGCTCCTATATTTTCTTTGCAGAAGCACCCATAGGACTTCTAGTGTGTTAGTGGCATCACACAGAGCTCCTATATATTCTTCTCAGCAGCACCCACAGGACTACCGACTACAATGGCTGGAAGACCGCCAAGGGGAGGCAGAGCGTGCAGAGCCAAGAACACAGGGCAGGCAGGCTCTGTTTCTAGTGGACGTGGCCGTGGCCGTGGACGTGGTCGTGGTCGTGCATCGTCATCAGCACGTGGCCATGGGACACGCGCGTCTTTGTTTTCGGCAGCTGGACATGTGGAGCCGCATCATGCTGAAGGCTTGGTAGAATGGATGACCAAGCCCTCCTCATCCTCCTCATCCTCTCTCACCCAGGCTCAGGGTACTGGCAGAGCAGCTGCCAACGCGTACTCAATGGCATCATCAGCCACCCCTTCCCTAGACCCACCATGTCCTCCTGAGGAGTCCCCCGAACTCTTTGAGCACAGTGTTGGGTACATGCTCCAGGAGGATGCCCAACGATTCGAAGGCTCGGATGATGATACCCAGCTTGAGGAATCTGGCAGTACTGTTCCACCAGCTGCAGCTTACTGCCAGGTTTGCTCTAGTGGTGAAGAGGGAGGGGATGATGAGGTCACTGACTCCACGTGGGTGCCTGAAGGGAGAGAGGATGAGGAGGAGGACGAGGAGGAGGAGGATGCGGCGTCACATGTCCAACGAGGCAGGATGCCCCCTGGAGGCCAGGTAGAGGCCAGCACAGCAACTGTACAACACCGCAGAGCTCCGCCTGTGCAGGGCGCTGCCTCTGCACGTTATCAGAAAAGTTCTTTGGTGTGGGCCTTTTTTGAGACGAGTGCATCAGATCGCACCACTGCTATTTGCAATATTTGTCTCAAGCATATCTCGCGTGGCCAAAACATCAGCCGCTTGGGCACCACAAGCATGACCAGACATATGTCGACCTGCCATGCAGCTCGTTGGCAGGCACACATAAAAGACCCACACCAAAGAACTAAGCGGACCTCTCCTTGCTCCTCATCAGCTGGGATCTCCATCCCCACTACACCTTCAGTCCTCTCTGAAAGCTGCTCTGAGAGGACTGAAGGTGTAGAATTAGGTGTGTCACAACCAAGTACTTGCAGTACACCGACGTCCGATTGCAGCAGGCAAATTTCCTGCCCCAGCTGCTGGACCGTAGAAAGAAGTACACTCCCAGCCATCCACATGCCCAGCGGTTGAATGCTAGCTTGGCTAAATTGCTAGCACTTCAACTGCTGCCTTTTCAGTTGGTAGACTCGGCCCCCTTCCGTGAGTTTGTTCAATGTGCGGTTCCTCAGTGGCAGGTTCCCAAACGCCACTTTTTCTCACCGAAAGCGATTCCGTCTCTCTACCGGCATGTGGAAGGCAATTTCCATGCCTCGCTGGACAGGGCGGTCAGCGGTAAGGTGCATATTACCGCTGACTCATGGTCCAGCAGGCATGGACAGGGACGGTACCTTTCTTTCACGGCCCATTGGGTCACTCTATTGGCAACTGGGAGGGATGCAGGACAAGGTGCAGTAGTGTTGGAGGTTGTTCCGCCACCACGCCTCCAAAACGCTACTACTGCTACTGGTTGTGACACACCTCTCTCCTCCACCCCCTCCTCTTCTTCTTCCTCCAGTGCTCTGTCCTTGGAACCAGCGGTGCTCCGTAGGCGTACAAGGGGCTACGCAAGTACGCAGGCAAAAAGATGCCATGCCGTGCTTGCGCTGGTGTGTTTGGGGGACAGGAGCCACACTGGGCCAGAGGTTCTGGCAGCTCTGCAGGGGCAGGCCGAGAGGTGGTTGACGCCACGTCAGCTTAAGCCAGGAATGGTCGTTTCTGACAATGGCACCAACCTCCTCTCCGCCCTGCGACAGGGGCAGCTCACCCATGTGCCCTGCATGGCTCACGTCCTCAACCTGGTGGTGCAGCGGTTCTTGGGCAGGTTCCCAGGCTTACAGGATGTCCTGAGGCAGGCCAGGAAAGTCTGTGTGCATTTCCGCCGATCTTATAATGCCAGTGCTCGGCTGACTGAGCTGCAAAAGGAGCTGAACCTGCCCAAGAACCGCCTAATATGTGACATGCCCACCAGGTGGAACTCAACGTTGGCCATGCTGCAGCGACTGCACACGCAGCAGAGGGCCATCAATGAGTACCTTTGCGACTACGGCACCAGGACAGGGTCAGGGGAGCTTGTTTTTTTTTCCCCACGTCAGTGGAGCATGATCAGGGATGCATGCACTGTCCTCTCACCATTTGAGGAGGCCACGAGGATGGTGAGCAGTGACAGTGCATGCATCAGTGACACTGTCCCTCTTGTCCACCTGTTGGAGCATACGCTGCGTGGGATAATGGACAGGGCACTTGAGGCAGAACAGAGGCAGGAAGAGGAGGACTTCCTTGCCTCTCAAGGCCCCCTTTATCCGGACAGTGTTCCTTCTGTCCCACCCATCACACAGGAAGAGGAGGAGGAGGAGGAGGAGGATTGTGTGAGCATGGAGGTGGAGCCTGGCACTCAGCATCAGCAGCAGCAGCAGTCTTTTAGGGATGATGTACAGTCCCAACAAACCAGTGGACTTGTACGTGGCTGGGAGGAGGTGGCTGGCGATCATGTCATCCTCAGTGACCCAGAAGACTCCGGACCGAATGCCTCAGCTAACCTACGCTGCATGGCCTCCCTGATCCTGCAAAGCCTGCTGAAGGATCCTCGTGTTCTTCGGATCAAGAGAGGGACCATTACTGGCTGGCCACTCTCCTTGATCCGCGGTACAAGGGTAAGGTTGCGGACCTTATCTTGCCGTCGCAGAGGGAGCAGAGGATGAGACATCTCAGGGAGGCCTTGCAGAAAGGTCTGTGCAACGCGTTCCCAGAAACTGGGAGGTTACAAACTCCTGGTCCTGGGCGACGAGTTGCTGAGGCTTCGGTCAGTAGCAGAAGGAGCGGTGGGGAAGGTGGACGTCTGACCGATGCGTTCAGACAATTTTTTAGTCCGCAGCCCCAAGGTATGATCGGTTCCAGCAACCATCGCCAGCGTCTGATATACATGGTGCAGGAATACCTTGGGGCAAGGTCAGACTTGGACACCTTTCCCACCGAAAATCCTCTGGCTTACTGGGTCCTGAGGATGGATCACCGGCCAGAGCTTGCACAGTATGCAATTGAGCTACTGGCCTGTCCTGCCTCCAGCGTTCTTTCCGAACGCACATTCAGTGCTGCTGGAGGATTTGTCACCGATCATAGGGTGCGTCTGTCCACCGCCTCGGTTGATCGACTGACCTTCATCAAAATGAATCAGTCTTGGATCACCACCAGCTACCAGGCACCTGAGGCGGATATAACCGAATAATTTATAATGTCACATCCCTTCAAGACTGCCTATGCTGATGCTGAGTGACTGTCCTCTTATGTTCACTGACTATCCTCTTCCTCCTCCTCAATGATCCATGCCACCACACCAGTGCCTAAGGCACAATTTTTCAGCCCCTGTTTAACAGGGGCGTGTACTTACAATTTTTTATAAAAAAATGCTTCGCAACACGTGCGACTGCTGTGCTCCAAGTACAGTATCTGTGAGGGGTTGCAGTGTTGTGGCACCAGCACCAGTGCCTAAGGCACAATTTTTCAGCCCCTGTTTAACAGGGGCGTGTACTTACAATTTTTTTAAAAAATGCTTCGCAACACGTGTGACTGCTGTGCTCCAAGTACAGTATCTGTGAGGGGTTGCAGTGTTGTGGCACCAGCACCAGTGCCTAAGGCACAATTTTTCAGCCCCTGTTTAACAGGGGCGTGTACTTACAATTTTTTAAAAAAATGCTTCGCAACACGTGTGACTGCTGTGCTCCAAGTACAGTATCTGTGAGGGGTTGCAGTGTTGTGGCACCAGCACCAGTGCCTAAGGCACAATTTTTCAGCCCCTGTTTAACAGGGGCGTGTACTTACAATTTTTAAAAAAAATGCTTCGCAACACGTGTGACTGCTGTGCTCCAAGTACAGTATCTGTGAGGGGGTTGCAGTGTTGTGGCACCAGCACCAGTGCCTAAGGCACAATTTTTCAGCCCCTGTTTAACAGGGGCGTGTACTTACAATTTTTTAAAAAAATGCTTCGCAACACGTGTGACTGCTGTGCTGCAAGTACAGTATCTGTGAGGGGTTGCAGTGTTGTGGCACCAGCACCAGTGCCTAAGGCACAATTTTTCAGCCCCTGTTTAACAGGGGCGTGTACTTACAATTTTTAAAAAAAATGCTTCGCAACACGTGTGACTGCTGTGCTCCAAGTACAGTATCTGTGAGGGGTTGCAGTGTTGTGGCACCAGCACCAGTGCCTAAGGCACAATTTTTCAGCCCCTGTTTAACAGGGGCGTGTACTTACAATTTTTTAAAAAAATGCTTCGCAACACGTGTGACTGCTGTGCTCCAAGTACAGTATCTGTGAGGGGTTGCAGTGTTGTGGCACCAGCACCAGTGCCTAAGGCACAATTTTTCAGCCCCTGTTTAACAGGGGGGGTAATTACAATTTTTTAAAAAAATGCTTCGCAACACGTGTGACTGCTGTGCTCCAAGTACAGTATCTGTGAGGGGTTGCAGTGTTGTGGCACCAGCACCAGTGCCTAAGGCACATTTTTTCAGCCCCTGGGGGCGGGTAATTACAAATCTTGATCTAATAGTTCACAGCAGGGCCCATTCCTGCGCCCACCAAGAGTAACTATGAGGGCCTACAGTCTTGTGGCAACACCGTCCACCACCACCGCCAAAGGCCCAATTTTTCTGCCCTGTTCATCAGGTGCTTGCAATTACAAATCTTGATCTAATAACTCACAGCAGGGCCCATTCCTGCGCCCACCAAGAGTAACTGTGAGAGCTTACAGTCTTGTGGCAACACCGTCCACCACCACCGCCAAAGGCCCAATTTTTCTGCCCTGTTCATCAGGTGCTTGCAATTACAAATCTTGATCTAATAACTCACAGCAGGGCCCATTCCTGCGCCCACCAAGAGTAACTATGAGGGCCTACAGTCTTGTGGCAACACCGTCCACCACCACCGCCAAAGGCCCAATTTTTCTGCCCTGTTCATCAGGTGCTTGCAATTACAAATCTTGATCTAATAACTCACAGCAGGGCCCATTCCTGCGCCCACCAAGAGTAACTGTGAGAGCTTACAGTCTTGTGGCAACACCGTCCACCACCACCGCCAAAGGCCCAATTTTTCTGCCCTGTTCATCAGGTGCTTGCAATTACAAATCTTGATCTAATAACTCACAGCAGGGCCCATTCCTGCGCCCACCAAGAGTAACTGTGAGAGCTTACAGTCTTGTGGCAACACCGTCCACCACCACCACCACCGCCAAAGGCCCAATTTTTCTGCCCGGTTCAACAGGTGCATGCAAGTACAAATCTTGATCTATTAACTCACAGCAGGGCCCATTCATGTGCCCACCAGTCTTGTGGCTACACCAACATCTAATAGGGCAAATTTCTGCAGAGTATATACGCCAGGCCCCTACTTTCAAACATCCAACTTACAAACGACTCCTACTTGCAAATGGAAAGAGAAAACAGGAAGTGAGAGGAAATCTACCCCTAGGAAGGGAAATTCTATCCTGTTAGATTTAATTTGGGAAAAAGGTATCTCCTCTCTACTGATACTTTATCACCAATCCTTGTTTCAATTAAAACCCCACTTTTCCAAAAACATTTGTCATTGGGACGGAAAGTGAGGTGACATGTTCTGAACAGATGTGCAAAGACAGCAAATGTTACAGGGGTGATAACCCCTCCCTATGTTCTCCAAAAAGCTTAAAAAATAGATTTTTTTGGGATGGAGCTACACTTCATAATGTACCTGTTCAGATTCTACTTAAGAACAAACCTAAAGCCGCAAGTGGTTTTAAATGGCTTCTTTTTTTCCTTTACAAATGTCATTTTGTGCAAGGACAGTTCTAAACACGGGAAACACATGCCACTTCACAGGCATACTTTAGACACCCCCCAGGTACCATATTTAAAGGAAAATTTCACTTTATGCATCATTAAAATGACTGCTTCCGAAAAAACGTTAGTTTTTAAAAGTTCTTTTTGCATTGATATATGTCCCCTGGGGCAGGACCCGGGTCCCCAAACCTGTTTTATGACATTATCATGCATATTGGCCGTTGTAATTAGCACTTTTGATTTCGAACGTTCGCGTCCATTATAACGTATAGGGTTCGAAAATTCGCGCGAACTTTCGGTCCGTTCGAAGGTTCTGGTGCGAACCGAACCCGGGGGTGTTCGGCTCATCCCTACTCAGGAGGAGAATGGATCTGAGCAGAAACAATCCTGTCACCCAAAGGTGAAGTGAGACTAGTGCGAATAGTGGCTAGAATGTGATTGGGAGATATCACAGGAGTAAGAACCGAATCCATCTTGGAGGAGGAGGAAAACTGTTGTGACAATGCATCAGCCCTGAGACTATGTAATTGAAGCTTGACAGAAAAAGAGTCCATTGCACCCTTCTGGGAGATAAGCATTTTGCCTCAGAAAAGAATGTTATATTCTTATGTTCAGTGGTACCCTTCCTTAAGAGCTAAAATGATAACTAACAGTTCTCTGTCCCCAATCTCCTAATTGCATTCAGCAGGAGACAATTTCTTAGAAAAGTAGCCACAAGGATGCATATCGCTCTCAGAGGTAGGACGTTGAGACAGAAGGGAGACTACTCCAGTCTCAGACGCATGAACCTCAAGAATGAAGGGTAACGTGGGATCAGGATGTGCCAACACAGGAGCTGAAATGAAGGCAGCTTTGAGAGACTCAAAGGCTTTAAAGTGGTTGTAAACTCTTACAGGCCACTTTGACCTACATGTAAGCCTAGATTAAGGCTTACCTGTAGGTCCAAGAAATCTCTCCTAAACCTACATGGTTTAGGAGATACATGCAAAAGACAGGCACCGCTGTCTACGGCGCATGCGCCGTAGACAGCGGCGTGCAGGCGCACTGAAAAAACACCACACATTGCTGCAACATATCTTGGAGGACATTGTTAATTAATTTTCTGAAAAAAGGCAGGAACAATTATGCAACAGCTGAGCAAAGAGAAGAGAACTGCTGAGAGCCCAGCTCTGAAATAGGTCAGGGAATCATCTGACAGAAGCAGTGAATGTGAGATCAATACACCCTGATCACTTTCTTTCCCAGTAACCTTTACCTGCTCAAGATGGAGGGCATTCTGGCGATCTTGATTGCTCTGGATTAGCCCAAGTGGATGCAGTAAAGTTCTGACAACTAGTAGGACCTCTAGCTGATGCACCATGAGCCCTGCAAGACTGTCCAGATCTACTGTCTTAAGGGTAAATTTTCCATCCTGCTCCTCCATTGCTAGCTTTAATGGCATTACAGTTGAATTCTAGGTTCTAAGAGATGGGACATCCCTGCATCTGTGATCTTATGGTGTTTAGCTAGGAAGGCTAGGACATGCACTGCCTGCAAGGTCCATCATTGGATGTGAAAGGCATACTTAACATGGTTTGGAGCCAGGGGCTTCTTCCCCCCTATGTGACAAACAATTATTTTTGTCTGGACCAAAATTCGGCTCTCAGGACCAATAGGGCATCATGCACACCGGACGTTTTGCAAACTCTCCTAAAAGCTTTTCCTCCTGGCAGTAGCGTTTTGGCAGAAAAAAGCCTGACACTTGTAAAAGCTTTTACAAGCTTTTAGGAGCATTTACAGGCGTCAAGAGCTTGGGCGTTAATTCTTTTCATTGGCCAGAATAATAATTTATTCTGGCTACTGAAATGAATTAACACCTTGTATTTAGGCGTATTTAGATGCGTTTAGTAGCATCAAGCAAGTTTTTTCCTGCATCTAAAAGCCCCTGCCACTAAATGCTGCTAAAAGCCTATGTGCGCATGGACACAAAGGCTGCCATGCAAGGGAGTTTAGAGGCAAAAAAAAAAAAAAATGCCTGATGCCCCTAGAAGCAGCTGCAAAAATGTCCAGTGTGCATGAGGCCTAATGATCAGGTTTCTGTACTTTCCATTCTGTTTCAGAGACCATTGGCATCCCCATCCTGATTCAGACATTTGGTCTCCTGTGTGTTCCCCTAGTCTGTTCTCCTATGTCTCTGTGGAATCTGAGTCAGGTTCTTTCAGTGCTTTAGAAGCTGCCGTTTGTAGTGACATTCCTCTTTTTTCACTCACCCATAAGGTTACATTCCTTATTGCTATTATCTCTGCAAAGTGAATGTCTGAATTGGTGGCATTATATTACAAAGAACCTTTGTTGGACTTCCACTGGGAAAAGGTGATCTTGAGGACAAGGACTACCTTCTTGCCTAAAGCCGGCAATACATGGATCAAAATTCGGACAGATTTTGATCCATGTATGGGCAGTCTGGTTGCACACAAGTTGCTCTGTCAACAACCAGCCTGCTGGGAATTTTTCCTTCAATCAGTGCTGCCAGCAAGTTAGAAAAAATTTCTAACCTGCTTTATCGAATTCTCTTGTCACTGAAGTCGAAAAACAGTGATTTGACCAAATAATAATTATAGAAAATGAAGACATTGTCTTAGAACCTACTTTTTCAAGAATTTTTGTTTGTATTCTACCCATCTATGGCCAGCGTTACGCCTTTTGCCTTTTAGGACATTGTTCTCCTGTCCCTTTCTCCAGCTTCTGTTCATCAAAGTGAAATATCCTTCTATTGCCTGCATATGGTTCAGGTTGTGTGAGTTTATCTCTAGCCACCCCTGCTTTCAGAAAGACAAATTCCCTCCTTGTCATCCCAGATGGGCCCTGGCAGAGCATTCTGGCTTCTCATTCCACCATATCTAGGTTTATGGTCTCAAGGATTGGTTTTCCTTCTTTCTTGTTAAAACTCACTCTACCTTTCACTTGCACTTAACCCCCCTGGCGGTATTCCTGAGTCTGGCTCGGGTTGAGATTTCTGTACCAAAAGCGGTAACCCCGAGCCAGACTCGGGCTTGCATTGCAGGATACAGTGGGAAGTTACTTACCTTGTCCCCTGGATCCTGCGATGTCTCCCCACTGTGTGAGCGAGCCGTCTGCTTGCTCGATTCACACAGTGCCCGAGTGTCGCTGATCTCCGTTCCCTGCGACGTTACGACGCACGGGAGCGGAGATCGGTGCCAAATTCTAAAAAGTTAAAAAACACAATATACATACAGTACTGTAATCTTACAGGTTACAGTACTGTATAAAAAAAAATACACATCCCCTTTGTCCCTAGAGGTCTGCCCAGTGCCCTGCATGTCATTTTATATAATAAATAGATTTTTTTCTGCCTGGAAACTGGAGATTGTCCATAGCAACCAAAAAGTGTCCCTTTATGTCAAAAGTGATTTTAGACCAGCTAGAAAACAGGATAATCACAATTCATCATCAAATACTAAATTTAATGACAGCGACTATTCTGCAACTGAGCAAATTTTTGTGTTTTTGATTTGATTACATTATTGAATAATTTTTATATATATTTTTATTTTATTATAATTTATGATTTTGTGTGTCAAACTTTATCATACCCGGGATGTCTACTAGACTCTAGTTTGGACAGATTTAAGTGAGTTATTCATAAGAATTGCATGCCTACAATATAAAAAACGCCAAATTTCCATGCAAAATAATTGTACCGCTTTCCGCACAAAATTCCAGACATAATCATACCGCCAGGGAGGTTAAAGTGGATGTGAACCCTCACATATACCCAGTGAAGTGAACAGCCTCAGATGATACACATAGATGAAACAAATCTCCCTACATAAGTTTTACATGTATATCTGGTGTCTTCATCTTTATATACTGTTTAGAAAGTTCACATCCTGTTAGGAGATTTTCTATACAGCCATAACAGCTGATTGGAGGAAAGGCGCACACCCCTCTCCTCATAGGTAGAGACTTTTAGCTCTGTTTGTTGACTTATTCAGCGCAATGCTAATCTCTTCATAGCATCCTCCCCAACACAAAACTCTGGCTGCTTTTATCATATGTGACGGAGAACTTGTCAGGAGTTATCATGCTGATAACACAATAACAGAGCAGGAGACATCTAAGGGACATAGTGCTTTGAAGATGGATAACAAAACACTGCAGATATATGTGCCCAGCTCAAATTTCATGAATCGGGTTTACATCCACTTTAAGCCTGAGTTCACACAGAAGGAGTATTTGAAATCGATTTCGAATCTGCATTTCAGAAAAGTAGTTTGGGGTGGTCCCACGCAAATGGCTGTAAATTATATATAGTAAGAACTGCTGCCCCTACTGAAACAACTACCTGAATAGAATATTCAGGTCTTTAGTAATATCCCAGAAATAGAAAAAGAATATATGGACCTCTAGCCTGGTGTAAACAATGACAATACATTAAATGGACCTTAAACTTAGTGTAACCAAATGAGAATTCAAATGAAAGTGACTACTGCTCCTATACCATAAAACTTAAATTAAAGTGACTGGTCACTGGTACACGGCTATTCAAATGCTTGAATAGTTTGTAAATTCTTCTAAGATGAATCAAAGGTATATTATATATATTTATATAAGACTAAAACAAAACGTATATACATTCGTAAAATATCAACCCAAAATAAACAAATTAATTCATGCAGGTTAGTGAACAGTGATAGGTATTGAATAAGGTGACTGGTGCTCTTGATTAACAGTTCATCAATTTTGAACACTTAACCAAAAAACAGTCCTTAGCGAATGCACAAATAGTCCTTATATATAAAAACAAGTGATAGGCGCTCTTCGTTCATGTTTTTTCTAACCATATGCCTGTGCTTCTAAAGCCCCATACACACGGTCGGACTTTTTCATGGATTCTGTCCGATCGGACAATGTTGTTGAAAAATCAGACCGTGTGTATGCACCATCGGACAGTGTACGTCGGATTGTCCGACGGACAAAGTCTTATCTCCTGCTGGAAAGATTTGCCGACAACACGGTCCGATCACACCAAATCCGATCGTGTGTACGGTTGTCCGACCGGACAAAGTGCTACGCATGCTCAGATCACATTACAAGACCAAAGCTATTGGCTACTAGCCTCTACGTAGTCCCGTCGTAGGCAACAAACGTCACCATGTTCAGAATGATCGGATTTTCCGACAACTTTGTCCGACCGTGTGTACGCAAAACCAACATCAGACAAAGTATGACGGACAGGATCCGACCGACCTGGTCCGCGGATTGTCCGACCGTGTGTATGGGGCTTTATAGTGCTCCCCTTATGGTGCTGCAATCACCAGAAACACTCACCCCTCCATGTGGTATTCCACCTTCACAGTATATGCCACTGTGTAGCAAATCCCAGCTCCACGTCTGTGTGTGATTTTCCTGTCCTTGCTCTTTAAAAGCTCGGCCCCTCCGTCCCATCCACATGCAGAGAAAAAAAGATTGCTCCCATAGCATAATACCATTTTTAAATCCTTTTATTTTTGTTTAACCACTTGCCGACCGCCCCCTGTATATATACGTCGGCAGAATGGCACGTACAGGCAGAACCACGTACCTGTACGTGCCATTCTTCCGGCGGGTGGGGGGTCCGATCGGACCCCCCCCGGCCGGCGGGGACGGTCGGGATCGCTTCAGGAGCGATCCGGGATGAGGGGACGGCCAGTGGTTTCTGGCCACCCCCTCGCGATCGCTCCTGGCGAATCAGATGCTTCCTCTGTCTGTGTCAATCAAAACACAGGCAGAGGAAGTGATGTCACGCTCGGTGCGCCGGTCTATGTGACCGGAACGCCGAGCTGTGAACATCTAAAGGTTAGTGCACAAACAGTACACTGACACCAGTACACATAGGCACACAAAACACCCCCCTGTCACCCCCTGATCACCCCCCAGATCACCCCCTCCCCCCCCAGTCACAGTGTCACTAATTGCAGTGATCATTTTTTTACTGATCACTGCATTTAGTGTCAGTGTGACTGTAATAACTGTCAGGGCAGTTAGTTTTAGGTCCAAGGTAGCCCCCCACCCCCCCTAATAAAGGTTTAACCCCTTGATTGCCCCCCAGGTAACCCTTTCACCCCCTTTTGCCAGTGTCACTAAGCGATCGTTTTTCTGATCGCTGTATTAGTGTCACTGCTGTCGCTAGGTAACCATTTTTTTTTTTTTAGGTAACCGCCATGTTTATATAGGTTCATAAATAGGTTTATAGGTCAGGTACCCCCATATTACAACCTAAATAAAGGTTTTAACCCCCTGATTGCCCCTAGAGTTAACCCTTTCACCAGTGATCACAGTATAACTGTCACTGGTGACGCTGGTTAGCCAGTTAGTTATTTCGTTATTTAGGTTCCCCGTCAGGTTTTTATATAGCGTCAGGTACCCCCATATATTACCTAATAAAGGTTTTAACCCCCTGATTGCCCCTAGTTAACCCTTTCACCCCCTTTTGCCAGTGTCACTAAGCGATCGTTTTTCTGATCGCTGCATTAGTGTCGCTAGGTAACCATTTTTTTTTTTTAGGTAACCGCCATGTTTATATAGGTTCATAAATAGGTTTATAGGTCAGGTACCCCCATATTACAACCTAAATAAAGGTTTTAACCCCCTGATTGCCCCTAGAGTTAACCCTTTCACCAGTGATCACTGTATAACTGTCACTGGTGACGCTGGTTAGCCAGTTAGTTATTTCGTTATTTAGGTTCCCCGTCAGGTTTTTATATAGCGTCAGGTACCCCCATATATTACCTAATAAAGGTTTAACCCCCTGATTGCCCCTAGTTAACCCTTTCACCCCCTTTTGCCAGTGTCACTAAGCGATCGTTTTTCTGATCGCTGCATTAGTGTCGCTAGGTAACCAGTTTTTTTTTGTATTACTGTTACGGGTGACGCTGGTTAGTTAGCTTGTTTTTTATACTGTCAGGGCACCCGCCATTTATTACCCAATAACGGTTTAACCCCCTGATCGCCCGGCGGGTGATATCAATTAGGTTTTAGGGTCAAATAAGGTCTGCGTCGCCCCAGGTTAGTGCCAGTACCGCAAACACCCACGCACAAAGCATACACCTCCCTTAGTGGCACAGTATCTGAACAGATCAATATCTGATCTGATCAGATCTATACTAGCGTCCCAGCAGTTTAGGGTTCCAAAAAAAAAACGCATTGTTAGCGGGATCAGCCCAGATACCTGCTAGCACCTGCGTTTTCCCCCTCCGCCCAGCCCAGCCCACCCAAGTGCAGTATCGATCGATCACTGTCACTTACAAAACACTAAGCACACATAACTGCAGCGTTCGCAGAGTCAGGCCTGATCCCTGCGATCGCTAACATTTTTTTTGTGGTAGCGTTTTGATTCAGTCGCTTCAGTCAGGAGCTTTTTTACCTGTGAATCTCAAAAAAATAAAAAAAAAATAAAATAGTTGTCGTTTTATTGTTCTCTCTCTCACTCTATTCTCTCTCTATTGTTGCTCTTTTTTTACTCCATTCTATTCTGCAATGTTTTATTATGTTTTATTATGTTTTATTATGTTTTATCATGCTTGCTTTTCAGGTATGTAATTTTGTTTACTGTGTGTTTTAGTGTTGAGCATTTTTTTGTTTTCAGGTGCGCCATTCAGTTGCAACGCGGATTTATTTATCTTGACAGCAACAGCGTTTGCTCCCACGATACATAAAGCCGCGACTCCAACGCTGTAGGAGGTGATTTCACCACCACAGTTAAAAAAAAGAGCATATATGCCGAAGCATGGGGGCAGCAGGGGGGGGGAGCGATTGGCTCCTAATGCCACGTACATACGGTCGAAATTCCGACCGTGTGTACACGGCATAACTTTTGCGGGAGGATGCCCCCATGCATCGGCATATATAAATGGTGCATGTATGCCCATCATTAGAAGTGGGTGGATGAAGGGAGGTATTCTAATGGTGGGCATACCCACCAATCAATCTCTTTTTTTCGTTCAGCCAAGAGGCTGCATGAAAAAAAAAAGATTACAATATATGTCCAGTATGTTGCTGGACTTTGAATGGTTATACCAGAATGATGCCTGCAGGTTTAGGTATCATCTTGGTATCATTCTTTTCAGCCAGTGATCGGCTTTCATGTAAAAGCAATTCTAGCGGGTAATTAGCCTCTAGACTGCTTTTACAAGCAGTGGGAGGGAATGTCCCCCCTCCCGGATATAAACCGCGCCATTGGGAAATTGGGAAAGCATTTTATCACACCAATCTTGGTGTGGTCAGATGCTTTGAGGGCAGAGGAAAGATCTAGGGTCTAATAGACCCCAATTTTTTCAAAAAAAGAGTACCTGTCACTGCCTATTGCTATCATAGGGGATATTTACATTCCCTGAGATAACAATAAAAATCATAACAAAGAAAAAAAATGGAAGGAACAGTTTAAAAATAAAATAAAAAAGCTAAATAAATAAAAAAAAAAACAAAAAAAAAAAAAAAAAGCACCCCTGCCCCCCCTTCTCTTGCGCAAAGGCGTACACAAGCGTTGGTCTGGCGTCATATGTAAACAGCAATTGCACCATGCATGTGAGGTATCACCGCGAAGGTCAGATCGAGGGCAGTAATTTTAGCAGTAGACCTCCTCCGTGAATCTAATGTGGTATCATGTAAAGGCTTTTAAAGGCTTTTAAAAATGTATGTAGTTTGTCGCCACTGCGTGTTTGTGCGCAATTTTAAAGCATGTCGTGTTTGGTATCCATGTACTCGGCCTAAGATCATATTTTTTATTTCATCAAAAATTTGAGCAATATAGTGTGTTTTAGTGCATTAAAATAAAAAAAAGTGTATTTTTTCCACAAAAAAATGCGTTTGAAAAATCGCTGCGCAAATACTGTGTGGAAAAAAAAAAATGCAACACCCACCATTTTAATCTGTAGGGCCTTTGCTTTAACAATATATATAGTGTTTGGGGGTTCAACGTAATTTTCTTGCAAAAAAAAAATATGTTTTCATGTAAACAAAAAGTGTCAGAAAGGGCTTTGTCTACAAGTGGTTAGAAGAGTGGGTGACGTGTGACATAGGCTTCTAAATGTTGTGCATAAAATGCCAGGACAGTTCAAACCCCCCCCAAATGACCCCATTTTGGAAAGTAGACACCCCAAGCTATTTGCTGAGAGCAATGTTGAGCCCATTAAATATTTTTTTTTTTTGTCCCAAGAGATTGAATAATGAAAAAAAAAAATATATATATTTTTTTTACAAAAAGTTGTCACTAAATGATATATTGCTCAAACATGTCATGGGCATATGTGGAAATACACCCCAAAATACATTCTGTTGCTTCTCCTGAGTACGGGGATACCACATGTGTGGGACTTTTTGGGAGCCTAGCTGCGTACGGAACCCCAAAAACCAATCACCGCCTTCAGGCTTTCTAAGGGTGTAATTTTTTTATTTCACTTCTCACTGCCAATCACAGTTTCGGAGGCCATGGAATGCCCAGATGGCATAAAACCCCCCAAAATGACCCCATTTTGGAAAGTAGACACCCCAAGCTATTTGCTGAGAGGTATTGTGAGTATTTTGCAGATCTCGCTTTTTGTCACAAAGTTTTGAAAATTGAAAAAAGAAAAAAATTTTTTTTTTTTTCTTTACTTTCTTCATTTTCAAAAACAAATGAGAGCTGTAAAATACTCACCATGCCTCTCAACAAATAGCTTGGGGTGTCTACTTTCCAAAATGGGGTCATTTGGGGGGGTTTTGTGCTATTTTGGCATTTTATGGCCTTCGAAACGGTGATAGGTAGTGAGGAGTGAAATCAAAAATTTGCACCCTTAGAAATCCTGAAGGCGGTGCTTGGGTTTCGGGGCCCCGTACGCGGCTAGGCTCCCAAAAGTCCCACACATGTGGTATCCCCATACTCAGGAGAAGCAGCAAAATGTATTTTGGGGTGCAATTCCACATATAACTATGGCATGTGTGAGCAATATATCATTTAGTGACAACTTTTTGAAAAAAAAAAAAAATCTTTTTTATTTTTGTCTTTATTCAATCACTTGGGACTAAAAAAAAAAATATTCAATGGGCTCAACATGCCTCTCAGCAAATAGCTTGGGGTGTCTACTTTCCAAAATGGGGTCATTTGGGGGGGTTTTGTACTTCTCTGCCATTTTAGCACCTCAAGAAATGAAATAGGCAGTCATAAATTAAAAGCGGTGTAAATTCCAGAAAATGTACTCTAGTTTGTAGACGCTATAACTTTTGCGCAAACCAATAAATATACGCTTATTGGCATTTTTTTTACTAAAGACATGTGGCTGAATACATTTTGGCCCAAATGTTTGACTAAAATTGAGTTTATTAGATTTTTTTTATAACAAAAAGTAGAAAATCTCTTTTTTTTTCAAAATTTTCGCTCTTTTTCCGTTTATATCGCAAAAAATAAAAATCACAGAGGCAATCAAATACCATCAAAAGAAAGCTCTATTTGTGGGAAGAAAAGGACGCAAATTTCGTTTGGTTACAAAATTGCATGACCGCGCAATTACCAGTTAAAGTAGTGCAGTGCGAAATTGAAAAAAGACCTCTGGTCCTTTGGCTGCCAAATGGTCCGGGGCTGAAGTGGTTAACAGTTGTATATGTACTCGCAATTTGCCAATATAAATCAAGGAAGACGAAATCGGCCTCTCCAGATGTGTATAATGACCCAAATGGAACCAAATAGGAGTGCTAGCCCCCAGGCAGCCTCCATTGAATACTTGAAAAAAGAAGAATGGCTGCAAATCCGAAGGTTCCAAACAACGTGCCTTTTTTAAAAATCACCAGAATACACCAGGGACACCAGATATTTAGTCACGTAGACGCGTTTCAAACATCCGACCTTTGCTTAATTACTTCAATACTGGGCACTTTCGCCCCTTCCTGCCCAGGACAATTTTCAGCTTTCAGCGCTGTTACACTTTGAATGACAATTGCGCGGTCATGCTACCCTGTACCCAAACTGCATTTTTATAATTTTCTTCCCACATATAGAGCTTTCTTTTGGTGGTATTTGATCACCACTGGGGTTTTTATTTTTTGCTAAACAAAGTAAAAAAGGCCAACATTTTGGGAAAAAAAATTAGTTTTTCTTTGTTTCTGTCATAAAATGTTGTTTTCCCCTTCACTGACGGTCACTGATGATTTGGCACTGATGAGTTGGCACTGATGAGTTGGCACTGATAAGGTGGCACTGATGAGGAGGCACTGATATGTAGAATTGATGGGCACTGATATGCAGCACTGATGGGCACAATAAGCAGCACTGATAGGCGACACTGATAGATGGCACTGATGGGCACTAATAGGCGGCACTGATGGGCACTGACAGGCAGAACTGATGAACACTGGTAGGCAGCTGTGATGGGCACTGACAGGCCGCTGTGATGAGCAATGACGGGCGGCTGTTATGGGCACTGCAAGGTGGCACTGATAAGTGGTACTGATAGGCACTGACAGGTGGCACTGATGGGCAGCACTGATGATGAGGTACTGACAGGTGTTACTGCTGGGCACTGATTGGCACTGTAATGGGCACTGATTGGCACTGTGGTGGGCACTGGCAGACTTTATTATTGGGGCACTGCTGGGCACTGATTGGCAGCTGATTGGCACTTCTGAGGGGGCTGTGCTGATAATCAATGTGCTGATTATCAACACAGACCCCCCTCCTCTGACAGGGAGAGCTGCCGATCAGCTCTCCCTGTCAGCGCAAACTGAGGAATGCCGTTTACCAGCACTTCCCTGTTCACGCGATGATCAGCTGTGATTGATCACAGCTGATCACGTTTTAAGAAGCCTCTGACAGAGGCTCCTTATCACGATCTGAGATGTGGCGTGTCAGAGTGACACGCCGCGCAACGTGCCACTGTGGGCGTGCGCCGTCATGTTATCCTGCTGGACATCATATGACGCCCAGTGAGGATAACAGAACCGCTTCCCGGCCGTCAATCTGCTATAGGCCTGGCAGGAAGTGGTTGATCACTGAATGATTAAGCACAGGTTGGATGTGTGAAACGTGTCTACGTGACTAAATATCTAGTGTCCATGGTGTATCCTGGTGATTTTTAATAAAGGCACGTTGTTTGGAACCTTCGGATGTGCAACCATTCTTCTTTTGCCAATATGCAGACAGCGTTTAAAACCAGGAAGTCCTGGACGATTCGCGTTCCACAGCTTCAAACCCGGAAGTGACAGAAAGACACTGGAAGCTCCACCCAGGGTTGATATTTTACGAATGTATATACGTTTTGTTTTATTCTTATATACAGTATTCACCTTTGATTCATCTTAGGAAGAATATACAAACTAATCAAGCATTTGAATATCCGCGTACTTGAGAGCACCAGTCACTTTAACTTAAAGCGGATTTCCACCCATTTAAAAGTCAGCAGCTACATGTAAAGCCACCACCTGATGTAAAGGAGGACTCTGATGGGGACATCTGATGTAAAGGAGGACTCTGATGGGGACATCTGATGTAAAGGAGGACTCTGATGGGGACATCTAATGTAAAGGAGGACTCTGATGGGGATACCTAATGTAAAGGAGGACTTTAATGGGGACACCTAATGTAAAGGAGGACTCTGATGGGGATATCTGATGTAATGGGGGACTGTGATTGGGACATCTGATGTAAAGGAGGACTCTGATGGGGACATCTGATGTAAAGGAAGACCCTGATAGGGACATCTGATGTAAAGGGGACTGTGATGGGGACATCTGATGTAAAGGAAGACCCTGATGGGGACATCTGATGTAAAGTGGAACTCTGATGGGGACATCTAATGTAAAGGAGGACTTTGATGGGGACATCTGATGTGAAGGGGGGCTCTGATGGGGACATCTAATGTAAAGGGGGTCTCTGATGGTGACATCTAATATAAAGGAGGACTCTGATGGGGACCTCTAATGTAAAGGGGGACTCTGCTGGTGACATCTAATGTAAAGGGGGACTCTGATGGGGACATCTGATGTAAAGGGGAACTCTGATGGGGACATCTGATGTAAAGGGGAACTCTGATGGGGACATCTGATGTAAAGGAAGACCCTGATGGGGACATCTGATGTAAAGGGAGACTCTGATGGGGACATCTGATGTAAAGCAGAACTCTGATGGGGACACCTGATGTAAAGAGGGACTCTGATGAGGACACCTGATTTATAGGGGGATGCTGATGGGGACACCTGATGTAAAGGGGGACTCTGATGAGGACATCTGATGTATAGGGGGATGCTGATGGGGACACCTGTTGTAAAGAGGGACTCTGATTGGGACATCTGATGTAAAAGGGGTTTTTGATGAGGACACCTTATGTTAAGTGTTTTTTTTTATTTTACTTGAAATGTGGATGTGATTTGCCTACTGTTATGGGCACAGTGAGGCTACATATGATTAGCACAGTAGGGCTGAAATTGATGGGCACAGTGAGGCTGCAATTGATGGGCACAGTGGGGCTGCAATTGATGGGCACATTGGGGCTGAAATTGATGCGCACAGTGAGGCTGCATTTGATGAGCACAGTTTTATCTAGCAGTAATGATACATAATCACCTGATAAATGGATATTTACAGTTCATTACTAACAGTTACATTTTTCAGTTTGTTTGCACCCCCCCTCCCAATACATTTTGAGCACCAGCCGTCCACTGGATTTGATCGCATGTCAAAATGGCCCGATGTGAACAGGGGCTCAAAGTCCACCAAGTGGATGTCTTTACCTTATATGATGTCAGCCTCAGGTGTAAGATGCTTAAGGCAGCTCTTTGAACTGCAGGCAGCGATCATGTGCTGTACCTCCCACCCCTTCTTTACTACTTTTACTTCTCTTACTGCTTTTGGATTTTCCAGAGGTTTAAGATTTCCGGTGTCCCTCAATGGATAATAAAGAAATAGGATTTTTGTACTCATAAAATCCTTTCTTGGAGTCTATTAAGAGAAAAACATCCCAACGCTCTATTTATGATCATGCTCTTGGTACAAGGGTCATAAAAAGACCAAAGACACTTATTAAAAATATTGATGAGCGTCCCAACAGAAAAAAATCACCCTAATTGCCATGGCAGGTGATGAATGACTGAAAAGGAGGAGGTAGTAACAAATAAAGTAAGTAGGGAATGCATAGTATACCACAAAGAAACAGTGCAGAAAAGAGAATTTACAGCACAGGATACAGTAAAATGTACAATAAAGTTTAAAGAGGTAATAAACCCTAAACTCAAACATGTATGATATTACAGCTTACCACTCCTTAGATGAGATGGTTGCATTCAGTTTCCTTTTTAGGTTTTCTTCCCTTTATTTTTACCTGGTGATCCACCCAGTAAGTCTGTTGTTTTTCAACAGAACAAGCTGTCCTGCAGATGTAGCAGTTAGAGACTTGAAACAAACCATTTACCACTGACAAGGGTACTTACAATGATCAGCTTTGTTTTTATTTATGTAAAACATTTATCCCAAAAGGACAAGAAAAAAACATTTGCAGTAACTGCATAAACAAAATGTTAGAACCCTGACTGTGATTTAGTTACAGAAAAAAAAAAGGATGTTTGTGTAATACCTAATACTAAAAATGACAAAGCTGCTGCCTCACTGTAAAACAGCCACCTAGGTGGTGTATTTAAAGGAATGGATAGTGGGTATGGCACTACTTTGTAAAATAATATTTAAAAGGAAAATATGTGTAAAAGATGATAACCTCAATGAGTTCCAATGTGATAAATAAATTAAACTCAATAGGTGCATAGTGTTATAAGTCATATGATATTGGTGTGCAACCACTGAATATTGATACACCCTTTACATATAATATAAAATTATACTTGGTATCCCTGTGCAAATTATTGCCAAAACAATCATTAGAAAAAAACTGTTCAAATCAAAGTGACAGGTGCTCTTTAAAGTGCTTCAGACCATAAATTAAGCAATTCATATATAATAAAAATTCATCAGTGTTTAATGTGCTTTAAACCATAAATTATAAGTGTAGCACCCTGATGTTAGGCAGGGTTGCTATCAAATTTAGTTGCCAGGTGATAGATGCCTTGGCCAATTGTTAGAAGATTAATTGATTCCTCTCTAAATCTGGACTTGTTGCACCCTTTCTCTTCTGTCACAAGGTGGCGCTATGTTAGTGACATTAGCTAAGAAAGGGGCTTTGCAATCTCAAACATGGATGGATGGGGTGTCTCAGCCAATGGGCAGGGATTTTCTTTGGGCCCTTGGCCTGCTGGGAGAGCCTATTTATTTGGGTGGTGTTGGAAGTCAACATGGATTAATATCATATTTCTGGAGTTTCACTTCCTGATTGATAAAGACAGGTGGCCTAAGTTGGAATGTAACAAGTTGCACATCAAAGCTTTATAGAACAAAAGCTTGGCTCCTGACCAACTGGTGTGATAAAATGGAAATCCTTGATTAGCACTCTGCAAGCCAGCTTCAAAGAGAGATGATTAATGAAGTTGAGCTACAGGAGATCAAAGGACCAACAGTCAATGAAGATGACCCAGGTCACATAGCGATGATCCATGGACGAATACTGCCTCTAGAAGCCAATACAGCAGGACAGACATAAATTTAATATATTAAAAGGACTGCCTCTTGGCAATATCTCATTGGACAGGAGACTTGTGGGGTGTGGTTACGAGGGGGTCTGAATGCAGTGTAAAAGTGCACACAGAAGGGAAATCGATCCCTTTTTCGCTCTTGCTTCTGAGTCTCATGGCTCTCTGTTACCATTTTGAGCCCAGCTGACGAGACAATATCTAGAGGACAGCCTTGGTATAAGTATCTTTGATGTTCTTTTGTTATATGCTCTGTAATATTTTCCTTTAGTGTTTTCATGTTAGCATTTTCCTATTTTCTTGGGAAATAAATAAGATATTGTTTTCATAGCTAACCTTATATCATTGTGCTTATCAACAGTAACATTATCAGAGATTTAATAGACTAGCTATCTATAGAAATAGACAAGTTAATACATATATGCAATAAATAGAGGGCATCCGTAACCACCCTCGGATAATATTTATAGTAAAGGTGAGACCCCATAGTGCAATACTTTATAAACTTTTTATCGATTACAAATCCGAAATGCACTTACATCAAAACAGCATTTAAACCTCATAAAACAAGGAAGTCCGGGCCGTGATGTGTTCCACAGATCTTAACTGGAAGTGATGTAATGACGCTGGTAGCTCCTCCCTACGCGTTTCATCAGTATGTCATCAGGAGTGGCCTATACATGTTTCTACAGTACAACGTCATTGGGAGTGGCAATAATTTGAACAGGGTTACCAAGTATCATTTTATATTATATGTATAAGGGTATATCAATATTCAGTGGTTGCACACCAATATCATATGACATATGACTTATAACACCTATTGCACCTATTGAGTTGAATTTATTATCGCATAGGAACTCACTTTGCACTGATGATTTTATTTTACAGAATCTGGGAGTTAACAGTTTAGAGCAGCTGTGCAGGAACTTTGCCAATGAACAAATCCAATGGCACAGCATGGAGAGACTGCTGTCTCAGGAAAAGGTACTCGTGGCAAGAATGGTTGTGGTTATATTTAATTAACTCATATCTGGGCAGATCTTTTAATGCTGTTTTCAATGGAAGGCTGAATATGCCAAAGACGGCTTGTGCTGGATTCCACTCTCCGCAGAGGGACATGCTTCTTGTTTGGGACTTCTGACTGATCGACCCCATGGAATTTTTCACATTTTGGAGGAACAAACTGAGTTGCCACAGGTAGGCTCTGTAAATAAATATGAGGTTGTGTTGTGCACTGATCCACCTATGTACAAAGGATGTAATAAATACAGTATGTACATAACACAATAGAACATTCATCTATAACCATTCAACTCACCCTAGAAAACTGCCTTCCGCTTAAAGGGGAACTAAAGATTTTTTAAGAGATCATCTTAAAGTAAAGAATCTTATCAGTTTGTGTTCATTTATTAAAAACCTTGTTTCTATGTATGGGTCATGACCAGTGTTGGTCATCTTACTTTAACCACTTTCAGACCGGACCAATTTGCAGCCAAAGGACCAGGCCCCTTTTTGCGATTCGGCACTGCGTTGCTTTAACTGACAATTGAGTGGTCGTGCGACGTGGCTCCCAAACAAAATTTACGTCCTTTTTTTTCCCACAAATAGAGCTTTCTTTTGGTGGCATTTGATCGCCCCTGCGGTTTTTATTTTTTGCGCTATAAACAAAAAAGAGCGACAATTTTGAAAAAATCCGCAATATTTTTTATTTTTTGCTATAATAAATATCCCCCAAAAATATATAAAAAAAACATTTTTTTTCCTCAGTTTAGGCCGATACGTATTCTTCCACATATTTTTGGTAAAAAAAATCGCAATAAGCGATTATTGATTGGTTTGCGCAGAAGTTATAGCGTTTACAAGATAGGGGATAGTTTTATAGCATTTTTATTAATAATTTTTTTTTATTAGTAATGGCGGCGATCAGCGATTTTTATTGTGACTGCGACATTATGGCGGACACATCGGACATTTTTTGACACATTTTTGGGACCATTGTCATTTATACAGCAATCAATGCTATTTAAATGCATTGATTCCTGTATAAATGACACTGGCAGTGAAGGGGTTAACCACTAGGTGGCAGTGTATGGGGTTAAGTATGCCTAGGGGTGTGTTTCTTACTGTGGGGGGGGGCGTGGCTGTCAGCTAGTGAATGCTGTTCTCTGCTCCAATCACAGGGAGCAGAGATCGGCGTCACTAGTTGCTAGGCAGAACGGGGAGATGCTGTTTATTTCCGCATCTCCCCGTTCAGCCTTCCCGTGAGACGATCGCGGGTGTCCCCGCGGCGATCGAGTCTGCGGGACCCGCGACCGCCCGCACGGGGGTCGAGACCGGTGCGCTCCCGATGGCACGGCGGCATTTAAAAAGGGACTTATATATACGCCCTTATGCCTGTCCGTGCCATTCTGCCGACCTACATCGGCGAGCGCCGGTCGGGAAGCGGTTAAAAAAGTAATTTAGTTAAGTTACAAATTACTTCTCCCAAAAAGTAATTGCGTTAGTAACTCAGTTACTACATTGGAAAAGTAATTAGTTACTCAGCAAAGTAACTGTGATTTTTTTTTTAATATTCTATAGACGGGACTAGCGAAGGAAGTGAATGTCGCTGCCTCCATCGGCGAGATTGACACCTCACGAGCCCTGTCGCCTGGTATGGATTTAAAGGGGAACCCCTACACCGAAAAAACGGCTTGGGGGTCCCCCCAAAGTCCATAGCAGACCCTTATCCGAGCACGCAGCCCGGCCAGTCAGGAAAGGGGGTGGGGACGAGCGAGCCCCCTTCCTGAACCGTACCAGGCCGCGTGCCCTCAACATAGGGGGGTGCTTTGGGGAAGGGGGTCCGCACAAAGCACATTGTTCCCATGTTGATGAGGACAAGGGCCTCTTCCCGACAACCCTGGCCATTGGTTGTCGGGGTCTGCGGGCGGGGGCCTATCAGAATCCAGGAGCCCCCTTTAATAAGGGGGCCCCCAGATTCTGGCCCCCCACCCTATGTGAATGACTATGGGGTACGATGTACCCCTACCCATTCACCTGGGGAAAAAAGTGTTAATAAAAAAAACACAACAGGTTTTTAAAGTACTTTATTAGACAGCTCCGGGGTCTTCTTCCGACTTCGGGGGTCTTGGCCCACTCTTCTGCCGGGCCTCCGCTATCTTCTTATAGCTCTTTTACTAGCGTTGGCCCGGTCTTGACGCTGTCGCCACCGCTGCCTTCTTCTTCCTTACGATGTTGACACAACGCTCTCTCCGGCCATAATGGCAGGGATGCGTTGTGCGGCGACTTATATAGGCACGGTCACTGGGTGATGTCACATGGTGACCCCACCCCTTATGATGTCACAGTCCCAACATCCCCCGGGACTGTGACATTTTAAGGAGCAGGGTCACCATGTGACATAACCCGGTGACCCGGCCCCTTATGACTATATAAGTCGCCGCACAACGCATCCCTGCCATTACGGCCGTCCCTGCCGTCACTCATCATATTGGATATCTGCCATTATTACGAATAATGCATAGTTGTTTTCTTTTTTTTTCCCTCTTACCCCCCCACTTAAAGCCTAGTGTTCAGCAATGCACCCTAATGAGTTTTGCAGAAACCAAACACCACATTTCATATTTTTTTTTTTGTTTTTTTTTTTATCGCTACGTCTTTTTCTATTATTATTTTGTTCCCCTGCCCTCTTTTTCAAAATTGTCAGCTGCAGTTTATCTTAATGTAACGCTGGTGTTCCCCCTTTTATTTATTAATATATATATATATATTTATTTTTTATTTTTTTCTTCTTCAAATGTATCAGCGGCAGTCCCCAATTGTTTACAGTTTATAGTGCACAAAGCACCACATTTCATTTCATTTTTTTTTTTTTTTTTTTCTTTGGCACTGCCTTCTTTTTTTGTTATTATTATTGTTGTTGTTCTCCTGCCCCCTTTTTTAAATTGTCAGCCTCAATTCCCCCTTTTTTATTCATTTTTTTTTTTAGTTTCTCAACTTGTGTCAGCGGCAGTCCCCAATTGTACACAGTTTATAGTGCACCAAACACCACATTTTATTAAATAAAGTGCATCCAATCACCCATTTCCTATTATCTAATAAATTTGTGTAATAGGCCAATCATGTCTGGGAGGCCAAAACAGAGAGGCAGACGTTCCCATGCCACTATGAGGGGGCCAGCAGTATCTGTGTCCACAGGCAAAGGTTGATGTGGTCCGTCCTCAGGCACCTTTGTAATTTTTTACTGATATTGGCCATGCTATCCAGACACAGCATGCAGAGGAGGTGGTGAACTGGCTTACTAAACCATCCTCATCCTCATCCTCCTTATCCTCTATCACTTAAACTGACACTAGTTTGCAGTCCACTGCAGCTGCCAGAGTGGCCTATTCTGCATCCTTGTCCACAGCTACTCCTGCCATAGCCCCACCATCATGCACGGAGGAGTCAGCTGAATTATTTGAGCACTGCATCAGCCACTTGCTTCTTGAGGATGCACAGACATTACTTGATTCTAATGTTGGTTCTGGGGTTGAGGAAAGGAGTAACATGGTTCTACAGAGAGGGAATAACACTGATAAACAACAAATTGGCAGTCATTTCCCCCAGCTGCAGTGTATAGCCAAGTTCGCTCTAGTGATGAGGAAGGAGGGGATGATGATGATGAGGTCACTGACTCTACTTGGGTGCCTGATGGAGCAGAAGAAGAAAGTGAGGGGGAAGCACCACTCCAACAAGGCAGGATGTCCTCCAGAGGCAGCCATCATGGAACAGTAGGGAGCAGCCATCCTATTCAATCAGATTGTGAAGCTGTTATCTCCCGCCCCACTTCCCAGAGCTCAGCTGTGTGGGCCTTTTTTAGCACATGTGCAGCCAATTGCACTGTTGCAATTTGCAATCTCTGCTGCAAGCAGATTAAGCGTGGCAAAAACACCAGCCATTTGGGTACCACATGCTTGAAAAAGCATTTAACCTCCCACCACTCAGCCCATTGGCAACAGCACCTGAAAGCTACGCAAAAGTGACACACTTTTTCCTCACTTTACATTTCTACCCCCGCTATATATCATGATGACCTCTCAGCAGCCTCCACTGACAGGAATTATGGTATAGCAAAGGGTGTCACAGGTCCTTGCAACAAGTCTGCTAGCAGCACACCACCAGCTGTAGAGTATAGCAGGCAAATTACTCTGCCCCAGCTGCTGCCATGAAACAAAAATACACTCCCTGCCACCCACATGCCCAGCATCTAAATTCCAGCTTGACCAAACTGCTGGCTTTACAGCTCCTGCCTTTCCGTCTGGTGGATTCTGCCCTATTTCGGGATATTGCAGAACGTGCTGTACCACAATGGCAGGTTCCCAATCATTATTTCTTAGATCGTAAGGCCATTCCAGCTCTGTACCATCACGTCACGTGGAAGGCAATGTTTTGGCTATGTTGGGCAAGGCAGTCAGCAGCAAGGTCCACATTACTGCTGACGCATGGTCCAGCATGCATGGTCAGGGACGATATATTTAGATCACAGCACACTGGGTAAGTCTGCTTGCAACTAGGAAGTATAGAGGACATGGCTCAGTGCTGGAGCTTGTTTCGCTGCTTTGTCTTAATGCAGCTGGTGGTGATGATGCGAGAACTGTCAGCTCCACCCCCTCCTCCTCAATGTCCTTTTCTGCTAAATTGTTCTATGAACTACCAGTACGCCCTTAACGTTCAAGGGGCTATTCAATGAGTCAGGCTAAAAGATGCAATGCAGTGCTTCAGCTGGTCTGTCTGGGGGCCAGGAGCCACACCGGAGCAGAGGTTCTTTCACCTCTTTAGGGGCAGGCCCAGAGGTGGTTAACGCCACGGCAGCTTGAGCCAGGAATGGTGGTGTGCGATAATGGCACTAACCTTCTGTCCGCCCTTCGACAGGGAAAGTTGACACATGTACCATGCCCAGCATATGTCCTCATTTTGGTGGTGCAGCATTTCTTAACAGGTGCCCAGGATTGCAAGATCTTCTAAGGCAGGCCATAAATGTCTGTAGCCACCTTAGGCGGTCATACACAGCCAGTGTTCGGTTGACTGAAATTCAGCAGCAATTCCACCTGCCCCTAAACTGCCTGATTTGTGACATGTCCACCAGGTGGAACTCAACTTTGGCAATGCTGCACATGCAGCAGAGGGGTGTCAAGTCAACTAGTACCTGTGTGAGTATGACATAAGGAGTCCTAACACTACAAATTTATAAGTGTCTCCACAATGGAAGCCCATGCATGGAATGGATAGATGTGGGACAGGTGAGCCTGGAGGCTGCCCATGCCCCCTTAAAGGGACAGTAACAAAAAAAATGGCCACCGCCCACACCCATAACTGGCCTTCGATCCGGCAGTCACGGATCGATTAGTGAGGTGTATTAGACTAGCAGCAGCATTCATAATAGACTGAAGGGGGATAGCCTGCTTAAGGGTAGGCCATTAAGGAGAGAGTTGCAGTAGTCAAGGCGGGAAATAATCAAGGAGTGAATATGAGTTGCTTTGTGGTGTCATTAGTCAGGAAGGGTCGAATTCTGGAGATGTTGCTGAGGTGAAGGCTGAGGTGAAGGTGGCAGGATTTAGCCAGTGATTGGATATGGGGGCTGAAGGAGAGGTCAGAGTCAAGGATTACACCCAGGCATGTGTGGGGGGACCAATGGTTGTGTTGTGTTGTTGATATTAATGGTGAAGTCACAGGGGGGGGACCATGAAGGAGGAAATATAACAAGCTCAGTTTTAGAAAGATTGGCCTGGGCAGGAAGGAGGTGAAAGTTCCCGGTATTGAAGTGGTTAAGGAGTGGATTTCTTTCCTACAACCGCCATCAACACAGACAGTGTTCACAGCAGAATCCCTCCCATCAAGCCATTGTATTCTCCCAGCAGGGGACCTGGGGAAGCCGTCCCCACCAGGAGAAGACAGTTATTATTGTTATCAGCCACTAGCGATAATCGCATGCAAAATCTGGCAGGTTGGTTGTACCCAGGTTGATGGATTGATCAACTTGGTACATTTAGCCTGCCCATACATGGTTCGAATCTTGACCGGTTCCTGCTGAACTGGCCGAGATTCGAACCATCTATGGCCAGTCTAAGTTCTGGGTGAGTGAAGTGTGTCATCTTCAGGTGTGCAGGGAAATTGCAAAGCAATTCAATGGCTTCTCTGGTGGTAGAGCTATGCTTATCTTACTTCTTGCTCCAGCAGGGCCCTCTTACCTGCTCTGTAAGCTGCCACCGCCTCCTAAGGGTACAATGCGGGGATTAATGTCCCTGTATTGTACATGATGACTTCTAGACTCCATCCACAGACCAGAAGAATTCAAGAAGCAGGAACACCTTATTTAAGAACTGTGAGGTGAGCAGAGTGACACTGGGGGGTCAATTCACTAAGGCCCTGTTCACACCTGAGCGTTTTACAAGCTGAAAAAGCTGAAAAAGCTCTGAAGCCTCAAAACACCCAACAAGCAAAATCCCATTAATTTTAATGGCCTCTGTTCACATATGAGCGTTCTGTCGCCTGAACCAAAACGCCTGAAGCTCAAAAAAGTACAAGCGTTTTTGGCCCCCTAGACCTCACATATTTACCAAATTTGCAGTATTTACCTCACATATTTACCAAATGTTCTATACTTACCTCACATATTTACCAAATTTGCAGTATTTACCTTTACATATTTAACAAATTTGCAGTATTTACCTCACATATTTAACAAATTTTCTGTATTTACCTCACATATTTACATTTGCAGTATTTACCTCATAGATATACCAAATTTTCTGTATTTACCTCACATATTTACCAAACTTTCTGTGTTTGCCTCACATAGTTACCAAATTTTCTTTATTTACCTCACATATTCACCACACTTGCAGTATTTCTCTTACATATTTACAATTTTTGCTGTATTTACAATACATGTTTACCAAATTTGCAGTATTTACTCTTACATATTTACCAAATTTGCAGTATTTACCTCACATATTTACCAACTTCTCTGCATTTACCTCACATATTTACATTTGCAGTATTTACCAAATTTTTGGTATTTACCTCACATATTTACCATACATATTCACCACACTTGCCGTATTTGCCTCACATATTTACTAAACTTGTGGTATTCACCTCACATTTTTACCAAATGTACAATATTTACCTGAAATTCAATATTACATTTTTTTGCTTTACAGTTAGTGATTTGCCCCCACAGTTTCCTTAACCACTTCATCCCTGGAAGATTAGGCTGCTCAATGACCAGGCCATTTTTTGCAATTCGGCACTGCGTCGTTTTAACCACTTAACCGCTTCCCGACCGCCTCATGTAGATATACGTCAACAGAATGGCACGGGCAGGCAAAAGCACGTACGGGTACGTCCCCTTTAATTTGCCTGCCCGGGGGGCGCGCGCCGCTGGCGGCGCGCGCGCCCCCCGGGCAGGCAAATTAAAGGGGACGTACCCGTACGTGCTTTTGCCTGCCCGTGCCATTCTGTTGACGTATATCTACATGGTCGGTCGGGAGCTTCGTAACCACGGCCGCGGGACCAGCGGACCCGATCGCCGCTGGTATCCCGCGATCGGGTTACGGAGCTGAAGAACGGGGAGAGGTCTATGTAAACAAACCTCTCCCCGCGCTTCCTACACTGACTGTCAGTGATCGGCGGTTCCCTGTCATCGGGAACGCCAATCAATGACGTCAGACGTACAGCCACGCCCCCCTACTGTAAAAAAAAAACACAACATGTCACACTGACTCCTCCCCGCCCCCTAGTGGTTAACCCCCTAACTACAACTGTCATTTACATAGGAATCAGTGCTATTTAAATAGCAGTGATTGCTGTATAAATGACAAATGTCCCAAAAATGTGTCAAAAATGTCCGATGTGTCCGCCAAAATGTCGCAGTCACAATAAAAATCGCTGATCGCCGCCATTACTAATAAAAAAAAAATATTAATAAAAATGCTATAAAACTATCCCCTATTTTGTAAACGCTATAACTTTTGCTCAAACTAATCAATAATCGCTAATTGCGATTTTTTTTACCAAAAATATGTAGAAGAATACGTATCGGCCTAAACTGAGGAAAAAAAAATGTTTTTTTATATATTTTTTGGGGATATTTATTATAGCAAAAAGTAAAAAATGTTGCATTTTTTTCAAAATTGTCGCTCTATTTTTGTTTATAGCGCAAAAAATAAAAACCGCAGGGGCGATCAAATACCACCAAAAGAAAGCTCTATTTGTGGGAAAAAAAGGACGCCAATTTTGTTTTGGAGCCACGTCGCATGACCGCGCAATTGTTAGTTAAAACGACGCAGTGCCGAATTGCAAAAAGGGGCCTGGTCCTTTGGCTGCCAATTGGTCCGGGGCTGAAGTGGTTAAGGACCGCCTCCTGCACATATACGTCGGCAGAATGGCACGGCTGGGCATATCAACGTACAGGTACGTTGCTCTTTAAGAGCCCAGCCGTGGGTCACGCGTGCGCCACCGCTGGCACGCTCGCGACCCGGTCCTTAGCTCCGTGACCGTGGGACCCGCGGACCTGATCGCCGCTGGTGTCCCACGATCGGGTCACAGAGCTGAAGAACGGGGAGAGGTATGTGTAAACAAACCTCTCCCCATGCTTACTAGTGCGACTGACACTGATCGTCTGTTCCCTGTCATCTGGAAAGACGATCAGTGACGTTGAATGTCAAGCCACACCCCCCTACAGTAAAAAAACACACACACATCACACTTAACCCCTCCCCGCCCCCTAGTGGTTAACTCCTTCACTGCCAGTGTCATTTACACAGGAATCAGTGCATTTAAATAGCACTGATTGCTGTATAAAGGACAATGGTCCCAAAAATGTGTCAAAAATGTCTGATGTGTCCGCCATAATGTCACAGTCACAATAAAAATCGCTGATCGCCGTCATTACTAGTAAAAAAATATATATTAATAAAAATGCTATAAAGCTATCCCCTATATTGTAAACGCTATAACTTTTGCGCAAACCAATCAATAATCGCTAATTGCAATTTTTTTTTTTTTACCAAAAATATGTAGAAGAATACGTATCGGCCTAAACTGAGGGAAAAAAAGTTTTTATATATTTTTGGGGATATTTATTATAGCAAAAAGTAAAAAATATTAAATTTTTTTCAAAATTGTCACTCTATTTTTATTTATAGCGCAAAAAATAAAAAACCACAGAGGTGATAAAATACCACCAAAAGAAAGCTCTATTTGTGGGAAAAAAATTACACCAATTTTGTTTGGGAGCCATGTCGCAATTGTCAGTTAACCACCTGATTACTTTGCACTTAAACCCCCCTCGTGACCAGACCAATTTTCAGCTTTCGGCGCTGACGCACTTGGAATGACAATTGCGCGGTCATACAACACTGTACCCAAATGAAATTTTTATCATTTTTTCCCCACAAATAGAGCTTTCTTTTGGGGGTATTTAATCACAGCTGGGTTTTTTATTTTTTGCTAAACAAATAAAAAAAGATGGAAAATTAAAATAAAAAATAAAATCATGTTTAACCACTTCAGCCCGGACCATTTGGCAGCCAAAGGACCAGAGGTCTTTTTTCAATTTCGCACTGCACTGCTTTAACTGGTAATTGCGCGGTCATGCAATGTTGTAACCAAACGAAATTTGCGTCCTTTTCTTCCCACAAATAGAGCTTTCTTTTGATGGTATTTGATTGCCTCTGTGATTTTTATTTTTTGCGCTATAAACGGAAAAAGACCGCAAATTTTGAAAAAAAAAGATATTTTCTACTTTTTGTTATAAGAAAAATCCAATAAACTCAATTTTAGTCAAACATTGGGCCAAAATGTATTCAGCCACATGTCATTAGTAAAAAAAAATGCCAATAAGCGTATATTTATTGGTTTGCGCAAAAGTTATAGCGTCTACAAACTAGAGTACATTTTCTGGAATTTACACCGCTTTTAATTTATGACTGCCTATCTCATTTCTTGAGGTGCTAAAATGGCAGGGAAGTACAAAACCCCCCCAAATGACCCCATTTTGGAAAGTAGACACCCCAAGCTATTTGCTGAGAGGCATGTTGAGCCCATTGAATATTTTTTTTTTTAGTCCCAAGGGATTGAAAAAAGACAAAAAAAAAAAAAAATAGATAAAGTTGTCACTAAATGATATATTGCTCACACATGCCATGGTTATATGTGGAGATGCACCCCAAAATACATTTTGCTGCTTCTCCCGAGTATGGGGATACCACATGTGTGGGACTTTTTGGGAGCCTAGCCGCGCACGGGGCCCCGAAACCCAATCAACGCCTTCAGGGTTTCTAAGGGTGCAAATTTTTGATTTCACTCCTCACTACCTATCACAGTTTTGAAGGCCATAAAATGCCAAAATAGCACAAACCCCCCCCCAAATGACCCCATTTTGGAAAGTAGACACCCCAAGCTATTTGCTGAGAGGCATGTTGAGTACATGGAATATTTTATATTTTGCCACAAGTTGCGGGAATATTACAAACTTTTTTTTTTTTTTGCCCAAAGTTGTCACTAAATGATATATTGCCCACACATGCCATGGGCATATGTGGAATTACACCCCAAAATACATTCTGCTGCTTCTCCTGAGTACGGGGATACCACATGTGTGGGACTTTTTGGGAGCCTATCCGCATACGGGACCCCGAAAACCAAGCACCGCCTTCAGGATTTCTAAGGGCATAAATTTTTGATTTCACTCCTCACTACCTATCACTACCTATCACAGTTTTGAAGGCCATAAAATGCCAAGATGGCACAATACCCCCCCAAATGACCCCATTTTGGAAAGTAGACACCCCAAGCTATTTGCTGAGAGGCATGTTGAGCCCATTGAATATTTTTTTTTTTTAGTCCCAAGTGATTGAATAAAGACAAAAAAAAAAAAAAAAAAAATGTATTCAAAAAGTTGTCACTAAATGATATATTGCTCACACATGCCATGGTTATATGTGGAATTGCACCCCAAAATACATTTTGCCACTTCTCCTGAGTACGGGGATACCACATGTGTGGGACTTTTTGGGAGCCTAGCCGCGTACGGGGCCCCGAAACCCAAGCACCACCTTCAGCATTTCTAAGGGTGCAAATTTTTGATTTCACTCCTCACTACCTATCACAGTTTCGAAGGCCATAAAATGCCAAAATTGCACAAAACCCCCCCAAATGACCCCATTTTGGAAAGTAGACACCCCAAGCTATTTGCTGAGAGGCATGTTGAGTACATGGAATATTTTATATTTTGCCACAAGTTGCGGGAATATTACAAACCTTTTTTTTTTTTTGCCCAAAGTTGTCACTAAATGATATATTGCCCACACATGCCATGGGCATATGTGGAATTACACCCCAAAATACATTCTGCTGCTTCTCCTGAGTACGGGGATACCACATGTGTGGGACTTTTTGGGAGCCTATCCGCATACGGGACCCCGAAAACCAAGCACCGCTTTCAGGATTTCTAAGGGCATAAATTTTTGATTTCACTCCTCACTACCTATCACTACCTATCACAGTTTTGAAGACCATAAAATGCCAAGATGGCACAAAACCCCCCCAAATGACCCCATTTTGGAAAGTAGACACCCCAAGCTATTTGCTGAGAGGCATGTTGAGCCCGTTGAATATTTTTTTTTTTAGTCCCAAGTGATTGAATAAAGACAAAAAAAATAAATAAAAAAAATGTATTCAAAAAGTTGTCACTAAATGATATATTGCTCACACATGTCATGGTTATATGTGGAATTGCACCCCAAAATACATTTTGCTGCTTCTCCTGAGTATGGGGATACCACATGTGTGGGACTTTTTGGGAGCCTAGCCGCGTACGGGGCCCCGAAACCCAAGCACCGCCTTCAGGATTTCTAAGGGTGCAAATTTTTGATTTCACTCCTCACTACCTATCACAGTTTCGAAGGCCATAAAATGCCAAAGTAGCACAAAACCCCCCCAAATGACCCCATTTTGGAAAGTAGACACCCCAAGCTATTTGTTGAGAGGCATGGTGAGTATTTTACAGCTCTCATGTGTTTTTGAAAATGAAGAAAGTAAAGAAAAAAAATTTTTTTTTCTTTTTTCAATTTTCAAAACATTGTGACAAAAAGCGAGATCTGCAAAATACTCACCATACCTCTCAGCAAATAGCTTGGGGTGTCTACTTTCCAAAATTGGGTCATTTGGGGGTGGTTTGTGCCATCTGGGCATTCCATGGCCTCCGAAACTGTGATTGGCAGTGAGGAGTGAAATAAAAAAATTACACCCTTAGAAAGCCTGAAGGCGGTGCTTGGATTTTGGGGTCCCGTACGCGGCTAGGCTCCCAAAAAGTCCCACACATGTGGTATCCCGTACTCAGGAGAAGCAACAGAATGTATTTTGGGGTGTATCTCCACATATGCCCATGGCATGTTTGAGCAATATATCATTTAGTGACAACTTTTTGTAAAAAAAAAAGGAAAATTTATTATCAAATACTTACCGTAATTTTCCTTTCCTGATGGACTCCATGGCAGCCTACGTGTGGGTTAACCCCGCCTCCTCTCCAATGCTATAGGACCCCCTACCCTATAAAATTGAGCTCACCTGTAGAGACTGTGTTCCGTAACTAGCCTACTCAATAACTGATGGGTGGGAACCCCGTCTGCCATGGAGTCCATCAGGAAAGGAAAATTACGGAAGTATTTGATAATAAATTTTCCTTTTTCCTGACAGACTCCATGGCAGCCTACGTGTGGGAAATAACTAGCCAATCCACACGGGTGGGCATACTAAACAGAAATAAATTTGACCCGTCAACCGACAGGAATTATAAACAAAAATTCACAGAGATAGTGAAGCAAGCTCAATGTAGTAATGTGACATTAAAGTTTTACTAGAGGCCCATGAGGCCGCTTGCAAATGATGTCTGGAGCCACGTACCGGGCTGTCGCCCATGGAGCCGCTATACCCCCAGTAGAGTGTGCCATCACTGCCTCTGGAGGAGTCAGGCTTCTAACTCTATAGGCCTGTTGGATGCACTGGACAATCCAGACCGCAGTCTTTTCTGGACGAGGCTTAATTCCCTTTGATGCTGCCAGAGTGCCGGACAAACAAGTAACGTCGAGCATAGAAATAAGGATCACCTGGTACGGAGAAAATGTTTAGAAAAAGGCTCTTCATGACCTAGTTACCCGATCTCCCAAGACCTCCTAGCCGAGGTAATGGCTACCAGGAAAGCAATTTAGCCGAAAAGGTCTTTAACAGAAAGCGGGGAGAATTCTGTGTTACTGAGTCCAGACAGTGAGTTTGAGAACAAGGGGAAGATCCCATTTAGGAAACCTTGGCCTCCCTTACGGCCTGAGTCTTGATGCCCCACGGAAGAAGAGCTGCTGGATTAAAAGGGTGAACAGTGAAAGCAAAGTTGGATCAGAAGGGGAAACCAAAGCCTGTTCGGCCAGTAGGGAACCATCGTCCCACTTTGACCTCTACCGCTTGGAGCCTCCGTAGAGCCTGAAGATAGATGGGAACGGTGAAAAGCGTATGCCCTCCTGCATCTCCACTGATCTGTCCGGGCATCTTTTCCGAAGGACTGGCTGTAACAACCCCGAGCTTAATGCCTTTTTTTTTTGTTTTGTTTTTTTAAATATATTAAATTGCAGGGGAAACGAATAGATCTACCTTGGGATTGACTACCAGAGACCGAATCCACTTAAATGTCTGTACATGAAAAGACAGTTCATTGTTGTCTAAGCTGAGTGCACGACAGGAAGTCTGCCTGGATGTTTTGGACCCCGGCATAAAGACTGCTGAAAAATTGGCCAGATAATATTTTTGGGCCTATGACCTGATGGGCTTAGATTCCTTAGAGCAAGGAGGAGCTCTGAGTACCCACTTGTCTCTCCCTGAAGGAGACCACTGTGGAGTTGACCATTCTCAGTAAAACCGACTCCCCGTTCAGGAGAAGGACTGGATTGCACACCAGGCTGCCTGAAGGACCTGGACAATAGGGCCCGATATTATAAAAACGGGCCTCCCACTTGACTTATGCAAGATCCGCCCTGCATAAGGCCCTCAACCAGCACTGCTGGTATTGGCTGTGACCGTGACTTATGAGATGGGAGCGCTGGAGTGGCAATTGATCAGATTTTGCGTTGAAGCCACCAGAAGAGGTTGTTACTCACCAAAGATGATATATGAATCGATTTATTGACATCCCCTGAATTCCATTGTTGAAGAGACCCTCACTGAAGAGGGCGTAACCTCCATAGGGCCCGCTCAACCATGGGGAGTTGTATGGAATATTGTGCCAATAATTTTAAGCACTATGAGGCCTTCAGGCATGTGAAGCCCAGAGCCAGAGAAAACTTCTCTACTGGGAGAGTGATGGTGTTCTCCGTCGTGATGAACTGAGCCCCTAAGTATACCAAGCGCTGGACTGGTTTCAAGCTGGCTTTTTTTTTTTTTATGGTTTAGGAGCTGCCCGAATTCTATCAATATATAGGTAACCAACTCTTTGTGGACCCGCGGCTGCTTCTTTGTCTAGTAACAGCGACAATAGAGCACCTAGGTAGAGGAACAAGCGTATCCCTTTTATTCAGATGAGAGCCACTGAAGCTTGAAGGACTTTCGAGAATACTCGGAGTGAGGTTGTCGGCCCCAAAGGGAAGGCAGGTGAACTGCAGATGTTCTTGGCCGGCTTGGAACCGGAAGTTATTAGTGAAAATCCTCCGCACAGGAACGTGGAAATAAGCAACCTTCAAAATTATTGAGATTAACCAATCTCCTGGTTGTGCAGCTTGCTGAATGGTAGCCAGAGTCTCTGTTATAGACAGACAAATCAAGACTATCACTGGACGCCAAGAACCGTTCTTTTTCTGAGCTAGGAAGAGAGAGGAGAAAATACCCCAAGAACTCCTCGCCGTTTGGGACGGGCAGCACCAATCCCTGTATTTCCAGCGAATCCACGTAGGACAGCAACATTTGCTTAACTCTCTTCTAGCCATGGTAGCAGGGTAATGATGAATCTGGGGAATGGAGTGCCGATAAAGGACTATATGTGACCTGATGAGACCGTCTTGATGGTCCACGAGCCCCTTTCTGACCCGCCTGGGCAAGCTCAATCTACAAAACGACTTAGTCAGCTCGCGATCACTGGGCACCTGAATCCTTCGGAAGGGCGTCCACCTTCTGCTTCAATTACCTTTGAAGTCCCTGTCCGGGCCTGTACGAGCGTGCTTCCCATGAACGCCCAATGCTGTAAGAGTAGAGTTCGAACCCACGTGGATATTCATCCATTGGTTCTTAAGTCCAACGCCTTAACCACTCGGCCATCCTGGTACTTCGTCTTCTGGGCTGGGGCGACCAAGGACAGCGTAGCCTGAGCCAACAGGTGGATAAGGCAGATCGAAGCTCACCCCAGGAAGCCCGTTGACCAGGAGTGGAAAGTTAGAACATTCCTTCCCCGGGTGATTTCTTTAGCTGGTGAAGTGGAAGGTCCTTCCCACTTCAGGGCTTCTTTGACCGCTTTGACTAGTGGGGGAAACCTGAGAAAAAACAAAACCTCTGATGAATTCATCTCCTTTCAAATCACTGACCGAAGAACCTGGGGAGGCATCGTAGGGCTGGAATGGGCCTGGACCTTCCTGGGCCTCTTCAGCCAGGTAGCCAGAAAGAGTGGTGGACTGGCTCTGCGTGTTGATTGCATCCCACTCCTTTGGGGGTTGAAGAACCATACGCTTGACAATCAACTCCAACTGTTTGAGCAAGAGATGGGTCACATAGTAACTTACCCTCCGGAAGTGGTGACCCACATCCCTAGCAGGCTCTGAAATCAGAGCAGCTGTAATGGCAGTGTGTGCGGTGGCTGAAGGAGGAATGAGGACATCTCCTCTTTTTAAAGGAATACAACGCTTCCTTGTTGGAGGAGGAAGGGGAACGTCTCCTCTGTCTAAAGGAGGAATGGAACATCTCCTTGTTGGAGGAGGAATGGAACGTCTCCTCTGTTTAAAGGAGGAATGCAACATCTCCTTGTTGGAGGAGGAATGTGAACGTCTCCTCTGTCTAAAGGAGGAATGGAACATCTCCTTGATGGAGGAGGAATGGAACGTCTCCTCTGTTTACAGGAGGAATGGAACATCTCCTTGTTGGAGGAGGAATGGAACGTCTCCTCTGTCCAAAGGAGGAATGGAACATCTCCTTGATGGAGGAGGAATGGAACGTCTCCTCTGTTTAAAGGAGGAATGGAACATCTCCTTGTTGGAGGAGGAATGGAACGTCTCCTCTGTCTAAAGGAGGAATGCAACATCTCCTTGTTGGAGGAGGAATGGGAACATCTCCTCGGCCTTTGGTGTAAATGTTGTGGCCTGGCAAGGTCTCTGTCGTTCTGGAAACGACATGAGGATCCAACCTGAAAGGACTGGAGGAGAAAAAAGAAAATGGGGGGGGGGGGGCAAGATATGACAACAAAAGTGTCACACTTGCGACTGTACCCCAATCCCTCCCCTCACCTGCACAAACCCTGTGCGTGAGGGCTGGCCACATGAAGGCGGTGACTTGTCCATGCCCTCTGGACGAAAAAGCGTCACAAATGGATGGTCTGCAAAAGATCTAAGAATGCCAATGTATTGGAGCCAGCGAACGGCAAAAAAGAACTCATCTGCCTGCCGTCCCCTTTTTTTTTTTTTTTTTTTTTTTAAACAACATTTATTTGTATCAACATACTGCCTTTAAGGCCAAAAAACAAAGGGACAAAAAACGAAATGCACATTCATATAAATATAAATAGGTATATGACAGTCCTTCAATATTCCTTCTTTATTATTTTATTTGTTTATTTATTTATTTATTTTTTCTACTTTTTTAAACACTAATTTAAACAAAGGAATCAGGCATAAGCCCTTACTAAGGCAGACCAGAGCTGGGGAAAAGCCGCTGCCTCCGCTCGCTGCCTGGGACAATCCCATTATGACAGGAGCTAGCAGCCGCTTTTGAAATCCCCGCCCGTGACGTCACCGCCCCCCTTTACATTGCGCCTGCGCTGTAGGGAGGCAGCCAATCGGCGCCTGCGCGGCCGCCGGAGGATCCACCAATCCACGCACATGCGAGCCAAACCTCGCTTTCAAGAGGGCCTCTGCGCATGCGCAGACGGCAGCGGTGGCCGCGACCCGGAAGTGCCGCGGTGCGCTGGAACGCAAAGCGCTCCAACCACCATGAGGGGAAAGGAATACTGTAGAGGGACCAGCAGGGAAGACAATACAAACACATATTTTTACATAGAGGTGACTGCCATGGAGGAAAAGAAAATTGCAGACCTTGCCAGCCGTTGGTGCGTCCGTCCGTCCATCAGGCATACCGGGGCAACCACCCCACCGCAACCAGGGTATCATCAGGATTTTCAAGGTACTCGCCTGCCCATGGCTGGGCTCTGCGCTGCAGCACATAAGGAATGCCAAATCTTCTTAATCCATCCGACCGGACGCGAACAGCATGTGTGTTGTCCATTGGAGGAGGACAAAAAAGGAACACAGTCTCTACAGGTGAGCTCAATTTTATAGGGTAGGGGGTCCTATAGCATTGGAGAGGAGGCGGGGTTAACCCACACGTAGGCTGCCATGGAGTCTGTCAGGAAATTATTATTATTTTTTTTTTCATTATTCAATCTCTTGGGACCAAAAAAAAAAATATTTAATGGGCTCAACATTGCTCTCAGCAAATAGCTTGGGGTGTCTACTTTCCAAAATGGGGTCATTTGGGGGGGGTTTGAACTGTCCTGGCATTTTATGCACAACATTTAGAAGCCTATGTCACACGTCACCCACTCTTCTAACCACTTGAAGATAAAGCCCTTTCTGACACTTTTTGTTTACATGAAAACATATTTTTTTTTTGCAAGAAAATTACGTTGAACCCCCAAACACTATATATATTGTTAAAGCAAAGGCCCTACAGATTAAAATGGTGGGTGTTGCATTTTTTTTTTCCACACAGTATTTGCGCAGCGATTTTTCAAACGCATTTTTTGTGGAAAAAATACACTTTTTTTTATTTTAATGCACTTAAACACACTATATTGCTCAAATTTTTGATGAAATAAAAAATATGATCTTAGGCCGAGTACATGGATACCAAACACGACATGCTTTAAAATTGCGCACAAACACACAGTGGCGACAAACTACATACATTTTTAAAAGCCTTTAAAAGCCTTTACAGGTTACCACATTAGATTCACGGAGGAGGTCTACTGCTAAAATGACTGCCCTCGATCTGACCTTCGCGGTGATACCTCACATGCATGGTGCAATTGCTGTTTACATATGACGCCAGACCGACGCTTGTGTTCGCCTTTGCGCAAGAAAAGGGGGGGCAGGGGTGCTTTTTTTTTTTTTTTTTAGTTTTTCTTTTTATTTAGCTTTTTTATTTTATTTTTAAACTGTTCCTTCCATTTTTTTTTCTTAGTTGTCATTTTTATTGTTATCGCAGGGAATGTAAATATCCCCTATGATAGCAATAGGCAGTGACAGGTACTCTTTTTTTGAAAAAATTGGGGTCTATTAGACCCTAGATCTTTCCTCTGCCCTCAAAGCATCTGACCACACCAAGATCGGTGTGATAAAATGCTTTTACCAATTTCCCAATGGCGCGGTGGGTATGCCCACCATTAGAATACCTCCCTTCATCCACCCACTTCTAATGATGGGCATACATGCACCATTTATATATGCCGAAGCATGGGGGCATCCTCCCGCAAAAAAAGTTATGCCACGTACACATGGTCGGACTTTTTTCGACCGTATGTACGTGGCATTAGGAGCAAAATCGCTCCTCCGCCCTCTGCTGCCCCATGCTTCGGCATATATGCTCTTTTTTTTAACTGTGGTGGTGAAATCACCTCCTACAGCGTTGGAGTCGCGGCTTTATGTATCGTGGGAGCAAACGCTGTTGCTGTCAAGATAAATAAATCCACGCTGCAACTGAATGGCGTACCTGCTAAGCAAATAATGGTTAACATTAAAACTAAGTAACATTACAGTATAACAGTAAGACCTTACCATACCATACCTGCAAAGCAAATACCAAAAAAAAAAACATAGTAAAAAATAAAACATTTTGTTAACGCAACCGGTGCCTAAAATATATATATGCCGAAGCATGGGGGCATCCTCCCGCAAAAAAGTTATGCCACGTACACATGGTCGCACTTTTTTCGACCGTATGTACGTGGCATTAGGAGCAACATCGCTCCTCCGCCCTCTGCTGCCCCCATGCTTCGGCATATATGCTCTTTTTTTTAACTGTGGTGGTGAAATCACCTCCTACAGCGTTGGAGTCGCGGCTTTATGTATCGTGGGAGCAAACGCTGTTGCTGTCAAGATAAATAAATCCACGCTGCAACTGAATGGCGTACCTGCTAAGCAAATAATGGTTAACATTAAAACAAAGTAACATTAGAGTATAACAGTAAGACCTTACCATACCATACCTGCAAAGCAAATACCAAAAAAAAACATAGTAAAAAATAAAACATTTTGTTAACGCAACCGGTGCCTAAAATATATATATGCCGAAGCATGGGGGCATCCTCCCGCAAAAAAAGTTATGCCACGTACACATGGTCGGACTTTTTTCGACCGTATGTACGTGGCATTAGGAGCAAAATCGCTCCTCCGCCCTCTGCTGCCCCCATGCTTCGGCATATATGCTCTTTTTTTTAACTGTGGTGGTGAAATCACCTCCTACAGTGTTGGAGTCGCGGCTTTATGTATCGTGGGAGCAAACGCTGTTGCTGTCAAGATAAATAAATCCGCGCTGCAACTGAATGGCGCACCTGAAAACAAAAAAAAAATGGTTAACAATAAAACATACCTGAAAAGCAAGCATGATAAAAACATAATAAAACATTGCAGAATAGAGTAAAAAAGAGCAACAATAGAGAAAGAGAGAGAGAGAGAGTAACAATAAAACGACAACTATTTTTGGTTTTTTATTTTATATTTTTTTGGGGGGTTTTTTTTTTTTGTACTTTTTTTTTTTACACTTTTTTTTTTTTAACTATAACTATAATTTTAACTGTAACGGTCGGGTCTCAAAATGCGATGGCATTCTTGAGACCCTGTAACTATAATTTTAACTGCAACGGTCGGGTCTCAAAATGCGATGGCATTCTTGAGACCCTGTGAAAGTGTATCCTAGCCTGTGAAATGCTGTACCCTACGCTAAAACCTCACTAGTGAGTGGTAGCGTTCAAAACATTCACCAACGCAGAGACCAGGATTGTCAGGACAGCGTGGACAATAATAACGGCTGTCACGCCTACATCCGCGCTTGCTACAGACACGACATCTTTTTTGGGGGGCTCGTTGGGTAGGGGTACTCGGGAGGACATAAGGGTAATGCCTCTCATGCAGCCGGCTTACTGCATTTGGTAGGGGATGTTGAGGTGTGGAATCGCCTGGATACAGGAGTTCCATGACAACCGCTCCCTGGAATTCAAGGAAGGGTAACGTCCCGCCTGAAGCTCCGTATAGCACATGAGCATTCAGCAAAGCCAATTGGAATAAATAAATAGACACTTTTTTGTACCAGCGTCTAGCCTTACGGACAACTAGGTACGGCGCCAACAACTGGTCGTTGAGGTCCACCCCCCCCATATTAAGGTTGTATTCGTGGACACAGAGGGGTTTCGTCACAACACCAGCCGCCGTACGAATTTGGACTGTCGTGTCTGCATGAAGGGAGGTAAGAAGGAAAACATTCTTATTATCCCTCCACTTCACAGCGAGCAAGTTATTACACTTCAAGCAGGCTCTCTCCCCCAGCCTAAGACGGGAATCTACAAGCCGCTGGGGAAAGCCCCGGCGATTAGGTCGCACGGTGCCACATGCTCCAATCTGCTGATCAAACAAGTGACTAAACAGTGGCACGCTCGTGTAATAATTGTCCACGTACAAGTGGTACCCCTTTCCGAATAAGGGTGACGCCAAGTTCCACACTATCTTGCCAGCACTCCCTATGTAATCTGGACAGTTCTCCGGCTCTACGTAACTATCTTTTCCCTCATAAACCAAAAAGCTCCACGTATAGCCTGTTGCCCTGTCACAGAGCTTGTAGAGCTTGACCCCGTATCTGGCACGCTTGCTGGGAAGGAACTGTTTGAAAGACAAGCGGCCAGAAAACTTAATCAGGGACTCGTCAACGCAGACAACTTGATTGGGCGTAAACAAGGCTGCAAAACATTGGTTGAAGTGGTTTATGAGGGGCCGAATTTTGTAGAGCCGATCAAATTCAGGGTCTCCACGAGGACGACAAAGTTCATTGTCACTGAAGTGCATGAACCGCAAAATCATCTCGTATCGTGCCCTGGACATAGAGCAAGAGAACACGGGCATTTGGTGGTGCGGTGAGGTGGACCAATAAGACCTCAGAGTCGGGAATTTGTGTATGCCCATGTTGAGGGAAAGGCCCAGAAAGGTCTTAAATTCGGAAACCGTAATTGGTTTCCAATCTCTGGCAAGGGAAGGCACTTGGGGATTAGCGGCGATGTATTGACCAGCGTATATATTACTTTGGTCCACAATAGATCTATAGAGATCTTCCATGAAAAACAGCGAATAAAAATCGGATGGCTTAAAATCAGCTGTTTCCACCTGAATACCGGGTTGGCCAGTGAATGGGGGAAGTACGGGTCCTGCAGAAGTGGTGGGCACCCAATCAGGATTGGCGAATTCTGCAGGAAGGACACTATGTGATCGACGGACCTGCCTTTGTCTTCTTCTTGGTGGCAGCGGGACACTACTTGTGCTTGCCACCTCGCCAGCTTGAACTGCACTTATGGGACTCGCCACGTCACCAAGTGTTACTGCAGTGCTGGTTTGACTACGTCCAGGGTGTACTAGGCCGCTGGTGCTTGCCAGTTCACCAGAAGGAATAGCGGCGCTAGTACTTCTCTGCTCCATACGAGAGAGACCTGCGGTTCCTGCTCCTCAACAACATCAGAAGATCGGGATCGGGTACGCCTGACCTTAGCAGGGACCACACCTTCGTCGCCAGAGCTATCTGTCATGGAGCCGCTGTCGTCTACTGGATCGTATTCTGAGCCTGATTGTGACAGATGAGTGACCTCCTCTTCACTATCTGACATACTCAGAAACAAGTAGGCCTGTTCACTAGTGTACTTGCGATTTGCCATTTTGGGCTCTAAATTTAGTAGTACACTAGTGAGATTCACAGGAAAAAAAGCTCCTAGGCTGCTGGCGAGAGAATCAAAACGCTACCAAAAAAACTGTTAGCGATCGCAGGGATCAGGCCTGACTCTGCGAACGCTGCAGTTATGTGTGCTTAGTGTTTTGGAAGTGACAGTGATCGATCGATACTGCACTTGGGTGGGCTGGGCTGGGCTGGGCGGAGGGGGAAAACGCAGGTGCTAGCAGGTATCTGGGCTGATCCAGCTAACAATGCGTTTTTTGGAACCCTAAACTGCTGGGACGCTAGTATAGATCTGATCAGATCAGATATTGATCTGTTCAGATACTATACCACTAAGGGAGGTGTATGCTTTGCGCGTGGGTGTTTGCGGTACTGGCACTAACCTGGGGCGACGCAGACCTTATTTGACCCTAAAACCTAATTGATATCACCCGCCGGGCGATCAGGGGGTTAAACCGATAGTTGGGTAATAAATGGCGGGTGCCCTGACAGTATAAAAAAACAAGCTAACTAACCAGCGTCACCCGTAACAGTTATACGGTGATCACTGGTGAAAGGGTTAACTAGGGGCAATCAGGGGGTTAAAACCTTTATTAGGTAATATATGGGGGTACCTGACACTATATAAAAACCTGACGGGGAACCTAAATAACTAAATAACTAACTGGCTAACCAGCGTCACCAGTGACACTTATACTGTGATCACTGGTGAAAGAGTTAACTCTAGGGGCAATCAAGGGGTTAAAACCTTTATTTAGGTTGTAATATGGGGGTACCTGACCTATAAACCTATTTATAATCCTATATAAACCTGGCGGTTACCTAAAAAAAAAAACTGGCCACCTAGCGGCACCAGTGACACTAATAGAGCGATCAAAAAAACGATCGCTTAGTGACACTGGCAAAAGGGGGTGAAAGGGTTACCTAGGGGGCAATCAAGGGGTTAAACCTTTATTGGGGGGGGTAGGGGGCTACCTTAGACCTAAAGGGGCCTAAAACTAACTGCCCTGACAGTTATTGCAGTCACACTGACACTAAATGCAGTGATCAGTAAAATAAATGATCACTGCAATCAGTGACACTGTGACTGGGGGGGCAGGGGGTGATCTGGGGGGTGATCAGGGGGTGACAGGGGGTTGAAATATGTGCCTATGTGTGCCTGGTGTCAGTGTAGTGTTGGTGCACTAACCTGATGTCTTCTCCGCTCGGCGTCCCGGTCAGAAAGACCGACACGAGGAGCGTGACATCACTTCCCCTTGCCTGTGTTTACAATTACACAGGAAGGGGAAGGAAGGGGAAGCATCTCATTGGCCAGAGCGATCGTGAGGGGGTGGCCAGAAACGACTGGCCGTCCCCTCGTCCCGCATCGCTTCTGAAGCCATCCCGACCGTCCGATCGGACCCCCCAACCGCCTGAAGAATGGCACGTACAGGTACGTGATTCTGCCTGTACGTGCCATTCTGTTGACGTATATATACATGGGGCGGTCGGGAAGTGGTTAATAGTTTGTTATAAAATTTAGCAAACAGGTAATTTTTCTGCTTCATTGATATGCACTGATGAGGCGGCACTGGTGGGCACTGATAGGCGGCACTGGTGGGCACTGATAGGCGGCACTGCTGGGCACTGATAGGCAGCACTGGTGGGCACTGATAGGCAGCACTGGTGGGCACTGATAAGTCGGTACTGATGGGCACAGCAAAGATGGCACTGATGGGCACGGATGGGTGGCACGGATGGGTGGCACGGATGGGCACTGATGGATGGCACTGATAGATGGCACTGATAGATGGCACTGATGGGCACAGATGGGTGGCACGGATGGGTAGCACGGATGGGTGGCACGGATGGGTGGCACGGATGGGCACTGATGGATGGCACTGATAGATGGCACTGATGGGCACTGATAGATGGTACTGATGGGCACTGATAGATGGCACTGATAGATGGCACTGATGGGCACTGATAGATGGCACTGATAGGTGGCACTGATAGATGGAACTAATGGGCACTGATAGGTGGCACTGATGGGCACTGATAGGTGGCACTGGTAGGGGACACTGATGAGCACTGGTAGGGGACACTGATGAGCACTGGTAGGTGACACTGATGAGCACTGGTAGGTGACACTGATGTGCAGCACTGGCACTGTGGGCACTGACATATGGCACTGTGGGCACTGACAGATGGCACTGTGGGCACTGACAGATGGCACTGTGGGCACTGACAGATGGCACTGTGGGCACTGACAGATGGCACTGGGGGCACTTTTATTTGCAAATGTGGGCACCCTGGGCATATTGCAGTGAGAGGGACTGATGTCCCTCTCACTGCCGCCGGTGATCGGCTTTTTTTTTTCTCCTCGCGCTGTCAGCGCGAGCAGGAAAAAAAGCCGATTACCGGCTTGGTTAATATCACATGATCAGCTGTCATTGGCTGACAGCTGATCACGTGGTAAGGGGTCGGGATCGACCCCTTACTCGGATCTGTGATCCAGCGAGTCTCACAGACTCGCGGATGACAGAGCACGCCGCGCGCGCCCTTCAGGGGGCGGGCAGGCAGCTCGTTGCCGGGACGTCGTCAATAGACGTCGCCCCGGCACATTAGATCCGCGCTGTAGCCGTCATTTGGCTATAGCGCGGGTCTATAGTGGTTAAAGTGACGCAGTGCCGAATCGCAAAAAGGGGCCTGGTCCTTTGGCTGCAAATTTGTCCGGGGCTTAAGTGGTTAACTGACAATTGCGCGTGTGTGCGACGTTGTACCCAAACAAAATTGATATCCTTTTCTTCCCCACAAATAGAGATTTCTTTTGGTGGTATTTGATCATCTCTGCGGTTTTTATTTTTTGCGCTATAAACAAAAAAAGAGCGACAATTTAGAAAAAAACACAATATTTTATACTTTTTGCTATAATAAATATCCCCATTTTTTTTTTTTTTTTTTTTAAAAGCAATTTTTTTCTCAGTTTAGGCCGATATGTGATCTTCTACATATTTTTGGTAAAAAAAATCACAATAAGCGTATATTGATTGGTTTGTGCAAAAGTTATAGCGTCTACAAAATAGGGGATACATTTATAGCATTTTTATTATTTTTTTTTTTTACTAGTAATGGCGGCGATCTTTGATTTTTATCGGGACTGCAACATTATGGTGGACACATCAGACACTTTTGACACATTTTTGGGACCATTGGCATTTATACAGCAATCAGTGCTATAAAAATGCACTGATTACTGTAAAAATGTCACTGGCAGTGAAGGGCGATCAAGGGGTTAACTGTGTTCCCTGGGTGTGTTTCTAACTGTAGGCAGAGAGGACTGACCTAGAGGAAATGATAGATATTGATTCCTAGCTATTAGGAACTCATGATCTGTTTCTCCTCACAGAACAGGGATTTGTGTGTTTACACACACACGTCCCTGTTCTGCCTCTCGTGCCACAAGCATCGGCACCCCCGCAGTGCAGCGGGCGCGTGCCTGCTATCCCGCTTAAAGGAGCCGACGTATAGCTATGACAGCTCGCGGGATCGTGCCGATCTGCCAGCGGCTGGTCGGCAAGCAGTTAAATAGGTTTCTGTGGAAGTTGATTGAAGACTTGTTTACACTAGTGCCACCCCTCTCAAAAACTGCTTTTCAGAGTGCGGTCGTTTTACCCTGAAAAGCCCATACCACTGTGCAACAACCATGTGCATTCCATGTAGTTGCTGGGTGGTTGTGGCACTTACCTGGGGAAGAGATGGTACCAGGATGCTGTATGGGAAGAAGGCAAGTTGACGGAAGCAGGGTGATGCTTGGGGCAATGTTCTGCTGGCAAACCTTGGGTCCTGCCATTCATGTGGATGTCACTTGACACATACCACCTACCTAAACCCTGTTGGTATACCCCTTCATGGAAACTGTATTTTCTTGATAGCAGTGGTCTTTTTTAGCAGGATAATGCACCCTGCCACTCTGCAAAAATGGTGTTGACTTGGCCTCCAAATACTCCAGATCTCAATTATGCATCTGTGGGGTGTGCTGGAAAACAATTCTGATCCAGGGAGGCCCCACTTCACAACTTATAGGATCTGCTACTGACATTTTGGTGCCAGATACCAGAGCATACCTTCAGAGGTATAGTGGCATACATATCTCGACAGGTCAGGGCTGTTTTGGTGGCAAAAGGGGGACTGTCTCAATATTAAGTGGGTTATCACAGTTATGGCTAATCGATGTACATACTGTATATATACTGTGTATTTATAAATATTGACATTATTCCTCCCTATCTGTGAGATCAGAAACGGAAGCGACGAGGATTGTGTCACTTCCGGTTTCGGTTTGATGTTTACAAGTTGTTACTGGCTTTTACAAGCATCTGATCAAGCCGATCTTTGTTCGTTCAGATGCTTTGGAGGCCAAAGGAAACCTATGGGATCTAATAGACCCAAGATCTCTCCATAAAGAGGACCTGCCATGCTTATTGCTTTCAAAAAGGGGTGTTGTTCACCCCTTGTGATAGCAATAAAGTTGATCGAAAAAGAAAAAAAAATGAAAGGGACAATGTAAAGAAAAAGTTTTAAATATAATCAATTAATTAAAAAAATATTTAAAGTGCCCCCATCCCCCCATGATCACGTGCAAATGCGAATACATACACAAGTGCTGCACACAAGTGTAAATGTTGATTGCACCACACATGTGAGGTATCGCTGCGAATGTCAGAGCGAGAGAAACATTTCCGCTCTAGACCTCCTGTGCAACTCTAAACTGGTAACCTACAAAGGCTTTTAAATTGTCGCCTATGGAGATTTTTAGGTACCGTAGTTTGTAGTCCACGGGCGTATGCAATTATAAGGCATGACATGCTTTGTATATATTTACTTGAGGTAACATCACCTTTTATATTTTTAGTGGGTGTTATAATGTGTTTGTGAGCACTAAATTTCATTTGAATGTATTTCTTCTGCAAAAAAATTTCACAAATACCGTGTGACATAAAAAAATTGCAACGCCCACCATTTTATTCTCTAGGGACTCTGCAGGCCTCAGAACTGGCCTGGGAGGTAAGCGGTTAAAATGGATTTTACCTTGGATTTACCTTGTTATCTCTGCATTAAGGTAAAAAACCTTCCATGATCAGCTCCCCTCCAGCACCCCCCAACCCTAAATACTTACCTGGCTCCTGTTTCAATCCAGCTGTGCCCATCTGCAAAAGTGCTGCTCTCTCTCCTTCTCCTCACAGGATACAGAGGCAGCTGTTGGAGCCATTGGTAGCTGCTGTAACTTAAATCCTGTGAGGAGGGAGCAGGGGTGAAGCCAAGTTGTGCTGGGTGTGTCTATGGATGCACACAGCCTGGCTCAGAAGCACTATTGCATGAGTACCCGTATAGCATGGTCATTATTTTCCGAAAAAATGTTTTTAACCACTTAACAACCGGCCCATAGCCGAAAAAACGGCTACAGCGCGGTTGCTTAACTCTGGGAGGCCGTTAATTAACGGCCTCACAGAATTCTGCTCTTGCGCGCCCCCTGGGGCGCGCACTCGAGAACATCCATGATCGCCGGGTCCAGAGGACCCGGCGGATCATGGATCACAGTAAACGGCCGCTCATCGCGGCCGTTTACCACGTGATCGCTCCGTCAAATGACGGAGCGATCACATGTAAGCAAACCGGCGTCATTTGATGACGCCGGTTCCTCTCCCCTCCTCTCTCTGTACCGATCGGTACAGTGTGAGAGGAGAGGGGGAGGGATCGGTGGCAGCAGTGCTGTGGGCGGGATCTGTAGTGCCCACAGCCTGCTCTGCATGCCACCAATCCATCCATGCTCAGCCATCCCTCCATACCCTGCAATACACAGCAATAGCCTGCAGTGTATTGCTGGGTATTGCAGGGTATGGAGGGATGGCTGAGCATGGATGGATGGATACCCTGCAATGCTCTGCCATACCCTCCAATACTGTGCCATACCCTCCAATGCTCTGCCATACCCTGCAATGCTCTGCCATACCCTGCGATACTCTGCCATACCCTGCGATACTCTGCCATACCGTGCCTTACCCTGCCATACCCTGCCATACCCTGCGATACTCTGCCATACCCTGCGATACTCTGCCATACCCTGCGATACTCGGCCATACCCTGCCATATCCTGCGATACTCTGCCATACTCTGCCATACCCTGCGATACTCTGCCATACCCTGCGATACTCTGCCATACCCTGCGATACTCTGCCATACCCTGCGATACTCTGCCATACCCTGCGATACCCTGCCATACCCTGCGATACTCTGCCATACCCTGCGATACTCTGCCATACCCTGCCATACCCTGCGATACTCTGCCATACCCTGCGATACTCTGCCATACCCTGCGATACTCTGCCATACCCTGCGATACTCTGCCATACCCAACAATACCCTGCGATACCCAACAATACCCTGCGATACCCAACAATACCCTGCGATACCCAACAATACCCTGCGATACTCGCTACGATCAAAGCCAGGATCGTTTTTTTTTTTTTATTTCAGGCTTTCCAGCCTAGAGGTGAGATGTGGGGTCTTATTGACCCCATATCTCACTGTAAAGAGGACCTGTCATGTCATATTCCTATTACAAGGGATGTTTACATTCCTTGTAATAGGAATAAAAGTGATCAAAAATTTTTTTTGGGGGAAAAAAAAGGGTCAAACTAAAATAAATAAAGTAAAATGAACAATAAAATATATATATTTTTTTTAAAGCGCCCCTGTCCCCGTGTGCTCGCATGCAGAAGCGAACGCATACGTAAGTCCCGCCCACATATGAAAACGGTGTTCAAACCACACATGTGAGGTATCGCTGCGAACGTTGGAGCGAGAACAATAATTTTGGCCCTAGACCTCCTCTGTAACTCAAAACATGTAACCAGTAAAAAAAATTAAAGCCTATGGGGATTTTTAAGTAGCGAAGTTTGGCGCCATTTCACGAGCGTGTGCAATTTTGATGGGTGACATGTTAGGTATCTATTTACTCGGCGTAACTTCATCTTTCACATTATGCAAAAACATTGGGCTAAATTTACAGTTTTGTTTTTTGTAAAGCACAAAACATTTTTTTTCCAAAAAAACACGTTCGAAAAATTGCTGCGCAAGTACCGTGCTAGATAAAAAGTTGCAACGACCGCCATTGTATTCTCTAGGGTCTTTGCTAAAAAAACATATATAATATTTTGGGGTTCTATGTAATTTTCTAGCAAATAAATGATGATTTGTACATGTAGGAGAGAAATGTCAGAATTGTCCTGGGTGCTCCAGAACACCTGATGGTGCTCCCTGCATGTTGGGCCTCTGTATGTGGCCACGCTGTGTAAAAGTCTCACACATGTGGTATCGCCGTACTCAGGAGTAATAGCAGAATGTGTTTTGGGGTGTAATTTGTGGTATGCATATGCTGTGTGTGAGAAATAACCTGCTAATATGACAATTTTGTGAAAAAAAAAAAAAAAAAAAGAAAAAAAATCTTGATATTGCAAAGAATTGTGGGAAAAAATGACAACTGCAAAAAACTCACCATGCCTCTTTCTAAATACCTTGGAATGTCTTCTTTCCAAAAAGGGGTCATTTGGGGGGTATTTGTACTTTTATGGCATGTTAGGGTCTCAAGAAATGAGATGGGCCGTCAGTACTTCAGGTGTGATCAATTTTCAGATATTGGCACCATAGCTTGTGGACTCTAAAACTTTCACAAAGACCAAATAATATACCCCAATTTGTACTTATTTTTACCAAGGATATGTAGCAGTATAAATTTTGGCCAAAATTTATCAAGAAAAATTACAAATTTGCTAAATTTTATAACAAAAACGAAGAAAAATTCATTTTTTTACTGAATTTTCAGTCGTTTTTCTTTTATAGCGCAAAAAATAAAAAACCCAGAGGTGATTAAATACCACCAAAAGAAAGCTCTATTTGTGTGAAAAAAAGGACAAAAATTTCATATGGGTACAGTTTTGTATGAATGAGTAATTGTCATTCAAAGTCTGAGAGCACCGAAAGCTGAAAATTGGTCTGGTTATTAAGGGTGTTTAAGTGCCCAGTGGTCAAGTGGTTAAAAATGTTTGAGAAAAACATATGCCTTTACAACCACTTTAAGGCATGTGTTCAGCAGGAAAGGGTATTAGCAAAAGGGAATGTGGGCTTCCTGATTTGAATGGTATTTTTAACCACTTGCCTACCAGGTACGAACACCCCCTTCCTGACCAAGCCATTTTTCAGCTTTCAGCGCTGTCGCATTTTGAATGACAATTGCGCGGTCATGCAACGCTGTACCCAAATAAAATTTTTATCATTTTTTCCCCACAAATAGAGCTTTATTTTGGTGGTATTTGATCACCTCTGCGGTTTTTATTTCTTGCGCTATAAACAAATTAAGAGGGACAAGTTTGAAAAAACGCAATATTTTTTACTTTTTATTATAATAAATATCCAATTTTTTTTTTTTTTTAAACAAATTTTTTCCTCAGTTTAGACCGATACGTATTCTTCTACATATTTTTGGTAAAAAAAAAATCGCAATAAGCGTCTATTGATTGGTTTGCGCAAAAGTTATAGCGTCTACAAAATAGGGGAAAGATTTATAGCATTTTTATTATTATTTTTTTTTTACTAGTAATGGCGGCGATTTGCGATTTTTATCGTGACTGCGACATTGCGGCGGACATATCGGACACTTTTGACACATTTTTGGGACCATTCACATTTATACAGCGATCCGTGCTATAAAAATGCATTGATTACTGTATAAATGTGACTGGCAGGGAAGGGGTTAACACTAGGGGGCGCTGCAGGGGTTAATATGTTCCCTATATGAGTGATTCTAACTGTGGGGGGGAGGGGGACTGACTGGGGGAGGGGACCGATCGGTGTCCCTATGTACAAGGGACACACCATCAGTCTCCTCTCCTCTGACAGGACGTGGATCTGTGTGTTTACACACAGATCCACGTCCTGCTCAATTACCGGGCAATCGCGGGTGCATCATCGCGACGCCGGGCACGCGCATCGGCTTCCCAGCTACGCTGCGGGCACGCGCGTGCCCCCTAGTGGCCAAAAAGCGAGCGTCGTCATATGACGGCGGCCCGCCACAAGAGCTGCACCGTCCCGCCGTCATTTGACAGTGGCCGGTCAGCAAGAAGTTAAAGGGCAACTCCTCTTCATATTGCTAATTGGTGCAGCTGGAGGAAGAACAAGCTAACTTTTGTATGCAAGGGGCAGGTTTTAAATCTTGGTTTAATGTACAACATCAATCCATTACTCACTGTCTTCCTCTTGCCAGTTCTCACATTTTCCATATATTTATTTGGAGCCAAAGCCTTTAGGGGTCAGAGAAAAGCAAATGTCAACATATACTTAAAGCAAATGGATAGAATCAATTAACAGAACAGGAGCACAGAGGAGAGTGCTATTTTCTCATTTAAAACATTCCTTGCTTCAGTAAATCCTAAGGCTGAGTTCATGTGTAAAGCAAAAGAACATTTTTTTTGTTTTACATCTTGCCCAGAGAAGACTAATTTGTATATTCTCTTTTTATTCATATAAATTGTTCAGGTTTAACAGCATTATGCGATCGAATTTTCTGACAATGGATTTTTTTCTGAAGGATGTTGGCTCAAACTTGTCTTGTATACACACGGTCACACAAATGTTGTCGGAAATTCCGAACGGCAAGAACGCGGTGACGGACAACACGTACGACGAGCCGAGAAAAAGGAAGTTCAATAGCCAGTGTGGCTCCTTCTGCTTGATTCCGAGCATGCGTGAGCTTTTGTGTGACGGATCAGCTTTTGTGTGTACACATGATCAGACTTTCCGACAACAAATGAAGTTGTCGCAAAATTTGAGAACCTGCTCTCAAACATTTGTGGCCAGAAATTCCGACAGCAAATGTTTGATGGAGCATACACACGGTCGGAATTTTCGACAACAAGCTCACATCCTGTTGGAAAGTCCGACCGTGTTTACGTGGCATAAGAATAGACAGGAAGGTCATCTGTGGGATGTTGCCCACAGTTTATTATGCACTTGCATACGCCTAGACTTTAGCACAGTGTTGCTGGGACCTGTAGTCCCACGGAGGATAACTGAACAAAGAGACTGAGTTAAGCAGGACTCAAGCCTGCTCTTCACTAGACTTTGACACTGTGTTATACCAGAGGCAATTACAAGTGGATTACACTAAAGGAACAGTTCCAGTATTCATTTCAAGTTAACCCTTGTTTATCCACTGTTGGATTAAAAATTGTTGCAACCACTAATAGCTAGCAGAAAAAAGAAGATCAAAGACTGCACTTAGTATTGCAAGGCCTTGCACCTTTATTAAAGTAGGTGGAGCTCCCTTGTAGTTGTGTTGTGCCATATTTGTCTATTGTATAAACCTTCTGTACTGTCATTTTATGTTGATGTGACAGTGCATTCTCTGTGAATTCTCTTATTACTTTAAACATAACCATAGTAAAGATCTGTTTTTGGTTAAGTACTTTGGTGTGGAGTGTGAGCCAAGTCAGTAGGGGTGTAAAATCATTATGTGAAACTTACCTGAAAACAAAGCTTTCCAGTGCTGGAGACTGCTTCCATCTTCACCAGTCTTGCCTCCGGGTTCACAGACCCCGGCTCTGTGACTGGCCAGAGCCACGATGACGTCACTCACGCGTATGTGTGCGGGAGCCAGCGGTCTCCGCACAAGGCTCTGAAGTAACGGCACAGGTGTGTTACCATGCCTCTAGTGCTTATGATGTGTTTTTTTACATGTTTATCTTGTGTTTTTGAAGTGTTGAAAACCATCAAGGCAGGTAAGTATAAAGCCTCGTACACACGATCGGATTGTTGGCCAACAAAACCGTGGAACTTTTGTCCGAAGGGCGTTGGCCCAAACTTGTCTTTTTTCAGCTCTTTACCGACACCCTTTGAGCTCCTTCTGCTAATTTTGTGTTAGTAGAAGTTTGGTGAGTGTTGATTTGCGCATTTCTTTTTGCGCTTTTCATTTAGCGCTTTTCAGTTTGCACTTTTCTTTTCATGCTTTCCGGTTAGTTTCTGAACGGCTGTTCGTCAACCAGACATGTTGAGAAATTGGAGGAGATAACGTGTTATTTATTATTGGCCTTAGAGTTATTGCTTTGACATTATTTTTTTGGTTGAATAATGATTTGATTTGGTATATTTTCTATATTTTTGGATGCATAGAATGCACTTTTTGGTTAAGTTCTATTGGCAGATAGCATGTCTAATTTTTTTTTTTTTTTATATATATCTTTATTTATCAAATTTTTCTCCTTTTACAACATTACATGCATACCATTACATCTATACACAAAGTATCTACCAAATATCTTATAGGTTATATATTCATATTATATTTTATCTTATATACTATATTGCACCACATGTACATAACCGACTGTAGTTCCTTAAATCACCATGAATCTACTAATACTTTTTCATTCACCTCCTTTCTCTCCTACCTTTCTCTTCCCTTCATTCTTCTACTTCCACCACATTCATTCTCACGGGGGAGGAGGGAAAAGAAAAAAAAAAAAAAGGGGGAGGGAGGTGCAAAGTCCGCCACCTCTCCTTCTTCTAGAGAGATTCTTTCCATCTTGGGTACAATATTTTGAATCCTGTCCAGGCCTGCCATGCATTCCTTGTTTCATCCTTATTTACGTTTTCTTTTTCCATTCTTTTTTCCAGCACACACGCTAGCTAGCTCCTGTAAATGCCTGGCTGCCTTAGATGACAACAACTGGGCCTTATGGCAGATAGGGGCTGCCTTAGATGACAACAACAGGGCCTTATGTCAGATAGGGAGGCTCAGGTGGTTGTGTGCTGTACTAACACAGCAGACACACGCTAGCTAGCTCCTGTAAATGCCTGGCTGCTTTAGATGACAACAACTGGGCCTTACGGCAGATAGAGGCTGCCTTAGATAACAACAACAGGGCCTTATGTCAGATAGGGAGGCTCAGGTGGTTGTGTGCTGTACTAACACAGCAGACACACACATGCTAGCTAGCCCCTGTAAATGCCTGGCTGCCTTAGATGACAACAACTGGGCCTTACGGCAGATAGTGGCTGCCTTAGATGACAACAACAGGGCCTTATGTCAGATAGGGAGGCTCAGGTGGTTGTGTGCTGTACTAACACAGCAGACACACACATGCTAGCTAGCCCCTGTAAATGCCTGGCTGCCTTAGATGACAACAACTGGGCCTTACGGCAGATAGAGGCTTCCTTAGATGACAACAACAGGGCCTTATGACAGATAGGGAGGCTCAGGTGGTTGTGTGCTGTACTAACACAGCAGACACACACACGCTAGCTAGCTCCTGTAAATGCCTGGCTGCCTTAGATGACAACAACTGGGACTTACCACAGATAGGGGCTGCCTTAGATGACAACAACAGGGCCTTATGACAGATAGGGAGGCTCAGGTGGTTGTGTGCTGTACTAACACAGCAGACACACACATGCTAGCTAGCTCCTGTAAATGCCTGGCTGCCTTAGATGACAACAACTGGGCCTTACGGCAGATAGGGAGGCTCAGGTGGTTGTGTGCTGTACTAACACAGCAGACACACACGCTAGCTCCTGTAAATGCCTGGCTGGCTGCCTTAGATCACAGCAGGCCAGAACTAGTATAAAGGTGATACTGCAATGCTGTACTAACAGCACGCACACACCAGACTAATTCCCAGAATCACAGCAGATAAAGTTAGACTCAGCAGCACATAATGTCACCACTCAGCACAGCAGATTGTATAACACAGCACAGCACTGCAGATACTGTCAGCAGCAGTGCAATCAGCAGAATGAATATAAATTCAAATGTATGAATCAGCATCAGCAATGAATCAGCATCAGCAATGTACAACAGACTGCCTGTATCACAGTCACTGGAACACAGTGCACTAGGCCGCCACAGCGGCGGCCTTTTATAGAGTGGGGCGTGTACTAAAGCCCCTGAGCTATAATTGGCTACAGGCACCCTGCCTGTAGCCAATTATGGCTCTCCTCGCTGCCGGCGCTGTGATTGGCCAAACATGCGGGGTCACAGTGCATGCTTGGCCAATCATCAGCCAGCAATGCACTGCGACTGGCGCAGTGCATTGCGGGCCGTTCGCATCACACGAATGTGATGCGAACGGCCCAAATAGTTCTGGGCTCGCCAAATGGGCGAACGCCCGATGTTCGAACATCCCTAATCACCAGCAAAGCAGCTTCATTATTATCCCATTAAAGAAGAGAATTGTGCGCTGCATTTGGAGATTTCATAATTTGCCGCGTCACGAATGTTAATTCTCCATTACGAACGCTATTTTTGTCCGACGGACTTGTGTACACACGCTCAGAAAATCAGACAACACACATTTGTTGGCAGAACATTTTAAAACCTGCTATCCAACATTTGTTGGTGGAAAGTTCGACAACAATTGTCCAATAGAGCATACACACGGTCGGATTTACCGCCAACAGCCTGCCATCGAACATTTCCCGTAGGAAAGTCCGATCATGTGTATGAAGCTTAACATGTTTATTATTTTTATAGAAAAAAAACAGAGACTTTACAATCACTTTAAATGCCACTTAAACACTGACCCTGCCCAGTCCCTTCAAGAGATGTTGACCATCCTTTCCAATTTCACTGGCTGTTCAGGACTCAAAGTAAATTGGGACAAATCTCAAATTTTGCCGATAGAGCAGCAAAAGACGTAGCAGACCCCAATTTACCCTTATTATGGACAGAAAAAATCAAATATTTAGGTATTCACATATCCACTTCTACCTCTGACTATCATACTCTTAACCTGGAACCACTGATACATAGTATGAGGACAAGACTAAAGGCGTAAGCAAATCTCCCCCTCTCTCTGATCGGGAGGATCAACTTATTTAAGATGAAGCTTCTACCTGCCTTTCTTTATGCTCTCAGACACGCACCTGTCTGGATCCCCAAAAAGGTATTTCGCATGAGCCGGGGAGCCGGTCAACCGAGATTTAAGATGACGGTGCTGCAGAGGCCTTGGGGAGAGGGAGGTTTGGCTTGCCCTGACCTCCACTCCTATTACATAGCGGCTCTACTGTCCCATGCTCACAACTGGCTGGTCTCGGACGAGTCCAACGCGGCGGTGATCCTGGAGGCAGCTTTGTTGGGGTCTTATGAGGCGCTACTTCAGCAATGAGAGCGGTCTTGCTGAAGTAGCGGTCTTGCGGGCATGGTCAGTGGCAAATCTGCTACGCCCCATGCCCTCTGGACACATTTTCCCGTATAGTCCTCTTTGGTTAAATCCGAAACTGCCAGAATTCGGATCCATTCCTGACCCCGGGGTATGGGCTGGCAGGGGCATGAAATATATAAATCAGAGGGCAAATTACAGACGTTTGACAGGTTAAAGGAACAATATAATTTACCTAATTCACACCTGTTTAGATTCCTACAGCTTAGACATGCCTTCAATACCCAATTTGAAAACTCTCCTGTAGCCTTTTACACCTCAAATTTGGAGACTCTAATCAGAGACGAAGCTCTATCTAAGCCCCTATCCACCATATATAAATAATTACTACCTAGTGTTCATACAGGTCTAGAAAACCTTAGAGCAAAATGGGAGGTAGATTTCCCTGCACTAGACACCGAAGATTGGGAAGAAATGTGGGAGTATCCATTTTCACAGTTATTATCGGCCAGAGATAGATTAGTGCAATTTAAAATACTACATAGGATATACTACACGCCTGTACGTTTACACAGAATTTATCCATCTGTCTCCGCCTCCTGCTGGAGATGCAGCACACCATCAGCGGATTTCATTCATATTTTCTGGCATTGTCTTAAGATTGAAATTTTTTGGGTTGAGATAACCAAATTTATTTTAACTGTCACCACCATTCCTGTGCCATTATCTGTAGAGATATGTCTGCTGGGACTAGTTGAACCATTGGCCCCAAGCCGGGCGATCAGAACCCTGCTGGGACTATTATTATACTATGCCCGCAAATCTATTGTACTCAAATGGAAGGCCTCAGCCGCACCTACAATAAATTTTTGGAAGAGGTTGGTGAATACGGCTCTACCACTTTATAAAGCAACTTACCTGTCACGTGGTTGTGGGAAAAAATTTCACAAAGTATGGGATATTTGGACTGAATCCCAGTCCACTAACGCGGACTCAAGCGATGATTAGTAGCACTCTATTAAGTGTTAAGTACCAGGAATAGCTGGGCGGCATCCCTGATTTCATAAACATTCCTAGGCTCCTGTGAATAGTCTGTGGGGAGGAGGGGGAGCAAGAGTAAGACGGTGTATGGCTATTAGACACTTCATCCTCTAATTAGCTACTGTAAGCCTGCAGGGTATCGGTGGAATAAAAAGATTTTTTCTTTTTTCTATACATACTACATAGGTGGTTGAGCGTACAGTGGTTTTGTTGGATTGTACAATTTACGTGTTTTTTTTTTTTGTTTTTTTTTTTCTCTCCTTTTTCATTTGTGTTTAGTTTAGTTTAGTTTTAGTGGTGCTTGAGCCTGGGTATGCCCAATAGGCTGTTTTTGTTCTGTATTTACTCGAAAATTCAATAAAAATAACTTTCAAAAAAAAAAAACCACAGGGTATTGTCGCACGTGTCAACAAGCCATTATATTATCAGTTAAGTAAGCGGTTCTTGTACAGCCTGCTTTAACATTACATTATTTGTAATATAGGCCTGTCTAAGACCCCTTCCCTTCTATCTTACTGATCCCAAGTCAAGTTCTATACAGCAAATTATATATTTGATAAAGGATTATAAAGCAAACAAGAAATATGTAATTAATCTTTTTCGTTATGTATTTATTTTGTATTGTAAGATAAATTAGGTAGATCACTTTCAGGTGTATTTCTTTCAGGGAAGGACTTGTTTTTTCCAACTGTATCTCAGGAAAATAACAGCTAGCTGTCAGACTTCCCTGTTTGTCATCTAATTGAACACATTAGATAACAGCTACATAAATAGAAGCTCAGGAGGAAGTACATAGCAGGTTGTATCCATGACTACCTCTAAAGATTTCTTTGTTAGCAAACACTGCAAAGATATCACTTTACTGTTTAAGCAACTGCTTTTACAGTCCTATTTAGGGGGTGCTACAATACGAGACCATACTATATAACCATATAGGTCTCCACAATAGGGTAACCACATTTTCTTCAAGCCAAATCCAAACAATTTAGCAACGCACAGTAATTATTATTTATTTTTTATTTTTTTAGTATACACTATAGTATTGTAAGCGAGCTGGGACACTTTTGGGCGCTCCAAAGAGAATAGTAGTGTGGCACATGTCAAGCCGTGTTCCGAGCCACATTTCTGTCTGAATAATGTGTCTGGGATTCAGCTGGACTGAAACCCAGACACGATTCAAAACCCGGACTGTCTGGGTATATCCCAGACAGGTGGCAACCCTACTCCACAACCCCCTAACTTTCTAGGACCAGGGCATCTTGGTATCAGTTCAATCAATCAAATTAGGATGTTTTATTATATCAGTTTTACAATTTAGCTTTGTGTTAATTAAGCACTTAACAACCGCGTCATAGCTGAATGACGGCTACAGCACGGCTCGATAACTGTGGGAGGGCATACATTGATGTCCTCCCAGAATCGTGCTCCTGTGCGCCCCCTGGGGAACGCACATGGGAGTATCCGTGACCACTTGGTCCGGAGGAACCGGCGTATCACGGTAAATGGCCGCTGACATCGGCCGTTTACCACGTGATCGCTCCGTCAAATGACAGAGCGATCACTTGTAAACAAACCGGCATCATGTCCGGTTCCTCTCTCCCCTCTCTGTACAGATTGGTACAGTGTGAGCGGAGAGGGGAGAGATCGGAAGTGTAAAAGGTAGTCAAGAAATGATATGTGTAATTTATGCTCCTAGAACACCTGAAGGTGCTCCCTCAATGTTGGGCCTCTGTATGTGGCCTCTGTATGCTGTGTGAGAGAAATAACCTGCTAATGCCAATTTTGTGAAACAAATAAATAAATAAATCTTGATTTTGCAAAGAATTGTGGGAAAAAATACTCCAAAAAAACTCACCATACCTCTTAATAAATACTTTGAAATGTCTACTTTCCAAAAAGGGGTAATTCGGGGGGTATTTGTACTTTCCTGGCTTGTTTCAAGAAATGATAGGCCATCAGTACTTCAGGTGTGATAAATTTTCAGAGATTGGCACCATAGCTTTCACAAAGACCAAATAATATACACCAATTTGGGTTATTTTTACCAAAGATATGTAGCAGTATACATTTTGGCCAAAATTTATGAAGAAAAATTACTAATTTGCTAAATTTTATAACAGAAACGAAGAAAAATGCATTTTTTTAAAGAATTTTCAGTCTTTTTTTCTTTTATAGCGCAAAAAATTAAAAACCCAGCAGTGATTAAATACCACCAAAAGAAAGCTCTATTTGTGTGAAAAAAAAAAAAAAAAGGACAAACAATTCATATAGGTACAATGTTGTCATTCAAAATGTGAGAGCACCTAAATCTGAAAATTGGTCTGGTTTGGAAGGGGATTTAAGTGCCCAGTGGGTAAGTGGTTAATCAAATGACCAAATTTCCAAAGGAGGTGATTGTGAATTAAAGTTTAAAGCACATGTGAACCCTCACCTTGTTAAAACAACCTATACAGTTTAAAATAGAACTGACAGAAAAAAACATTAGTGCATAAAAAAAATACCAGTATTTTTTCTATATAGTTTTTATAAGATCACATAATCTCCATTCTCAGCTGCATAATAGGCTTTGGTGTCCATTTATGAAACTCCTCAGGATCACAGCTGACCTCCCATGTGTACCGGTTTATGTAGCAGAGATGAGAGGAGCAAAGAACATGTTCTTGGCTTCTCATCACAGCACACAATCGTTCTGTCACAAAAGGCCAGTTTATGAAAGTAAGCTCTGAAGATCTCACTGCCCGTTACACTGAAATATTTCTCTCCCAGATTCTCCAGCTCATAGGTGGAGAATATTGGAGATAAGCTGGTGCAATTTGAGGAAGAAGACTTTTCTTCCTATATATCAGCACCAGTGGGTTAAAAATTAATATAAACAATATATATCTGTAGTAAAAACGTCTCCTCTGTTCTCCCTGTGAGAACAGTAGTTCTCAGATTCATAAAAAGGCTGCAGAGGACATACCGGTAATTTTCCTTTGAGAACTGCCGATAACTGAACTGAGAGAAAACTTCTGAGTTTAATAAACGTACACCTTAGAGAGCTGGGGGTGGAGAAACAGCAGTACATTGATCTTTCCAGTGATCATTGGAGGACAGGCGTGCTGTTCTCCCAGCACAGCCAGAAAACTGACCACACAGAGCTGGATGTGCTCTTCTTCCTAGTGTGTCAGTTTGAAATAGGAAAGCAATGCAAAGATAACAAGATACTTTTTAACAAAAAGTACTTGGTTCAACAGACACATATCAGGAATATGAAATGCTGGGGTAACATTTCCTTTAAAGAAACATCATGTATTGCAGAATTTAAAGCTGAACACTAGACAAATATAAAATGAATGCAGCTCTGTAAACATTACATCTTTAAATCTGTAAAGGTTTTTCCAAATATAAGAAATGCAAGTAACTATATAAAATAACCAGGTCAGTGTATCCCAATGCAGTCTAGGGTGAGCATAAGACAAAGAATAGTATTAACCCCTTCCCACTGACAGTACACAGATATGCAGCCTAATGGAAGTGGGTCTTTATCCGTGAGGCTGCATATCTGTGTACCTCTCTTTGTGCTGCACAGCGTACTCCCGGCATAGAGACCAGGTTCTCACCAAGACCCCCAGTCTCGTACTAACAATCTGGAACCCAGGACTCCTGGTCACCTGATCGCTGTGATAGCCTCTGGTTGAATACAGCTTGTGTTGGAGACTACACTGAACTGACTTAATTGGTCACTAGTCCTGAGTGGGTATTTGTGTGGGCAAAAAGGAAGGAATGCCTTCTGGTGGATCATGCCCAGTGATGGAGGGTGGTGGTGGTGATGGGCCCTCTTTGGGATTGAGCTGCTGCCTCTTCTGTGCAACCTTAAGATCATTTCAGCATGTAGACTCAGGGGAACAGACTCTCCCTTCTTCAAAACTGTTGCTGCCTTCTATTTGGTGGGAACAATTCCCATGAGTAGTTATGTTGGATCAAGGTTCCTGAATGGCAGGATGCTGGCAGCGGGCATCCTGCCATTCAGGAACCTTGATCCAACATAACCACTCATGGGAATTGTTCCCACCAAATAGAACTCAGCAACAGCCCTAAAGTAAGGTAAGTCTGTTCCCTCCAAATGCTTCGGCTTGATTTACATGTTGCTAATTTTGAATAAAGATCCATGGAACCAGATTTTAGAAGTCACATTTCTCTGGACAACATGTGCACCTTTTTATCCAAGTCTGTTTGAATAAAGTAATTGTTTAGCCCATCTCTGTGTTTTCTTTCTGAATGGAGAGAAAGATTAATTGTATCTTTCTCGCCTTGCAGGAGAGAAAGAAGTAAACAAACGAAAGTGTGTAAAAAAAAAATCGACGGACTTTCAACGGACTTCCGTCAAATCAGACTTGTCTACACACAATCACATCAAAGTCCCACGGATTTGACCGTGATGACGTACGACCGGACTAGAATAAGGAAGTTCATAGCCAGTAGCCAATAACTGCCCTAGCGTCGGTTTTCGTCCGTCGGACTAGCATACAGATTTGAAACATGTTCTAAATCTAAAGTCCGTCTGATTTTTTTGACAGCAAAGGTCCGATGAAGCCCACACACGGTCGAATTGTCCTACGCATTCGTTCTGTTGGACCTTTGCTGTCAAAGTCCGACCATGTATACTTGCCTACTCTGTGCAGTGGTTTTGCACAGAGCAGCCTAGATCCTCTTCTTTTTGGATCCCCCGCCGGTGGAACTCTCCCTCCCCCTTCCGAGTGCCCCCAATAGCAAGCCTTTTGCTATGGGGTCACTTAAGCAGACTCGCTCCCAAACCACGCTCCTGTAAGTGGACATGTCCATTCACACACAGTGTGTCTCGGCCCCGCTCCCTTGCACTCTCCTCACTGGCTGAGATTGAGAGCAGTAGGAGCCAATGGCTCCTGCTGCTGTGTGAGTCATTGAGGCAAGAGAGACCTGGGAGAGTCGCTTCTCTCATGCACATCTCATGCACATTGCTGGATCAGGATGGGGTCCAGGTAAGTATAAGGGGGGGGAGGGGGGGCGGGGGGGGCTGGGGGGCTGCCTTTAGAATTACTTGTCTGAATGGATACACGGAGCTCTGACTCGGCTCGGGTGCCCCCATAGAAAGCTGCTGGCTTCCACTCGATAGGAGGGAGGGGCCAGGAGCAGCAAAGAGAGACCCGAGAAGAGGAGGATCCGGGCTGCTCTGTGCAAAACCAACTTCACAGAGGAGGTAAGTATAACATGTTTGTTATTTATTTTTAAACAAACTTTTACAATCACTTTAACTGAGAGCCACTAGGCAGGACTGCAGTTGTAAAATAGGGAAAAGTACCTGTATGTTAAAACTTGTGTGCAGGTAACCTCAAAATCTAAAAATGATCTGCGATAAATGACAAATCACCTTTGTAGGCTGATGTGCCTGCTGAACAACTGCAGAAACATTGTTCCTATTGTTTACATTGAGTCATGCTTGTTTTAATGCTATTTATTATGGCCAGAAATAATCTTACTTAGTTAAAGTCAAATAAAAGAATCAAAGCAAGTATGCAAAGAAAGCAATTTCTGTCTTCCTTCATTAAAAATGCATAATATGTAGTGATAACAATGAAATAAACTTTAACAGACGTATTTTGTAAGAAAATATAGTGTGGCAAAGTGAATTAGCAAATAGCATCCAATCAGAACTATTCAGTTGCCTGCAATTTTAAATCGATTTTTGCTTTTCCTCTCGTCACCCTCTACTATAAGGGATGATACCTAATCCTTGTCTGGGTACGGCTCATTCAGGAAGCCTCTCCATTTCTCTCTCTGCTGCCTCTTACTTAGGAAACATACAGAAGGTATAGTCTAGAGTAAAACCAAAGATTACCACAATGGGGACATATAAATAGGCCCTAACACATATAGATAAAAATGTTTATGTCTAGCTGATCTCTTCTGTACAGTATGTATAAGGAAAAATTCAAATGCCATACATTTACTCTGTAAAATGTGTAAGTCTATGCATACAGTAGCTCTCCACCTGGATGGACTCATTACATGTCTGTCATCTTCGATTTTCTGTGAGTACATTACCTATAATAAATATGGTGTAGCCCTTAATACTGCACTTAGATTGGCGATGTTTTCTCCTGTTGATGAGTCTATACATGCATTTTATACACTACAATTGTTTTTTTAATTTCTCCTTTTTAAACAGGCTACAGACCACACGTTCTTACAGAAGTGTCATTATCATCATAGAGACAGCAACATCTACATCAAACCCAAATTACCTCTACCAGTGTTCACAATGCAACATTACTCTGGACCAGTCACGTACCAGGTGATCTGTGCCGTGCTCTTCACTGTGTGTGACTAGGAGGCGAAACAAGAATCACACCAATATGGCAATTTTATGTTATAGGTCCATAACTTCTTGAGCAAAAACAAAGACAGACTTCCAACTGTTGCCAGAGATGTCTTGGCTCAGAGTCGGTTGAGAGTAATAAAAGATCTTTTGTTTCATCAGTTCTGCTGTGTCTCATGTTTCCAGTTCCTGTTTATGCAATATTGTTAAATTTCTCTCATTCCTGTTTTCTATCTCTCTGTTCTTTTTGTAAAGTGCAGCATTACTGATTTCCCTAAATATCTCTTTGCATGAAAGCATGCTGTCATTTGTGCACCACCAATGTCATTTAGTGTACTACGTATCTCTTGTTATATCTATTTCTCCAGCTTCTCTCAGATCTTTTCAAGAGATCTCCTAAAATAGATCAGGCTCAGACAGAAAAGTCTAAAGGTAAATGCCCAAGATCTACACTAATTGGGAGATTTCAGCTGTGTCTACAGGACCTCATTGGCCGACTTAAAAGGTAAGACTAAAGGGGAATGAAGGCTTTGGCTTATTTTCTGAAGGGCTTGTTCATCCTATGGTCTATTTGTGGTAGTGTTTGGTGCTCTGAAAGTATTTCTAACCCTGACAAGTGCCCTGCAAATGCTAATAGTGTGTGCTGAGCCAAATGGCTCACATCACTGTTGATGGGTTGAGTGTTTTGTTTTAGTGGTCCAAATACTATCTCTGTTTACATTGAAGCTGCCAGTATAGGCCATCACTTGCCATCCTTTATATCAGAGATGCAATCACTGGCCATCCTCTGTATCAGACAGGCCATTATTGAATATCCTCATCGGTCATCATTGGCCATCCCCGACATCAAATAGTCCATCACTAGCCATCTTTCTTAGAAAAGGCATCACTGGCCATCAGAAAATCACCATTGTGAGGTGACAGCAGAGGCCCCAATTACACTGTTCTGTATATCATCATCCAGAATCAATCAGAAGTCTGCAGACTGCAGTGCACATAAATTTGCTCTGCTAGAATGTTGTACTGAAGACCTTAGTCTAAACAAGGCTGGCACATACATTGTCTAATGCAAATATGGCTCTTTGTTTCATATACAGTATTTCAGTGTGTAGCCTATAGATTTTTTTGTTATGAAGACCCTACACTGGCCATACACATGGCAATTTTCAATAAATCACTTTCAAGCCACTGGGAATTGAAATTATGATGACCAGTAATTAACAAAAAATAGGTAGTCTACCACCCTGGAGTTTTTTCAATTTTGAAGTCGAAACTGGCCAATTATTGACAGCTTTAACACGGTTTAAAGAACAATTGCAGTTAAGTGAAATTGAAAAGGTGAAAAATATGCCAACTTCATCACACTCACAGATCAGATCACAGTCAACCGTAGACTAGACATTAGTGCGATTCGTTCCGGAAATTCGTATGGATTCGAAATACAAATTTTTATGCATGCAAATTCTGTATGGAATACGAAATTTCGTTTACGAATTTCAGATCCAAATTAACAGAAATGTGACTGGTGTTTTGTTCACCAATCACTCAGAGGAAGTCAGCACAGCACAGGGATGGTGGGAACCCCTCATAATGATAAATTCATCATAACGAACTTTCGTTATTTTAACGAAAAGTTTACGAAAATTCGTATTTCGTACGAATCCGAATTGAATTCCATACACGAATTACGAAATCCACATTTTTTTTATACGAAGTGGAACGAAACTAATTTTTTGACATCGCGCCCATGTCTACCGAAGACACCATTTTATGTGTTACATTTTTGGGGGATTTGGGCACAAAATGCAATTGAAAGTTTAATGGCCCTATCAAGTTGCCATGTGTATGGTCAGCTTAGGAGCAAGGGAAACACAGTTGTCTTAATAACCAATAAGCATACACATTATAATGCAGTCAAAAGAATGTATGTTTAGAGAAGCTGAGTAAGTAAAGATATTATTAATGTTATATGGCTACACTGACAAAGCTTTCATTTTAGTGTGTAAGTAGAGATGTTATACAAGTTATATGGTTGTACTGGCAAACACACCTTGTCTTATTCTGAAACTTTACAGTACATAACTTTTATAGGGTTGTTTAACAGCAGTGCAACAAGCGATGAAGACCTGCAAAGAACAGTAACCCATCTTGAGCAAGAAAAAAAAAAAAGTTTCTGTAATTTTATAGCTGAAGTTTACTGAAATCTGATTACTACTATTATAGCATTTTGCATTTTATGATTCTTTCAATAAAAAAGCAAGCCAGGCTTAAAGCTGAACTCTAAAGCCCCATACACACGCGCGGATTATCCGAGGACCAGGTCCGTCGGACCATGTCCGTCATACTTTGTCTGATGTTGGTTTTGCGTACACACGGTCGGACAAAGTTGTCGGAAAATCTGATCATTCTGAACGTGGTGACGTTTGTTGCCTACGACGGGACTACGTAGAGGCTAGTAGCCAATAGCTTTGGTCTTGTAATGTGATCTGAGCATGCGTAGCACTTTGTCCGGTCGGACAACCGTACACACGATCGGATTTGGTGTGATCGGACCGTGTTGTCTGAAAATCTATCCAGCAGGAGATAGGACTTTGTCCGTCGGACAATCCGACGTACACTGTCCGATGGTGCATACACACGGTCTGATTTTTCAACAACATTGTCCGATCGGACAGAATCCATGCAAAAATCCGACCGTGTGTATGGGGCTTTAGTATGCCTGCCCATTTTACAAAGCAGCTTAATTCTTGGAGTTCAGCTTTACAAACATTTATTCCATATGTACACGTGACTTTTTTGTAATATTATCAAAAGTTTTACAATGCCTAAATGCATTTCTTTTTTAACAGGAGTCATGTATTGTTTGTTCGCTGCATCACCCCCAATCCAAAAAAGGTAATTATTGTCTGATTTATCGAATTCTTTCTAATTTTTCTTTTTTATCAGCTATTCTTTGCATTTACATTACATATTGATTCATTGTTATCAAAGGTATAGTAGAGTCTGTAGAAACAGTGCTTGGAATGTTATGCCAACAATATTAAAATACATGTATTTCCTTACAGTGCTGTCAAGTAAAACAATAGCAGTTGATTAATTTGCAAATGTACATTAACAATGTCTTGAGCAACCAAGCAAATATGAAATCCGACCTAGCATTGGATATATTTTATGTTAAAACATAATTCAGATTCTAAATAAATATAATAAAAAATGAATTAGTCAGAGATTTTTAAAAATAAAAAATTGCAGCTTTTACTGCAATACTCACATCTACTGATGGCCACTGGACCTCTTCCAGGTTCATTGACATCAGTGGCGGCTGGTGCTCCATTCTTTTTTTTGGGGGGGGGGGTGCTTAAAAAAAAAAAAAAAAACCCCATTGAAATCCATGCGTCTGGCACCCTGCATGGAGATTAGGGGCCGGGTGCAGGCATTATGGGGGTGGCGCCCTTGCGCCCCTAATGAGCGGGCCACCACTGAACAGCCATCATTCAACCCACCTCCTAAGTGCCCAGACTGATGTACATCACCACATGGCCTGGGATCACAGAACAATATAGTATGCTTTCTGCAATATCAAAGGCTGCTCACCACCATCCCCGAAACAAAATAGGAAGGATGTCAAGACATTGAATAACCAACCAGAAATCAACTGGATTATGGAACTTTTAATAAACAAGTATGAGAGGGGAGGTTAAAACTGGAGTTCTGCTTTAACTGCATGAATGCTAAAAAAAAAAAAATAGTAAGTGTAGAACATACAGGTATTCCCATTATGGATCTCAGTACTTTATCTGATTTTTTCCTCAGAAAATCGAATCCATCTTTGTTGAAGTATTACCCTGAGTCAGCATCTATTTCTCAACTGAGATGCTGACTCAGATGTAAATCTTGTGAATTCTGGTGCCTGAGCAACAAATTTATAACACATATCAGCCCACTGCTGCAGTTCCTCACATTGTGAATTGCTAAAATGTTTCAAGTTTACATTCTGGTCAATGGGGGAGCTGAAACTGAGAACATCATCACTGAGGCATCATCTGTGCCTAGGCAAAGTCAAATGACTACAGCTCAAGCACAATTCTTTAACCACTTCAACACCGGGCGATTTTACCCCCTTCCTTACCAGAGCACTTTTTGCGATTCGGCACTGCGTCGCTTTAACTAACAATTGCGCGGTCGTGCGACGTTGCACCAAACAAAATTGACGTCCTTTTTTTCCCACAAATAGAGCTTTCTTTTGGTGGTATTTGATCACCTCTGCGGTTTTTATTTTTTGTGCTATAAACAAAAGAAGAGCAACAATTTTGAAAAAAAAAACACTATATAATTTACTTTTTGCTATAATAAATATCCCATTTTTAAAAAAAACAAAACATTTTTTTTACTCAGTTTAGGCCGATACGTATTCTTCTACATATTTTTGGTAAAAAAAATCACAATAAGCGTATATAGATCGGTTTGCGCAAAAGTTATAGCGTCTACAAAATAGGGGATAGATTTATTGCATTTTTTTTTTTTACTAGTAATATCGTCGATCTGCGATTTTTTTTTTTTCGTGACTGCGACATTGCGGCAGACACTTCGGACACTTTTGACACATTTTTGGGACCATTCACATTTACACAGCGATCGTTGCTATAAAATTGCAGTGATTACTGTGTAAATGTGACTGGCAGGGAAGGGGTTAACACTAGGGGGCGCTGCAGGGGTTAATATGTTCCCTATTGTAGTGATTCTAACTGTGGGGGGAGGGGACTCACAAGGGGAGGAGACAGATCGGTGTTCCTCCGTACTGGGATCACATGATCGGTCTCCTCTCCACTGGCAGGACGTGGAGCTGTGTGTTTACACACACAGCTCCATGGTCCCGCACGGTCCCGCTGTTTTCACGGGCAATCGCGGGTGCCCGGCAGACATCGCGGCCACCGAGCACGCGCACCGGGTCCCGAGCGACGCCGCGGTGCGCCCCCTAGGCGGCCGGGAATGGTAGGACGTCATATGACGCCCACCCAGGATGGGAGATCCACCTTGTGGGCGTCATATGACTATGTGCGGTATTGAAGTGGTTAATGTTAAAAATATAGCTTTTTTTGAAAATGTGCTCCTGGATTTGACAGGATATTATTCATATACATTTGGAAAGGCACTGGACAGTCCACTTTAACATGTGCATGTTATGCTAGGCTCCAGCCTTTGTGTAATATCAAGCTCTTAACTTGCTGAAACCATGAAAACAACCAGTTCAGATGACTATGTTGTGGGAGCAGTGCGGTGTGGCTTTACAAATGTTTTGGTCAACATTTGGATACATTACATTGCCCCCCCCACCCCCACACCTGTCTCCAGCAGTAGAGCTTAGTAACACCTTAGTAAAATCCTGCACAGACCACAGAGGTACTGGATTCCTTTCTGTATCCAGCAGCTGTGTGCCTGTAATGACATCCCGAGTATGAAAGGGGTTAAAGCCGTTTATACTGTGCTTCCATTGGCCTGTGTCCTCTTGTAGCTGTCCTTCTGGGCTATGGGAATCATCCCGCTGATTGCCACCAATTGTAACGAAACCGAGTATGAAAGGGGTTAAAGCCGGTTAGGACATTTCATTTCCGAACACAAAGGCAGCTACCGAACACTCCAATCAGCCGAACAAGAAACCCATACGAATAATTCTTCCCCCCCAAGTACGAGACGAGGCTCTGTATGGAGGGTCAAACAGGAATCAGACTCTCTTTATTGAAACAAATGCAGGCTCTTTTTATACCCTTGAGAATACTGCAGGCGCCACATGAACAATGACCCGGATCCACCCACAACATCACACAATGGTTACATAACGAGCCCCCAATACACATTATTCTGAGTGTCAATACCTCCCCTATCGGACAACAGGTGAGTTCATTAGCACACTTAATAATAGGTGAAAGTAAAACTGCCTCAGACAAGATTAACACGATTTACTTATCCAGACAAAAGCAACATCGTTAAGCAATAGACGGTCCAACTTTTTGGCCTAAAAGCAAAATGCTATGTGTGGCGGAAAACTAGCACTGCACTTCACCCTAAACGCATCATGGTGGGGATGCTTTTCTTCAGCAGGGACAGGGAAGCTGGTTAAAGTTGATGGGATGATGGGTGGAGACAAATACAGGGCAATCTTATAAGAAAACCTGTTAGAGTATGCAAAAGACTTGAGACTGAGGTGGAGGTTCACCTTCCAGCAGGACAATGACCCTAAACATACAGCCAGAGCTACAATGGAATGGTTTAGATCAAAGCATATTCATGTGTTAGAATGACCCAGCCAAAGTCCAGACCTAAATCTAATTGAAAATCTGTGGCAAGACTTGAAAATTACTGTTCACAGACGCTCTCCATCCAATCTGACAGAGCTTGAGCTATTTTTTGAAGAATGAATGGGCAAAACATGTCACTCTCTAGGTCTGCAAAGCTGTTAGAGACATCCTCAATATGACTTGCAGCTGTAATTGCAGGGAAATGTGGTTCTACAACGTATTGACTCCACAGTTTTCAGATATTTATTCGTAAACATTTTTAAAAAACATTTATTATTTTCCTTCCACTTCACAATTTTGTGCCACTTTGTGTTGGTCTATCACATAAAGTCCCAATGAAATAAATTTTTAGTTGTAACATGACAAAATGTGGAAAATGTCAAGGGGTTTGAATACTTTTTTAAGGCACTGTATATATATATACACACACACATGTGCGCGCACACATACCCACACGCAAGTGTGTTTGAGATTTGGGGTGTACAACCCAATGCAATAGGCTGCACACTCCTATGCACTCGTCCAATCCACATTTAGTATAATTGTGACCCCAAGCCCCAGCTGTACAGTCTGCAAAAATGGTATGGCCTCCCCTTCTTTTGATTGGTTACCATCAGCACTGAAAGATTGTGTAGGTCACGGCTAGAGCAAACTTAAATACATTTTTTCTGGCAGTATCCTGCTACACCCTGACATAACAAAAAGGTGCCAAGGCATGGCCCCAATGCAGTCACACCCAAGTTGATGTAAGGTTCTCTGGACCCTATTTTTGATTTAATTCAGCTGAATTGAATTTCCTTTCAAATGATTATTAGGATAATGTAAGTATTTCAATCCCTGTTCATGGGTTTTTACCCTCCTGTTATTCTTTACAACTTTCTGTTTCATAAAATATTCTGTCACATACACATAGCACGCATAAGCAAACGTAACAACAGTTCTACATAACAAAATTTGACAATAAATAGCAGCAGGTAGTAAAATACGAAACCACCCAAAAATTTTGTTTTTAAAACTAAACCATAATTAGTAGCGCTCACCTCAAAACACATAATTATAGAAAAATAAATATGACTTAATAAATATATTTAATTTAATGTTAATATCACAAAATAAATGTACAAATGGTCCCCCAATGGATTGGGAAGCAGAATTGTATCACCATTTTTGTAAAAAAAATTGCATAATCTTTTTTAAATCAATAAAACAATGAGTTAAAACAGAATCTTTGCGGGTGTTTTTCTTATATACAAATAAACTACACAATCACTGTACCATATTCATTATGAAATTTGTTACATTGACTTGATATGCAGAGTTGTCCTAGAGACATCTGACACATTTCAGAGTCAAAAGATCTCCTTCTTCAGGGATATCTCTGCAAAAAGTACAGCAAAATCTAATCTATCAAATTAAATAACAAAATAGTTTTCAAAGCAACTTTCCATAATAATTATTAGTCGATTAAAGTATATCAAAAGTCAAAACTTATATTTGTTTGATTTGGAAACAATCAGACAAATGGCAAAAACCCCTGTCAATTTTTTTCTTAAATTTTTTGTTTTAACCACTTTAGCCCCAGAAGGATTCGCCCCTTAATGACCAGACCATTTTTTGTGATACAGCACTGCGTCGCTTTAACTGACAATTGGGCGGTCGTACAAAGTTGTACCCAAACAAAATTGATGTCCTTTTTTTTCCCACAAATAGAGCTTTTGGTGGTATTTGATCACCTCAGCGGTTTTTATTTTTTGCACTATAAACAAAAAAAGAGCGACAATTTTGAAAAAAAGTTATATTTTTTACTTTTTGCTATAATAAATATCCCCCAAAAAAACATAAAAAAAAAATTTCTTCCTCGGTTTAGGCCAATATGTATTCTTCTACATATTTTTGGTAAAAAAATTGCAATAAGGGAATATTGATTGGTTTGTGCAAAAGTTATAGTGTCTACAAAATAGGGGATATATTTATGGGATTTTTATTATAAATGTTTTTTTAGTAGTAATGGCGGTGATCTGTGATTTTTATTGAGACTGTGACATTGTGGCGGATAGATTGGACACTTTTGACACTTTTTTGGGACCATTAACATTTATACAGCGATCAGAGCTAAAAATAGCCACTGATTACTGTATAAATGTCACTGGCAGGAAAGGGGTTAACACTAGGGGGCAATCAAGGGGTTAAATGCGTGTCCTAGGGAGTGATTCTAACTGTGGGGGGATGGGACTGCCTGAAGGAGGAGACATATTGCTGTTCATACTGTTTACATTGACAGACCTCCGTTCTGTGTCTCTCAGGAGTGTTCGCGGGTGCCCGGCGAACATCGCGGCCGCCGGGCATCAGCTCCGTCATCGCACCTCCGGTGGCACGCGCCCCCCCTTGTGGTCTTAAAGAGGCCGCCGTATACCTACGATGCTTTGCCCAGGCGAGCCAACCTGCGGCAGTATAGCTGCGGAGGTTGGTCGTCTAGTGGTTGAAAACAGAACAGAATGTGATTAGAGTTCTCCAAAGTAAGGAATTTTTTTTTACCAAGACAGATGTCACCTAAACTAACACTTTACTAAATACTAAATACTTTACTAAATACTTTACTAATACTAAATAAACTTATACAACAGTTCATCTAACTTGTTGAAACATGTAATGGTTAAGAACATCAAATACAGCCAGTGTGTTTTCGGGCAAAAAGCCTCTCCTTTCATCAGGGTTTCCTATTTGGTAAATTTCCCCTTTATTCCTATTCCGGGAACAACTTACAATGTTGGACGTTTTCCTCAGTCCCAGTGAAAAAGTGAAAATGATCATCAAGACACAGAGGGTGAACATAGACTGCAATAAAAACCTGATAGAAATTCTAACTTCTCCCCACTCCATCCAAAATTCACGAAAAATGGTTTTGAAACACTGTAATGAGCTCCCACCAAGAAATTCTATATAATGTACTTTTAGAATTAGATGACCAAATACTTCCTTATAGTAATTTCTCAATTACATTTTTTTACGTGTTTCAATAAAGAAGGCAGCATCACTGGGGAGCAAACACTAAATCTAAAGTGCAACCTTTTGCTTCTTAAGCCCCATACACACGGTCGGACTTTTTCATGGATTCTGTCCGATCGGACAAGGTTGTTGAAAAATCAGACCGTGTGTATGCACCATCGGACAGTGTTCGTCGGTTTGTCCGACGGACAAAGTCTTATCTCCTGCTGGAAAGATTTGCCGTCAACCCGGTCCGATCACACCAAACCCGATCGTGTGTACGGTTGTCCGACCGGACAAAGTGCTACGCATGCTCAGATCACATTACAAGACCAAAGCTATTGGCTACTAGCCTCTACGTAGTCCCGTCGTAGGCAACAAACGTCACCACGTTCAAAATGATCGGATTTTCCGACAACTTTGTCCGACCGTGTGTATGCAACACCAACATCAGACAAAGTATGACGGACATGGTCCGACGGACCTGGTCCGCGGATTGTCCGACCGTGTGTATGGGGCTTTACAGTTGCAGAGTGGCAGCTAGGTTTGTAGTGTTCTAATCTGTAGAAAGGGATGTTATTTATAGTCATGCTTTTAGCACTACACCCTGGAACTGATAGAGCATTATTTTATTTGAATAAATTATATTATATTTTCATATTTAATATCAGTGCATTGTGTGGTGTGTGCTGGTGATCAATTATTTATCATGTCATGTTGTTTCAGCTTCCAGGTATATTTGATGTGGAGTTTGTAAGCTCCCAGCTGAGGAACTCAGGCATGCTAGAAGCCGTACAGTTAATGAAAGATGGCTATCCGATCCGTATCCCATTTAAAGAATTTGTGAACAGGTAAGAACCGCTCACGGTTGTCTTATTTTTTTATTTGCCAGGTATTCTGACCTTTGGACTCCTGCTAATGACATCATGTTGTCTGAGATCAGAATTTTATCTTTCAGATATGGTCATCTGGTGGAGAAAGGCATCACTTTTCCTGATGACAGAGAATGCTGCGCTGCTGTTCTCAACAAAACATTTGGGGACTCATCATCATTATATCAGATTGGCATCTCTAAGGTAATTGAAAGTGATGTAATTTTGGTTTCAGAAGGGCCTGTAGTTCTTTTCAATAGAAAGTTAGCAGACATTGCACACAGGAAAACAGCAGAGTCTTCTGGGCAACTGTACTGGCAGCTTGTCTATCCCTAGCAGAAACATGGGGGCCTGGAGAACTATGTTATCGTAGTTATTAACATTAAGTGTAACTTTGAAAACCTAATGTATACATCAAAACATAACCCATGTTACTGCTAATCACTTATTGGTGTCACTGCTACTAAGGCCGGCTATACACGGTTCAAAACCAGCCTGCCGAATTCTCTTGCAATTATCGGTGGTGGCTGCTATAGCCGCTAAGGATAATCATTGTCTTCTCTGGTGAGGACGGCTTTCCAAGCCCCACCCCACAGGGAGAACACAATGGCCCGGCAGGAGGGATTCCTGCATCAACACTGTATGTGTTGATGGGGGAACCAAGCGAGTGTCTTTCTTGCAACCCGTGGTTGCAGGAAAGAAATTTGCTCTGTGTATGGTCGGCCTAACTGCAACATTTGATGTAATTCAATTCATGTCACAAATCACAGGGCCTCATAGTAAAATCTGGATGAACTCACACCACCCCTACCACTAGGTAACTCCTGTCTAATGAAATTGTGTGGCACCTGACATTTTGATACATTTTTTACCCCAGGTGGCCAGTAATCAATATTGTACATATATATTATATATACCTCCGGTCCCATGGTGGCCTCTTTTAACCTCTTTCTTTTACATAGATTGTAAGAGGACAGCTATACCCTTCCCTAGTGAAAGCATTCTTGTACATCGGGGGTCAGTGTAAGTTCTTCACGTACATTGGTGGAGAAGTGCCCCCTTACATTCATGGTTTGTGGATAAATGCCCTGATTTATCAGTTATCAGTGGTAGGTAGGACGTATAACGCCTTACATTTATCCATGTTTACATTGGTAAATAGTGGGAGGAAGAGCGCCCGATTAAATTGGTAGTTAGTGGTAGGTGCCCCCTTTATTCATGGTCAGTAGAAGAAAGGCCAATCTGACAGTGTCTGTTGGCATGGTGAGTCATCAGTCTTAACTTGCAACCCCAGGTACTAAGCCCTCCCTTCACCAGGGCCCCATAGCAGACATGTGGGCAGCTATAGCTGTTTTTTAAACCACTGCCATAGAGAATCATATTGTTCTCTTGTGTGTTCATATCAATGGTCCTGAGTAGTTTTCTTGTTCTCGAGTGGCCTGTACAGTAACACAGATTATACAGACACTATGTCCTTCTTTGTCAAAAGTTATTGCAGAACCCCTACCTATCTGAAGTGCAGTGTGGCTAAACAGTGACAGGACTAAAGGATTGTATATTATTCAGGTGTTCCTAAAGGAGCAAAGCAGGGAAGTACTAAGGAAGAAATGGGAAGAAGTCCAGAGCTTGGCAGCTCTCACTCTACAGAAAAATCTCAGAGGATTTCTTAACCGCAAAAATTTTCAGGTTTATCGGCGCAAGATCACTGTTGTTCAAGCACACGTCAGGGGGCGTCAGGCCAGGTAAGTAGCCCAGGACCTTGTAATAGCTGACTCTGATTTTGAAGTAACTGATGATGGTCACACAGTACTTATGCAAAATATAGTGTTATTTACCAAAATATTTGGATTTTTGTACCCTAAGATCCATTTCTTGTAGTTCATTTAGGGACACAGGGGTTCACAGACTGTTGGGTTATAGTGCCTCTTATGGGAGGTGTAGGACACTGGAAAACAGAAATAGTGTCAGCTATATAACTCCCATTCCCAACATGCCTCAGGTTTGTGTAAAGCAGTACAAAGAGCATGATCATATGATATGATAGACACAGAAATGGTGGAACCTGTGCACTCAATTAACTAAAATTGAGTGCACAGGTAAAATTAACTGTATTGATGGGTTGGCAGATATACACATAATATACAGAAAAAGTCTCCCTTCGGTATATATGCAGAGAAGCCTTTGGTTTAAAAGCTGGTCTGCGGAAGATCAGTACAAAAAGGTACCTATTATGCATTCTTTTTGATGGGGGAAGCCTCTTTTGCAAAATCCCTAGACTCCTTTAATAAGGATGTCACTCTTTTACTCCAACAAAAAAAGGGGTTTGCCTCTATCTGGAAAACTCTCTACCTCAGAGCCTAGGGGAGTTCCTTTCATTTCTCCCAAACCTCCATATCTAATCCAAAGTTTGAAACTCAGTTCCATCATAAGCCCTGGACTCCCAAGACCTTCTCACAATGAGATGATGCCCTCACTTGCCAAAGGGGTTGATGTCTGTCAGCCTTTGTGTCCATCTGCTTCCAGGACATTTCAGACGTCTGGGATCAGAATGTGATATCCAGGGGCTAGAAGTTAGAATTTTATTCTCTACCTCCGGCCCACTTCATGTTGTCAAACCTTCAAACATCCTTGCAAAGACTAGCAGACCTCCACTCTGCTCTGGAGCATTTTCTCTCTCAAGGAGGTTGATTTACTAAACGATTTAAGAATGTTCTCACAATAAAATGTGTGAAGATTCACTTGAATTATCCAGTCATGTGAAAAGAACATTCCTGTTTGCCTTTTTCACCTGCACGATTGAATAATTAAAGTGAATCTTTACACACGCTAAAATCCTTTAGTAAATCATCCTCAAGGTGACATAGGGAAATCCTTCTTTTCATTGGCCTGGGAAAGTCTCACAAAAAAGAAAATTAAAGAGCCACACCACTGCTAAGAGGTCCTGATACATTTTTATTTTAATAAGAGTCCAAAGAGTGTTCAACACGTTTCAGGTGTCCATAAATGCCCTTTCAACAGACCGAGAATGGACTAGAAGTCAGTTGGATATTGAATCTTATTTCTTCCATAGTTATTACAAGCACAGCCTTTGTCAGCAGCTGGTTTGGCTTTCAAACCTTGGTTAAGGGGGCGTTTTTATGTAAAATTTCCAGGAAAAAATGAAAAATTACAGAAAAATAATTAGTGTAGAGTCGTTTTCACTGGGAACGTGAAATGCAGTGTAAATAAAAGTAGTATGCTTGAAATAAAAGTACAGCTTATTCAGCAAATAAACGAAACTTGCTTTTTAAAATTATTTTTTTTATTACAAATGCAATATCCACTGTATATGTTAAGAACATTTCAACTATACATGCGAACAGGTAACCCCCCCCCCCCCCCCTCATAATAAAAAAAAAGCTTCCTGCCAATATGCATTTTCAGGTTATTGACAATGCTGATCCAGAAGCATATATTGGCCTTGCAAGAGCTTGATCAGTGTTCTCCTGATTTTCAGGTGTCAGGTTATCTATATTAAAGTGGATGTAAACCCACTTTTGTAGAGAATAAGATTTCCTTTCATTTGAGCCCAGTCTTGCCACACAAATTTACTCGAGGTCTGAGCAATCCTCTTTTATTGTTCAGTTAGAAATATCTTGACAAAGTGCTGAAAACTTTGTCAAAACTGCCCCCTTGCTGTGAGTGACAGGTGATTTACATATCTCATGCACTAGCCTGAGACAGGCACAGACCACAGATCCACAGACCAGAGTGAAAAAATATGTATTCTCGAGTGAACAGCAAGAAGAATATAGGGGAGATGTATGTAGTCAGAGTTGGGCAGAGTGGAACATCCAGTGATCTGATGATTGTTATAGTGCAGTGTGTATGTCTGAGGTCACCTGATCACAGATAACATTCCTTTGCATCACCCAGGATTTGTTATGTGGGGGAGGGGTGAATTTCTCACTTTTTATAATTACACAGGATGTGCCTGTCTCAGGCTAGTGCATGAGATATGTAAATCACCTGTCACTCACAGCAAGGGGGCATTTTTGACAAAGTTTTCAGCACTTTGTCAAGATATTTCTAACTGAACAATAAAAGAGGATTTCTCAGGACTGGAGTAAATCTGTGTGGCAAGACTGGGCTCAAATGAAAGGAAATCGTATTCCCTACATTATGACATCAAAAAAATATATTTTTTTTGGGGGGTTTACATCCACTAAGGGTTTGCGTATTTTTGGTAGGCCGTGGTAACACTTTCTTACTTGAAGATACAGCTGGTGAAGAAACACTTCCAGAAGCAGCAGAAAGTGTTTCTGGAATGAGAACTCTGGAGGGAAAAGCTACTCGCATTTTCATTATGGTTCTCATTTCATTCCCTAAAGTTTTTAAATGTCTTTAGGACACCTCTGGCATTCCAGGATGTGTTTTGTCATCCTTGTAGCATTAGGAAAATAATATTTCTTCTCACAATATTTGCAGACTGCAGCTTTGCTCTCAGCAGAAATTGCACTGTGGAAATGTTTCCAAGGCTCCATGTGCACGGGACGCTGCTAAGCGTACGTTCAGAGGCAGTTGGACGCTTTTTTCAACTGCCCTTGAACTCATTCGATGTTATCCTATGTGACCATGTACGTAGTCTCGTTTATTGCCGTTTTTAGGCAAATGCGTTTATCAGCGTTTCTTCGAAAGCAAAAAAAATGGGTGCAGACCCCGAAGTTTCAGACGTTTCAGATGCCAAACGCGTCTAAACGCGTCTATAAGGGGTTACCCACATTTAGCCACATTTCGTTTATAGGCGTTTTTCGTTTTTGCTCATTTAAAAACGCAAAACGATGCAAACGCAGCATGTAAACGTGGCAAAACGGACGTTTTGAACCTGGGTTACAATCTGTCAAGTTAAATTGTTCAGGAGAGGTTGTAAAAACATCCCGTGTACATGGGGCCTAATTGTTGGTGTTAACAACATGAAAAAACTATTTGCTGACCAGACTATAGGGAAACATTATGCTGATTGTGATGGTGGAGAACATAATTTAAAGGTTATAAAGATAAAATAATTTGTCAGAAAAATGTACCCTCTTACCTGTCTATTAAGGCCTGAGAGGACAGAAACTGTCATATACTCTATCCCAGCAATCACCCAACTGTAGGAGGTACAAGATAGAGCTCTAAAGCAAACTAAACTGGAGCCTTTCCCCTGTCTCCCTCCCTAGTAGCAGAAATGCATATTTCTCATTTTGAGAACTGCATTGAGAAGTACAGTGTTACTTGAACTGTACTCCAGGATTTGCTTGTCCACAGCTGAGAGAACTTGCAATAATTTAGGACATGTCTTTATGCTCATAGATTAAATACCATGTCATACCGTAGATACAGTGGGGATCGAAAGTTTGGGCACCCCAGGTAAAAATGTGTATTAATGTGCATAACGAAGCCAAGGAAAGATGGAAAAATCTCCAAATGGCATCAAATTACAGATTAGACATTCATATATGTCAAAAAAAGTTAGATTTTATTTCCATCATTTACACTTTCAAAATTACAGAAAACAAAAAAATGGCGTCTGCAAAAGTTTGGGCACCCTGCAGAGTTAATATCTTGTACTGCCCCCTTTGGCAAGTATCACAGCTTTTGTAGCCAGCCAAGAGTCTTTCAATTCTTGTTTGAGGTATCTTTGCCCATCCTTCCTTACAAAAGTCTTCCAGTTCTTTGAGATTTCTGGGCTGTCTGTCACGCACAGCTCTTTTAAGGTCTATCCATAGATTTTCAATAATGTTGAGGTCAGGAGATTGTGAAGGCCATGGCAAAATCTTCAGTTTACGCCTCTTGATGTAATCCCCCGTGGATTTTGAGGTGTGTTTAGGATCATTATCCATTTGTAGAAGCCATCCTCTCTTTAACTTCAGCTTTTTTTACAGATGGCATCAAGTTACCATCCAAAATTTGCTGAAATTTTATTGAATCCATTTTTCCTTCTACTCGTGAAATGTTCCCTGTGCCACTGGCTGCAATACAACCCCAAAGCATGATTGATCCACCCCCATGCTTAACAGTTGGACAGAGGTACTGTTGCTCAAACGTACCTTTGCTCATTCCGGCCAAAAAGTTCTATTTTAACCTCATCGGTCCACAGAACTTGTTTCCAAAATGCCTCAGGCTTTTCTATATGTTCATTTGCAAAGATCAAACGCTGATTTTTGTGGTGAGGACGTAGAAAAGGTTTTCTTCTGATGACTCTTCCATGAAGACCATATTTATACAAGTATCTCTTTATAGTGGAATAGTGTACCACAACTCCAGTGTGTCTGCCAGATCTTTCTAGAGGGATCGTGCAGTCAAACGTCGGTTTTGAATTGCTTTTCTCACAATCCTGCGAGCTGTTCTGTCTGATATTTTTCTTGGTCTTCCAGATCTTGCTTTAACTTCCACTGTTCCTGATGACTGCCATTTCTTAATTACATTCCGAACAGAGGATATTGACATCTGAAAACACTTTGCTATCTTCTTATAGCCTTCTCCAGCTTTGTGAGCGTCAACTATTTTCAGTTTCAGTTTTCTAGACAACTGCTTAGAAGAACCCATGGTGCTGATTGTTGGGGCAAGGTCAGATGAGTCTGGCCATTTAAAACCTTTGAGATTGACATCACCTGGTCTTTCCAGATGATGATTGAGAACAATTCTTGCTTTCATCAAGACTACCTATAGAAGGTAACGGGGTGAAGGCACCAACAACACCCAAAGACCAATTTTTGCACACCTGCTACTTCTATACAAAGTCTGCGAAAGACACCAGACTTTATCTAAAAAACGATTGTTAACCTTGGCCTTAGTGCACTATAATTCGGCTTCTTAACATAAGGCTTGCTCACTGTGGTGCAAAATTTTTTATCCAAAGTCTGCCAAAGGGACACCAGAATTTGTAACAAAACATCCCGCATTTCGAATGAGGGCTTTTGTCATATACCACTTCCTCCCAGTCTGAATATAGATATCAGATATTCCAACCACTGACAACCACAATCTAGGCAGTACTCGTTTGGTTGCTCAACATGAACTGTTTATTGAAACACAGGTACACAGGTAATACTCGGGACAATTCCCCCCCTTTGCATTCTGGGTGATGTAGACTGTCCAATCAGCAGGGATAGCTGTTGGAGGAATCCCCCCTCCCTCCTCACAGCAAACACACTTAGACATCCCATTATACCTAAGGAAGACAGACACAATAGAACAATGGAATACAGCCACACCCCAAACGACCCAGCAAAGAGTACTCAACAAAATGAGACAATATATATATTTATATATACATATACACACACACACAACATTCCAGTGTGGTTGTACAGTGAGTCCGATTAGTACAGATCAGACTGGATTTCTCGGTCACCCTGTGCCCCTATTAGAGACACAGGGTGACTTAGACATGGGAGGTGCATGGGGAGCTGAAATAAAGGTTTCCCAACCTCCCCAAGGGATTCTGGGTTCCATGGGCCCCCCGCCCAAAGTGACTCCCATCACATCTCTCCCCTTTCGGCAGCAGACTAACACAGGAGGAGACCCCAGATGGGTTGACTCCGAAGTTAGCCAGTAGTTCCAGTCCCCCCAATGCAGGTATCCACACAGTACCCCAAATAAATTGTTCCAAACATAGCATTACTCACCCAACCAACCTCTGCCTCTCTCAGAGAACATACCTGCCGCTGGGGAGAAGTGTGGACTGGCCCTTCTCCCTGGAGTCCTTTCAGGCGCTGGAGAGAAGACAGGGGGGCTGGGCTCACTTCATAATGCTGTTGGGGATCTGGGTCGACTTCCCAGCATCCCTGGGGTATACAGATGGAGACTGCATCTTTTGTTAGTTGAGGGCAGAGGCCAGCAGCACTTGGCCCTGTTGCCAGCCTTTCTGCTGAGTTGCTGGCATCATTCTGAGGTGCCATCTGCTGCTGGGAAGGGAAGCCGGCTGCTTCACCTCCCTTACCCTCATCTGGTTGCTGGGACGACATGTCTCTGGTCTCCAAGGTGCATGGATCCTTGCTGGGGAGGAAAGACCACCACCTTCTCACCCTGGGCCCCTGGAACTGCCACAAGTGTAGGGCAGAGGTCTTGGACCCTCTGTCCAGTTGTCAGCGCTTCAGCTGCAGAAGTTTATGTTAACTCCACAGATGCTGTTGGCAGGAAATGCCATGTTCCTCTCAGTGTTGTGGGAGAAATGCAGACTACCTCTTCTTTCCGGGAGGCTGAAGCTGCTGTTGGTGCACTTCAGCTTTGGAGACGTCAATCTCCGGATTGAGATTGGTGTTTGCGCCTCAAATTTACTAAATCAATAAAGTGCTAGTGCAATAATCAATACATAAAAATAAAGCTATAAAATGCTGGGTGCTAAAGTGCCAAGTAAAAAGTGAAACATATAATGTTTCTATAAACAATAAACATCCATAATCAATGATTGCAGCTTGAAACCGATCATATAAATCAATAAAAAATATTTGCTAATGAGTTGAAATACTGACGTCACCTCCATTCCCCGTCCATCCAGGAAGCGACGGGTAGTGATCGAGAGAGCCGGCCGGCTCGTTTGTTATTCACATGCCTTAAATTTCACATCTGAAATGTAAGTGTAATGTATTACAAGGTTTACAATAAAAAGCCATACAGTATTATGCTATGGACGTGTATTTTTTCTCATCATAAACGAGCATTGGTGGAAATAAGGAAGGACCCAGGAGGGATCCATAAGTTTACCCTGAGTGTGCCATTCGGAACATCCGGGATAGAGACCCTGGCAGGGTGATAAAGCCACAGGCCTTTCTGATCTCTTTGAAAAAGAGATCAGATCAGCTGGTAAGCTGCAGTCATTTTACTGGTGGAGGATCTTTTTTCTTTGACCTATCTGGTGTATCCCATCACGTTCTCTGAGGGTGTTGAGTGCGAATGTCACCACTGAAGCACAACAGCAGTTTTTACCATCCATTGTGGACTTTATGCATGCTATCTTATCAATAATTAATCACCAATTTTGAATGTTATTATATGATTTTCCATGATATCACATACATTGAACCCAGGTTTCAGTTACCTTTATATACACACCTGTGTATATATGATTTGTTTCAGTCTACCTTTATTTTTTATGGTGATTCATTTTGTGGGATATTGTTTGAATATAATATATGACATCAGAGTTTATTGATCATGATCAGTATTACTATTTTATTTGATTCATCACGTGGTTTAATTCTTAGCACAGCTATCTTTTTCTATCTCTTTTTCTAAATACCGTATTTATCGGCTTATAACACGCACCGGCGTATAACACGCACCCCAAGTTTAGGAGGGCATTTTAAGGAAAAAAAAAGTTTTAGGAGGGAAGTTTAGGGAAAAAAAAAAAACTTACATTTAAGCGTCATTTGCAGCTTGCCCAGCGTCATTTGCAGCTTGCCCAGCATCATTTGCAGCCTTGCCCAGTGTCATTGTAGCTTGCCCAGTGTCATTGCAGCTTGCCCAGTGTCATTGTAGCTTGCCCAGTGTCATTGTAGCTTGCCCAGCGTCATTTGCAGCCTTGCCCAGCGTCATTTGCAGCCTTGCCCAGTGTCATTGTAGCTTGCCCAGTGTCATTGTAGTTTGCCCAGCGTCATTGCAGCCTTGCCCAGCATCATTTGCAGCCTTGCCCAGCGTCATTGTAGCTTGTCCAGTGTCATTGCAGCTTGCCCAGTGTCATTGTAGCTTGCCCAGCGTCATTGTAGCTTGCCCAGCGTCATTGCAGCCTTGCCCAGCATCATTTGCAGCCTTGCCCAGTGTCATTGTAGCTTGCCCAGTGTCATTGTAGCTTGCCCAGCGTCATTGCAGCCTTGCCCAGCATCATTTGCAGCCTTGCCCAGTGTCATTGTAGCTTGCCCAGTGTCATTGTAGCTTGCCAGCGTCATTTGCAGTCTTGTCCGGGTTTAAATTTCCCGCCGCCAAGACTCTTTGTCGCGTGCGCCGCTGAAAAAGACTGAAGCGCGGCCGAAAAAGACCGAAGCGCCCCCGGAAAAGGCCGAGCCGACTGTCCGGCTCCGCTTGTGGTCCCGCCTCCCTGCTGTTTCCGGAGCGAGCGCAGGGAGGCGGGACTACTAGCAGAGCCGAACAGTCTGCTCGGTCTATTCCGGCCCCGCTTCGTTTTTTTCCGGCCGCGATTCGGTCTTTTTCGGCAGCGCTCGCTATTGTTCGACAGCGCTTGCCATTTTTGTCACTTTTTTTGGGGGGGTATCGGCGTATAACACGCACCCACGACTTTCCCCCGATTTTAAGGGGGAAAAGGTGCGTGTTATACGCCGATAAATACGGTATACAAATACAAAGAATAAAAAGTCCAATGTGCACTAAAAATGGGTAATAAATCCCTCCACAGTGAATGAACAAAACAGCCGGTGCCTGGCCAATCCTCTGTGGTAACACCTGTGTGTGTACAAGCCCCTCACCTTACTGCTGTAAGGTTACAGCATATCTGAATCACAAGCAGCGGTCCTCAGGGTATCCCTCTTTGGTGTTTACAGAGATGGATCCTAATACAACCTTCTTCACTAGTATGCTTGGTATGGGGAGCTCTATTCGGGCTCTAATGCGGCGTACACACGGTCCGATGGAAACAGTCCGATGGGAGCCTTTCATCGGATTTTCCGACCGTGTGTATGCCCAATGGTCTTTTTCTGTCGGAATTTCCGACGGACTTTGAATTGAGAACCTGTTCTCAATTTTTCCAACGGAAAACCTTTCTATCGGATTTTCCGATCGTGTTTATGCAATTCCGACACGCAAAATTCCGACGCATGCTCGGAAACAATTCGACGCATGCTCGGAAGCATTGAACTTCCCTTTTATAGTGCTGTCGAACGTGTTTTATGCCGCTGTGTTATTGACCGTCGGAATTTGGTGTGATCGTGTGTAGGCAACACAGCTTGAGCGGAATTCCGTCGGAAAAACCGTCAGAGTTTTTTCCGATGAGAATTCCGATTGCGTGTACGCGGCATTACTGAACTCTATACAAGCTTTCGCCTTCACCAGAACTCATCACCCAGGCCTGTAGTAGGGAAAATCAATTTAACCTCCCTGGCGGTATGATTCTTTCTGGTTTTAGGTGCTGAAAGCGGTACAATTATTTTGCAGGGAAATTTGGTGTTTTATATTGTAGACCTGCAATTCTTAGGAATAACTCACTTAAATCTGTCCAAACCAGAGTCTAGTAGACATCCCGGGTATGATAAACACAAAATCATAAATTAAAATATAATAAATAACTACAAAAATTATTAAATAATTTAATCAAATCAAAAACACTGAAATTTGCTCAGTTGCAGAATTGTCGCTGTCATTAGATTTAGTGTTTGATGACGAATTTCTCCACAAATCGCTATCGCTCAATTCTGCAAGTGATTCTAATTTATTATCGGTGTTTTCTAGCAGGTCTAAAATCACTTTTGACATAAAGGGACACTTTTTGGTTGCTATGGACAATCTCCAGTTTCCAGGCAGAAAAAAAATATATTTATTATATAAAATGACATGCAGGGCACTGGGCAGACCACTAGGGACAAAGGGGTGTATATTTTTTTTTCTACAGTACTGTAATCTGTAAGATTACAGTACTGTATGTGTATTGTGTTTTTTAAACTTTTTAGAATTTGGCGCCGATCTCCGCTCCCGTGCGTCTTAACGTCGCAGGGAACGGAGATCAGCGGCACTCGGGCACTGTGTAAATCGAGCGAGCAGACAGCTCGCACACACAGCGGGGAGACATCGCAGGATCCAGGGGACAAGGTAAGTAACTTCCCCCTGTATCCTGCAATGCAACTTCCCCCTGTATCCTGCTGGCTCGGGGGTTACCGCTTTTGGTACTGAAGTTCCCGCCCCGAGCCAGACTTGGGATTACCGTCAGGGGGGGTTAAGCCCTGGTTCACATTGATGCTACTTTGAAATTGTGCTACTTCACTTAACCGCTTCAAGACCAGCGCACGCCGATATACATCGGCAGAATGGCACTGGTGGGCAAAAGGGGCGTACAGGTACGTCTCCTTTAAGAAGCGGTCTCCGTGACCGTGACCGCGGGTCCCGTGGACTCGGAGAGGTAGAACAGGTAGATGCTTTTGTAAACAAAAAATAAAGTATTTCCCTGTTCTGCCTAGTGACAGGACAGAAATCACTGCTCTCTGTCATCAAGAGCAGTGATCGCGGTCATGTGTTTTGTAGCCCCTCCCCCCCACAGTTTGAATCACTCCCTAGGACACACTTAACCCCTTCACGGCCCCCTAGTGGTTCACCCCTTCACTGCCAGTGTGATTTACACAGTAATCAATTCCTTTTATATAGCACTGATTGCTGTATAAATGACAATGGTCCCAAAATAGTGTCAAAAGTGTCTGATCTGTCCACCATAATGTCGCCATCCCGATAAAAATCGCAGATCGCCGCCATTAGTAATAAAAAAAATAAAAATAATAAAAATGACATAAATCTATCCCCTATTTTGTAGATGCTATAAATTTTGCCTAAACCAAAAATATGTAGAAGAATACATATCGGCCTAAACTGAGGAAAAAAAATGTTTTTTAAATATTTTTGGGGGATATTTATTATAGCAAAAAGTAAAAAATATTGCGTTTTTTTTTCAAAACTGTCACTCTTTTTTTGTTTATAGCGCAAAATTTAAAACCGCAGAGGCATTCAAATACCACCAAAAGAAAGCTCTATTTGTGGTAAAAAAAGGACGTACATTTTGTTTGGGTACAACGTTGCACGTCCACGCAATTGTCAGTTAAAGCGACGCAGTGCCGAATCAGGAAGAGGGTAAATCCTTCTAGGGCTGAAGTGGTTAAAGTAGCACGATTTCAAAGTAGCATGTCAGCGCAATTTCAGGTGCTACTTGGCTGACATCTGTGCCACTTCATGCACAGATGTCAATTGAGGTTGCACCCGAAATTGCTAAAAGTAGTGCAGGAACTACTTTTGCAAATCAGTGCAGCGTCGCAGTCGGTATTGCACTGATTAGAATGGTGCCATTGCCGGCAATAGGCTGCAACCTGTCATGCGTTTTGACCTGCCAAATCGCATGACAAATAACTCCAATGTGAACAAGGGCTAAATGTCATTTTTTTTTCTTTATGTAGCACCCTTTACCTTAGATAGGTAGGTGCTAGTGTAGGTTTTTATGTAAGCTACCAGCGCAGGTAAATTTAAGCAGGCCTATGCTGTGAGCTAGGTCTGTTTGTTTTGATCTGGGGGCAGCGGAGTGGTTTAGTATAGCAGTAGGTGACTGACATGTACTTCAGCTCTTGGGTGCCTCCTCTGTTTCCAGGGAGAATGTTCTGGAAAAGGGGCAGAGCAGAGAGCTAGAGTGATATGGGGTGCATGTGAGGAGCTCTGACCAATCCCCAACTAGGATTGGCAGGGGCAAGCCTCCTACATATACCCATGGTCAGCCTGCTGGGGGGGAGTTGTTGGCTGGGTGAACTGGATGATGGAGTGTTAAGAATGTTGTGTCTGAGGGAACCCCCCTTCTGGGGGGGGGTGTACCTCAGGCGGGGAATTTCGGGAGCTGGGAGGGAGCCTCTCCTTACACGGTCATAGAGAGGTGTCCTGGAACAGGCGCTGGAGGAGAAAGTTGGTCCGCACGTCGGTGTAAAGTCATTCAGGAAGGATCCAGGGCAGGTGTCGGTGAGTGAAAAACACAGTGGAATGATCTGGAAGAGACATGCCAGAGGAGCTGGATGTAGAACCAGAGGTAGAGACTGTGGGAGTTTTGTGTTGTTGCTATAGCCAGGAGGGCGGGCAGGATTTGCAAGTCGGGCTTGCTGGGATCAGTAGTCCATCTACATTTATTCTTCTCAAGTAAATCGATTGCTGCCACAAAGGGGTACTGCAGGCCCCAGCCTACAAAGGGCCAACAAGTAAGGAAACTGGGACTTATTCAGAGTGAGGCCTAGTCATGTTCTGATGGTGTTACAGGATTACTAAAATTAGAAAGTGAAGTAGCATACTGGAGGAAGTGAGCTGGAAGAAGTGTTCTGAGGTAAAAATCGGTCAAGTTTGATGCAGTTACTCTATTCTACAAAGAAGTGTGATGCAGTTACTCTATTCTACAAAGTAGTAATTTATCCTATGGGCATCCCACGTCCCTTTTCCCAACTTTGTTCAATCCCTTAATAAAAACAACAAAAACAAGCAAGCAAGGTTCTATACACTGTATACACTGTATAGATGTGCCACTTTAAAGGCAGACCAAGGGGACCCCCCCCCCCCCGGCACTATATTTTTTAAATAAAAAATTCCCTTTAAGCTCCTTTAACCACTTCAATACAGGGCACTTATACACCTTCCTGCCCAGGACAATTTTGAGCTTTCTGCGCTGTCACACCTTGAATGACAATTGCGCGGTCATACAACACTGTACCCAAACTAAATTTTTATCATTTTGTTCCCACAAATAGAGCTTTCTTTTGGTGGTATTTGATCACCCCTGCGGTTTTTATTTTTTGCTAAACAAATAAAAAAAGACCGAAAATTTTGAAAAAAATAAAAGGTTTGCTTTTGTTTTTTTGTTTCTGTTATAAAATTTTGTAAATAAGTAAGTTTTCTCTTTCACTGATGGGCACTGATAAGGTGGCACTAACAGGCACTGATAAGGTGGCACAGAGTAGGTGGCACCAAAGAGTGGGCACTGATGGGCACCGACAATGGGCACTGGTAGGCGGCACTGATGGGTGGCACTGATATGCAGCACTGATGGGCATTGATAGGCGGCACTGGTGGGCACTCATGTGTGGCACAAGTGGGCACTGGTGGGCACTGATGGGCGACACTGATGGGCACTAAAGGGCTGAAAAGATGGATACTTATGGGTGGCACTGATAGGCGGCACTGCTGGACACTGATGGACATTGATACGTGGCACTGATGGGCACTGATACACGGCATTGATGGGCATCCCTGGTGTCACTGGCAGTGGTAGGCATTGTCAGTGGGCACTGATTGGCAGCTGCCTGGGCATTGATTGGCAGCTGCCTGGGCACATATGTGCATTTCCCTGGGGGTCTAGGGGGGGCATACCTGGTGGTCCAGTGTGGATGGCCATCCTGGTGGTCCTGGGCGGGATCCGAGGAGGGGCTGCGCTAATAAACAATCAGCACAGACACCCCCCTGTCAGGAGAGCCGCCGATCGGCTCTCCTCTACTCGCGTCTGTCAGATGCGAGTGAGGAAAAGCCAATTACCGGCTCTTCCTATTTACATTGCGATCAGCCGTGATTGGACATGGCTGATTACGTGGTAAAGAGTCTCCTTCAGAGACCCTTTACCTAGATCGGTGTTGCGGGGTGTCAGACTGACACCCCGCAACAACGATCGCCGCAATGTTTTTTGTATTGATACATGTTATTTTTTTTTGTATTGATACATGTTCCTCAGGGCCCATACCCTTTTTTTATGTATAACTTTTATATATAACTTGCAAATAAGCATTAAAAATGGGGACTTTGATTTTTCTTGTTCCGGCCCCATAGGCTTCAATGGGATTACATTTTTTACTTTTGCTATAATAAATATCCCAATTTTTTTTTTTAAATAAACTAATTTCTTCCTCAGTTTAAGCCGATATATATTCTTCTACATATTTTTGGTAAAAAAAAAAAAATTGCAAAAAGCATATATTGATTGGTTTGCGTTAAAGTTATATGGTCTACAAAATAGGGGATAGATTTATGGCATTTTTATTATTTTTTTTTTTTTTTACTAGTAATGGCCGTGCCAGACACGCACATCGGCGGCCGGTCGGCAAGAGGTTAAAGCAGAATTAAACCCTTCTTTCCTTTACAATCAAGGAAGCTGCCATCTTATCTTTTTGGTCTGCAGTTGCCATGGTGCTACAAATATGATTAGTTATGATACCAGCTATTTGATGACTTGACAGTTTAGTTGAGAGAATATGCAGCTTGACAGTTATCATTCACAGCATGCCTTGAATGTCACTGTCTTGGAAAACAGTTAAATTGATGGGTTTAGCTCCACTTTAAAGTATAAGGCCCTTTCATACATGTGGACCATTCTTTTTATTAGTTTAGTCACTTTTTTCAAAGAAAAATATATGAAGTTTACATCAGTTCTTCATCCGTTTTTCATCTATTTTCACATCAGTTTTTTACATCTGCCAGGTAGAGTCCTTCACAACTTGAGTCCTGAAGCCATTCTTTCATGCAAAAGTGGATGCTTTGTCCGTCTACATTCGTTTTTCGTCCGGTCCGTTTTATTAGTAGTAGAAAAATAGGGCTTTGATGTCCGTTTTTCATCCATCAACGGATGGATGAAAAACAGACAAACGGTCCACATGTGTGAAAGGGGCCTAAGTGTGGCCAGGCTATAAACACTGTAATATTTATGTATTCTTAACAAGCAGCACAAGAGTTGAAAAAAAAAAGTGTTGACTGACCTCTGTAGCTGCAAGCATTCTGAAACAATTCACTCAAAGCTCACAACAAAAGCAATGAAGTGTTTATCCAACAAGCTCATCTCTATGTTACCCCCCCCAGCGGTTAGAAGTCAGCAAGGATATTTTCAGAAGAAAGACTGAGTTCTACCCAGTGCCGCACAGTGAAGATTGCTGGTATTGGGAGAAACTATTTAATGCAGAATACGGCACTAAGGGGGTGGGAGAGTTTTTCATAGGAGAAGTTCAGTTTTTGGTGTGGAGTAAAATTATTACTTTTCATGAATCAGGCCCTTTGAGGGTTTTTTCACAGCAAGAGTAAAGGGCCGTACACATAGGCCGATATCACCCGATCTCCCATAGGGGAGAGCGGCGCTCTGACAGGTCCGTCCCTGCGCAGTGTGCAGAGACGGACCTGTCATCTTCCTGCTCAGCGGAGATCGCTCCGGCGATCCCCGCTGAGCAAGCGGCTATCCACGGGGCGGATCTGCACTGATCCGCCCCGTGTGAAAGAGCCCTTACAAAATCTGTAGGGGATCAAATAATTATTTTCCCCATTGTAAGTGATATTTGTTGGGTAAGGTTTTTTTTTGTTGATGATATAAAGGTGTGTAATAGGCTTTATATCCATGGAGGTGTCTGTAATGTGGAACAAGATTGACATTGCTGGAAGATTGGTCAAAGCCGTGGAAAGTTCAGTTCAATAGATAAAATAGAAGGAGACCAGATAGAGACGGGTAACAAAAATGGTAAAAGGTCTGGGGGATAAAACATATCGCTAGAGACTTCAGGAACTTAATATGGACAGTCTGGAGGAAAGAAGGGAAAGGGGTGACACGATTGAAACGTTTAAATATATCAAGAGGGTGAATAAGGAGGGTGGTTTTTCCATATGAAACAAAAATCAAGAACGTGGGCACATAACCTCAAACTAATTGTAGGAAAGTTCAAAACTAATTTTAGAATGTATTATTTTACTGAAAGAGTAGTTGATGCTTGGAATAAACTTCCAGCAGAGGTAGTGAGACGGTGAACAGTAAATGGCTTCAAACATGCTTGGAACTAACATAGGTCTATACTCAGACAAAAAAAAAAAAAAACATTAAAAAAAAATGGGCAGACTCGATTGGCTACTCTGTCTTTCTGCCGTCACTTTTCTATGTTTCTTCGTTTCTAACAGCAATAAAAACCTGACAGGTGTCCTAATCCCTCACCACTTTTTCAAAAAAGTTTTCCCTTTGTTATAATATAAAGTTCATGTTGAGCCAAAACTTTCTTTTTTAGTTTTGGATAGATTGAGAAAGATTGAAATCCCTGTTCGGGATTTTCCTTCACTTCCTATCCTGGTGCCAACAGTTTTACCAGGCAGCAATTAGGAGAAAACCCTCAACAGCAACATAGACTGAAATAAAAAGGCTTCTTGTAGAGTAATAGAAGGCTTGAATCCTCTGTTAGCATTTATTGTCTGTGTTGCTGTTGCAGATTTCCTCTTTTGAGACCTGTCTCTCCTGGGCAGTGAGAAGGGAAATTTTAACAGCATTCTAGATAATAGTTAAAATCCAACAAAGGTTCAAATCCTGTCTCATTTTAACCTAACTTTTGGATGAACGTACAATTTAATCCCCAAACTTCATATAGTAGTATATATAGAAACGATCCAACATATTGTGTGTGTGTGTGTGTATGTATATGTATATATATATATATATATATATATATTAGTATACAATAGAGAAATGTTATTATATTGGTTTACAAAAGAAATGTGTCATGGATAGTCATAATACTGTAATGTGCCCAATTGCAGGAGACGTTACAGAAGACTGAAATACAACAGAGTCCAGTTTGGGGCTGTCCTGTTAATCTCCAGAATTCCTTCCATACACAGGCGCATCTGCCAGGTGAGTCAAGCAGTCATCCTATATCTGCAAGGGACACCTCCTATCTTTCTAGTACGTCACTCTCCTGCCATATAAACATATTTTTTCCACTCAACTTAATTGCAGCACAGTTCATTCCTGTATTCTATGTTCTTCTTAATATACACCCAGTTGAGTAATCATTATTTTTCCTTCTTTCCTGCTCTGGGATCTATGATGTACCAAAGTCCATATGAAATAGTCTTAAGCAGTTACTGCTTCTCTGGAGTCCTTGTATCCTCTCTCTCGCCTGATTTCTTTCCCTCCATTTGGACTTTGCCCTTTCCTGCCCTCTGGGTGTGCCACTTAGTATCACACAGCTACAAGCAATACATGACAGTGGTTGCAGAGGGGCTCCCTTTCAGCGGAGACAACAGATAGGTATCTTTCTAGAATATGTGTGGCCAGCCTTCTATGTGTGTGTTGTGATTGCATGAGATATATTGTGGGACTGGTGGAAATGAGGAGGATTTGTGTCTGGTAAGGTAGACATTGTCTTCTAGTATTAGAATGTACATCTTATTTTATGTATCAGATTGTATGTACCTTGTATGCTTTATAAGACCTTTGTCTAAGATATATATATATATGATAGTTCTTTGACTGCTTGATCATTTTATGTTTGTACATCTAGGACATGTATCTTTATTTGTACACCTTTCCGCTTTTATGTATTCAGTGTGTCATCATTTCCCTGCCAGCAATAATCAGTACATTAATTATGGCTTTTGTTTGATGAAGGTGAAGGGAACGAGTCAAGAGTCCCTGTCCAGTATGGTAAGCACTTCTTTTTTTTTTTTTAAGTTTAAGGCAGAACGTTTTTTTTCAGTAAACTAATGACTTGGACTTGCCAAGAGATTATAATAAAACAAAAGAGAAAGCTTTACAGACCAAATGGCTGAACACTTAGGGGTCTATTAAGAAATGTTTTCACACAAGATTCACACAACCGCATCCAGAATTCACACATTTTTTGTATTGAAGTCAACTGAAAAAATGTGTGAAAAGAAGATGCCTTAACGTGGACCTGTAAAGAATAACACCCTGCCCACCATGTTTCCATAACCTGGGCTTTAACATCCAGCCGCCATATCTGTCTACCGTGGCCTAGGCTTGTGTGCTGAGCACATTGATCAAGCTGTCATTGATAACTAACAGTTATGGCGTCTGATATGGAGCCAGTGAAATGGCTCCTGATCATGTGACCATTGGGAAAGCAAATCACAGTGGTTCCATAAAGAAAATCTGTCACATTACCCATTCAGTACAGTGACAGGTTGTGTTGTTGACCCACCTCTTCACCCACTGATACACACCTTAGAAATACTCTGCCACCACTCTTTACCAGAGTTTCCAGATATGGGTACATGCAGGGGTCAAGCCCTGGGGAAAAAAGTGTGGGAACTCCCACCCAAGATCCACTCCACCACCAAAAAAATAAAAAATGATACGCTCATATGAACGAACGCTTCAAAAGTGGTATTTTTCATCCAATTTTCGTATTGTGTGTATGAAGCTTAACTGTTAGTACATAAAAAAAAACAATACTCGATAAACATAAATACAGTAATTCTCTGAATAATCAGCATTCATTCAATTGTGCTTCCATGCAAATGTGAACATCATGTTCTGATCTTTATTGGGGAATTTTATTTTGTATATAGAGTGTTTATGTGGTGAGTTTACACTTTTCATTGAACAGAGTTTGGATAACACAGGGTTAAAAGGAAAGGTCATGTTCCTGCTTAGGAGATGTATGTTAGCTTGGGGGGCTGCAGGGCTCCAACACACACTCGCTGCTATTCCAATCCTTCACATATTTCCACATAAACTTCCCTCCTGGCATTAAACTTTGCCAGGTATTGTGCTCAGTTTACCACCCCAAACTGATGTTCCTCCCTCAGCTCACCTCTCTCCCTGCATGTCCTGTGAGCAGAATAGCTGTGCTCCTCCTCTGGGTTCTCTCATCATATGGCACTGAAGATAGAGGAGGGGGGGATTCAGCGGGACACACAGAGCAAGTATGCAGGAGACTGGGGGGGGGGGTGAGGAGACAGAAAATCAGGAGGGGCTGGTGGGGAGGAGCGCATCACGAGAGGTCTGACTAAATACAATCTCTTAGCAGCAGGGACCTGATCTACCCGTCAGCTAGCTGTGATTGACAGGTAGATTGAAGCGGAAGCTGTCATGGGGCCCCCTACTGGCAATGCCTGAATGGTCAGTCCACCCCTGGTGTGCGTCACTTACTATTGCGAGCTGTGTCAGCGGCTGCTGGTGTAGCCCCTTTCCACACAGCTCGCATACTTCAAAGTCTTGCAGGACACGGCTGCTAAAGGGAGTTCCTGTTGTGGAAAAAGTACTCCGTTCCCACAGGACTTGAGCCCTGGGTACATGTGACCTTCTCCCCTTGCTCTCTTAATGCAGAGTTCAAGTTTAGCAGCCAATTGCCAAGCTCAAACACTGTCTCATGATGGTCATTAAATTGTGTAAACTCTGACACAGAGCTTAGACAGGCTTTAGGCCCCGGAGAAACAAAGCAGCAGGGGAGCATAGGGAAGTTGACTGTCAGTGGGCAAGGGGGTTTGCTATAATGAATGGGCAAAAATATAGACTTCCTCCAAGGGCCAATTCTAACCACCTATTTTTTTATATACTGTGTACAGAATACTTTATTAATCCCAAAGGGAAATTGGAAAATTGTTACAACAAAGGCACACTTAACAAGGCAATATAAGATCACAACAATAGACTGAACAAGATGCAAAAACACAACAAAATTACCAATAACAGCCATTAACACCAAATAAGAAAATTTAAAATACACTACAAATAAAACCACCATACAATTAAAATACAACATAGAATAAATAAAACAGGCAAACTACCAAATACAAATAATACACCACATTTTCTAACACCACCCCAGATAATAACCAACACAATGCCAACGTACTATAAAAAACAACACAAAATCCGGATCATAGACAACCAGAATTAAATCTTCACCTCCAGCCCTCACATAAAAGAATTATATATCTTGATCTTCACAGGCAAAAAAGATTTCACGTGGCGCTCTATGGTGCATTGTGGGTGTAACAATCTGTCACTGATGGTACTCCGCAGACTGACCAGCGTATTGTGGAGTGGGTGGGAGGAGTTGTCCAAGATAGAACATAACTTGAACAACATTCTCCTCTCCAACTAAAAGACTCCAATACCAATCCAACAACATCACTGGCCTTGCAAATCAGTTTGTTGAGTCTGTTGGTGTTGGACACCCTAAGTCTGCTTACCCAGCATGACACGCATGCATACAGGAGAGCACTGGACACCACAGACTCATAAAACATCTTCAGCATCGTCCGGCAGATGTTAAAGGACCTCAGTCTCCTCAAAAAGTAGAGGCGGCTCTGGCCCTTCCTATAGAGCACCTCAGTGTACTTGCTCCAGTCCAGCTTACTATCTATATGTACCCCCAGATACTTGTAACTCTCTATTACCTCCACATCCACTACTCGGATAGAGATTGGGGTCACTGGTGGTTTCCTCTTTCTGAAATCCACAACCAGCTCCTTTGTCTTTGTCACATTTAGATACAGATGATTAACCTCACACCATGTGACAAAGTTCTCCACCACAGTCCTATACTCAGTCTCTTCCCCATCCCTGATACATCCCACTACCGCAGTCATCAGAAAACTTCTTACATACTGTAATCTTCCTGTCAGGTAGTCTACAATCCATGACACAAGGGTAACATAAACCTGTATTGCTGCTAGCTTCTCGCCCAAAGATCCAGCCTGATAGTATCAAAAAGAAAGGAGAAGTAAAAAAAAATGCCCCTCACAGTTCTTGCTGACTTATCCAAGTGTGCATACATGCGATTTACCATGAAAATGATAGCATCCTCAACCCCCAGTCTTGGCTGGTATGCAAACTGCAAAGGGTCTAAACATTTACTAACCATGGGTCGTAACTGATATAAAACAAGTCTCTCCAATGTGTTCATGATGTGGGAGGTCAAAGCCACTGGTCTATAATCTTTGGAGCCACACGAACGTAGTATCTTTGGCACAGCGACAAGACAGGATGTCTTCCACAACACAGGGACCTTTCGTAGACTCAAGCTCAAGTTAAAGACCCGTTGAAGAACACTCCCCAGCTGATCTGCACATTTTGGTTAGAGTGGACAACAGCTAAAGGGCTCTTTCACACGGACGGTCCGTATGTCTGTTTTTCATCCATCCGTTTTCGGATGAAAAACGGACATACATGTATCCCTATGGGATAGCAGGTGTCAGCGGATGAGCATCCGCTGACACCTGATCTCGTCCGTGGCCGCTATGGTCCGTTTCTGCAGACGGAGGAAAACCCTATTTTTTCATCCGTCTGCAGAGCGGATCGGATGACGACGGACTCTACGGTCCATCGTCACCCGATCCCCCATAGGGGAGAGCGGCGCTGTGACAGGTCCGTCCCTGCACAGAGTGCAGAGACAGACCTGTCATCTTCCTGCTCAGCGGAGATCGCTCCGGCGATCCCCGCTGAGCAAGCGGGGATATCCATGTGAAAGAGCCCAAAGCTTCTGTCTGGATTGTTTTGCTGTTTCTGTCCATGTTGGAGAGGTTTCCCCCTCACTATTGGCCCTCCCAAATACTTACCTGAGCCTGATCTCGATCCAGCACTGTGCCCAAGAGCAGTGTGCGCGGCTCTCTCCTCACTGCACTCAGTGAGAGCAGCAGGAGCCACATGTTTGTTATGGAAAAAAAAAAAAAAAAAAACTTTACAATCACTGAATTACTTTAACTCCTAAAACGCAAATAGGATTAAAGTAAAACGAAAATATAACTTGATCCTGTCATAGCAGGTGTGAGGGCTATGAGGAACCATTCATCATGTAAGATAGAGAGGGTATACAAATCATCATGAATCATGAAATTATGAGTTTGCTGTGTTTTTGCTATGTATATTTTATCACATATGATATGGTCATATATTAGTTATACTACATACAGTGCCTTGAAAAAGTATTCATACCCCTTGAAATTTTCCAGATTTTGTCATGTTACAACCAGAAACGTAAATGTATTTTATTGTGATCGTATGTGATAAACCAGTAGAAGAAAATGATAAATGATTTTCAATATTTTTTACAAATAAATATGTGAAAAGTGTGGGGTGCATTTGTATTCAGCCCCCCTGAGTCAATACTTTGTAGAACCACCTTTTGCTGCAATTACAGCTGCAAGTGTTTTTTGGGATGTCTCTACCAGCTTTGTACATCTAGAGATTGACATATTTTGCCCATTCTTCTGTGCAAAATAGCTCAAGCTCTGTCAGATTGGGTGGAGAGCGTCTGTGAACAGCAATTTTCTAAGTCTTGCCACAGATTCTCAATTGATTTTAGGTCTGGACTTTGACTGGGCCATTCTAACACATGAATATGCTTTGATCTAAATCATTCCATTGTAGCTCTGGCTGTATGTTTAGGGTTGTTGTCCTGCTGTCCTGAACCTCCGCCCCAGTCTCAAGTCTTTTGCAGACTATAACAAGTTTTCTTCTAAGATTGCCTTTTATTTGTCTCCATCCATCTCCCCATCAACACTGACCAGCTTCCCTGTCTCTGCTGAAGAAAAGCATCCCCACAACATGATGCTGCCACCACCATGTTTCATGGTGAGTTCAGGGTGATGTACAGTGTTAGTTTTCCGCCACACATAGCGTTTTGCTTTTAGGCCAAAAAGTTACATTTTGGTCTCATCTGACCAGAGCACCTTCTTCCACATGTTTGCTGTGTCCCCCACATGGCTTCTCGCAAACTGCAAATGGGAAATGTGGACAGATTCTCCCACCTGAGCTTTGGATCTCTGCAGCCCCTGCAGTGTTACCATGGGCCTCTTGGCTGCTTCTATGATTAAGGCTCTCCCTGTCCGTTTAGGTGGACGGCCATGTCTTGGTAGGTTTGCAGTTGTGCCATACTCTTTCCATTTTCGGATGATGGATTGAACAGTGCTCCGTGAGATGTTCAAAGCTTGGGATATTTTTTTATAACCTAACCCTGCTTTAAACTTCTCCACAACTTTATGCCTGACCTGTCTGGTGTGTTCCTTGGCCTTCATGATGCTGTTTGTTCACTAAGGTTCTATAACAGACCTCCGAGGGCTTCACAGAACAGCTGTATTTATACTGAGATTAATTTACACACAGGTGGACTCTATTAATTAGGTGACTTCTGAGGGCAATTGGTTCCACTAGACTTTAGTTAGGGGTATAAGAATAAAGGGGGTTGAATACAAATGCACACCACACTTTTCAGATATTTTAAAAACCATTTATTATTTACCTTCCACTTCACAATTATGTGCCACTTTTTGTTGGTCTATTACATAAAATCCCAATAAAATACATTTACATTTTTGATTGTAACATGATAAAATGTGGAAAATTTCAAGGGGTATGAATACATTTTCAAGGCAGTGTATATGCCTATGACATGTGCTCCTACCCTTATGCCATTCTAATGATCTGGAATGTAGAAGTGAAATTTGTCGGAAGTACAAATAAACTTGAACCTAGAATATCTGCAGGTAACCAATCCCACTTTTATGGTTGCTGTAAATGTCAAATGCTCATAAGTACAGTATTAGTGGAGCTTCACATTTAAGTCCCTATTATGTCCATAATTACTGTATTACAGTATCAAATAGGTAAATAGTAGAGGCATTGTCCCTACAGAATTAAACAATATTTGTCGTACCTATCAGTCTGCGCCTTATTTAGTGGTGCTTTACTGAAACATATTTACAAACTGCAAATATACCAGGTAAGCCATAAAGCTGTAAATAGTTTACAGTATAGCGTGTAACACTGCGAAGCACTTGCAATATTTAATTAATGGCAAGGTCATAGCTAAGCATGTACTGTAGACACAAGAGTCTACAGTAAAGGGAAAATATGGTGTTTTTTAAGTTGATACATATTTTAGTAACATGTACTTTTCAAAATAATTTGATGGGATTTATGGGATCCCCATAATAACAAAGTGAAAACAGAATTTCAGAAATGTTTGCAAATGAATGAAAAAGGAAAAAACTGAAATAGCACATTGGAATGAGTATTCAGACCCTTTGCAACAACATTTGAAATTTAGCTCAGGTGCCTCCCATTTCTCTTGATTGTTGCTAAGATGTTTCTACGCATTGATTGGAGTCCACCTGTCGTGTGTTACATAAATGAATTGGACATGATTTGGAAAGGCGCACACCTCTCTATAATGCCCCTTTCACACATGCAGACCATTTATTTAATCAATTCAGCCACTTTTTTCCACAAAAAAAACGTATGAGGTTTACATCATCCATTACATCCATTTTTCATAATTTTTTTTTACATCTGGCAGCTAGAGTCCTTAACCACTTTTACATACGTTTTTCGTCCAATCCATTTTTTAAGAGAAGAAAAATAGGGCTTTGATCCGTTCCAAAAAACAGTTGTTGACCGAAGCGGATGTAAACGGATGATCATCCATTTACATCCGTTTTTCCATTGTGATGCATTGATGTCAGTTTTTCATCCATCAACGGATGGATGAAAACAGACAAATGGTCTGCATGTGTGAAGGGGGCCTCAAGCCCTCGTTCACATTGGAGCGACCTGTCAAATCAAATAATTGCACCCTATTGTCAGCAATGCCACTGTTCAAATCGGTGCAACGCCGACTTCGCATCGATTTGAAAAAAAGTTCCAGCACTACTTTTGCCAATTTTGGGTGCAACTTGCATAGACATCTGTGCACGAAGCCGCACAGATGTCTTCAAAGTTGCACCCGGAATCGCACTGACATGCGGCTTTGAAATTCTGCAATTTTAGATGGAGTCACGCGATTTCAAAGCCGCATTCAATGTAAACAAGGGCAAAAGACCTCACAGTTGATAATGTATACTGTATCAGAACAAAAGCCATGAGATCAAAGTAACTATACCTGCAGAGCTCAGAGACAGGGTTATTGCAAGGCACAGATCTGGGGAAGGCTACGCAACATTTTCTGCTACACTGAAGGTTCCCAAGAGCAAATTGGCCTCCATAGTTCTCAAATAGAAGAAGTTTGGCACAACTAGGACTCTTGCAAGAGTTGGTCGCCCAGCCAAACTGACAATCAGGGGAGAAGGGCCTTAGTAAGAGAGGTGACCAAGAACTTGATGGTCACTCTTACTGAGCTCCAGAGATCCTCTGTGGAGATGGGACAGAGTTCCAATAGGAAAACCATCACTGCAGCTCTCCACCGATCTGTCGCTTTATGGCAGAATGGCTAGATGGAAGCCTCTCCTCAGTGCAAAACACATAAAAGCCACCTTGAAGATTACAAAAAAGCACCTGAAGGATTCTCAGGCTGTGAGGAACAAGATTTTCTGGTCTGATGAAACCAAGATTGAACTGTTCGGCCTCAATTCTAATGCCGCGTACACACGGTTGGGATTCTTGTCGGAAAAAGCTCTGATGGTTTTCCCGTTGGAATTCCGACGGAATTTCGCTCAAACTGTCTTGCCTACACACGGTCACACTATTAAAGGGAAGTTTAATACTTCCGAGCATGCGTCGAATTGTTTCCGAGCAGGCGTCGGAATTTTGCGTGTCGGAATTGCATACACACGATCGGAAAATCCGATAGAAAGGTTTTCCATCGGAAAAATTAAGAACAGGTTCTCAATCCAAAGTCCGTCAGAAATTCTGACAGAAAAAGACCGATGGGTCTTTGAAAAACTCCCATCGGACTGTTTACATCGGAAATTCCGACCGTGTGTACGTGGCATAAGGGTTATGTCTGGAGGAACCCGAGCATCGCTCATCACCTACCCAATACCATCCCAACAGTGAAGCATGGCAGAGGCAGCATTATGCTGTGTGGGTGTTTTTTTTATCAGGAGTGATTGGGAGACTGGTAAGGGTTGAGGGAAAGCTGAATGGAGCAAAGTACAGAGATATCCTCAATGAAGACCTGTTCCACAGGATACTGGATACTAATATTTATAGGTACAGTTGATCCAGGGAATATCTGATGGAGGGATCAGGAAGGAAGTTGTTCCCCACTGGAGCAAATTGGATCATGCTTTATTGGGGTATTTTTGCCTTCCTCTGGATCAAATGTGGGTATAGGATTTTTTTTAGTGTTTTGTTTTTTTTGTTGGTTGAAATAGATGGACTTGTGTCTTTTTTCAACCAGAATAATGCCTAGTACACACGAACCAAAGCAGAAAAAAATAATTGTTTTTGTGGAGTTTTTAGGAGTGATTTTTTTAAAAATTAAAATAACAAAGATGTTATACTTACCTGCTCTGTGCAGTGGTACAGTATTTCTCAGAGCGGCCCCTGATCCTCCTCTTATCTTGGTTCCTCCTCTTCTTTTTTTTGTCCCCTTAGCAAGCAGTTTTCTATGGGGACAACCGATGCATGCGCGGTCCTGACCTGTGTGTTTATGGAGCCGCGCTCCATAGACTTACACATCGGGACTTAGGCTGCCCCCCCCTCTTCCTCTTTACTGCATCTGATTGACAGCAGCAAATGGCTCCTGCCGCTGCTCGAATGCTGTGTAAAGAGAAAGAGAGGGCAGAATATATGCAGGCGTGCACAGCGCTGATCTCTTCTCCCCTCTCTTCCCCTTTACATGGGGGGGAGGGGCACAGGGAAAAAACGTTTTTAGGTTTAGTATTCCTTTAACAGCTTTTTTCAAGTGTTTTCTTTTTCTTTATGTACTATAAAAACTGTAATAAAAATCTGACGCTCCTAAAACGCTACTTCAAGCCGGCACAAATAAAAAACTATCAGCATTTTTTTATTCAGAGTTTTTTTGAGCTTATAAAGAACACTAGTGTGCATGGAGCCTCAGGCTAAAAAATGAAAAAATTGAAAAAGGGAGTCTAAATACTTTATGAATGCGTGTATCAGTTGTGAGGCTCAATTTACAAGGGGAAACCATGATTTGTCCTGAACTTTTATTCGACAAGACAGTGCAGGATGGCTTTGTACAGCAAGTCCAAAGTATAAAACAAAACATCCAGGCATTCTTATGCCGCGTACACACGGTCAGAATTTCCGACAACAAATGTTCGATGTGAGCTTGTTGTCGGAAATTCTGACCGTGTTTATGCTCCATCGCACACTTGCTGTCCGAATTTCCGACAACAAATGTTTGAGAGCTGGTTCTCAAATTTTCCGACAAAAAAAAAAAGTCAGACATACAAAAGTCCACGCATGCTCGGAATCAAGCAGAAGAGCCGCACTGGCTATTGAACTTAATTTTTCTCGGCTCACCGTACGTGTTGTACGTCACCGTGTTCTTGACGTTTGGAATTTTCGACAACATTTGTGTGACCGTGTGTATGCAAGACAAGTTTGAGTCAACATCCTTTGGAAAAAAATCCACCGTTTTGTTGTCGAAAATCCTATCGTGTGTACAGGGCATAAGGCTTCATGTACACACTGCCTACTTTGACCGCTGGCCACGGGAAAATGCAAAATTCAACCTAACCGCAGCAGCTCCTAAACTCTGGTAAAAGCCTATGTGTACATTAATACCATAGATGTGCACAGCCCATTGCATTACGGTGTGCACCCCAAAGCTCAAACACGCACACACATGATTGTGACGTGACAGGATCGCGTGGCAAACTGCTCCTTTTACCACTTTATAACAGCACTGTAGCCGAAAGCAGTGGCGTCTCCAGCTTTCATATTTAGGGGGGGCACATGGGGGGACAGGGACAAAAGTAGGGGGGCAACTATAAAATGCAATTTTACTACGATCCCCAGGGTGGCAGAAAACAAGAGATATATGTCACCAGCATACCAAGAAAATATAAGGGTCCAAAGCAGTGGGAGAACTATCAGGGTTGCAAAGGTTGTCTTGCCACTGGGCCTTGGTGTTCTGCCACTGTGGTGTTCCCCAGCCTCCTCTTGCTGCCCCTGCTATTGACAGTGCTGGTCTGGCATCTGTGTCCTTGGCAGTGGCAGCAGTCTATTAGGACCTAGTGCTGGTGACATTATGGGTGCATGCAGGGGAAGGCTGGCACTATAGGTTGTAGAGAGCCAAGCCCCCAGCTGGTCACCTAGCAGCAGTAATGTTGTATAACCTTCTCTGTTGACATGCTGATCGGGAGGTGATGCTCCCAGTCAGATCTAATAAACACAGTATTTATTAGCATCAAGAGTACAACCACATCCACCGTATGTTCAGCAGCCATGTGGGCTCCATACCTGTAAGGTGTGGGCTCTATGTCTGTAAGGTGTGGGTTCTATGCCTGTAAGGTGTGGGCTTTGATCAATAAAATCACTATGATATTTAACACTAGGATTTGACTAGGAGCATCACCTGGATTGCATCACGATCAGCATGTCAGAGAAGGCTGCACTGCTGCTAAGCAACCTGCAGGGAGGTCAACTATCTACTCTACAACCATTAGAGATGGGCTCGGGTGTGTTTGAAATCCCACTTGCCAGATCCCGCCAGGAAGCCGACACTGCACACAGCTAATCACAGGCAGTGAGACATTCCTGATCTGTGTAGCTGCGGACCAGGAAATGTCTCACTGCTTGTGCTTAGCGCCGTGCAGTGTGGGCTTCCTGGTGGGCTCGGGCATGTGGGATTTTGAACATGCCCTGCCCATCTCTAACAACAAATTGTGCTGCCTCCTCCTTAGCCCCATAAAGTAACCAGCACTGGGTTCCAATGTGCCACTGCTGCCATGGAGACAGAGACCAGCGCTGTGAGTAGCCAGGACAGCAACCCTGGTAGTTCCACCACTGGTCCACACTGCAAGGATTCCCCCATCCACCTATAATGTGTAGATGGGAGAATTGGATCATTTCTTTTTTTTTCATGCAACCTACTAGTTAAATGAAAAAAGTGATCAATGTATGGGCTGCCTAAGTGCTAAGACCAGCCATAGGCAGTTTAAATCTAAGCTAGTTGAGGTTTGAACCATTAATGAGCAGGCTGAATGTACCAAGTTGATCGATCAAATTGGGAACAACCAGCCTGACAGATACTCTTATGATTATCACTAGTGGTTGCTATAGCCCCTAGTGATAATGACTGTTTGTTGGGAGAATACAATTGCTGGGCAGGAAGGATATTCCCCTGTCACCATTGTCTGTGTTAATGGGGGAATCATGCAAGTTTCTTTCCTGCACTCTGTGGATGCAGGAAAGAAATTTGCATAGTCTATTACCTGCCTAACTGAAAGTGAAAGTAAGTTGTGAAGGTCTTGAAAGAACAGGAGAGGGGGAGGGACAGATGGGGGAGAGAAGGGATGGAGATAATACAGTTCAGTGATTACAGTGTACTGCAGTGCACACACTTACCCACGCGTCCAGGCTAGAAGAATATTCCCCCTCTCAATAGAGACTGTGTTACTCCAGCGGCAGCCTGAGTAAGATGTGGCGCATCTGCTACGGATGCAAACAAAAAGACATTGCCTTTTTGTAAAAAGGGGGGGCACATGGTGGGGCACAGCATCATTTTGGGGGGGTCAGGGCCCCCTCTGGCCCCCCCTAGGGACGCCATTGGCGGAAAGACGGCTACAGCGCAGCTCTTTTGTTCCAGGAGGGCATCCATGGATATCCTCCTCTAACCACGCCCAGGACGCCTGCTGTGGTCCACATCTGGTGCGCTCAGTGACCACTGTGCCCACAGATCACAGTTAAGGGCCAATCACAGTGGCCCTTTACCATGTGATTAGCCGTGTCCAATAACCGCTGATCAAATGTAAACAGATTTGCTGGTTATCTGCAGTACTTTGCTCACAAGATGTCACAGCCTGTGATCAATGCAGGCCCATCAGTGCCACCTACCAGTGCCCATTAGTCTCGCCTATTAGTGCCCATTATTGCCACCTATTAGTCCCCATTAGTGCCAATCAGTGCTGCCCATCAATGCCTCCTCATAAGTGCCATCCATCAGTGCCCATCAGTGTTGCCTATCATTGCCCATTAGTGCCACCTATCAGTGCCCATCAGTGCAGCCTATCAGTGTCCATCAGTGCCACCTCATCAGCGCCTATCAGTGCAGCCTCATGAATGTCCATCAGTGCTGCCTCATCAGTGCAACCTATCAGTGTCCATCAGTGCCGCCTCTTGAGTGCCCTTGAGTGCTGCCTCATCAGTGCTGCCTCATGAGTGCCCATCACTGCCGCCTTTCAGTGCCCATCAGTGGCGCCTGTCAGTGCCCATCAGTGCCACCACATGAGTGCACATCAGTGGTGCCTATCAGTGCCCATCAGTGCCGCCTATCAGGGCCACCACATGAGTGCCCATCAGTGCTGCCTCTCAGTGCCACCACATCAGTGCCCACTCATCAGTGCCCATCAGTGCAGCCTGTCAGTACCACCGCATCAGTGCCCATCAGTACCACTGATCAGTGTAGCCTGCCAGTACCTATCAGTGCCACCGCATGAGTGCCCATCAGTGCCGCCTGTTAGTGCCAATCAGTGCTGCCACCACATGAGTGCCCATCGGTGCCGCCTATCAGTGCCACCACATCAGTGCCCACTCATCAGTGCCCATCGGTGCAGCCTGTCAATGCCACCGCATGAGTGCCCATCAGTGCCACCACAAGTGCCGCCTGTCAGTGCCCATCAGTGTCGCCTGTCAGTACCTATCAGTGCCACCGCATGAGTGCCAATCGGTGTCGTTATTGCCTTTTTATGTTTAACAAAATGTAATTTGAGCATAAAATCGCACACAAACATGTGACAAAACATGCACAAAAACGCGTTAAAGACGCATTTTTTTTCTATGAGAAAAAAAAAAGCCAAAAATGCTCAAATCTAACCAGTTTGAGCTACAAAAAAAGCTCCAGAACTTTTTTTAATCTTCAGGCAACTTGGAGTGGCGATGTGAACCAACTCCATAGAGAATAATAGATTTTTTTCTCGTCCAGCTTCAAGCTCTCACACTGAGGTGTGAATGGGACCTAATAGTTTGAGAAAAACAAACAACACTTGTACACTTTTGTGTTCTTTTAGCATTCAGCTTTTTCACACCGCAGCAGGCTCCCACAGCAGAGTGAGACAGATAGCATTAGTGAGCTCACATATATAAAGGCCTGTACACAGCTAAGACTCAATCACCTTACCAGGTAAGACATGGACCTAGGAAAAGGGGCTTTATTCCATTTAAAGCTCTACAAGTCCTCCAGTCTGTATGCAGTACTATCCCTGTAAAAGCCACTGGTTAGGATGGTTCCTCTGTTCTATGCATCAACCTCCTTAAAGCAGAACTACACTGCATCTGAGCACCACAAACCAAAAACACTATTTAATTACCGTATATACTCGAGTATAAGCCGAGATTTTCAGCCCTTTTTTTAGGGCTGAAAGTCCCCTTCTCGGCTTATACTCGAGTCAGTGCGGTCTGCCTACATGAACAGCTTGTCATGTAGACAGACGGCACTGTTCAAAAGCCGCGCCGCCTCCTCCCGCCCGTCCGTGATAGGCGGACACTAATTTTCCCAGCAGCGCAGTGTTCCGCCTATCACGGATGTTCTCTCATTCTCATCTCATGGACGAGGATGAGAGAATATCCGTGATAGGCGGAACACTGCACATGACTGCTTGGAAAACCGAGTGTTCCTCCTATCATGGACGAGGAGGAGGAGGAGGCGCGGCTTTCAAACCTGCAATGGCGCCTGGAGCCTCAGCGCGTACGAGGGACACCGGACACCGGACACCGCACACTGGACACCGCACACCGGACACCGCACACCGGACACCGAGGGACAGCGGCCCCCGAGGGACGCGGGACACCGGATCGATCTGTCACAGGTAGGCTGCACTGGGGACACGGGGGGGTTGTATAGGACACAGGGGACATGTAGATGGGCATTTGGTGACACACTTTTCCACTTACAGTAGCTGCTCCATTTCCCCCCCTCGGCTTATACACGGGTCATTAACTTTTCCCATTTTTTTGTGGTAAATCAGGGGCCTCGGCTTATACTCGGGACGGCCTATACTCGAGTATATACGGTAAATTTTCATATTCAAAGCAAACTCCCCCATCCATCCATGTCTCCATGCTTTATTTTGCTGAGAAATCACCCTAAAAAACACCCCCTAGCATTTCTGGCCGTAGCCATCTTGAGTAAGGGCAGATGATTCATGTAGCATATATTTCATGGGATCCATCTGCTCTTAGCTCAGGCATACAGGCCAGGAGGGCATGCTTAAACGAAAAAACCCTCTTCCCCTCCTAAGGACTCTAGGTATGTATGACATAATTTGCCAAGGCAAGAAACCAGGAAGTAACAGTAGAAATGTAAAAATAAAAATAAAAGTTCAAAACAAGTAAATAGTAGCATAAGGATTAAAAATAACCCATATTGATTGAGAGAGTGAAGTTCCGCTTTAAGAACTTCAGCTCCTCTGACACACTAGGTTGAGTGTACTGTTACCCATATACTATATTTGAGATTTAATATCTCTCAGATATGATTTGGGTTAAATTAGAGTTCTTTGACCATGAGTGAAAGCTTTAACACAATAACAAAAATGTATTGGTATATAGTAAAGTAGGCCTAGACTAATAGACAGCAATTTATCTAATTGTACAGGAAAAGGGTAAAAATAATGGATTACATGAAGGAATACAGAGTATATTCCTTACAACATTAATCTACAAACAGTAGGACCGAAAGTACATAAGACCAACATATTTAGATACAAGTACAAGGGAGATTTCCCATATTTACCATTCCCATAGAGGTTCCATTCACGTGACTGCTCTGCCATAGAGTGTGTGTTTCCCTCCCATCTAGTCTGTGATGCTTCATTGGTTGGCAAGGCGTGGCTCTGATTGGTGGGCTTCCCTATTCCTGGTTCAGGATTGGCTACAGCTCCAATCCCTATACTTTGCATAAGTCAGCCCCCTTTAATGCAGATCTTTGGCACTGACTATTTTGAGTAGGAGACTTAACTTGTAGGTACATGACCTTCAGGAAAGTTAAGTATTGATGACGGTTGACCCTCATTGCATATCTAAACATGGGATCCTTTGAAGTGAGTATGTGTAGAACAATGAGGTTTGAGTCCCATTGTTTGTATACACAAGCTTAGGCACCGAATTGTCTGTCTAACAGACACTTCTGTGAAGCTATGTTTCACGCCTTTCATAGATACAAGCTAAATTAAATATATTCATAATTACAATATTTTACAGCTATTAATGGAGATTTCACATGAAATCATAAGGCAACAGTACAAAGCATGCAATATCACCAAAAAAATCACTGAAAGTAATACTTAGTACCTATTAGCAGTACTCTATCAAATAAAACAGGCACTGAACCAGTTAGTAAAGGCAAACTTAATATATTGTCTCCTGATATGGTTGGTAATGAAGAAAGCATAGTAATAGATTAAAAAAGGTAATAACACAATTTGGCATACAGGGTGATTAATAAGAGGGACTAGGCATAAGATGACACTTGCCATCCAAATCCGCATAAACAGTACCAAGGTCACCTAAAGTACAGCAGTAAACAGTAATAAGCTTGATTTACCAAACACAGGAACTATACTGCCAAAGTGCATTAATGGAAACTATGCCAGGCCTAGACTGCTGGTCCATAGAAATTAAGGAAAGGGGAGAAGGGAACAAAGGGCGCTTGCAAGCTGGTTTTACTGGTGGGGCAGTCTTTATGCTGTGCTTCTGACGGATTTCGTTGGGGCCCTTTAAGAAGCAGAACAGGAGAAAGTGAAAGTAAACTGATTGTAAAAAGGAAAATATCTCCTTCTCCATGTTTTTGTAGTCCAGCATCTGGCTACATGTAGGACTGTAGAGCCCAGAGCAGGACTTGTGGTTTTGAAATCAATTTCTTAAAACCACTGTCAGGTAGAGTTTTTAGAACATAAAAGACCCTAGTGATTTTTTCTGTCATAAATGCCTCTCCCAGCCTGTCAGCAGTAATGTGATCTGAGCTACACATGCACAGTTCAGACCACATTTATGACACCTGGTCTGTGCCATGGTGATGTGACTCGCGCATGTGTGCGCCGGCCATTCAAGTGGCCGAAAAGATCAAACCTGGAAGTAAGATCGGGTGAAGATGGAAGTGCTGGTAGCAGTGACAGCACTGGAGGGCACCGTTTGACAGGTAAGTCTTTCATAATGTGAAATCCCGCTTCAGCTATCCCACCAAGAATCTGCCACTGTGAGCCATTCCACGCCCTGCAGCAGCACATATACAAGGGACGTGTATATGTGCGGCTGCGGGGTAGGGAATGCCTTGGCCACTTATGTTTGGTGGTCCGCAGTGACAGCTTCTTGGCGGGATAGCTCAGATGAGTTTGGACTACAATCCAAACAAGCTTGATCTCATCTCTGTTAAAAGGGCTCATAATTAATGAATTCATAATAAATACAGTTTTTTTTACCACACTGATATGATTGTTGATAAGTGGTTGGAAATGCTTAAGGTGTTTTACATCCATGCATTCTAAAAAACACGTTCTATGTGCAGCAGACCGCCTAATACTTACTTGAGCCCATCTCGATCCAGCAGTGTGCACGAGAGCAGAGGCTCTCCCGGGTCTCTTCCTCCTCATTGACTGGGACAGTAGCAGGAGCCATTGGCTCCTGCTTCTGTCAATCACAGCCAGTCAGTCAATAAGGAGAGAAAGGGCCAGATATTTATTAAAAAAAAAAAAAAAATTAAATCATTTTCCTTCCACTTCACAACTATGTGCCACTTTGTGTTGGTCTATCACATAAAATCCCAATAAAATACATTTACGTTTGGTTGTAACATGACAAAATGTGGAAAATTTTAAGGGTATGAATACTTTTTCAAGGCACTGTATATATAAGCGGTATTTTAGTAGGCTTGGGGATGCAAAAAGAACATATGTGTCTTGCTTGAAATGTCAATTGCCCAACAAACCAGCTCAGTACAAGGTTCTCACAAACTGCAAACGGGACTTCTTATGGCTTTCTTTCAACAATAGCTTTCTTCTTGCCATTCTTCCATAAAGGTCAGATTTGTGGAGTGCATGACTAATAGTTGTCCTGTGGACAGTCTCCCACCTGAACTGTGGATCTCTGCAGCTCCTCCAGAGTTACCATGGGCCTCTGGGCTTCTCTGATTATTGCTCTCCTCGCCCAGCCTGTCAGTTTAGGTGTGCGGCTATGTCTTGGTAGGTTTGCAGTCATGCCATACTCTTTAAATTTTCAGATGATGGATTGAACAGTGCACTGTGAGATGTTCAAAGCTTGGGATATTTTTTTATAACCTAAGCCTCCTTTAAACTTCTCCGCAACTTTATCCCTGACCTTTCTGGTGTGTTCCTTGGCCTTCATGATGCGGTTTGTTCACTAAGGCTCTCTAACAAACCTCTGAGGGCTTCACATAAAAGCTGTATTTATACTTTGATTAAATTACACACAGGTGGACTCTATTTTCTAATCAGGTGACTTCTGAAGGCAGTTGGTTCCACTAGATTTTAGTTAGGGGTATCCGAGTAAAGTGGGCTAAATACAAATGCACGCCACACTTTTCACATATTTATTTTGAAACCCATTTATCATTTTCCCCTTACGTCACAATTATGCGCCACTTTGTGTTGGTCAATAAAATCCCAATAACATACATTTCCGTTTTTGGTTGTAACATGACAAAATGTTGAAAATTTCAAGGGGTATGAATACTTTTTCAAGGCACTGTACAGCCTCCCACAATGTTTACATCCTTCGCAAAATTCTGCTTTGCACTGGCTGTACCTGTGCAATAGATCCCCATGGGACCGATTCCCAAGGACTATTGGGATCAATTGTGCAGGCATGGCCAGAGCTAAAATGAATTATGTTAACAGTGCGGAAGGGCAAGAGATGGTGGTAAGGATGCATCTGGGGACCAAGAGGGTGGATTACTTTAGGTTAGGGTATGGGGCGGGGGGATTACCTTGTCTGAAAGTGTACTTACCCTTTGGGGCCCACTATGACACAGTGGGGCTGATTTACGAACGGTTGTAGCACACGGCTATGCGCAGCGGGCGTTTTCGTATTTACAAAACATTTGCGCCTGTAACACAGTGCAATTCCCCATTTACTAATATATTTTCGGCGCACGGGAGGTGGCGATCCGTGCGCCACTATAGACATGGCGCACGGCATCTTCAACTCAGAATTTAAAGAAGCTGGAAGTGGCAATATTATGGGGGTGATGTGGGGTGATGTGAGGAAGTATAGTAATAACTGTCAAAGTAACAAATATGCCCAAAATAGAATGAGAAAGTAACTTTCTCTGAACAAGCCTGCTGCGCCTCCAAGTACACTTAGAACTGCGTGAGGTCAATTTATGCACTGCGCATGCGCAAGCGGAATTTGCGCTGGTTCAAATGCTTTGGTTCACTGCGCCGGCAAAATCTTAGTAAATGTCAAGCAACGTAAATGCATTTGCATAAATTGAACGGACGCACCTCTCAACTTTTTTTACGCTGGTTCACTTCTATGTTTTCTTTTAAGGATATTTGCACACAGGTCATGTTAGCATTAAGAAAAAAAAAAAAATTAATAAAAAAAAATGCCCTTCAGGTCTGGTATGGATATTAAGGGGAACCCCGCGCCAAAAAAAAAAAAAAGGCGTGGGGGTCCCCCTCAAAATCCATACCAGACCCTTATCCGAGCACGCAACCTGGCAGGCTGCAGGAAAAGAGGGGGGACGAGAGAGCACCCCCCCTACTGATCCATACCAGGCCACATGTCCTCAACATTGGAAGGGTGCTTTGGGGTCCCCCCAAACACCTTGTCCCCATGTTGATGAGGACAAGGGCCTCATCCCCACAACCCTTGCCCGTTGGTTGTGGGGGTCTGCGGGCGGACTTGTCAAAAACTGTCTCTTGTAATTTTTACCTTTTTTGACACTTTGTTTGTGAAATGGTAGGGGTACTTTTGTACCCCGTTACCATTTCACACAGGGGGGGCGGGATCTGGGGGTCCCCTTGTTAAAGAGGGCTTCCAGATTCCGATAAGCCCCCCGTCCGCAGACCCCCACAACCACCGGGCAAGGGTTGTGGGGATGAGGCCCTTGTCCTCATCAACATGGGGACAGGGTGCTTTGGGGGGACTCCAAAGCACCCTCCCAATGTTGAGGGCATGTGGCCTGGTATGGTTCAGGAGGGGGGGGCGCTCTCTTGCCCCCCCTCTTTTCCTGTGGCCTGCCAGGTTGCGTGCTCAGATAAGGGTCTGGTATGAATTTTGAGGGGGACCCCATCCCATTTATTTTTTATTTTTTGGCACGGGGTTCCCCTTAATATCCACACCAGACCTAAGAGCCGGGTATGCTCTTGGAGGGGAACCCATGACGGTTTTTTATTTAAAATTAAAGTCGCCTGGCCTAGGGGCGGCTTAAAGTCATGTTGTGGGTCGTCCCAAGTCCTGTTGAAGTCGCCCCAAGTCGCGCTGTGATTCATACTCAAGTCGTGTCCAAGTTGCCTCCCAAAGTTGCGCTGGAAGTCGTGTTGCCCCTGTGTGAATGGACTGTTAATGATACGGCATGCGCTATTATCAATGGCATATTTATTATAGCTGTTGAGCTTATGCATGCGCCGGTTCACACGCTCAATTAATGATTTATCTGGCGCACCAATTATGGTGTGAACTGGCGCAGCGCATTCATCTTAGTAAATCAGCCCCAGTGTGTTGCTTTGGAAATTCATTTTGAATAGCAGTCCAACACACTATTACAAATTGCACCCATGCTGCAGTGCACCACAACACACATAACATGTGGTGTGGTGCACGGTGTTAGAAAAAAAGGGTCATATACATTTTTCCATGTGTTAAGTTGCGAGCCTATATTGCAGTGCACCTTTACACACGGTAACACAGATGCATTATTGTGAAGAGGGCCTTAATCTTTATTGCCTGTTGGGGAATGAGGAAATATATGTTTTCTTTGGCTGGAGCAAATTGGATCATGCTTTATCGTTTTTTTTTGTTGTTGGGGGGGGGGGGGGGGGGGTTTCCTTCCTCTGGATCAACTTTGGGTGTAGGATACTGTATATGGAGGTTTCTATTTGTGTGTATGTGTTTTTTTTTTTTTTTTTCTATGTTGGTTGAACTTGATGGACTTGTGTCTTTTTTCAACGAGAATAACTATGTAACTATGAATAAATCTTGTTACAAACCAGTAGTTTCTCTTTTGCTTTTATTGTTTTATACTGTAGAATCAATATAGGGAACCAGCTTCAGATTTTTTTGGCAGCTATTTTTTTACATTTTGAAACCTAATTTTTCTGGACGTAAAACCAGTGGCGGCTGGTGCTCAAAATTTTTGGGGGGGCGCAAACAAACAGCCTCACTGTGCCATCAAACGCTGCCACTGTGCCCATTAAACGCTGCCACTGTGCCCATTAAACGCAGCCACTGTGCCCATTAAACGCTGCCACTGTGCCCATTAAACGCTGCCACTGTGCCCATTAAACGCTGGCACTGTGCCCATCAAACGCTGCCACTGTGCCCCAAGTGCTGCCACTGTGCCCCAAGTTCTGCCATTGTGCCCCTTAAGTGCTGCCACTGTGCCCCAAGTTCTGCCATTGTGCCCCTTAAGTGCTGCCACTGTGCCCCAAGTGCTGCCACTGTGCCCCAAGTGCTGCCACTGTGCCCCAAGTTCTGCCACTGTGCCCCAAGTTCTGCCACTGTGCCCCAAGTGCTGCCACTGTGCCCCTTAAGTGCTGCCACTGTGCCCCTTAAGTGCTGCCACTGTGCCCCTTAAGTGCTGCCACTGTGCCCCTTAAGTGCTGCCACTGTGCCCCAAGTTCTGCCATTGTGCCCCAAGTTCTGCCATTGTGCCCCAAGTTCTGCCACTGTGCCCCCTGCCTGCCCTCTGCACTTACCTTGTCCCGGTGTGCAGCTGGTGACGGCGTCAGGCGACGAGCGGTGTCTCCGTCGGATGTCTTCTCCCGCGCTCCTCCTGTCTTCTTCTGCTGTGATTGGACGCTAGGTGATTGGACGCCTAGCGTCCAATCACAGCGCCTGTGACTTCAGCCAATCAGGTGACAGGTAACAGACCTGGCAACCTGATTGGCTGAGAGGCGGGTCTGTGTTAGGGAAGCGATGTATTCGCTTCCCTAACACAATACTGTGTAATCAGCGAACGCACAGCCGTGCGCCCGCTGTTTACACTTAGGGAAGCCTATTAGAGCACACCGCTCTAATAAGGTCCCCTATTAGAGCTTACAGCTCTAATAGGGGCGCTTCCAGCAACACCCCCCCCCACTGTAATTCAGATGCCCGGCGCCCGATCAGGGGCCGGACACCTGAATAGGGGGCGGCAGCGGCGACAATAGATAGATTCATGCAATGCATGAATCTATCTATTGGTGATAGAGCGGTGCAGGAGAGGGGGGCGGCGCTCCTGCGCCCTCTATGCACGCACCGCCACTGCGTAAAACAAAGGCATAACAGAGTTATTTCTCTAAACCGTACTTTGACGATATCAGGTGGGACCTTTTTGGGTGCTGCAGACAACACAGACATTTTAGGTTCACATTCTTTTATACATGAGATCCTAGTTTCTGCTAGGTTGTTTATGGTGGTAGTTATATTTTCCCTGTTAAAAGCATACCATTATTATATGCCAGGCATATGCAATTAGCGGACCTCCAGCTGTTGCAGAACTACAAGTCCCATGAGGCATAGAAAGACTCTGACAGCCACAAGCATGACACAGAGAGGCAGAGTTGTGATGGGACTTGTAGTTTTGCAACAGCTGGAGGTCCGCTAATTGCATATCCCTGCTATATGCTTTTAGGTGCCTTTAAGCCTTCTAAGCCTCAGTCCATAGGGCTCGTACTTGGAGGTCAGCTAACCCCTCTGAAAACCCCTAAGCAATAAGGTACACCTCACGGCTACACGTGAGGGGCTGATTGTGCATCCTGGTACATTCTTAGGTAGTGTGCCTCTCTAGGAACCAGGTGGAAAGGGACCACTTTTAGCAAATGGGCTCAATCTTTGTCTCTTGTGCCTCCTCTATTTGTTCTTAATTTTCTCCCCTGTACTGCTGCACAAAAACGCTGTACCTTCCAAAGTCTATTTGGGACCCTACCACCCCTGGACCCCTGCTCCAGTCAATATGTTTACTTGGGTTCTGGAACTGTGCCTCATCCAGGCCTTTCCTCAGGACATGAACAGCCCCTCGTAGTACATGGTACCACTCAGGGTTCCTGCTTGAGCTCCCTGACCTACATGGCCGACTATTAGCTATCCCCTACTAGGATAGGGATCTGGATTGTTGCCATCACCCAGGCACACCTGCTAACTGTTGTAGCTTTTGCCCTTGTGTTCAGGCTAGTGCCCTCATCTTGTATCACTATTATGCGTTGCTCAGATGACCTTCTGTCAGCTTTATGGATCCTTGCAGTCAGCACCTTCCTAAGGGCCTAACTCTTTCAGTGCTGGTAGCTAGCTACCTATCTCTGGTGGATGAGATGGTTCAGCTTACAGTCATTCTAAACCCCAGTCGTGTGCCCACATCTAAACATTAGGGCACACTATAAGCTGCTGATTTATATTGACCATGCTTTGATAATTTCTTCAAAAGTGGTGGTCATGAGATTTTTGTTCACCTTTCCCTTGCAGCATGGCCGAAATGGAGGTGGGGCTAAGCTGGAATGGGTCACATATCCTGTGACGTTGTCTCAGATTTTCCAGGCACTCCCCCCAGGCATTGCAAAGAGGATTGGAACTGTCATTCAATGATCTGATCCACCCAAGGCACTGGTGGTTGGATCAGATCCTTGACTAACAGCTCCACTCTGCTTTACATAATCTCTTTCACTGGCTGTCACTGTGCTCAGCACTGGACAGCATGCATGCTTGTACATATCCTGTGTAGCCAAGTCCTGGACCCCTTTGGTCTAATGAGAACCTCTAGAGTTAGTGATAGCTGACATCCTTCTTTGTAGAGTGGGTTGCAAGTGAATGTAGTGCAAGATAGATGGGTGCCAGACACTTCTTGAATGCAAAGAGATTTATTGTCTCTTAAACAGAACTGCGGGAGAGAGGGTTAGGACCAGGACACCCTTTAGTAGTTGCAATGTTAATTGTCAGACTCTGAGACTTCTATAGGTAGACAGCCATGCAGGAAATGGCACCCAGCCAGACACCACATCTGCATGTTTAGACACGCTGTCTCCTATGGCAATAATCTTGAAAAGTTTCTAACAAAGGTTACAATGAACTCCTTCACTTCCTCTACAGTCTTCTCTTGTAGATCTTCACTCAACTGAGCTCCCAGACTCTCTCACTAGACTTGCTGATCCACTGCCACTGGATCTCCTGAGCTCTTTCAATCTTCTTACTGAGTATCCTCCTAAAGCGTCTCCCCCGCTTCCCTGCTGGGTCCCTAGCTTGGCACACAGATACTCCTCAAGCTTCACCCCACTGGCCTGCTTGGTTCCTGGCTTGACACACAAGGTTGCTCTGCAAGCATCACCTCTGCTGGCTGGGTCCCTGGCTTGACACCTGCTGAAGTTTCCCAATTCTTCACCATCCCCGGTTGGTGAAAATACTGCTCTGGTACTTGCTTCAGCTACTCATGGTGGTCCCTGGTAACAAGGTCGATGTTCCCTTAGTGGCGACAGCTTCCCCTCTACCTCTGACCATGACAGGTTCTCCGGCTGGCAAAACTGGCAGTTCTGGTTGGACTGCAAGTTGCAGTCCCAACCCTATGCTGCTCTCTTGCTTCTGGATAGGCCCTCAGACAGCCCAGCAGCCAGATGTGTCCGGGATAGGCCTCAGGCTCAGGCCTAGCAGCCTGGGGTAGCATCACACACGTCCACCCAGACAGCCATCCAAGTGGCACCGAACTCCGATCACCTGACCTCACCCAAATAAATAGGCTCTCCCAGCAGGCAAAGGGACCCAAGAAGATCCCTGCCTATTGGCTGACACACCCCATCTATTTCTAATCTGTCCTTGAAATGCCCTAGTCTTATCAAATGCCACCAGTAGGGATGAGCCGAACACCCCCTGGTTCGGTTCGCACCAGAACCTGCGAATGGACCGAAAGTTCGCATGAACGTTAGAACCCTATTAATTACAATGGACGCGAACGTTCGAAATCTAAAGTGCTATTTATGACGGCCAATATGCATGTTATTGTCCTAAAAAGGGTTTGGGGACCTGGGTCCTGCCCCAGGGGACATGTATCAATGCAAAAAGAAGTTTTAAAAACAGGACGTTTTTTCTGGAGCACTAACTTTAATGATGCATAAAGTGAAAAAAAAAAAAGTGAAATATTCCTTTAAATATCGTACCTGGGTGGTGTCTAAAGTATGCCTGTGAAGTGGCATGCGTTTCCCATGTTTAGAACTGTCCCTGCACAAAATTACATTTGTAAAGGAAAAAAAAGCCATTTAACCACTTAAGCCCCGGACTAATTGGCAGCCAAAGGACCAGGCCTCTTTTTGCGATTCGCTTTAACTGACAATTGCGTGCGACATGGCTCCCAAACAAAATTGGCGTCCTTTTTTTTTCCACAAATAGAGCTTTATTTTGGTGGTATTTTATCACCTCTGCGGTTTTTATTTTTTGCGCTATAAACAAAAATAGAGCGACAATTTAAAAAAAAATTCTATATTTTTTTACTTTTTGCTATAATAAATATCCCCAAAAAATATCTTAAAAATCATTTTTTTTCCTCAGTTTAGTTTCCTCTACATATTTTTGGTTAAAAAAAAAAATCGCAATTAGCGATTATTGATTGGTTCACGCAAAAGTTATAGTGTTTACAAAATAGGGGATAGTTTTGTAGCATTTTTATTAATATATTTTTTTTACTTGTAATGGCGGCGATCAGAGATCTTTATTGTGACTGCGACATTATGGCGGACACATCGGATATTTTTGGGGCCATTGTCATTTATACAGCAATCGGTGTTATTTAAATTCAGGTGTATGCTGTGCAGGAGGCACACTACACTGACTGAATATTAGGCAGATGCCTGTGTTGCACAAATCAACTACACAACACCAGCAATGAGGGGGTAGTTTCAGGTGTATGCTGTGCAGTGTGCAGGAGGCACACTACACCCATTAACAGCGCTAGATTAGGAAGCAAAGCAAAGCTGACACTGTCCCTGCCTATCCTGCTCTCTCCCTGAACACTACACTCACTGTAACAGCGCTATCTAAAGAAGTATAAAGCACAGCTGACACTGTCCCTGGCTATCCTGCTCTCTCCCTGAACACTACACTCACTGTAACAGCGCTATCTAAAAAAGTATAAAGCACAGCTGACACTGTCCCTGCCTATCCTGCTCTCTATGAACGCCGCACAACACTACACTAGGCCGCCGCGCTGGCGGCCTTATATAGTGTGGGGCGTGTACTAAACCCCCCTGAGCTATAATTGGCCACAGGCATCCTGCCTGTGGCCAATTATGGCTCTCCTCGCTGCCGGCGCTGTGATTGGCCAAGCATGCTGGGTCACAGTGCATGCTTGGCCAATCATCAGCCAGCAATGCACTGCGGCTGGCACAGTGCATCGTGGGCCGTTCGTATCACACGAATTTGATGCGAACGGCCCACAAAGTTCAGGTTTCGACGAACGGACGGACGGACGGCCGATGTTCGATTCCCTAGCCACCAGATACCCGGCCACCCAGTGACAGAAGAGAGAAGTGCAGCAATTCCAGATTTAGGGTGGAATCAATTGATCTTTTATCAATTGGCCAAGCCAACTATACCTGGCAGGTACATCTTACTAGCAACCCTGCCTAAACATCAGGGTGCTACATCTGTGTCGTTCAGCTTCTACTTGGCTAAGAAATGTGAGCTGGATGCTCAAATGCTGATTCTGGGTCACTGGCTGCTGTTAAGACTTAACTGTATAGCTAACTGTATAACAAATATGTTTTATTACATAGAAAGTATAAAGGCACGCAAACACAAGTTAAAAACAAAGGTATACCTACTAAAACCCAAGATACTACCAAAATGATCTTCAAAACATATATAAATACATCCTACAATATAATGAATTAACCAAAAAAATGATATCAAATATACAGATAAGGATGTAATATTCATATAACAATAGTGGTGGCACTCCCATACAGCCAAAGTACTATAAATGTTCAGAAACAAAAAATTGTTCAAAAATGAAATGTGTCATGTGTAATAAGGAATTGACTACTGTGTAAATGTATAGGACAAGTGTTAATATCTTTATATATTTTCTTGCCCAGGACCTGTCTGCACTGGATGTGCCAGCTGAATTAGCTGCTCTTTTGAATTCGGCACATGGTAAGCATTGAAAGGGAAGAAACATATAGTGCTGTTGTATCCAACTATTATATCCTACTTGGGTTTTTGTTGGGTATTTAGTCATCCTAAAGGCTAGGTTCACCTTTGGGAGGGCAGGAGAGGAGGCATTTGCACCGAACCATGTTACATGTCACACCCTAAATTCATGTGTAACATGTAACATGGTGCAAAAGCTGAACTTTGCCTTTAACTGTTAATGAGCTTGCTTTCGACACTATAAATTCCTTTCGCAGGTGCTTCTAACCTTATTCTAACTGTTTATGGCCTGTACCAAGCCACTTTTGCATTGTAATTGAACTGTACATGAAGATAAGCACTTCTGCTGTAGGTATTGAAATTAGGATATTAAGCCAGTGGCTGTTGATTCTCTTTATACAAGCCTAATGCTGCGTACACACGATCGGACTTTCTGGCGGACTAATGCCCCATACACACGGTCGGATTTTCCGACGGAAAATGTCCTATCGGACAATGTTGTCAGAAATTCCGACCGTGTGTAGGCTCCATCGGACTTTTTCCGTCGGATTTTCCGACGGACAAAGTTTTATCTCCTGCTCTCAAATTTTCCGACAACAAAGTCCTATCAGACTTTTTCCGATCGTGTGTAGCAAATTCCAACGGACAAATTGCCACGCATGCTCAGATCACATTACAAGACCACAGCTATTGGCTACTAGCCTCTACGTAGTCCCGTCGTACGCAACGAACGTCACCACGTTCAGGATGATCGGATTTTCCGACAACTTTGTCCAACCGTGTGTATGCAACACCCAGTAGCAGACAAAATCCGTCGGAAAAAACCCGACGGATTTTGTGGTCGGAATCTCCGACCGTGTGTACGGGGGCATTAGTCTGGCACACAATTCGACGGACTTTGCAGCTGAGGTCCAACTTTCAAGCGAACAGACTAGGCCACACACGATCACTCCAAAAGTCTGCTGGATTTGAACGTGATGACGTAGAATAAGGAAGTTCATAGCCAGTAGCCAATAGCTGCCCTAGCATCGGTTTTAGTCCGTCGGACTACCACACAGACGACCGGACTTTTGGATCGGACTCGAGTCCGGCGGACAATTTTGAAGTCTAATTTCTAGGTCTGCCGGACTTTTGTGAAGAAAAAGTCCGCTGGAGCCCACACACGATCGAATAGTCCGACGGACTCTGGTCCGCCAGGCTAAGTCCGCCGGAAAGTCCAATCGCGTGTACGTGGCATAAGAGATGATACAGCTCCTTTTATAAGTTCAAGTAGGGTAATGAAAGCACAAGTTTGACTGGTTTTAATGGGTAAATGGGTAAACATTATTGTGCTTAGGGTAGAATAAGGGCCCTTTCACACCAAACGCAGTTGGCTGCAGTTGGATGCATTTTGAACAGCATTCTATCTGTATAGTCAGCCCAAAATCAAGGTAATCGTATGGGAAACTTCACATCATTGCAGTGCTGTTCAGCACAGTTAAAAAAAAAGTTGAGCATACTGCATTTTTTTTGCACCACAAATGCAGGGAACGCACTACAAACATGCTTGAAACGCACTGCACCTGCACCACACCACGCCCCATAAAGCCAAGAAAGCCAGGCCCAAAAACGTATAGAAAAATGCACTGCAAGCAGCACAAAACGCATTTAAGCACACGTAAACATGCAGTCAAAAACGCGCAGTTAAGTGCAGTTTCTGGTGTGAATGGGCCCTAAAATTGTTCTCTGATCATTTATGCTCCCTTCTGTTACCTTTTCCCTTTCTATGAAAGCAATGATCTCTAGACGACTAATACAGGTACAGATTAGGTGCAATTTTAAACAAGTGAAAGTAAAAAACACAAGCACAGGTAGAAGTATGCTGCCTATAAAAGGTGATATGATAGCACAAGTAAAAAACATAAGATCAATAAAAAATCGCAATTGCTGGAAAATCTTTCAAGCAGCGTTGTAAAAAAAATCAACAATCCTGCACTGGCTAAAATGCAACCCAAGACAGCAGCGTTTACTTCTTATGATGGGGCTGTAAGAATGCAGTGAGCATATACACTATACTGTCAAAAGTATTGGGACACCTGCCTTTACACACACATGAACTTTAATGGCATCCCAGTCTTAGTCCGTAGGGTTCAATATTGAGTTGGCCCACCCTTTGCAGCTATAACAACTTCAACTCTTCTGTGAAGGCTGTCCACAAGGTTTAGGAGAGTGTCTATGGGAATGTTTCACCATTCTTCCAGAAGTGCATTTGTGAGGTCAGACAAGGACGAGGATGTTGGACGAGAAGGCCTGGCTCGCAATCTCCACTCTAATTCATCCCAAAGGTGTTCTATCAGGTTGAGGTCAGGACTCTGTGCAGGCCAGTCCAGTTCCTGCACCCCAAACTCGCTCATCCATGTCTTTATGGACCTTGTACACTGGTGCACAGTCATGTTGGAACAGGAAGGGGCCAAAACTGTTCCCACAAAGTTGGGAGCATGAAATTGTCCAAAATGTCTTGGTATGTTGACGCCTGAAGAGTTCCCTTCACAGGAACTAAGGGGCCAAGCCCAACCCCTGAAAAACAACCCCACACCATAATCCCCCCTCCACCAAATGATTTGGACTAGTGCTTGACTGGCCTGCACAGAGTCTTTTCATGTGACAACACTGAAGAAATTACACTTTGCTACAATGTAATGTAGTAAGTGTACAGCTTGTATAACAGTGTAAATTTGTTGTCCCCTCAAAATAACTCAACACACAGCCATTAATGTCTAAAGCGCTGGCAACAAAAGTGAGTACACCCCTAAGTGAAAATATCCAAATTAGGCCCAAAGCAAGGCTTTTTTTCTCAAAGAATAGGTGCAGGAACTCCTTCCTTCTGAGTACCCCCCCCCCCTTGTCTGCGCCCCCTACCCACCTTCAAGCGCAGTCCCTTGATTCCACCCCCTACCCACTTCCCAGTACTGCCCCAAGTATCATTTGCTAAATAATTTGTATGGAATTTGTTCTTGTCTAATAATGAGAAAATCAGTAAAAATAGATGCACTGGAGCCAGCAACAATAGACCCCACCCCAGTAATAATAGATCATCCCAAGCAACAAAAGATTTCCCTCCCACCAATAATAGACCCCTCCCCAGTAACAATAGATCCCTCACACAACAATAGACTCCCCCAGCAACAATGGACCCCACCCCAACAACACTAGGTTCCCCTCCCAGCAACAATAGATCCCTCACATAACAATAGACTCCCCTAGCAACAATGGTCCCTACCCCAATAACAATAGTTCCCCCCAGCAACAATCGTTCTCCACACAATAATAGACCCCCCACACAGAAACAATGGACCATCCACAACAAAATGTCATCCTCAGCAACAAAAAGATCCACCCCAGCAACATTAGACCCCGCCCCCCCAGCAACATAAACAGATCTCCCAGCGGTCAGCATTAATAGACCCTCCAGCAGCCAGCAGCAATAGACCTCTCCCTCAACAGTAGATCTGTAAAAACTCCAAAAGCCCCACCCCCAGCAACAGATCCCCACAAGCAATAATAGACCCTCACATAAATTTAGATCCCCACCAGTGATTACAAATCCCCCAGCAGACAGCATCAATAGACCATCCAGCACACCCCTTGCTATTACATACATTTGGTGCTGGAGGTGCCGGAACTGCGTTCCCCCACGTCCCCGCTAAAAAGAAGCCCTGGCCCAAAGGGTCAATCATTCGTGTAGCCGCCATTATTTTCCAGCACTGCCTTAACCCTCATGGGCATGGAGTTCACCAGAGCTTTACAGGTTGCCACTGGAGTCCTCTTCCACTCCTCCATGACAACATCACGGAGCTGGTGGATGTTAGAGACCTTGCGCTCCTCCACCATCCATTTGAGGATGCCCCACAGATGTTCAATAGGGTTTAGGTTTGGAGACTGCTTGGCCAGTCCATCACCTTTACCCTCAGCTTCTTTAGCAAGGCAGTGGTCATCATGGAGGTGTGTTTGGTGTCGTTATCATGTTGGAATACTGCCCTGTGGCCCAGTCTCCGAAGGGAGGGAATCATGTTCTGCTTCAGTATGTCACAGTACATGTTGGCAGTCATGATTCCCTCAATGAACTGTAGCTCCCCAGGCCAGTGCAGGCAGCACTCATGCAGCCCCAGACCATTAATCTCCCACCACTATGCTTGACTGTAGGCACACTTGTCTTTGTACTCCTCACCTGGTTGCCACCACACAAGCTTGACACCATCTGAACCAAATAAGTTTATCTTGGACTCATCAGACTACAGGACATGGTTCCAGTAATCCATGTCCTTAGTTTGCTTGTCTTCAGCAAACTGTTTGCGGTCTTTCTTGTGCATTATCTTTAGAAGAGACTTTCTTATGGGACAACAGCCATGCAGACCAATTTGATGCAGTGTGTGGCGTATGGTCTGAGCACTGACAGGCTGACCCCCCCACCCCTTCAACCTCTGCAGCAATGCTGGCAGCACTCATACGTCTATTTCCCTAAGACAACCTCTGGATATAACGCTGAGCGCGTGCACTCAACTTTTTTGGTTGACCATGGCGAGGCCTGTTCTGAGTGGAACCTGTTCTGTCGCCTTGTCGCCGGTGCTCTTCAACATCTACATTCGCCCACTCCTCAACATCATCAGAAGATCAGACCTCTGCTTCCACTCGTACGCCGACGACACTCAATTATATTTTCGTATCACCGGACAAAAAGACCATCATCAGCAATTAGGAAAATGCCTCACGATGATAGACGACTGGATGACTACTAGCTCCCTCAAACTAAATGAATCAAAAACAGAACTTCTTATTCTACATGCAAATCTTAACCCCCGAACCAAGATCCCTTGGACACCTCCTACCATCTTTGGACAGACCATCACCACTAGGACCAAGGCCAAGAGTCTCGGAGTCATTTTTGACTCAGAAATGTCAATGGATGCCCAAATAGGAGCAGTAGTCAGTGGATCTCACCATCTGCTCCTCCTGCTACGCAGACTCATCCCCTTCATTCCAAAGGAGGACAAAGCAGTGGTAGTTGGAACAGTCATCAATTCTCGACTGGACTACGCTAACTCCCTTTACATAGGACTACCGCAATATCAACTTGCGCGCTTACAACTTATCCAAAACACGGCGGCAAGACTGATAACAGGGAAAAAACCCTGGGAATCCATCTCCCCTTCCCTGAGGAACCTGCATTGGCTAAACGTAAGGAATCGGGTCGCATTCAAGACCCTCTGCCTCACCCACAAATGCACACATGGAAACGCTCCGCAATACCTTCGCGAGAAAATAAAACACTACACACCGAATCGCAGTCTTCGATCGGCTAATCAAAATCTTCTCCTCATTCCTAAATCCCGCTACAAATCAAAGGGGGAACGGAGATTCGCTGTCCAGGGACCACGGCTATGGAACGCTCTACCAACCGACATTCGCATGGAAGAAAACCATCTGGCCTTCAGGAAGAAACTCAAGACCTACCTCTTCTAGAAGCTTGATAACCAATCGCCAATACAGCGCCTTGAGGCGATTCAGTTCGCATTGTAGCACTATACAAGTTATTCATTCATTCATTCATTCAAACCACTGTATGGTCTTGGCCACCATGCTGCAGCTCAGTTTGTGTATTGGCAATCTTCTTATAGCCTTGGCCATCTTTATGTAGCCCAAGAATTATTTTTTTCAGATCCTCAGAGTTATTTGCCATGAGGTGCCATGTTGAACTTCCAGTGACCAGTATGAGAGAGTGAGAGGCATTCACACCTGAGACCTTGTAACACTAACAAGTCACATGACACCGGGGAGGAAAAATGGATAATTGGGCCCAATTTGGACATTTTCACTTAGGGGTGTACTCACTTTTGTTGCCAGCGCTTTAGACATTAATGGCTGTGTGTTATTTTGAGGGGACAGCTAATTTACACTGTTATACAAGCTGTACACTCACTACTTTACATTGTAGCAAAGTGTAATTTCTTCAGTGTTGTCACATGAAAAGATATAATAAAATATTTACAAAAATGTGAGTGGTGTACTCACTTTTGTGAGATACTGTGTATGTGTAAATAATAAAAAAATATATATATATATATAATTATTATAGGTTTTGTACTGCCTACTTGGATTTGTCTGTGTTTTATAACATTTGACTATGTCATTATGATTTGACATGCTTTTTATGCCACAGTAAAGAACCATGCCGAAGGCACAGGGATCACAGAGGTGCCGCCACCACAGATCAAGGTTCAGACTTTGCTTTCGCTTCCTCAGGATATAAACAACTATCCATTATCTATCTTTATTCGTTCCTATTTTAAGGTATGTTTTCATTTATATATTTTTTTCCTTATACTGGTTAATTTATTATTTTGTATTAAGATAAATACCATTGGGTACACAGTAATGTGGCAAGTTGATACATCACCAATTTACTGTAGCTCTGTCATTGTTTATAAAGATAGTCTTGTTTTAATCCTATGTTTTTAAATATATGCCCTCCCAGAATCCTGTTCTTCCACCATTGGGTCAGCCATTGCAGGACCCTCTGACTCGTTTAACACAGAATGATCATGGAGTTGCTCTGGAATTGTACAAATTGGTGAGAGACTATTTAATTATTTGACAGTTTTTGGTGTTATATCTGATAAATTACCTAAAACTTACCTGTGTTTGTGATAGGCCCTGCGGTTCATGGGTAACACCACAATGCCCCCTTGGCAGCAAAGGATTATGGGTAACTACATTGTGGAACGCTGCCTGAGGCAGCCATCACTTAAAGATGAACTTCTTTGTCAAGCAGCAAGTCTGACAGTGCAGAACAGCAATGAGGAACAGACCCAGAGGGCAGGGCTACTTCTTTCTGGTCTGCTCAGCTGTATTATCCCTTCACCTACTCTAGAGAGGCCACTGCTGAAGTATGTCATTTGATCAAGCAGTGTACAGCATTTTAACTGGCTCTGATCCATCCACATTCTTTAATATACTGCTATATCTCTGGTGCAGGTACGTCTCTGATCAAGGCTTTGAAGGGTATAGGGCCATATGCCAGAACAAATTGCTTCGTGCCAAGCAAAATAACCTTGGCGTGTTTCGGTCACATGCCCCTACTTTGCTGGAATGGACCGCCAATGAGAGAAAAGGGAAGATGGTCATGGATGTGTTTACATTTAATGGTGAGATGGCAAGTTCCCTTTGTATTTACTATCTAGATGTTTATAGGAAAATATGGGTCCCTCTTTGGCTCTTCTACATGTAATGCATCTTAGCTCCCCTAATGTACCATCACTTACTGCAGAACAAGAACAAATAAAGGGTGGAGTGTCTTACTTTTAACTCCTCCACGCTGATCGTACGCAAATATGCATTGTCGACTTGAAGGGGTTATACCCAGGACCGTTTTTTTAGAGCCAGCGGTTGGCTTTCTAGTGATAACAACTGATCATCCTAAGAAGGGGACGCCCCCCCCCCAACTCCTGCCGCTCTCCCATCCCACCGGGTGGCCCAAGCGACCAGCCGACACGTCCGCCGGCTGGCTGACGACCCGAATGAAGATGGAATCGGCTTCGATCGGGTCTCCGATCTAGTAACCCGGGAGCGATGTTATGACATCATGTCCGGTTTACTCAGCTGCCAATGGCGCGATTAAAAAAAAAAAATAGTATTCCAAAATGCCAATTTTGGCGTTTTGAATACTTTTAAGTGCAAAGGAAGGATTTGGGGTCTTATAGACCCCAGATCCCTCAATAAGGAGTACCTGTCACTGACTATTGAAAAAATAAAAAATGTGGCGCTTGCAAGATAAATGAACAATACCAAAAATCACAGTAAAATGCACTACAATTAAATTATGTGGAATAAATAAATAATTATGTATATAAATATATAAAAAACGAGTGCTTGAAACAATTATTTAAAATTCTTGATAAACATGATTCATAAAGATTCTGAGAAACAAATGTGGCGCTTTCATCCAGGCCCGGAAACCAATCCTGAGGGGGAGGGAACTCCAAAGAACGGTTCCACAGAAGCGTCTACTTATTGATATCAATAATCCAATATATATAGCAACAATGTAATGGACCGTGCTATATCAATATGTATGAGATAATTCAAATAAATCAATCCAAAGTGAGGAAATAACACATAAATTCGTGAAGTGAATACATAAATTAAACATGAATAAAATGATGAAGTGTATAGATATAGGTAGTGAAAACGCCCAACATGATGCGTGAATTAATAAAAAATGGATATAAAAAAATTCCTGAATGGTACACAAATATCTATGTGCTAATAACTGTGCAAAATGCAAATAATGCAATTATTGCAAAGATTCATAGACAGGTGCAAAAAAGGGGGTTGATCCAATTAATGAAAAAAATGCAAAATTAGCAAGGATGTGCAAACAAGCATGTGAAAAAAACAAACAACCATCTAAGAATGTGAAAATCCAAATAATGACAGTGTTAGTAAATGTCCAGTGTGTTCAAAATTAATATGCTACAATAAAGTGTCCAGTGCAATCAGGATTGCCATTAGCAATAGAACTCCCATACATGGTACAATCGACAGCTCCTGTGTAATGGTTCCTCCTACTCAGAGTGTGCTCTTTGTGTAGTGGTGGTGAACTCTTCCATGCAAGAAAGTGCCGAAAAAAATGTTTTCCCTAGCCTCTTACCTTTAGGCAAGAGGATAACCGCCTTTTCAGTAAGCAGGAAGAAAAGAAGACAAAATCACTTCCTTGTGGTTTCTCCAAGTACGTGTCCTTACTGCCCTCTTAGATTTTCTCCATAGGTCCCGCAGACATAGGGGCAGAAAGAGGGAGACATTCCATTGTGTAGAGTTCAAAAATATAATTTTATTTTAGGAATAAAGTAAACTTACAGTTGGTAATTACAAATACAGGCAGCGGTATTAACAAAGCCCGACCCCAGCCGAGATCATGCTTAGGTCACCTGACTCTGACTCCTCACGCGTATCGCCACGCCCACGTGGCTTTCTCAAAGGATTTAAATCCTATAGAGTAAATCTATAGTGGGCGGTCGCTAAGTGGTTAATCTATTATCAGTAGAGTTGGGCCGAACACCCCCCAGTTTGGATTGCGCCAGAACTCTCAAACATCACAAAAGTTCGGACCTGAACCTTATTAAAGTCTATGGGATCCGAACTTGAAAAATCAATAGTCCCCATTTTGAAGGCTTATATGCAAGGTATTGGCGATAAAAAGGGTATGGGGGCCAGGTACTGACCTGGGGGACATGTATCAATGCAATTATATTTTTTAAAAAGATTGTTTTTAGAGGAGCAGTAATTTTAATGATGCTTAAAGTGAAACAAAGAGGAAGTGAACCCTCTGGGACAACTTTGGCCTACAGGTAAGCCTAGATTAAGGCTTACCTGTAGGTCCAATAAATATCTCCTAAACCTACATGGTTTAGGAGATATTTAGAAAAGAAAGGGCACCGCTATCTACGGCGCATGTACACAGTGGCGCGCAGGCGCACTGCGCATGCCGAGATCACGGCGATATGCCGCTCTCGTGTGCAGGCGCGGGAGTGACGTTATCGCCGCTCCAGCGAATCACAGCGCTGGAGCGGCGAGACCCGGAAGTCACTCCCGTAGTGATGGTGGCGGAGAAGGACGAGGATGAGGACCGCTCCGGGGGCTTCGTTTTCAGGTAAGTTATTCATAATGAGCTAGTATGCTATGCATACTAGCTCATTATGCCTTTGCCTTGCAGGTTAAGTTTTTTTTTTTTCAAAAGAGGCTTTACTTTCTCTTTAAATATAGTGCCTGTAAAGTGGCACATTTGTACCGTGTATAGAACCTGCTGCAGCAAAACTGACATTTACAAAAGAAAAAAAAATTACTTTTAAATTGCTGTTAATACAATGCCATTGCCGGCAATACAAATAAAAAAGGCTTGGAGGACCGCCTTCAATCCATACCAGACCCGAAGGTAAGGGGAACCCCACACCAAATTTTTTTTTTTTTTTAAATGGCGTGAGGTCACCCTCAGAATCCACACCAGTCCCCATATCTGAGCATGCAGCCCAGCAGGTCAGGATAAGAGGGGGACAAGATACCGGCCCCCTCTCTATGTGAATGATTATAGGGTACGTGGTACCCCTACCAATTCACCAAAAAGAAAAAGTGACTCTTTTTTCCATTGTTAAGCGCTCCTTAACAACCAGCAATGCACTGTGCCTGGATTGGGAAAAGCTTTGCCCAATCAGGGCTTAGAATGCACTGTGCAGCACGCAGTGCATTGTGGAGCACTCTGGGGGCGAACATCCTGCTGAGCGCCCCACAAATTTGGGTGTTCGCCGAACGCGCGAACAGGCAATGTTCAGGGCCAAACTTTTCCTCGGCTCGAACTGTTTGCCCAACTCTGTTTGTCAACATTTGTTATTCACTTAAAACAGCCAGTGTTTAACAAGTTACCCCTAGCATAGCGGTTTTAACCATATCAGCAAAAATGGCAGCTGTCAAGGCCAGAGTTGTATATAGCCCGGGGTAACATATTTGGCTTGGGGTATTAAGACATTCAAGAGGATATTGGAAAGATAAGTAAAGTAGGAAACTTAATTTAAATTGTATTTCTTCATATTTATTATCGCAGAGGAAAAATATTCTGCAGAAGTGGATTCGTGGACAACCGGAGAACAACTAGCAGGCTGGCTGCTGCAATCCAGGTATTTTTATTCTGTATATACAGTAGGGATGAGCCGAACACCCCCCCGTTCGGCTCGCACCAGAACCCGCGAACGGACCTAAAGTCCGTGCGAGCTTTAGAACCCTATTAGTTATAATGGATGCGAACGTTCAAAATTAAAAGCTAATTTTAAAGGCTAATATGCATGTTAATGTCATAAAAAGTGTTTGGGGACCTGGGTCCTGCCCCAGGGGACATGTATCAATGCAAATTTTTTTTTTAAAAACGGCTGTTTTTTCAGGAGCAGTGATTTTAATAATGCTTAAATTGAAACAATAAAAGTGTAATATTCCTTTAAATTTCGTACCTGGGGGGTGTCTATAGTATGCATGTGAAGGGGCGCATGTTTCCCGTGTTTAGAACTGTCTCTGCGCAAAGTGTCATTTTTGAAAGTAAAAGAGCTATTTAAAATCACTCGCGGCTAATGTGTTATTGACGGCTCCCGTAATACAGAGAACAGTCATTCATTGAAACTCATTCATAAAAAAAAGTAATTGATAAAAAAAATAAAAAAAATGAAAAAAATAAAGCGTAGGGGTCCCCCCACATTCAATAACCAGGGCCTTTAGGTCTGGGATGGATATTAAGGGGAACCCCAGCCAAAAAAAAAAAAAATGGCGTAGGGTCCCCCTCAAAATCCATACCAGACCCTTGAGGTCTGGTATGGATTTTAAGGGGAACCCTAGCCAAAAAAAATGGCATGGGGTCCCCCTCAAAATCCATACCAGACCCCTATCCGAGCACGCAACCTGGCAGGCCGCAGGAAAAGAGGGGGGGACGAGAGCGCCCCCCCCTCCCGCCTGAACCGTACCAGGCCACATGCCCTCAACATTGGGAGGATGCTTTGGGGGTCTAAGACCCCCAAAGCACATTGTCCCCATGTTGATGAGGACAAGGGCCTCTTCCCCACAACCCTGGCCATTGGCCATTGGTTGTGGGGGTCTGCGGGCGGGGGGCTTATCGGAATCTGGAAGCCCCCATTTAACAAGGGGACCCCCAGATCCCGGCCCCCCCCCCTGTGTGAAATGGTAAGGGGGTACAAAAGTACCCCTACCATTTCACCAAAAAAGTGGCAAAAATGGTAAAAATGACAGGAGACAGTCTTTGCGGCCCAAGAAGACACCGACACCGACGCAGATGGAAGAAGATGCCGGACGAGAAGGACGAGAAGACCAGCGCAAGAAGAAGCGGATCGGAGGAAGAAGAAGATGGAAGAAGATGACGGATGGAGAAGATGAAGAAACCGAAGGATGAAGAAAGAAGAAAGAAGATTTTAATAAAGGAATTGTCAAAGACTGTCTCCTGTCATTTTTACCATTTTTGACACTTTTTTGGTGAAATGGTAGGGGTACAAGTACCCCCTTACCATTTCACACAGGGGGGGGGCGGGATCTGGGGGTCCCCTTGTTAAAGGGGGCTTCCAGATTCCGATAAGCCCCCCGCCCGCAGACCCCCACAACCAATGGCCAGGGTTGTGGGGAAGAGGCCCTTGTCCTCATCAACATGGGGACAAGGTGCTTTGGGGGTCTTAGACCCCCAAAGCATCCTCCCAATGTTGAGGGCATGTGGCCTGGTACGGTTCAGGCAGGAGGGGGGGCCGCTCTCGTCCCCCCCTCTTTTCCTGCGGCCTGCCAGGTTGCGTGCTCGGATAAGGGTCTGGTATGGATTTTGAGGGGGACCCCACGCCATTTTTTTTGGCTAGGGTTCCCCTTAAAATCCATACCAGACCTCAAGGGTCTGGTATGGATTTTGAGGGGGACCCTACGCCATTTTTTATTTTTTTTTTTGGCTGGGGTTCCCCTTAATATCCATCCCAGACCTGAAGGGCCTGGTTATTGAATTTGGGGGGACCCCCACGCTTTTTTTTTGTTTTTTATTAATGAATGACAGTTCTCTGTGTTACAGGAGCCATCAATTCCTTAGCCGCGAGTGCTTTTAAATAGCTTTTTTCCTGCAAAAATGACACTTTTTTGCAGGGAAAGTTCTAAGCACAGGAAACCTGCCCCCTTCACAGGCCACCTATAGACACCCCCCAGATGTGATACTGCAATGCTGTTCTAACAGCACGCACACACATATCCCCAGAAATAGAGCACATATTGTCAGCAGCACACTGACACGCTGACACTGACTGAAACAGAATATGCGAGGCCGCCGACGCGGCGGCCTCTTATACCGTGGGGCGTGTACTAAAGCCCCTGAGCTATAATTGGCTACAGGCATCCTGCCTGTAGCCAATTATGGCTCTCCTCGCTGCCGGCGCTGTGATTGGCCAAGCATGCGGGGTCACAGTGCATGCTTGGCCAATCATCAGCCAGCATTGCACTGCGCGGGCCGCAATGCATTGCGGGGCCGCTCGCATCACACGAATTTGATGCGAGCGGCCCCAATAGTTCTGGGCTCGCCGAGCGAGCGAACGCCCGGTGCTCGATTCGAACATGGGTTCAAATCGAACACCGGGCCCATCCTTAATATACAGTATGTTGTCTTTCTTTGCCTCACCTTTGACAGTTATAAAATATGTAACCACCTGAGGTGTCAGACCTAGCTTAACTCCTAAAATAATTTACTTATTCTCTTCGATCTTTTTTTTATGAAGAGGTGCTGGGGATAATCCTCGTGGCTGGTCTGTCTCCATTCTGGATGGTGATCAGTGGTTTGATCTATCAGGAGATGACTTTTTGCTGGATGTAATTGCTGAGATAGAAGATGGAGCTCCCTCTCAGCCCTTTTCAACATCTGAATACCCTTTTGGAGATAATGGTGGTATCCCTGAACCTCCAATGGACTTTGCTCCACTGCTCCCACCAGGACACCCATCTTTCCCAGCACCTGGACTTCCTCCTGATCCTCCACCTCTCCAGGCGCCAAGAGCTCCACCTCCCCCTCCACCCTTTCCTTCATCTCTTGGAAGGTGAGTTACTTTATGTTCTAATAGAGAAATATGTTTACTGCAGTTATTTTCTGCCTACTGACCTTAATTCTTATCAAAGTTGTTAATCGCGAAAAATCAATAAATGCATTTTATACACTGCTAGTACAATTGCATATTATCTCTCTTTATTTACACTTCCCATACTCCTCCTACTCCTCCAACACCAGAAATCAGACTTCGTATGTGAGGGCTTGGTGCCAATGCTAGTTGCATGTAAAAATACACTTATTGTTTAATGCATAAATAACTACATTAAATTCTGTTAATATAAACTTGGCGCATAGCTTTAAAGCTATCTGTGATCATTAACTAAAGCAGGGGTCCGATCAGTAAAATTTTCTTCCAGCAGAGGTCTGAATGTTTGGGCATTGATTTGCAACCTTCACATAACAGACCTCTCCTCCTATAACACAATCCTGTTCTTAGGGCTGGTTCACATCAGAACGCGGTGAGGGAATGGCGTGTTCTGTCTGCATTTCCTGCACAGCATTCAAAATGCACTGCCTGTGCAGTCTGCGGTGGGTGTCAATATACTGTATTCTTAATAACACCTCATAAACAGATCTGGCTTTACCAGATCATATGGTACCACAGTAGCATGTGATTTGGTACGGTGCATTTTTGAAAAGTAGTGCATGCACTTCTTTTTTTGTGCGATCCAGTCCAATTTCAGCCCATTCAACTGAAAGGGCTGAAAATCACATTGCAACGAATTTGCACAGGAACACACTGTGTGATTCAGGTGTGAACCAGTGTCCTCAGTCCCCCTTTACATTAAGATCCCCCACTTTACATCACAGTAGTGCCCCCTGCCCCCCCCCCCCTTCACTTTACCCGCCCCACAGTAATGTACTGTGCAACCCCCCCCCCCCCTCATAAACACAGTAGTATCCTCTGCCCCTTCAGGTCATCCCCACCTAGAATTGTCCTCTGCCCCCCTCCACAGTAGTGTCTTTACCCTCACACAGTAGTATCCTCCACCCCCAAGGTGCCCCTTCCTCCCACTGCAGTGTCCTCTGCCCCCTTCACTCTCCTACCACACACAGCAAAGTGGAGAGCAGGAGGCAGGACATTTCTAGATGGAGGGCGGGAGCAACCTGAGTTAACTTTTCATATTAACAAGTTGGTGATAGGTTGCTAGGATGCTGAGCAGTCCTAGCAACCTATCACCAGTGTTAATAAGAAACGTTAACTCGGGCAGCTCCCTCCCTCCATCAAAAACCAAAGGGCTCATGATTTGCGATGTCCTTACCGCACGCCATTAAACTGGGCTACCCTTTTATTTTTAATTACTTACATCCTAGCAAGATGTATGGGAACACTGGCAGCCAACTCCTCTATTAGATTGGTTTGGGCGGTTTCATCTTTTTCCATATACTTTACAGTAAATTATTTCTTGATTTGTGCAGCCGTGTCTGTAGTGCGGTTCTCCCTTTGGCTTCTTACAACAAATAGGGCCTATGCTGGTGGGCATTGGAGGCTCCTGTTGCCATACACAGTCTCCTCTCTCTTTGAATCTTTTCTCCCACCTTTCTGTCCTTATGTGGAGGTAGGGAATATTTTTGACCAGGGTACATCGGCGGTTTCAATATACAGCGGGTAAAATAAGTATTGAACACGTCACCATTTTTTTAGGTAAATATATTTCTACGTGCCATTGACATGAACTTTTCACCACGTCAGTAACAACCCATGAAATCCTTACAGAAAAAGAAACCAAAACAAATAAGTTCAGAAATGAAGTTCTGTGTAATAAAATGGAATGACACGGAAAAAAGTATTGACCACGCTAACTGAAAATTATTTAATACTTCGTACAAAATACTTTGTTTGTAATGACAGCTTCAAGATGCCTCTTGTATGGAGAAACGTATGTGCTTGTGTTTTTTTTTTTACACTTTTTGGTGAATAAGTAGGGGTACAATGTACCCTATACTCATTCACATGGGGGGGGGGCTGGTATGTGGGGGCCGATAAGCCCCCTGCCCACAGACCCCCACAACCACCGCTCCCAGGGTTGGGGGAAAAAATGACCTTGTCCCCATCAAAATGTGGACAAAGGGGGTTTGGGGTGAGGGCCACTCGCTCGCTCCCCCCCCCTTTCCTGGCCTGGCAGGCTGCATGTTCGGATAAGGTAAACAAGAAAAACACCCACGCCTATTTAAACAATACTTATAGTGAATGCAGCTGCTGTCCAACAGGGGATTTGCCAATGTAAAATTATTCTTAGGCAGCGCTTGCTATAATGTGTACAAAATCTAATTTCGTGCCTTAATAAATCACAAATAACATGTTGTAAATACCAATTAGGCATCTTGCATACTGCAGCTTGAAAAAGCTCAGTACAGCTTTTTTTTTTTTTTTTTACTGAGCTAAAATACAGCCCATTAATTGTAATGTGCCTATGCACACAGGCACGTAATTCGTCAGTAAAAAAAAATAAAATGTAAAAGTCTAAAAATCGGCTTTTTTGGTCAGTAATTTATGCTAAATGCGCGCGAATGAGCACAAATGGGCATTTACATATTGTGCAGAATGGGAATGTCAGAATAAGTTTGCGTGCATTCAAAAATACGCAATCGCATAAATACGTGCAAATACACCAAAAAACTTTTGAAAAAGTAGATGCTCAAACAGGAGTATCATGTGCAAGAGGCCTAAATAGGAATCTAAAAGACATATAATACACATTTGTGCCCAAAAATTAAAGTGAGTCTTTTTTTAAAATTGTGCAATCTTGAGTGCTTTTGGTGCCCGATTCCCAGGGTATCCCCTGTAGTGATTATTCAACCTCATGCTGAATGTTTGCACACCGCACTCACCAGATTTCGCTGACCCCCCTTACTATACAGCAAGGGAAGTCATAAAAGCTGGTAGGTCCTTAGGGTGACTTCTTCAGAGGTTTCTGATGGTTTCCTGGTGCGCATCCTTGCTCCTCCTTGTATTAATCCTGATATTACTCCCAAAGGTCCCATGGGCAGGCAATAAAATAAAAACGTGTGTGAAAATAATTATTGCGCTTTCCCTAAATCTAAAGGAGAAAGCAGCTACACTGGAATGTGACAAAAAGTGATGGGGGTAAATGTGTAGCGCTAAATGATCAAAAACAGTGAAATATGCATAAATCACGAAATAATACCCAAAGGGAAAAGTGGTGAAACAAATATGAGAAAAAAATAGTCCACACGTGAAACAAATAAAGTACAAATGTCCATCATGAACTGGTATAGAACATCACGGTGAAGATGTCATAAAGCCGTACGGACCATCACAGGAAAATTTCTTTCAAACAAATGGTGTGACTTATGCACGCTTACCGGAACTGTTGGACCCAACTGTCAGCGACAACGGATCAATTGAGCATAGATAATCCCAAACGGCCAATGAACTGGGCTGTCACTGGAATCCTGGAAGATTTGGAATATGTCTGGCTCCTCTCCGATGATGTCAGCCATAAGACAGAACCACTGGACCACTGAAGTCAGATGTTGATATCCCAATCATGTAGATGGTTCAAACAACCGGAGGTGTCAACGAGAAATCCAGAGATGACAGATGGAAGTTGGTGTAAATTGCCCCCTATAGGGGTGGCACGGACCACATTTAAAAAATGCGATTGCCCAGTAACTGAGCTGGAACGTGTATCTGTGTGTGTCAACACACAGATCCACGTGCTGTCAGAGGAGAGGAGACCGATGGTGTGTCCCTTGTACATAGGGACACCGATCGGTCGATCACCTCCCCCAGTCAATCCCCTCCCCCCACAGTTAGAATCACTCCCATAGGGAACATATTAACCCCTCCATCACCCCCTAGTGTTAACCCCTTTCCTGCCAGTCACATTTATACAGTAATCAATGCATTTTTATAGCATGGATCGCTGTATAAATGTGAATGGTCCCAAAAATGTGTTAAAAGTGTCCGATCTGTCCGCCGCAATATCGCAGTCACGATAAAAATCGCAGATTTTGTGCAAATCAATATACACTTATTGCGATTTTTTTTTTACCAAAATTATGTAGGAAAATACGTATGGGCCTAAACTGAGGAAAAAAATTAAAAAAAAAAAAAATGGATATTTATTATAGCAAAAAGTAAAAAATATTGCGTTTTTTCAAACTTGTCCCTCTTCTTTTGTTTATAGCGCAAGAAATAAAAAACGCAGAGGTGATCAAATACCACCAAAAAAAAGAAAGCTTTATTTGTGGGGAAAAAATTATAAAAATTTTATTTGGTTACAGCGTTGCATGACTGCGCAATTGTCATTTAAAATGCGACAGCGCTGAAAGTGGAAAAATTACTTGGGCAGGAAGGGGGTGTTCGTGCCTGGTAGGCAAGTGGTTAAAATAAAAAAATAAATAAAAAACGGTAAACTGTATTGGCTGAAATGCCATTGCACATATTACCGGAATATATTACCAACATTAAATATTAAGAAAAAGTAAATAAATGAGAAAAGCGTTTTTCTTTTTTTTTTTTTTCTTTCAGCAGCTTAGTAGATGCCCCCTACTTATTCTTATGTGGCAGCACAGTTTTCATTTTGATTTAGTTTTAGTCAGTCTTTTGACTAAAATGCCAGTTTGGTTTTAGTTATATTTTAGTCATTAAAATGGTTTTAGTTGTATTTTAGTCAGGGCCGGACTGGCCTACCGGGATACCGGGATATTTCCCGGTAGGCTGCCTGCCCTGGGGCCGGTTTGCGGCTGCAGTGCTCCCCTGAATCCCCTCTCTCCTGCTCCTTTGATCACGGCGCTGGCCGGGTCTGTGCCAGGGCCGGACTGGGAATAAAATCCAGCCCTGGAAAAAATTTCACACCAGCCCCACAGCATAACGTCATTATTTCCTGGTTCATGAAAGGGAAAACCATACATTTTAAAGCACATTTGAAGAGTGTATTATATATAGATAAGACAGATATGAAATCACATAGGGCTTTATATTATATATATATATATATATATATATATACATATATAGATAGAGAGAGTGCTGGGGGGGGAGCCAAAAAGAACAGGGGTGGAGAGCACTGGGGTGGGGGCTGGAGAGCACCGGGGGCAGAAAGAACAGGGGTGGAGAGCACTGGGGGCAGAAAGAACAGGGGTGGGGAGCACGGGGGGGCTGGAGAGCACTGTGGGGGGTGGGAAGCACGGGGGGCTGGACAGCACTGTGGGGGGTGGGGAGCACGGGGGGGCTGGAGAGCACTGTGGGGCTGGAGAGCACTGTGGGGGGTGGGGAGTACTGGAGTGGGAGCTGGAGAGCACCGGGGGCAGAAAGAACAGGGGTGGGGAGCACTGGGGTGGGGACTGGAGAGCACCGGGGCAGAAAGAACAGGGGTGGGAAGCACGGGGGGCTGGAGAGCACTTTGGGGGGTGGGGAGCACTGGGGTGGGAGCTGAAGAGCACAAGGGCAGAAAGAACAGGGGTGGGGAGCATGGGGGGGCTGGACAGCACGGTGGGGGAGCTGGAGAGCACCGGGGGCAGAAAGAACAGGGGTAGGGAGCATGGGGGGGCTGAACAGCACTGTGGGGGGCTGGAGAGCACCGGGGGCAGAAAGAACAGGGGTGGAGATCACTGGGGTGGGGGCTGGAGAGCACCGGGGGCAGAAATAACAGGGGTGGTGAGCACGGGGGTGGGGACTGGAGAGCACCGGGGCCGAAAGAACAGGGGGGGGAAGCATGGGGGGCTGGAGAACACTGTGGGGGGTGGGGAGCACTGGGGTGGGAGCTGAAGAGCACAAGGGCAGAAAGAACAGGGGTGGGGAGCATGGGGGGCTGGACAGCACTGTAGGGGAGCTGGAGAGCACCGGGGGCAGAAAGAACAGGGGTGGGGAGCATGGGGGGCTGGACAGCACTGTGGGGGGGCTGGACAGCACTGTGGGGGGGCTGGACAGCACCGGGGGCAGAAAGAACAGGGGTGGAGAGCACTGGGGTGGGGGCTGGAGAGCACCGGGGGTAGAAAGAACAGGGGTGGGAAGCACGGGAGGCTAGAGAGCACTGTGGGGGGTGGAGAGCACTGGGGTGGGAGCTGGAGAGCACCGGGGGCAGAAAGAACAGGGGAGGGGAGCACGGAGGGGCTGGACAGCACTGTGGGAGGGCTGGACAGCACCGGGGGCAGAAAGAACAGGGGTGGGGAGCACGGGGGGCTGGGGAGTATGGGGGAGCTGAACAGCACTGTGGGGGGTGGAGAGCACTGGGGTGGAGTCTGGAGACTGATGGGGAGGCTAGAGAGCACTGTGGGGGGTGGAGAGCACTGGGGTGGGAGCTGGAGAGCACCGGGGGCAGAAAGAACAGGGGTGGAGAGCACTGGGGTGGGGGCTGGAGAGCACCGGGGGGTAGAAAGAACAGGGGTGGGAAGCACGGGAGGCTAGAGAGCACTGTGGGGGGTGGAGAGCACTGGGGTGGGAGCTGGAGAGCACCGGGGGCAGAAAGAACAGGGGTGGGGAGCACGGAGGGGCTGGACAGCACTGTGGGGGGGCTGGACAGCACCGGGGGCAGAAAGAACAGGGGTGGGGAGCACGGGGGGCTGGGGAGTATGGGGGGGGCAGAACAGCACTGTGGGGTTTGGAGAGCACTGGGGTGGAGTCTGGAGACTGATGGGGAGAGCTAGAGAGCACTGTGGGGGGTGGGGAGCACGGGGGGGGGCTGGAGAGCACTGTGGGGGTAGGAAGCAGGGGGGGGGCTGGAGAAGGATGGGGAGAGCTGGAGAGAGGGGGAGGCAGAAAGAACAAGGATTGAGAGAACTGTGGGGGGGGGCTGGAGAGTGTGGTGGGGGAGGAGAGCACTGGGGGGGGAGCACAAGGAGAAGGGGGGACAGTAAAAGAATTTGGATAGGAGGAGAAGCAGGGGGGCGGCATATAGAGGAAATGAGCTTTCTATATTCCTCCATGCAGCCCCTGAATGCTTGATTCTCCTCCTCTCCCTCCTCCAAGCATTGAGCGGCTGCTTGGAGGAATATAGAAAGATAATCTCCTCTATATGCCGCACCCCTGCCGCTCCCCCTATCCAGGCACACAGTTTGGGCTGTACTCACAGGCATCTCTCTCTTCCTTTGATCACGGCGCTGGCCGGGTCTGTGCTCTGCGGCCGCGTACCGCGCTGTAACGCGGTCCCGCCCCCATAGACCGGCTCGTGTGATAGGTGGAACACACACTGATTCTATCTACTATCACATGAGCCGGTCTAGGGGGGCGGGACCGCGTTACAGCGCGGTACGCGGCAGCAGAGCACAGACCCGGCCAGCGCCGTGATCAAAGGAGCAGGAGAGAGGGGATTCAGGGGAGCACTGCAGCCGCAAACCGGCCCCAGGGCAGGCAGCCTACCGGGAAATATCCCGGTATCCCGGTAGGCCAGTCCGGCCCTGGTCTGTGCTCTGCGGCCGCGTACCGCGCTGTAACGCGGTCCCGCCCCCCTAGACCGGCTCATGTGATAGTAGATAGAATCAGTGTGTGTTTCACCTATCACACGAGCCGGTCTATGGGGGCGGGACCGCGTTACAGCGCGGTACGCGGCCGCAGAGCACAGACCCGGCCAGCGCCGTGATCAAAGGAAGAGAGAGATGCCTGTGAGTACAGCCAAAACTGTGTGCCTGGATAGGGGGAGCGGCAGGGGTGCGGCATATAGAGGAGATTATCTTTCTATATTCCTCCATGCAGCCGCTCAATGCTTGGAGGAGGGAGAGGAGGAGAATCAAGCATTCAGGGGCTGCATGGAGGAATATAGAAAGCTCATTTCCTCTATATGCCGCCCCCCTGCTTCTCCTCCTATCCAAATTCTTTTACTGCCCCCCTTCTCCTTGTGCTCCCCCCCCAGTGCTCTCCTCCCCCACCACACTCTCCAGCCCCCCCCCCCACAGTTCTCTCAATCCTTGTTCTTTCTGCCTCCCCCTCTCTCCAGCTCTCCCCATCCTTCTCCAGCCCCCCCCCCCCTGCTTCCTACCCCCACAGTGCTCTCCAGCCCCCCCCCGTGCTCCCCACCCCCCACAGTGCTCTCTAGCTCTCCCCATCAGTCTCCAGACTCCACCCCAGTGCTCTCCAAACCCCACAGTGCTGTTCTGCCCCCCCCATACTCCCCAGCCCCCCGTGCTCCCCACCCCTGTTCTTTCTGCCCCCGGTGCTGTCCAGCCCCCCCACAGTGCTGTCCAGCCCCTCCGTGCTCCCCACCCCTGTTCTTTCTGCCCCGGTGCTCTCCAGCTCCCACCCCAGTGCTCTCCACCCCCCACAGTGCTCTCTAGCCTCCCGTGCTTCCCACCCCTGTTCTTTCTACCCCCGGTGCTCTCCAGCCCCCACCCCAGTGCTCTCCACCCCTGTTCTTTCTGCCCCTGGTGCTCTCCAGCTCCCACCCCAGTGCTCTCCACCCCCCACAGTGCTCTCTAGCCTCCCCATCAGTCTCCAGACTCCACCCCAGTGCTCTCCACCCCCCACAGTGCTGTTCAGCCCCCCCATACTCCCCAGCCCCCCGTGCTCCCCACCCCTGTTCTTTCTGCCCCCGGTGCTGTCCAGCCCCCCCCACAGTGCTGTCCAGCCCCTCCGTGCTCCCCACCCCTGTTCTTTCTGCCCCCGGTGCTCTCCAGCTCCCACCCCAGTGCTCTCCACCCCCCACAGTGCTCTCTAGCCTCCCGTGCTTCCCACCCCTGTTCTTTCTACCCCCGGTGCTCTCCAGCCCCCACCCCAGTGCTCTCCACCCCTGTTCTTTCTGCCCCCGGTGCTGTCCAGCCCCCCCACAGTGCTGTCCAGCCCCCCCACAGTGCTGTCCAGCCCCCCATGCTCCCCACCCCTGTTCTTTCTGCCCCCGGTGCTCTCCAGCTCCCCCACAGTGCTGTCCAGCCCCCCCATGCTCCCCACCCCTGTTCTTTCTGCCCTTGTGCTCTTCAGCTCCCACCCCAGTGCTCCCCACCCCCCACAGTGTTCTCCAGCCCCCCATGCTTCCCACCCCTGTTCTTTCTGCCCCGGTGCTCTCCAGTCCCCACCCCAGTTCTCACCACCCCTGTTATTTCCGCCCCCGGTGCTCTCCAGCCCCCACCCCAGTGCTCTCCACCCCTGTTCTTTCTGCCCCCGGTGCTCTCCAGCCCCCCACAGTGCTGTTCAGCCCCCCCATGCTCCCTACCCCTGTTCTTTCTGCCCCGGTGCTCTCCAGCTCCCCCACACTGCTGTCCAGCCCCCCCATGCTCCCCACCCCTGTTCTTTCTGCCCTTGTGCTCTTCAGCTCCCACCCCAGTGCTCCCCACCCCCAAAAGTGCTCTCCAGCCCCCCGTGCTTCCCACCCCTGTTCTTTCTGCCCCGGTGCTCTCCAGTCCCCACCCCAGTGCTCCCCACCCCTGTTCTTTCTGCCCCCGGTGCTCTCCAGCTCCCACTCCAGTACTCCCCACCCCCCACAGTGCTCTCCAGCCCCACAGTGCTCTCCAGCCCCCCCGTGCTCCCCACCCCCCACAGTGCTGTCCAGCCCCCCGTGCTTCCCACCCCCCACAGTGCTCTCCAGCCCCCCCGTGCTCCCCACCCCTGTTCTTTCTGCCCCCAGTGCTCTCCACCCCTGTTCTTTCTGCCCCGGTGCTCTCCAGCCCCCACCCCAGTGCTCTCCACCCCTGTTCTTTTTGGCTCCCCCCCCCAGCACTCTCTCTATCTATATATGTATATATATATATATATATATATATATAATATAAAGCCCTATGTGATTTCATATCTGTCTTATCTATATATAATACACTCTTCAAATGTGCTTTAAAATGTATGGTTTTCCCTTTCATGAACCAGGAAATAATGACGTTATGCTGTGGGGCTGGTGTGAAATTTTTTCCAGGGCTGGATTTTATTCCCAGTCCGGCCCTGATTTTAGTCAACTAAAATTGTGTTAATTTAGTCGACGAAATTAACACTGTTGCTGTAACTTTTTTTTCCCCTCCTATTTATAGGCCCCATTCTTCAATCCCTCCAGCTCCACCTATGCTGCCCCCTCCTTTTCCAGGTGAAGCAATGGAACCAGGTGTAGATGAAATGTATTCAGTGAACATTACTGGAGGTATGTGCCTAAATGTGAACATATATGAATGAGGGGAACTGTATGGTGCTTTTGGTGAATAACATTGACCTAAATATACTTTTTATGTTGCTTTTCTATTTGTACATACTGTTCCATACAGTCCTGATTTCATTTTATATATAGATTTGTGGGTTCTTGCTCTAGTGGCTGTATGGCAAATAATGCCATTAGCATCCCTGCTAACTGACTGCTGATATACATTCAGAGTGTATTAACAGACCTAGAAGCCCAATATACTACGATGAACTGTAAAGCGCAACATTTACCTAGTTAAATATTCGTAACAAGTGGTAAAGACTTTGAAACAAGTTAACCCTAATGTCTCTAGCTTTGTTGAATGTGAAGTTATTTAATCTCAAAGATCATAACTAAAGTCTGATTTCAGTTGCTTTCTAGGGCCTCTTTCACATGGGCACTGAGGCCCCATAGTCAATGAATTGTCCATGTGTTTGTGGCCTGAGCTGCCTGGTGCTTCAGGCAACCTATTCAAGTCCACGGAGATACTGGGCTGTGCAGACACAGCCGCTCATTCTATGTGGGTAAGTGGTCCTGAACGAAAGCAGGGCCCTGTCCCAGGTTTCTTCCACACGATGTGCACAAACAAAAATAACGAGCCACCTGGCTCACTTGTTGGCATCACTGCTGCTCCTCTTACCAGTCCCTTTGATTGTGTTGTCTAGCGGTCCTGAAACACTTGGCTCTCTAGCCTTTAGTCTAAGTGCCCTGCTGCACAGCCTACCTCTGGCCTATGGATTGGGGTTCTCCTGACACCTCCAATAGGAGCCAACCTGACTCCTGGAACTGAGACCTGCTGCCACCTGGCTGGGCCCTCTGACCCCTCAATGAGACCCTCTGTCTCTTGGCTGGGCCCTCTGAATAGGGTGACCACATATCCAAACTGCCATTCAGGGACAATTTTGCCAAGGACCAGGGGGGTGTTGAATGTAGTCTCAGGGTTGACGGGGACTTCGGGGGCGAGTGATTTGTCAAGTGAATGGCTGATTTTAGCACTTATATCATCCCAACATCAAATCATATTATTTATATTACTACATTGTAATATATAATAAAATAGTTCAACTCACTATAATGCAGAATCATTGGGAAACCTGAGCTTGTCACCTGCCACCAAATGCAGTGTGCCACTGTCGCCTGCCACCAGATGCAGCGTGTCACTTGCCACTATCGCCTGTCACCAGATGCAGTGTGTCACTTGCCAATGTCACCTGCCGCCAGATGCAGTGCCACTTGCCACTCATAGCCTGCCACCAGATGCAGTGTCACTTGCCACCTACAGCCTGCCACCAGTCCGATTCACTGGAGCCCTGGGAAGGTGAGCATGCTGGAGCAGGACCGGAGAGGATAGAGGAGGTCGTGGCAGTGGCTTCGCTAGGGTTGGTGTTACCCCACCGGTGCAGTAAAACATGGTGTCACCCCCCCATCCGACAAATATAAACCCTCCTTCACTAAGTATAGACCCCCTCCCTCAGTTCAGACCCCCCCCACTAAGTAAAGCCCCCCTCCCTCAGTATAAACCCCCTCCCACTAAGTACAGACCCCCCTCTATCAGTATAGACCCCCCTCGGTACAGACCCACCCCCACTAAGTACAGTAAAGACCCCCCCTTCCTCAGTATAGATCCCCTCCCTCAGTACAGACCCCCCCACTAAGTACAAACCCCCACATTAAGTACAGACCCTCCCTCAGTACAGACCCTCCCTCAGTACAGACCCCCCCAAAATACAGACCCCCCTAAAGTACAGACCCCCTATAAGTACAGACCCCCCTCAGTACAGACCCCCCTCAGTACAGACCCCCCACTAATTACAGACCCCCCAAACTAAGTACAGACCCCCCCCACTAAGTACAGACCACCCCAATACAGATCCCCCTCAGTACAGGCCCCCCCCTACGAAGTACAGACCACTTCAATACAGACCCCCCCTCTAAGTACAGACCCCCCTCCACTCTCCAATTATGCTAGAAGGGAGGTGGGGGGGTTGGGTATATGCTGGGGGGCACTTTTTACTGATTGCTGTCCCTGTCCCCCTCTTCTGTCCCTCTACCTACAAACAAATAAGTTTAGAACAGACCTCAGATCAGTGTGGGAAATGCACAGCGGTGTCCCTCCTCTGGCTCTTGTGTACAAATAATGATGTTAACAGCTGAGGAGGAAGTGGTGGCTTGGGTCATCTCTGCTGGTAGAGGCAGGAAGACAGCCGGGGGCAGAGATTGTAGTGCCGGCATGAGTGTCTTTGGTGCTGCCCCTGCTGACATGTCATCTGGCATGGTGGAAAGCAGTGGCGCAGAGGAGGATAAAGTTAACTTCTCCACTGCTTTGCGTGCTAGGCAGGAGTCGTGGCTGTGATGTCACTCGTTGCTAAACGCCAGGCGGCTCTAGCAACCAGTGGCCAGAGTCTCAGATACAGCTGGAGGTGGAGCGAGCACCAGCGATATGGTGGGGTTTGCTCGCTCTGTCAATTTCATTCCAGGACACAGTATTGTCTCTGGAATGAAGGTGCCCGGGACCCAGGACAGACCTGTTAATTGCGGGACTGTCCCAGCCAATCTGGGACACATGGGCACCCTACCTCTGATCCCTCAAAGAGACCTCTGTCTCGTGGCTTCTGGCTGGGGCTTCATGACCCCAAGTAAGACCTTCCGTCTCCCATACTGGGAGAGGTCTCCAAACCGCATACTCTGAGCTATCCTCAGCTCAGAGTATACAGTATAATGACCCTGTACACCTGTGTAGCCAGCCAGGTTGCAGGCATCTAGCAAAATCCAGGCACAGGATTGAATGTTTTGATCCAGAACTACTGAATCTGGAGCAAGCCAAAAACACAGCTTTCTCAGGTATTATATTGCAGCCAGTGTCTTTCTTCACTAGAAGCAGATTTTCTACTGGATTTACTCCCATTTCACAGGAACTTACATTTGTAACAGCCTTACAATTCTATTTGGCAGGTGTAAAAAGCTTCAATTGAGGGCTTTGTCTGTTCTCTACTGCGTTCTCACATGCTAATGCCCCTACAAGGGCATGGGGCAACATTGCAGCCTTCTTGGACTCTCCAACACCCCATGCAGGCCACACAGGTTTCCTGTTGCCAGGGGTAACAGAAACCCCAAACACATGGTCATACCCCTTGCAGGATGCTGGATTCTGTGCCCTCTTCTCTGAGCTGACCACTTCACACAAGCAGCCATAACGTGAAACCACCTGTTTCTTGTGCTCTCTGTGAACCCTTGCAGGCTGAGCAAAATTTTCTCCACCGTTGCCAGTGGCGACAGCAGACACTTTTGGACAAACATCTTCACTCAGAATTTGAGCCACATCTCCGCTGTAGCTCCACCTTTCTGCAAAAAAGCCTTTCTCTTTTTGCTATGGGAGACCACATTCTCCCTGCTGAACTTTTTCAGCGCTCTGTAGATTGGATTGCTTCTATGTACCAGTCGTAATCATGGTCATGACCCTTGGTACTCCCCTGTCAGAAAAGGCTGAACCCAAAAGAACACCATGAAAAGATGTCAATGACAGAAATGGTTCGACACATTTTTGCATCCCTGGAGGAGGGCACTTTGTCAGGTAAGTCTGCCATAAATGTGAAAATATGCTGTGCATACTTGCACGTCATGGCGAAAGCCCTGAGGACCCAGAGTGGACAGTGAAGATATTAATACGTTGTGGGATTGGGGTGATTGAACTCAAGCGGTGGGTGCATTTACAATGAGTCCAAAACTCAAATTTTCCTATATTCTTACAGGGACTCTGTCACAACATATATAATTAGATGATCTGTGTCAAACTGATCTTTTTTACATGTTTATTAAAAATTACTGAAACGACTATACATTCTCTTTAAATGCACAAGCCACATGTTTTATTATCAACACTGTGAAAAAAACATTGTCTCATATTTGCTCTTCTTACAGGACCCCAAAGAATGGAGAGCTACTTAGACCAGCTTTTTAATCCAGTGCTATCATCACCAACAGTGAGTACCACTTTCATCATTATTACTGTACCCTCAAGGCCCCTTGGACACTAGGCATCTAGCCCGTTTGGTTTATTACACCCAGAAAGCATAACTTCCAACTGTCCCGATTTCGAGGGACTGTCCCTGATTTGGAGCAATGTACCTCCGTCCCTCTTTCCCCATAATTTTTCCCTCGTTTTGGTCTGACCTATATAGTTGTATATAAAATGCACTTTTTATGTTTTCAAAAAGTGTTTTCCAGTGCTAAACTTTTTATCCAAATTCAAAATTGCTGCATTTATAAATTTTAAAAGCCAATATAAAGGAATAGTAGTGGTAAAAAAAGCCCTTGTGGATTTAATTAACCTTTTTTTGGTTAATACTCCTTTAAGCGGGTGTAGCAGGGGGTGTGTCCTATGCCTACATACATTTACTAGTAGGTGTCCCTCATTCCCATCTCAAAATGTTGGGAGGTATGAAAAAGCACAGGTGCAACATCCAGCACCACTACCTGCAACCTGTCAATATCTATGGCAGGCTGAAATACACTGCAGCCAGGCGAGTGTACTTAGTGGTATTACTTCACCCTAGAAAGAAAAAATGAAAAGGCAGCAGCTACAATTACTTGAGCTGCTAACTTTTAATAAAAAAACATTTACTTATCCAGGGGCCTGTCCTCACCTGGGGTGGTTCTTCACTGGTCTTTGGGTCCCATGTGCTGGCATGTTTAATTAGTTAGGCCGGCTGTGACTTGTGAATGGTCCTGCAGCCTTCTAGGATCTGTGACGTGTCCCAGAAAGCTATGGTCAAAGAGATGGGGGCTGAACTTACACACGGATCGCCTAGGTGGTCTGAGCGGAAGTGGGAATGGGTACCTATCAAAACTAGGTACCTGCTTTATCAAAAAAATGATAATGTGCCAAATGTGGTAGAGGAGAGGACATAAACTGTAACTTACCCTTTAGGGTGAATAACCTTCTGTCCTCTCCCCACAAGATCTCTTTTCCTTGCAAACTTCCTTTCCTTTTACAGTGGCATCTCATCAGCTACCTTATGTTGGTATCAGTTGAATCAAAACCTATCCTATGATGCTCTATATCAGTGGTCTCCAAACTGCGGCCCGGGGGCTGAATGCAGCCCTTTGCGTGCCTTTATCTAACTCTTGGGGGCTTTATTTCTCCCACTGATGACACTACTCTGCCATCTGACACTGACAACGGGGCACTATTTCTCCCACTGACACCAGTAATAGGTCCCTATTCCTCCCTATGATGACCAGTGATGTAAGTAACTGAGTTAAAATAAACAGAGTTACTTAACGCAGTTACTTTAGAGGGTAACGAGTAATCTAACTGATTACTTTTCCCCTCATGGTAACGCAGTTCCCATTACTTGGGCGGCGTTACCGCAATAACATCTACCACCACTAGATGGCAGTAGTGTAATTCAGGTGTCCTGCCGAAAAAGTTCCCCTGCCAGATAAGGACCCCCCTGTACTGCGCAGGCGCAGCGCTTACGCAGTACGAAAGATTACGGAGCTTACGAAAATTGCCAAACCTAAACAACTCTGAGTGAACTCTACACCGCGCAGGTGCAGTTAACATGTAATTGTACGAGGCAATGCCGTACGCTCCCGATGCTCGTGCTACTCTGCGAGGGGCGTCTATCGTGTAACTAAGGGGCAGGTCTAGTATTACTGTAACCAAGGGGCGCATTTATTATTATTGTTAAATATCGAGCTCTGCCCATTAATTTAACATATAACGATATAATAATAATAGACCCGCCCCTTGCTTACACGCTATAACAGATCTGCCCCTTGGTTAGAGTAATAATAGAGCAGCCCCTTGGTTACACGATATATAACAATAATAATAAATGCGCCCCTTGCTTACAGTAATACTAGACCTGCCCCTTAGTTACACGTATAGAATATAAAAAAAAAGTCACAGTTACTTTGCTGCGTAACTAATTACTTTTCCAATGTAGTAACCGAGTTACTAACGCAATTACTTTTTGGGAGAAGTAATTTGTAACTTAACTAATTACTTTTTTAAAGTAAGATGACCAACACTGATGATGACCATGATGGGCCACTAATTCTCCTCCTAATACCAAACATGGTGATATTTACTCCCACTGATGCCAGGAAAATTTCAATCCCGCTGGTCAAAGTCCGGCCCTCCTAGAGTCTGAAGGACAATAAACCGGACCTTTGTTTAGAAAGTTTGGAGGCCCGTGCTCTATATCACGCTGATTACCCCCCAATGCTCACCAAATTAACCTCTCCAATGACTCGCTGGGCCCTGTATACATCTCATATTTAGGTAGAATCACAGCTGTCAAGATAATCCTTGCACCCAAGAGTCTCTATCTCTTACAAGTTCTCCCCCTTCCAGTTCAAGAGTACTATGTGTTCTACAGAGGCAATACATAACCAACCGTACACACTACAATTTGTGACCAATCTTGGTGTGTTCTTCAAAAATCTAAACAACATATATTCTCTAAGGTGAAAACAACACTATGCAGCTCTCAACCCAGTGGTGTGATATTTCACTATCAGGGCTTTAAACCACATCCAGCGGAGACACAGAACAATAAACACAAACTACTTACCAGAAGATTATGGCACCCTAATTAATGAGTAGCCATAAGTGCTTGTGGGATTCATCCCAATACACCTAAAGAATGTTGCTCCAATCACCATCGAGACTCGGTTCATAACCAATGCAAATCTAAAAAAAAAAAAGAACCAGACCAAAGAGTGTAGTAGATCAAAAAAAAAACTATTCATTAAAAAATAAAATGCACAGTCCACGGTAGCCGGGGCCTGCTATGTGTTATAGCATCACGTCAGGCGCCGCCCTACACCATTCTTCACACAGGGTCATCTAGGTGTGAGCAGAAAGCTTATAAACACATAAACCTTTAATCCTCCAGAAACCAGTGCTCCCCCCAGCCCAGTGGTGGACTGTTCCTGGTCTATGGACCCTGCTCTGGGCGTGATGACGTCAGGGACAGTCCACTATTCAAGACTGCTGGAGTGTGGGGCCTTACTTAGCCGGTCCGCACATAAATGTAGTCTGCCTAGGAACACCCACTCCTCCAAACTGACACCAGCGTATTGAGGTGTTTTGATATTTGCATAACTCCTCTAAAGAGCCAGAATCCACTGCTTGCATCAGAGTGGGGAGGGCTGAGAGCTCTTGAGAGGAATACTGAGGCAGAGTGCTGTAATGTTTTCATAAAGCTGTGCACAGCACACTGATAGCCCCTTCCACCAGCCATGGTCTGTCTACATGCATTGAGAAGCACAGAGGCCTAGTGATGATGACATCACTGGGCCTAAAATAAGGTATATATATTGAAAACGTGACGGTTTTATTTAAAAATGTCATTATCATGTTGGTGGGGGGGGGGGGTGGGGCACAGGGTGCTAAATATAAGTAGATTAAATGCCAGCTTTATTATCTGACCCTTGCAGGATTTAGACCAGACTCAAAATCTCAACTGGCGGATGAAGGGAGGTGGAGGCATTGGACCTACAAGACAAAATCCTTTTGCCGCTCAAGGTCAGTGCAGAAGAGAACACTAATGCAGATGCATTGTAAACATGAGGCAACATTTAATCAAATGTTATTTGTGTTGAAATTTCCTTAAAAAAATGAATAAATAAAATGTTTGTTGTGCATAGGTGTCAGTTAACCTTCAACAAAAAAATGCTTGGGAATGGGACTATTTACCTGATTCTGCTATAATAACTAGTGCGTCATTGGGGTTGATTTACCAAAGGCATATACTGTAGACATGTGCAATTCGTCAAATAAAAATTCGGACAAATATTTGATACATCCGAATCTCCGAATGAAATAGTAATGAACTTAGTTTAAATCCATTAAAATTTGTTTTGTTTATTCGTTTTCTAACAAATTCCAACTTTTCAGAAAGATTCGAATTTGGATTGTTTGAAAAATGATCGACCGATTCAAATTCTGTGTGTAGGTTGTTAAGCAGCGGGCCAGGAACCTGGCTGTCAACGTCCTTAACAACCATGAGTCATCATCTGTCAGCGGGCTTCCCCACTGACAGATGAATGTAACGAAAACAATGCAGGCAATTTCCCGGCAATAGAAACATTTTTAAAAAAATGGCCCACGCCAAATTTGTTTTTAAAAACGACATGGGGTCCCCCCAAAATCCATAACAGACCCTTATCCGAGCATGCAGCCCCCCTCCTAAACCAAACCAGGCCACATTCCCTCAACATGAGGGGGTGGTTGCTTTGATGGGGAGGGCCACTTCCTGACAACCCTGGGCTGTGGTTGTTGGGGTCTGTGGACGGGGGGGCTTATCGGAATCTATTGGAATACCCCTACGCATTCACCAAAAAAGTGTCAAAAAGTAATTACCGTATTTATCGGCGTATAACACGCACCGGCGTATAACACGCACCCCAAGTTTAGGAGGGCATTTTAAGGGGGAAGTTTAGGGGGAAAAAAAACAACTTACATTTAAGTGTCATTTGCAGCTTGCCCAGCGTCATTGCAGCTTGCCCAGCGTCATTGCAGCTTGCCCAGCGTCATTGCAGCCTTGCCCAGCATCATTGCACCCTTGCCTAGCATCATTGCACCCTTGCCCAGCATCATTGCACCCTTGCCCAGCGTCATTTGCAGCCTTGCCCAGCGTCATTGCAGCTTGCCCAGCGTCATTTTCTTTGTAACTTGCCAGCGTCATTTAAAGTCCGGTCCAGGTTTAAATTTCCCGCCGCCGAGACTCTCTGTCGCGTGCGCCGCCGAAAAAGACCGAAGGCGGGCGAAAAAGACCGAAGCGCCCACGGAAAAGGCCGAGCCGACTGTTCAGCTCCGCTCGCGGTCCCGCCTCCCTGCTGTTTCCGGAGCGAGCGCAGGGAGGCGGGACTACAAGCAGAGCCGAACAGTCTGCTCGGTCTATTCCGGCGCCGCTTCGGGTTTTTTCGGCCGCGATTCGGTCTTTTTCGGCAGCGCTTGCCATTTTTGTCACTTTTTTTGGGGGTATCGGCGTATAACACGCACCCACGACTTTCCCCCGATTTTAAGGGGGGAAAAAGTGCGTGTTATACGCCGATAAATACGGTACCCACAAGAAATGTTTTTTGACAAGTCCTTTATTAAAAAGAAAAAAAATCCCTCTCTTGAAAGTCCCTTGTTGTAAATCCATTGTCAATCTCGGAGGCGGAGCATTTTTTTTTCTTTTTTTTTTCGGCTCCGGCGGGCGTCGTGATTGACGATGGATTTACATCGAGAGACACTATTTTATTTTTATTTTTTAATAAAGGATTGTCAAAAACTGTTTCTTGTAGTTATTACTTTATTACTTACTACGCTCACTTGTCATCGTCCCTACCCCCCCCCGTTTCCTAACCTGCCGGGCTGCATGCTCGGATAAGGGTCTGGTATGGACTGGGGGGCCCTACGCTGTTTTTTTTTTTAAAAAAATTTCTATTGCCGGACAATTGCCGGCATTGTGTTCTTTACATAAATCTGTCAGTGGGGAAGCCCGCTGACAGATGATGACTCATCTCATGGTTATTAAGGACGCGGGCAGCCAGCTTCCCGGCCCACTGCTTAACAACCAGCTATTTCTTCACACAGAATTCGGATCGGTCAATCTTTTTTTGACCTATCCGAATTCTAAGGCTTGGTTCACACTGGTGCAATGCGAGAACCCCTGCGAATACAGCACGGAACCTCGCATCGCTCCCGACTCACTGCCATATGCAAACCGCTGTAGGTGTCAATACAAAGTTAATGACACCCCCAGATCGGTTCACATATCGTAGCGCAAACTGTCAGTTTAGACATGAATCACATCGCATGGGTGTGATCCAATTCTGGTGCAGACCAAAGAAAGGGTCCTGCACGACTAAGGTCCGAATGCAATGCAAATTCAGCCATACAATGTGTATGGCTGAATTTGCATCGCACAGACATCGCATGTGATTTGCACTGCAGTGCAGTGCGAATTACATGCGATTTCGCACAGCGGACCAGTGTGAACCAAGCCTAATTGTTCTGAAAAGTTGAAATTCGTTTGAAAATTTATAAGTAAAACGAATTTTAACGAAAACTAAACGAAACGAATTCTGAAACCAAATGAAATTAGTAACACAACAAATTTATCCAAAACAAAAAACTTTTTCCGTTCTGCACATGTCTAATATACTGTAGTCTGTTCAATGCAAGACAATTGGCTCTTTGCAAGGGAATTATCTCTAGAGCTTAGCGAATGAGGTCAAGCTTTGCTGACTTCCATCTGCTTCCATCTGCTTGCTTGTACATGATTGGATGATTATCCAATCATGTACAAGCAAAAGTTCTGTTTATTTTCCTTGCACGTGATTGGGTGCTCTTCGCAAAGTGAAATTTCACTACATTCCCCTTGCAAAATGCCCTTGAAAATTGTACAGCCTATTTGCCTTTGGTAAATGAACCCCATTATCTCACAGGATTTGCCATGCTCCAATCCCCTTTTTTTTGGCCCATGACTGCTAGCCTTCTTGCTTGCTGTTGCCCAACTTCCATCTTGCAGCCCCCTTTTCTCTTGCCTACTGATCCCCATTTTTCATGCTGTACTTTCAGTGAATCTTCTTCTGCCTATTGATTCTCATTGGTTCTCTTATGATATAGTCAAACGCCAGGCCTGGGATTCTGAGTTTCATATCGGTACTCAGAGACTCATTGACCTAGAGAACAGGCATTTGTATAACAAGTATTGGGATAAAGATGACAGCCTTGCACCTCTTTGCTTAAAACAAGTTAGCAATGACAACTCTTTTTCTATGTCATCAAATTTCCTCTAAGGTTCCTCCATTTGATCCCAGTACTCAAATAAATTGAACTTCATTTAGCATGTTAGTGTTTTTTTAGGCCCATACATGTACTCGTCTAATGTACAGCATTCTTCTGCCCACATATTTGCTGACCAAAGCTGTTTACTCACATCCCTCAGACATTGCATTTATTATGTTGAGTGTAGAGCGGCTTTATATTCCCAAGTTAAAGAATATCTATGGTCAAAATTTAAAGTCATATATTAATTTCCAAATTACATTTCAATTATTCCTAGCCTACTCCTATTAGTTTGAATGATCTTACTTCATGAAGATCCCCCCCATGTTTACTACCTTGAATTCTGTGACACGTATTTAGTATAGGAATCACTGCTTGCAGGCGGCAAGGTACCATGGGATATGTAGTCTTTAGAAACTGAAAGTAAACAGAAGAGGAGAAGCTGTTAAAGCGGTTCTGCACTCTGTAAAAAAAAATTTTTTTTTAAGGACGTAATATAAAGTATGCTTACCTTTATTAGGGGACTCACCTGTTCCATCTTCCATCTCGATCGCCGCCGGTTTTCGTCCGCTGAAGTTCCTCGTCTTCTTCTTTAGTGCTGGGGGCCATCTTGCCTGTGGGCATGTGAAACCCCACAGGCACTGTTGATGGCCCAGCATGCACCGCCGTTACTCGCGCGTGCGCAGTAACGGCACATCTGCCGACATCTCACGAGATTTCGGCAGATGCGGCCGAAATCTCGGGAGATTTCGGAAGATGTGGCCGAAATCTCGCGAGATTTCGGAAGATGCCCGCACTGACTCCTGGGATCAATGACACCAGATCCCAGGAGACAGTGCGGCGTGACGACGATCGACGCAGAGACCCCGCCCGCCGCCGCAGAGGGAGAAGACCGGAAGTCTTCAATTACAAGGTAAGTAAAAAAAAAAAAAAAAAAACATTTCATTTAGTACTCTTTGCCTGATTTGGAAGGCAAAGAGATTTACTAAATGAAATGAGTGCAGAACCACTTTAAACATGCAGGACAGAAAAGAGATTTTGCAAGTAAGTTTATATTCGGATTGCCAAAAAGAACAATTGTTTGTATTGCTATTACAATGCTGATGTTATGAAATTAGAGTGTATGCTGTGCTCATAGATCTGCTTTAGTAAACTTGCATGAGTAGAAATAAGGTAGCAGCTAATAACACCTTGTTTTTCAAGGTGCAAGCTCCCAAGTATGCGGCCTGTGAAGTCTGTGGCCAAACTCCTGTCCTGCCTTGTTTCGGGTCTTTTGTGTATTTTTTTTCTTTTCAAAGCAAAATAATTTTTTTCCAGTAAAACGTGGAAGGGTTAGAAAGGGTTACGTTTAATTTGCAATCAGGACAGGAAACTATGAGAAATCTCTCCGGTAGGGGATGCGGACTGCAACAAAACACTTTTTTCCCAGTAAAGTGAAGAAGGATTATAACGTCTGTCAGGTTATTATTTTTGTCATTGTATTACTGTTGTAGTGACAACTGCTCTCCATATTTCTTATCCTGATGTCACAGGTGATATAATCTCCCTAATGTGGTCTTTGGCCATATTTTTTATTCCTCCTATATCTCAAAAAAATATTAGCTGCAGTTTGGCTTTAAGGCTCCATGCACACTAGGAGCAGAAAAAACGTCAACGTTTTTAGTGGCATAAAAGACGCAAATTGAAAACATATTGTCCAAAGTTTAGGTGAGTCCTTGAGAGTTTAAGAGCATTTTAGTTTATAGGCATTTTTTGCACTACACTCCCCTCTGCAAACGTTTTACTCCCAAAATAAGCATTTCACAGCCTTTTTTTTGCTGGGTGCCATTTTGGACAAAAAGAGCAAAGGATATTGTGAGCAGAGATTCCTGAGCCATCAAGAGCCATGCCACTCTACTCTTCAATTCTACTCTTCCGAATACTCCAGTTCACGCTATCTCCTCCCAGGATGAATATTTCATAATTCTGTCTTTATAATCTGGGTGAGATTTATCCCAGAGGTTGGCATGTCCTTGCACAGCTGCAATCAACTGATGTTGTGTGACCTCCCTCCTGGTCATGTCTGAACGTGTGGCTCTCTCATAGAAAGATGGAGATGATGGACAGGGTCAAAAGATACTTCCTGTAAAGCCAGGAAATTATGTACAGTGACAACACACCTTTTTTTACCAAAAAAACTTTGAAACTTGACGTTTAGAAGACAAAAGATGAGTTTAGGAGAAACTGACGTTTTTACAGCTCCTAAACTTCTCCAGAAAACGCGATAGAGAAGGGTTTTTTCTCCTGCCTCTGAATGTCCCTGACAGAAAACGCCTGTAGTAGTCATAATGTGCAAAGACACATAGAACACAAAAGCAGTGCTTCTAGAGGCAGGTGAAAAAAACATCAAACGCCTGTAGAATCAACGTTTTTTAAGTCCAGTGTGCATGGAACCTAAAAGCATTTTCATTAGTGGCAGTTCCAAAATTTGGATCTTCACAGGTTCACTAAAAGGCATTTTAAGAGACTTGGCAGTGTGTACTAGTCCTGTGTTTTTACTTGGTGCCCTTGGGACAGAGGTGTTGAAATCCAAGGATTTATTGAACTCCTATTGTCTCTGAATATTGCAGAGAACAGTCAAATCCATAGGCAGCTATCCATATAATTTGTAGGATATTATTGTGGGAAGGACCAACGGAAATCCTAGGTCTCCCTTATTTGTACAGATCAAGGTACCAATTTCCAGAGCACACTGACAAAGGTTAAAGTGGAAGTAAACCCTTCTATCGTTTTCAGCCAAGGAAGCTGCCATCTTGGCCTCTGTTTATTCTTCAACTGCTATGATGCTGCACATGTGATCAGTTATGACACCAGCCATTGGATGGTTTGACAGTTTGGTTGAGAGCACAACCAATGTGACAGTTATATTCCTGGCATGCCAGAAATGTAACTGTTTTTTGAAACTTAAATTGATGGGTTTACTTCCGCTTTAAGTCTAGGGGTGTCTTTTTGGAGATTTATTGCAGTACTTGAACACAGGTGGGTACAGGAGTTTAGTTCTTCAAAAGCAACCTTCAGTCATGCTGAAAGTAGAGGGGGACAGCCAGCTGTTCTGAGACTCTATGTGAGCTGTCACCAACCTTAGAGCAGCTTCTGGGGTCTAACCCTGAAGGTGCTTGTACACCTGGACTTCTGGACAGGGTGAGTTTGGGACTCACACCCACACAGCCAATAGACCAAAACAGGATGCCAGCATGGGGCTGCACACAGCATCTGCGCGCCCCTGTGCAGAAGAAAGATGGGGCACGGAGCAAATTTCCCCATGTGAATGAGGCCTTAGATATTTTGTCTATTTGCTCCCACTTGCTACCCTCTTCAGAGACAGGAAGCGAGCAAAATCTCTCTAAAGGGAACACATGGGGTAAAGACTAGGGCGAGGACCTCTGTCAAGTTTTTATTGTTATCTGTGTGACCATTGTGGAGATTTCCTCACTTCCTATGTGTCGCCAGTAAAGGTAAAATTAAATTTCCCCAAAAGGAACACAGGTGGCAATAAAAAACAGAGGTTATAAATCTTTCCTATTCAAAATATAGTTTGGTTGCAGTTTAGCCTGTCTTAATTCTATTAATATTAGCAACAATCTTCCCATAGGATCACATGTCAAATTACCTTGGTTCTTGCATTTAAAGAAGTTCTATGGTCACAGGATACACTTTCATTTTCTTAACATTGGCATTGTAATAACAATACAAACAATAGTTATATTTCACAATCCAATATAAGCTTACTTGAAAAATGTCCTTTCATGTTGTGAGTTCTGCCTGTCTGATTGCCATCTTGTTCCACAACTTCCTGGATTCCCTGCATGCTTTGCAGATTCTCTTCTGCTGTTTACTTTCCGATTCTAAAGACTACATATCCCATGAAGGCAGGCTCTGTAAAATGTGTGACACAGCAGTGCCAACTCACAGGGCATAGTAAAATCATGTCACAGAATTCAGTGAGTAAGTGTGTGGGGATCTTCGCAAAGTAAGTCTACAAACTTCAAGATTGTTCAGATTAATAACAGTGGAAATGAAAAAATTGTTATTTATGACCTTGGGGAGTTGGGGGGCTTTTAATGGAGTGGACCTATCTGCTTAAAATGATGACAACAGTGGAATATGCCTGGGCAATTTTTATCAGCAGAAAGCTCATAGTTTTCTTTGGGTGAACCAGCGACAGGGTGATTTATAGGCACAAGAATGTGGGAGACAGGGCCAGAGATCCCTGTGTTCTGAGCCTACCGCACTTCTGATCCCTGCGTTCTGAGCCTAATTTACTCCTGATCCATGCGCTCTGAACCTAACGTACTCCTGATCGATGCGTTCTGAGACTAACGCACTCCTGATCCCTGCGTTCTGAGCCTAACGCACTCCTGATCCCTGCGTTCTAGGCCTTATGCACTCCTGATCCCTGTGTTCTGAGTCTAAAGCACTCCTGATCCCTGCGTTCTGAACCTAACGTTCTCATGATCGCTGCGTTCTGAGACTAACGCACTCCTGATCCCTGCGTTCTGAGCTTTATGCTCTTCTGATCCCTGTGTTCTGAGCATAACGCACTCCTGATCCCTGCATTCTAAGCTTAACGCACTCCTGATCCCTGCATTCTGAGCCTAACGCACTCCTGATCCCTGCGTTCTGAGCCTAACGCACTCCTAATCCCTGTGTTCTAAGCCTAACACACTCCTAATCCCTGCGTTCTGAGCCTAACTCACTCCTGATCCCTGTGTTCTGAGCCTAACGCAGGGCTCGACAATCCCCAGGCGCCAGGGCGCCATGGGGACTAGAATTAGTGACCTGGCGCCCGGGGCAGCCCATCTGGGGTATCCTGTCTCGGTGCGAACCCCTCTCCTCGGCCCGCGATTGCGTCGGACCGCGCCGGCCGGTAATCGAGGCCGCGGCTTTGCGGCCTTCTGCAAGCCTATGCTTCCTTATAAGATATTGGCGCCATCTAGTGGTGGCCATTGGTATGACATCCAGCAATGCTAATGGAGCCCTGCCTGCTGCCTCCATTTACACAGGCGAATAGAACCAAAATACACACACATATTTATTTATTTTTATTTATATATATATATATATATATATATATATATATATATATATATATATATATAATGTGTATGTATGCTTTGGTTGTAGTCTGTGTACATTTTAAGATAGCTTTTTTTCAATATAAAAATTAACCATTGCCGGTCGTTATTGATCGGCTTTTTTTTCTCCTCGTGCTGTCAGGGCGAGGAAAAAAAAATAGCCGATTACCGGCTGTGTTGACATCACGTTATCAGCTGTCATTGGCTGACAGCTGATCACGTGGTAAGGGGTCGGGATCGACCCCTTACTCGGATCGGTGATCCAGCGAGTCACAGACTCGCTGATCACAGAGCAGGGGGCGTGCAGGCCGCTCGTACAGGGGACAACGTCATAGGACGTGGTCCCGGCAAAGCAGAATGACGGCTACAGCGCGGATCTCAAGAAGTTAAAAAAAAAAAAAAAAACTGGCTCCTAACTTTTTTAGCTGGCTCCTAGATTCCAAGCAAATTTGTCAAGCCCTGGCCTAACGCACTCCTGAACCCTGTGTTCTGAGCCTAACGCATCCTGATCCCTTCACTCTGAGGTTAATGCACTCCTGAAACCTTCATTGTGAGCGCAACGCACTCCTGAACCCTGCATTATGAGCGCAACGCACTCCTGAACCCTGCATTGTGAGTGCAATGCACTCCTGAACCCTGTATTATGAGCGCAACGCACTCCTGAACCCTGTATTCTGCATAATAAGATATGTGCAAATAAATCTGCAATAAATACAATAAAAATGTGATGGTGGGTGTGAAAATGTTTACCATTTTCCTTCTTTTGCACATGTTAAAGCCTTAAGTTTACCTAAAATTACAGAAAAATCAGCACAAGGGACATCCAGCCACCATTTATAGATGCTGTATGGAGGGGGAAGAGCTATCAGTCATCTACCTGTACCCCTTTCAGAGATCCTGTGTCATTCATAAAAGCTGTATTACAACTTCTTTGAACGCTGAATCTGGAAGGAAAGGGTGGTCATAGTCAAGCTCTCTTAACGAGGGCTCCTGACAGCCCTTTAGCTGTATTAACCCCTGCCACACTGAAAGAATACAGTTAATGATAATTGGTACTTTAGCAACCTAAATGTCATTCAGACAAGGTTTAGATCTACTTTAAAGCAATATTAAAGCCTTGTTTTTCAAAAAAATTAAAATAAATAACAAACATGTTATACTCACCTGCTCTGTGTAATGGTTTTGCACAGAGCAGCCCCGATCCTCCTCTTCTTAGGTCCCTAGTCGGCGACCCTGGTCCCTCCCTCCTGCCCAATTCCCCTACAGCAAGCAGGCGCACTCCTGAGCCACGGCTCTGTGCATCTGTTCATGCATGGAGCCATGACTCGACCCCGCCCCTCCATCTTCTGATTGGCTCACTGGCTGTGATTGTCAGCTGCTGTCAAAAAGCCAATTAGGTGTGTGAGTTTTTGGAGAGGCAAGGGTCTCATGGACTTTGCTGAATCAAGAAGGGGCTCAGGTAAGTATTGGGGAGGGTTTTTTTTTTTTTAAATTCATGCATAGGATGCATGAAGGTAAAAAAACCTTGTGCCTTTACCACCACTTTAAGCTGCTGTCTCCAAACTGATAAATTAGGTTTTTGTGGACATTTCTATTTCTGAGTGTATTTTAATGTACCTCTTTTTTTCAGGCTACCCTGGGGTTGGCGCAATGTCAGCATATTCTATGCCAGCAATGAATGGTATGATGCCTACAATGGGAATGATGCCCACCATGCCAAGTAAGCCTAAAAAGCAATGCCTAAAAGTAATGTAGCCCTGTATTAAGCAGGAGGTATTTTAAAACTAGAGAGCACTAGATAGATATTGTAAACATAGAACAGTGACAGCAGAACAAAAAAGACTCCATCATGTCTGTCCCATTTTTTTTATGTATATATAGCAATTTTTTTTTTACCTTTTTAAAGTATAACTATATCAACAGGGGGATAGGAGAAGATTACATTGTCGGCTGGGCGGGCAGGGGAGTAGCGAGAGGACACACACAGTCATGGCCACACAGCAGGAGATGAGCAGTGACCATGGTCTGTGATAGCCCTGTGCGGACCGCGGTCGCTGCTCATCTCCTGCTATGCAGCCTAGTCAGCAACAGGACTCAGACTAGCACTGGCTGTGGCCCAGGGGTTGGGGACCCCTGCTTTAACCCCTTCCCAACCACCGCCCGACAATATACGTCGGTAGAATGGCACGGGTGGGCAAAAGGGCGTATAGGTACGTCCCCTGTAAGATGCGGCATTGTGGGCGTGTCCGCCGGGTGCCCGCGATCGTGTCACGGAGCGGAAGAACGGGGAGATGCCTTTGTAAACAAGGCATTTTCCCGTTCTGCCTAGTGATATGACACAGATCACTGCTCCCTGTCATCGGGAGCAGTGATCAATGTCATGTGAGTAGTAGCCCATCCCCCCACAGTTAGAATAACTCCCTAGGACACATTTAACCTCTTGATCGTCTCCTAGTGTTTAACCCATTCACTGCCAGTGTCATTTACACAGTAATCAGTGCATTTTTATAGCACTGATCGCTGTATAAATGACAATGGTCCCAAAATAGTGTCAAAAGTGTTCCGATGCATCCGCCATAATGTTGCAGTCACGATAAAAATCGCAGATCGCTGCCATTACTACTAAAAAAAACTTATAATAAAAATATCATAAAACTATCCCCTATTTTGTAGACGCTATAACTTTTGCGCAAACCAATCAATATACGCTTATTGTGATTTTTTTTTATAACCAAAAATATGTAGAATACCTATCGGCCTAAACTGAGGAAAAAAATAGTTTTCTAATATATTTTTGGGGGATATTTATTATAGCAAAAAGTAAAAAATATTGTGTTTTTTTCAAATATGTCGCTCTTTTTATGTTTATAGCACAAAAAATAAAAACTGCAGAGGTGATCAAATACCACCAAAAGAAAGCTCTATTTGTGGGAAAAAAAGGACGTCAATTTTGTTTGGGTGCAACGTAGCGCAACCGCGCAATTGTCAGTTAAAGCGTTGCAGTGGCGAATCGCAAAAAGTGCTCTGGTCAGGAAGGAGGTAAATCCTTCTGGGGCTGAAGTGGTTAAAGGACACGTTCAGATCAAAAAAAAATCTGAGCTCCCATTTCCTATCCACCTAGTCTACACTAAGCTACAAAACCCCACCAGATGCCCAATTACCTTGCTTCAATGACAGTGACATTCTTTGGCGTTTCATGCTCCAGTGAGAAGTCTTCATGGCATTGCCCATACCTGTGCATTAACTTCACATTGATTTGAATAAGCCATACCAATACTATTGGAGTAGGTTCCCATTCAAGTGTGTGGGAAGTTAAAAGAAGACTTCTGAATGGAGGATGTAAACTACATGGAAGGCTGCCTTCTTTAGAAAGAGGTAAGTGGGCACCTGGTTGGAGTTGGGGGATGGTTTAGTTTACAATAGGTTTGGTAGGCAGAAAGTGAGGGTCAGAGACATTTTAGCTAAACTTGAATTTTCCTTTAAAGAAAATCATTTCACTTTTTACATTTACGCTTTGTAATCTGGTAGTTTTTTTTTTCCTGTATTTTTATTATTTATATAAAATTTTTGTTTTACAAATAAACATTTAAAAGAGTATACACCCATTGCACTGGTGTCACAGCACTCTATTGGTTTAGCTGCACAAACCTTTTGCCTTCAGATTCTCTCTCTCTGATTGAAACTTTATATGACTCTGTCCGAGCAGAGCAGACAGGGAGGGAGCATAGTCTGTTCTATGGCCCATTTAGTTGTGTAAATTTTAACCTGAGCTGTTGAACTATTTTTTATGACAGAGTGGCTAAAGAGAGCTTAATCATCATGAATAGGTTCCAAAAAACGTAACCTACTGGCTGAATAAAAATATAAAACATTTGCATTAAATATGTTGTAGTTACCTGGAAAAAATATGTATATTTTTAATTGTATGTTTTAGTCCCAGCCAAAATAAATCTAAAATATGGGCCAAGCTGCATGGGCTTCATATTCCTATGGCCATCTTTAAGGCATGCTGTTCTGAGACCATCCCCATTAGGATGAATTGCAAACTCTGTTATAGTTTAACCACTTTCTTACTGGGCACCTAAACCCCCCTCTTGCCCAGACCAATTTTCAGCTTTTAGCACTGTCACTCTTTGACAAATGCGCTGACGTACAACACTGTACCCAAATGACTTTTTCCCACAAATATAGCTTTCTTTTGGTGGTATTTGATCACCCCTCTGTTTTTTATTTTTTGTTAAAAAAATTAAAAAAGACAGATTTAAAAAAAATGAATACAAAATAGTTTTATATTTTGTTAATACATTTTGCAAACAGGTAATTTTTCTCCTTCATTGATGTACGCTGATGAGGCTACACTGATGGGCACTGATAGGCTGCAGTGATGGGCACTAATAAGGTGGCACTGACGGGCGCTAATAGGCAGCACTGGTGGGCACTGATGAGGTGGCACTGGTAGGCACTAATAGGTGGCATTGGTGGGCACCGATGAGATGGCACTGATGGGCGGCACTGAAGGGCATTGATAGGTGGCACTGAAGTGCACTAATATCTTGCACTGATAGCTGGCACTGATGGGTGGCAGTGATGGGTATTGATGGGTGGCAGTGATGGGCACTGATCGGCACTGGTATTTGACACTGATAGGCAGCACTGCTAGGTGGCACTGATTGGCACCACTGGTGGGCATTGATAGGTGGCACTAATTGCTGGCACTTACTACTGTGGGCCCTGATTGGTGGCACTGTGGGCACTGATTTGTGGCACTGGCATGCGGTACTTGTGGCAGCTTTGCCTCTACCTCTTCGGGACCGATGTCCCTTCAAACAGAAGCCGGCGATCGGCTTTTTTTCCGTGAGAAGAAAAAAAACAATTACCGATCTTTTGTTTACATCACGTGATCAGCTGTCATTGGTGGACAGATGATCACATGGTAGTTGGCCATATCTGTGATCACCCGAGTCTCATTGACTCGGGTGATCACAGTGCAGATCTGAACAAGTTAAAGTGGTTGTTAAGCCACTCGAACCTGTATACACCATCAGCACTGCCTTCTATTGTAGTATTCCCCTCTGTGTGTGATTTATAAAAATAAATGCTGCAAATACCTAATTTCACTGCCGAGATTGCGATCACATGACTAGCCAGCTTTTTCCTTTCCTCCTCTGAGAGATGCAGTGAGCGAGGCTGAGATTCCTCTGCTGATGTCAGTCTGGAGGAGGGGAGGAGCAAAGGAGTAGAGAACTGGCTTGTCATGTGATCGCAATCTTGGCTCTTAAATTAGATATTTACAGCATTTATATTTATAAATCATTCACAGAGGGGGACACTGCAATAGGAGGCAGTGCTGATGGTGTATACAGGTTGGTGTTATGAGAGCAGCAGGAGGGGGAGGGGCCGCTCACACACAGACATAGAGGGGAGGGGGAGGAGGACACAGGAGCAGAAAGGTGAGCAGATAGCAGGCTGCTGATGACAGAGGCACATAACCTGACCACTGTGTCAGGGCTCAGCAGTCACGATACACTGTGGTCAGTTTACAGAGAGATGGGGAGAAACTGTCAGGATCAGCCAGTTTTTTTTTAGGTGTTACAGAGGGCCAAATGACACAGGGCAAGCACTGTGTAATATAACATGCTTTAAAGAAACAGGATAGTTTTTTTTTTTTGGGTTAACAAACGCTTTAAGCCTTGTACAATAACCCCCTATTTTGTTCTACCTCCAACACATTTTTCTCAGTGAATTGGCTTCCCTGTGTAGATTACGTTACCTGTTGGCTTCCTGCAGCAACAAGTAATGGTGTCATGAACCTGCTGCAATTTGCGCTGTTCCTTAGCAGTCCCATTCACCACAATTTTAAAGCTGGCTATACAATCTGGTTGTGCAATTTCTGTGCAATCTACTTATTTTTTAATCGGAAAAATACGTTTTATTAGAAGAAAAAAAAGGAAAAAATTCCAACATTTACATCATAATCAATACAAACGATCTATGTTAATACAGTTACTACATTACACAGAGGCGGCTCTCTAATTAGGCAAATTAGGCGATGGCTTAAGGCCTACTTTACCTAATTAGCTAGTTTACCTAATTAGAGAGCTGCCTCTTCCAGCAGCATAGTTCTGTGTCCTCTCCCTGCTACAGGGAGAGACAGGCTGGGAGTGAAGGTTACCTTGTGATCGGAGCTCACGTACAGCTCCGGATCACAGACAGGGAGAGCCGCTCAGCAGAGCCTGCTCTGACAGATCTCCCCCTCCCCCTGTTGCCCGCACAGCCAGACAGGAGAGGAGAGATCTGCTTCTGCTCCTCCTCCAGCCCTCTCCTCCTGTGTCTGCCCCGCCCACTCTCCTCGGCAGTGTTCTCTGTTCTGTCTCAGAGAAGGAGATGTGTGGGCGGGAAGATTCAAGCTGAACCCCAGCAAACAGGAAAAGAGCAGTCTGATCCATCCACCCAGTCCTTCCTGCCTCCCAGGGAGTACACTGATGTAGGGGATGCCCTTCCTTCACTTCTTCATCCATCCCCCCTTGCTTTATATCCTTCCTTCCTTCTTCTTTCCTTCCATCTTTTCTTTCTTTCTTTCTCTCTTTCCTTTCTTTCTTTCTTTATTTCCTTCCATCTTTCCTTCCTTTCTCTTTCTTTCTTTCCTTCCATCTATTCTTTCTTTCTTCCCTTCTCTCTTTCTCTCTCTTTTTCTTTCTTTCTTTCTCTTTCTTTCCTTCCACCTTTGCTTCCTTTCTCTTTTTTTTTCTTTCTTTCTTTCTTTTTTCTTTCTTTCTTTCTTTCTTTCTTTTTTCCTTCTTTCTTTCTTTCTTTCTTTCTTTCCTTCCATCTTTTCTTTCTTTCCTTCTCTCTTTCTTTCTTTCCATCTTTCCTTTCTTTCTTTCTTCCACCTTTCCTTCCTTTCTCTTTCTTTCTTTCTTTCTTTCTCTCTTTCTCTCTCTTTTTCTCTTTCTTTCTCTTTCTTTCCTTCCACCTTTGCTTCCTTTCTCTTTTTCTTTCTTTCTTTCCTTCTTTCTTTCCTTCCATCTTTTCTTTCTTTCTTTCCTTCCATCTTTTCTTTCTTTCCTTCTCTCTTTCTTTCTTTCCATCTTTCCTTTCTTTCTTTCTTTTCTTCCACCTTTCCTTCCTTTCTCTTTCTTTCTCTCTTTCTTTCCGTCCACCTTTCCTTCCTTTCTCTTTCTTTCTTTCTTTCTTTCCTTCCACCTTTCCTTCCTTTCTCTTTCTTTCTTTCCTTCCATATTTCCTTCTTTCTCTTTCTTTCCTTCTTTCTTTCTTTCTTTCCTTTCATATTTTCTTTCTCTTTCTTTCTTTCCTTACACCTTTCCTTTCTTTCTTTCTCTTTCTTTTTTTCTCTTTCTTTCCTTCCATCTTTCCTTTCTTTCTTTCTTTCTCTTTCTTTCCTTCCATCTTTTCTTTCTTTATTTCCTTCTCTCTTTCTTTCCTTCTCTTTCTTTCTTTTTTTTCCTTCTCTCTTTCGTTTCTTTCTTTCTTTCCTTCCATCTTTTCTTTCTTTCATTCTCTCTTTCTTCCCTTCTGTGTCTTTCTTTCTTTCCTTCTCTCTTTCTTTCTTTCCTACCATCTTTCCTTTCTTTATTTCTTTCCTTCCACCTTTCCTTCCTTTCTCTCTTTCTTTCTTTCTTTCTTTCTTTCTTTTCTTTCTTTTCTTTCTTTCTTTCTTTCTTTCCTTCCATCTTTTCTTTCCTTATCTCTTTCTTTCCTTCTCTTTCTTTCTTTCTTTCTTACTTTCATTCTCTCTTTATTTCTTTCCTTCCACCTTTCCTTCTTTTATTTCTTTCTTTCCTTCCATCTTTTCTTTCTTTCCTTCTCTCTTTCTTTCCTACCATCTTTCCTTTCTTTCTTTCGTTTCTTTCTTTCTTCCCTTCTACCTTTGCTTCCTTTCTCTTTCTTTCTTTCCTACCACCTTTCCTTTCTTTCTTTCTTTCTTTCCTTTCTTTTTTCTTTCTTTATTTTCTTCTCTCTTTCTTTCCTTCCATCTTGTAAAAAAAAAAGAAAGTGCAGCGCAAAACATATAAAAAATGGAATATAAAAGTTCATATCCAATTAGCAATGTGTAGAGTGATGTGGATGAGAACACCCAGTGACTGTAAACTTTCAGTGAGTTTCACAGTGACAATCCTCCACCAAACGGAAAAGGTACTCTTACCAAATGTGATAATCAAAAACGCATGGACCCATTCGTGGGATGATGGTGCGATAACGATCCAACCAGGAGAAAATCCAAAGGTGTGTGATGACCAGGACACCAGAACTATCCTGAGGATGCGGCTCCAACCAAGATGATCCACCATGAGATGATTATGCAGGTTTAATGCCCAAGAAAAAATAAAAGATGCAATCTCAGTGCAGACTGTATAAAAATCTTGTTTTATTTAAAAAGGGGGGATAACACTGAAGCTCCAATGGATATAAAGGACTGCACAGACAGTTGAAGCATGCAAGCCTCTGCATAAAAAACAGCACAGCAGTGGAGCCCAGTAACTCAATTAGAGCTCTGATGAGTATAGGCTGTACAAGCAATTAGGGCAAGCAGGCATCTGCACTGAATACAGCACATACATAGAGCACAATGAAAACAAATAACTAAAAAACATCAGCGGTGTAAAGCCACTGTGTATAGCGTGATGGAGCGCGGGTGACTGGCATAAGCGATAGCTCCTCCCCCGTACGCACGTTACGTCCTGTGGACTTCGTCAGCGGTGGGTGGCACCCACCGCTGACGAAGTCCACAGGACGTAACGTGCGTACGGGGGAGGAGCTATCGCTTATGCCAGTCACCCGCGCTCCATCACGCTATACACAGTGGCTTTACACCGCTGATGTTTTTTAGTTATTTGTTTTCATTGTGCTCTATGTATGTGCTGTATTCAGTGCAGATGCCTGCTTGCCCTAATTGCTTGTACAGCCTATACTCATCAGAGCTCTAATTGAGTTACTGGGCTCCACTGCTGTGCTGTTTTTTATGCAGAGGCTTGCATGCTTCAACTGTCTGTGCAGTCCTTTATATCCATTGGAGCTTCAGTGTTATCCCCCCTTTTTAAATAAAACAAGATTTTTATACAGTCTGCACTGAGATTGCATCTTTTATTTTTTCTTGGGCATTAAACCTGCATAATCATCTCATGGTGGATCATCTTGGTTGGAGCCGCATCCTCAGGATAGTTCTGGTGTCCTGGTCATCACACACCTTTGGATTTTCTCCTGGTTGGATCGTTATCGCACCATCATCCCACGAATGGGTCCATGCGTTTTTGATTATCACATTTGGTAAGAGTACCTTTTCCGTTTGGTGGAGGATTGTCACTGTGAAACTCACTGAAAGTCTACAGTCACTGGGTGTTCTCATCCACATCACTCTACACATTGCTAATTGGATATGAACTTTTATATTCCATTTTTTATATGTTTTGCGCTGCACTTTCTTTTTTTACATATTATTCTTAAGGATTTGTGATTTACCTTTTTGTGTTCAGCTTGCAATTTTGTTTGTCTTTTGTTAATTTTGGTTTGCGCTGATTGCTTTATATACTATTTTCCTTCCATCTTGTCTTTCTTTCCTTATTTCTCTTTCTTTCTTTCCTTCCATTTTTCCTTTCTTTCTTTCCTTCTCTCTCTCTTTCCTTCCATCTTTCTTTCCTTCTCTCTTTCTTTCTTTCTTTCCATCTTTCCTTCCTTCCTTCCATCTTTCCTTCCTTCTTTCTTTCCTTCCATCTTTCCTACCACCTTTCCTTTCTTTCTTCTTTCCTTCTCTCTTTCTTTCCTTCTCTCTTTCTTTCTTTCCTACCATCTTTTCCTTCTTTCTTTCTTTCCATCTTTTCTTTCTTTCCTTCTCTCTTTCCATCTTTTCTTCTCTCTTTCCATCTTTTCTTCTCTCTTTCCTTTCTTTCTTTCTCTTTCCTTCCACCTTTCCTTCCTTTCTTTCTCTTTCCTTCTCTCTTTCTTTGTTTCCTAACATCTTTCCTTCGTTCCTTCTTTCCTTCTCTTTCTCTTTCTTTCTTCCTTTTTTCCTTATTTTCTTTCTTTCTTTCTTTCTTTCTTTTCTTTCTTTTTCTTTCTTTCCTTCCTTCTCTTTCTGTGACAGCCTGCCCCCTGTACTGTACTGTGTCCACTTACCTGCCCCCTGTACTGTTCCCTCCTGCGCCCTGTACTGTCCCACTCCCCTATACTATATCCTCCTAATACAGTTAATTTTTGTCACTTGAATTATTTTTCCCATTATGGGAGTGAGTGGGACCTCATGTCTAAGTTTTGCCTAAGGCCTCACAAAGTCTAGAGCCGCCTCTGACATTACATGCAAAACAGGATCAAACCAACTAGGATCTACAATATATACGAGCCTTGAATGATGTACAAAAGTAATCACCAGCAAAATAAACTTTGCGTCTGATCGAAATTACAATGTAAATAAACAAACAAGAGAAAAAGAAACACAAATAAATGAATGTTCCTATAGGAAAAAGCTCTCACTAGATGTAGATCTCCCTGTAATGCTTTAACCCTCCAATAATCTATTTAGCACCAGCTGATGCGGTGACCTGGAACATCCAGCCAGGGTTTATATATGCAAAAAGATATTGCTTTCAGTGTATATAAATTATTAACTCAAATGATAAGTGACACACAGCAGCATGATGAGCATTATGATGTGTACACATATGTACACATCATAAATGAAAAATTCTAATAAGGCGTTGCACTGTCAAACATAATCTTATCTGCATAAAGTGTACAAAGTCCATCAAATAGAATAAAAGGGAAAAAAGGAAGAAACGATAGTCCAAAATTCCAGCTACAATCCTTAAAGTGAACTCGAAAACGTGTCGATCGGTGCAAACACCCAGTGCTAACTGTTAGGTCCTCTGTTAGGCCCTCTGCATCAGCTCCTCTTTCCCTCAACTGGACTTTGACGGTCAATGGAAAACTCTCGCCCCTTTCCCCCCTTGTCTGTCCGGACAGGCAAAAAAGACACCATACACCATGTGTGGTTGATCGAAGAATACTTTTACTTCCCACTTCACAGAGCATATACAATAATCACAAAGGGGAAGAACGCAATTGAACAACCAATCACATTCAAGCATTTAAGCATTTTGTTATACAATTCAATATTGATCTGCAAGATTCATAATATTTCTTCCTTCAGACTCAACATCATATTTACTCTAAAAATGTCTCACGCAATATATGTCCTTGATAAGGTTCCCAGTATGTTTTGTTATGGGAAGTAGATTTGTTATTAGAAGTAAACTTGTTATTAGACTTAAACTTGTTATGAGAATGTGTGAGTGTAAGATAAGCAGAGTTACAGAAAAACATCTTTGTACAATACTATTAAATCTTAAAGGGTAACTCTACACTTCCCACTAACCACAGGATAGATAGGGCAAAGATATCTGCTTTCCAGATATTAAGACCTCCCAAGGTCTTTATGCGCATCAGTGAGCATTCACTCCTCACTATGAGTATACCGCTTTATGCCTCGTACACACGATCGGACTTTGTCCGCCGGACCCAGTCTGGCGGACAAACCGCCGGACTTTCCGAGCGTGTGACTTGCCCACACACGCCCGGACTTCGCCGGACTTTCCGAGCGTGTGACTTGCCCACACACGCCCGGACTTCTCCGGCAGACAATCCGCGAGAAAAAGTCTGCGGGACTTTTGAAAATGAACGGACTTGCCCACACACGGAGCAGTCCGTTCATTTAGAACGTAACTGCAGGTAGACGGGGCTAGCGAAGGCAGTGAATGCCGTCGCGCTAGCCCCGTCACCTGGTATGGATTTAAAGGGAATCCCCACGCCGAAAAAACGGCGTGGGGGTCCCCCCCAAATCCATCTCAGACCCTTATCCGAGCACGCAGCCCGGCCGGCCAGGAAAGGGGTGGGGACGAGCGAGCGCCCCCTCCTGAGCCGTACCAGGCCGCGTGCCCTCAACATGGGGGGTGGCCTGGGGAAAGGGGGGCCGTGCGGCCCCCCCCCCACCCCAAAGCACCTTGTCCCCATGTTGATGAGGACAAGGGCCTCTTCCTGACAACCCTGGCCGATGACTTGTGACTGCAACCCCCCTTGTCCCTATATAAGTCCAGCACAGCGCGGCTCTGCCAGCCCCCCCCCCCCGACAGCGTTTTACTTACCAGAGCCCTGAAGATCTTGACCCGGCAGGGACTGCAACCCAGCCCCCAGCCCCCCCCCCCCCCCTTTTACTTACCAGAGCCCTGGATCTTGACCCGGCAGGGACACGCTGTCTCTCTGCCCGGGGTTCTCGGCTCTTGAGTGGATAGATTGATAGCAGTGCAGCCATCGGCTCCCGCTGCTGTCAATCAAATCCAATGATGCAGGCGTTGGGGGGCGGGGCCAAGTCATACATTCGGCGGCTATGGACATCGAATGCTGGACTCGGGAGCGTGTCCGCAAGGTAACCCCCCTCAAGAGAGCGCTTCTCATAGGGAGTTATCTGATGTGGAGAGGAGAGGGGACCCCAGAAGATGGAGGTAAGTATGATATGTTTGTTATTTAAAAATAAAAGAAAAACAAACCCTTATGCCGCGTACACACGTGCGGACTTTTGCCGGCGGACCTAGTCCAGCGGACAATCCCGCGGGACTTTCCAGCTGGGTCCGCTGGACTTTCCGAGCGTGTGGACTTGCCCACACACGCACGGACTTCTCCAGCGGATAATCCGCCGGCCAAAAGTCCGCGGGACTTTTGAAAATGAACGGACTTGCCCACACACGGAGCAGTCCGTTCATTTCGAACGTAACTTCAGGTTACGTAGCTAGCGTAGGCAGTAAATGCCGCCGCGCTAGCTCCGCAAGCTGGCATGGATTTAAAGGGAATCCCCACGCCGAAAAAACGGCGTGGGGGTTCCCCCCAAATCCATGTCAGACCCTCATCCGAGCACGCAGCCTGGCAGGCCAGGAAAGGGGTGGGGACGAACGAGCGCCCCCCCCTCCTGAGCCGTACCAGGCCGCGTGCCCTCAACATGGGGGGTGCCCTGGGGAAAGGGGGGCCGTGCGGCCCCCCCACCCCAAAGCACCTTGTCCCCATGTTGATGAGGACAAGGGCCTCTTCCCGACAACCCTGGCCGTTGGTTGTCGGGGTCTGCGGGCGGGGGGCTTATCGGAATCTGGGAGCCCCCTTTAATAAGGGGGCCCCCAGATACCGGCCCCCCACCCTATGTGAATGAGTATGGGGTACGATGTACCCCTACCCATTCACCTAAGGTGTAAAATGTAAAGTAAAAAAAAACACCCACACTTTTGAAAAAATAGTTTATTGCACTGCTCCGGGGGTCTTCTTCCGTCTTGGGGGTCTTCTCGCCGGACTCCCCCGCCATTTACCAAGCTCTTTTACCGAGCGGGGGAAGTCCGGCTACCTTCTTCGTCGTCGCCGCCGTCTGGGGGTCTCGATCCGCCTTCGGGGGTCTTCTTCCGTCTTGGGGTCTTCTCGCCGGACTCCTCCGCTCTCTTCTGCTCTTTTACCTAGCTCTTTCACGAGGGGAGGAGTCCGGCTACCTTCTTCGTCGTCGCCGCCGTCGTCTGGGGGTCTCGATCCGCCTTCGGGGGTCTTCCGGGGGTCTCTTCTGTTCTTGCGGCGGTCGTCGTCTTCCGCGCCGCCGCCGCCTTCTTCTTCTTGTCCTTCTTCTTGTCCTTCTTGTTCTTCTTCTTCTTCCGATGTTGACCCGACGCTGTCTCTGCCCGGAATGCCTGTGCCGCTCTGCGCTCGGACTTATATAGGGACATGGGGGACAGGGTCACATGTTCATGTCACATGGTGACCCCGCCCCCTTGCGATGTCACAGTCCCAGCATCCTCCGGGACTGTGACAACACAAGGGGGCGGGGTCACCATGTGACATGTGCATGTGACCCTGTCCCCCATGTCCCTATATAAGTCCGAGCGCAGAGCGGCACAGGCATTCCGGGCAGAGAGAGCGTCGGGTCAACATCGGAAGAAGAAGAACAAGAAGGACAAGAAGAAGGACAAGAAGAAGGAGGCGCCGGCGGCGCAGAAGACGACGACCGCCGGAAGAACAGAAGAGACCCCCGGAAGACCCCCGAAGGCGGATCGAGACCCCCAGACGACGGCGGCGACGACGAAGAAGGTAGCCGGACTCCTCCCCTCGTGAAAGAGCTAGGTAAAAGAGCAGAAGAGAGCGGAGGAGTCCGGCGAGAAGACCCCCAAGACGGAAGAAGACCCCCGAAGGCGGATCGAGACCCCCAGACGGCGGCGACGACGAAGAAGGTAGCCGGACTTCCCCCCGCTCGGTAAAAGAGCTTGGTAAATGGCGGGGGAGTCCGGCGAGAAGACCCCCAAGACGGAAGAAGACCCCCGGAGCAGTGCAATAAACTATTTTTTCAAAAGTGTGGGTGTTTTTTTTTACTTTACATTTTACACCTTAGGTGAATGGGTAGGGGTACATCGTACCCCATACTCATTCACATAGGGTGGGGGGCCGGGATCTGGGGGCCCCCTTATTAAAGGGGGTTCCCAGATTCCGATAAGCCCCCGCCCGCAGACCCCGACAACCAACGGCCAGGGTTGTCGGGAAGAGGCCCTTGTCCTCATCAACATGGGGACAAGGTGCTTTGGGGTGGGGGGGCCGCACGGCCCCCCTTTCCCCAGGGCACCCCCCATGTTGAGGGCACGCGGCCTGGTACGGCTCAGGAGGGGGGGGGGGGCGCTCGTTCGTCCCCACCCCTTTCCTGGCCTGCCAGGCTGCGTGCTCGGATGAGGGTCTGACATGGATTTGGGGGGAACCCCCACGCCGTTTTTTCGGCGTGGGGAGTCCCTTTAAATCCATGCCAGGTCACGGAGCTAGCGCGGCGGCAGTAACTGCCTACGCTAGCTACGTAACCTGAAGTCACGTGCTAAATGAACGGACTTGCCGATGAGCGGCAAGTCCCTTCATTTCAAAAGTCCCGCGGACTTGCCCACTAACGGCGGGATTGTCCGCTGGACTTCCAAGTCCAGCGGATAATTTGAAAACAAAACTTCAAACTTTAGTCCGCCGTACTTTGGCGCCAAAAAGTCCGCCGGCGCCCACACACGAGGGGATTATCCGCTGGACTTCAGTCCAGAGGATAATCCCGCGGGATTGTCCCTTCGTGTGTACGCGGCATAAGAATCACTTTAATCATAATCGCAATTATAATATTACATACTCCAATACTCATAAATCCACAACCACTATAGCGGTAACCATCTAGTACCACATTGATTATCATAATTAAATATCAATTAATATGTATTACATATTGAATTGAAATTTAAATTTAAATCTAGGATGATAGATTAATAAAACTAATATGAAATTAATATAAGATGCAGTCCCAACTAATTAATAAAATATTTAGCTATTATTAATAAAACTGTTAATATCCCACTCAACATTTAACCCCTTTGGTTGGTGAGATCTTAATTGATTTATCCAGCGAGTCTCTCGCCTGGATATATGTCGGACCATATTGCTGCCCCTCCAATGTGGTATACCAACCTCAACCTCGCTGCTGCACAGATGCTTTTTTTAATTTATGACTGTTTGAAGGATAGCACTGGCTATAGTGCAGAGATTTACAGCCAGCAGCATTTTATTGTTTTATATGCAAGTGCACTGATTTTAAAATAAAACGATTGAGACCATATTACACTATGAGGAGTCTCCCTTTTTTTTACCCATTTTAACTCTGAGGATTCATCCATACATCCCATCTGAGACGTAAGCTGGATCATCTTGTCACCATAAGGGGAACACAGTGAGGCTGGTGGGGGAACATTTCCGGATTTCCATCTGAGGATCAGAGATCCTAATAAGTGCTGAATGATCTTCCTGAGTAAGGAAGATCGCTGGTGATCTGGTAAGCCCCCATCTGATTTATGGTGAAGTTGTCACAACAGTGAATATCTGAGCACTGTGCCATCAGGATCGATCTATCCAGTGTTGGACACTGGCGTGCATGAATTGTTTGCACGGGAGCACTTTAGTGATCAATTTATGCACTTTACATTTTTGGATTGAATAATATTTTGATTGGATTTTCTGTTCACTTCAAAGGTTTTGCACTGTCATATATGGTGTTTTTCACATGGTAATTTTTATTTAGCGCTGCACTTTACGGAAATACATAATATTGCATATGCTGACTGATCCTATATGCAGTTTAAACAGCAATATGTTTAGTCAAGGGTGTTGTAATAGAGCGCAGGGGATCCCTTGGAACATGGCTGCCATGTGATAAGTTTTGAACTACAACAAAATGGCATTGCGGTTCACAATGGTTTTGAATACCATCTGATGATCACACTTTTTTAAGTTATAAGGAAGTGATGTGAGCACCGCTGACCCTTAGTGCCTCACACAAGAAGTCCCATTGGACGAAACGTACGTCAGGCTAGGCACGAAGCAGCGGTGACGTTGGATCACCCGCGAAGGGTCCTGGACGAACAAGTGTTTTCATGAAGCCTAATTTTATCATTTATGCTGTAAGCAAAACTTTAATAAACTCTTGTGTGCTTTTAAACGAATGTTGCGCAATGAGTCTATCTTCCTCTTCCATATGTTTTACCGAATGATCGGACTCTGGAGTTCCAAATAACACAGTCACTTCCAGCTCTAATAGGTCTTCAAAGGTGTGGAGTAACAGATGTCAAATAAAATAATGGTGTGAAAGGTATACAGTATACGGTATCCAAAACTGGATGGATGCTGCCTTCCTCAGATGGGGTAATCCAAAAGGAACTACAAGAAAAACAGAAATGGAAGGCGTGCACACCCTTTGCATTACCAAAGATAATTTAATAATAAAAATGTTTTATATAAAAGTGGGAACAAAATGCAACTGACAAAAGGCCATAAAAACAATGCACGGATATGCACAGAACACGGGGTACAGCTAACGTGTTTCGGGGGCGCACCCCGTTCCTCAGAGCTAGGCTAGGGACTCTGGAGTTCCCTTGAAGGATAATAGCTGTGGGGGATATACAATATCTCACAATAGTCAGTACACCCCTCACATTTTTGTAAATATTTTATTATATCTTTTCATGTGACAACACTGAAGAAATTACACTTTGCTACAATGTAAAGTAGTGAGTGTACAGCTTGTATAACAGTGTTTGCAGGTTCTTTTCAGCCCTAAGGTCTCCCAGATCCTCCAAATTCTGGTTTCCTAATGCCGCGTACACACGAAGGGACAATCCCGCGGGATTATCCTCTGGACTCAAGTCCAGCGGACAATCCCCTCGTGTGTGGGCGTCGGCGGACTTTTTGGCGCCAAAGTCCGGCGGACCAAAGTTTTAAGTTTTGTTTTAAAATTATCCCGCCGTTAGTAGGCTAGTCCGCCGGACTTCTTAAATGAACGGACTTGCCGCTCATCGGCAAGTCCGTTCATTTAGCCCGTGACTTCAGGTTACGTAGCTAGCGTAGGCAGTAAATGCCGCCGCGCTAGCTCCGTCAGGGTCACATGCTCATGTCACATGTTGACCCCGCCCCCTTGTGATGTCACAGTCCCAGCATCCTCCGGGACTGTGACATCACAAGGGGGCGGGGTCACCATGTGACATGAGCATGTGACCCTGTCCCCTTGTCCCTATATAAGTGCCAGCACAGCGCGGCTCTGGCATTCCGGCCAGAGGGAGCGACGTGTGACATCACAAGGGGGCGGAGGTCACCATGTGACATGAGCATGTGTTTACCCTGTAGAGGCCCCTTGCTCCCTATATAAGTGCCAGCACAGCGCGGCTCTGGCATTCCGGGCCCAGAACGGGAGGGCGACGTGTCAACAATCAGAACAAGAAGAACAAGAAACAAGAAGAACAAGAAGAACAAGCAGAACAAGAAGAAGAAAAAGAAGAAGAAGGCGGCGCCGGCGGCGCAGAAAGCGACGACAGCGGCAAGAACAGAAGAGACCCCCGAAGACCCCCGAAGGCGGATCGAGACCCCCAGACGACGGCGGCGACGACGAAGAAGGTAGCCGGACTTCTCCGCTCGGTAAAAGAGCTTGGTAAATGGCGGAGTAGTCCGGCGAGAAGACCCCCAAGACGGAAGAAGACCCCCGGGAGCAGTGCAATAAAATATTTTTTCAAAAGTGTGTGTGTTTTTTTACTTTACATTTTATACCTTAGGTGAATGGGTAGGGGTACATCGTACCCCATACTCATTCACATAGGGTGGGGGGCCAGGATCTGAGGGCCCCCTTATAAAAGGTGGCTCCCAGATTCCGATAAGCCCCCGCCCGCAGACCCCGACAACCAACGGCCAGGGTTGTCGGGAAGAGGCCCTTGTCCTCATGAACATGGGGACAAGGTGCTTTGGGGTGGGGGGGCCGCACGGCCCCCCTTTCCCCAGGGCACCCCCCATGTTGAGGGCACGCGGCCTGGTACGGCTCAGGAGGGGGGGGGGCGCTCGTTCGACCCCACCCCTTTCCTGGCCGGCCGGGCTGCGTGCTCGGATAAGGGTCTGAGATGGATTTGGGGGGGACCCCCACGCCGATTTTCGGCGTGGGGATTCCCTTTAAATCCATGCCAGGTGACGGAGCTAGCGCGCCGGCATTTACTGCCTACGCTAGCTACGTACCTGAAGTTACGTTCTAAATGAACAGACTGCTCCGTGTGTGGGCAAGTCCTTTCATTTTCAAAAGTCCCGCTGACTTTGTCCAGCGGATTGTCCGCCGGAGAAGTCTGGGCGTGTGTGGGCAAGTCCACACGCTCGGAAAGTCCGGCAAAGCCAGCTGGAAAGTCCGGCGGATTGTCCGCTGGACTAGGTCCGCCGGGAAAAGTCTGCACGTGTGTACGCGGCATAAGGAGGACTTGCCAATCCAGAGAGTACTGAAAATCAGTCCTCTCCTCTCCAACTGGATTACCCCAGAACCATAAACCCTATATGCCTGAGAACCCTTGAGTACTAACATAAAGTTCTTGAGCCCTCCCCTAAAAGAACCACAGGCCAAATAGTGTGGAAATATATCTCCCGTCCCTGGTGTCGTGTACAACATATTAACTTTTTTATTGTAAATATAATTAAAGGAATAGTGACATGCTGATAGGATAATTGGCTCCTGTCTAAATTCACCCTAGTATGTGTAGGTATAAATATCAGTTACGGACCTTAGATTGTAAGCTCCTTGAGGGTAGGGACTGCTCAGAAGCGGTGTCAGCTATTTACAGTAAATACATTTTTAACCAGAGATAACTTTGTAAATATAAATAACTAGTATCAAAACTGTAGCACATTTGCATTTCTACCACAAATAATGCTCTCATTGCTTATAGGTATGATGCCCCAGCCTATGATGCCCCAGCCTATGATGTCCCAGCCTATGATGTCCCAGCCTATGATGTCCCAGCCTATGATGCCTCAAATGATGGGTCAGCCAATGCCCATGGCACAGCCAATGATGCCTGCTGTAGACCCTTCACAAGTGGCTGCCCAACAGGCATTTATTCAGCAGCAGGCATTGCTTTTGGTATATATCTTGTTTTCTTGGGTCATGTCTTCTTTGCACTTTTTCTGGCCTCAAGAAATTATTTCCATTTGTGGCCTAAGTTGTAGAATATGCTGCATTTCTTTCAGTTACTGTTTTATTATTTCTATCCAGGCACAGCAAATGACACTTCAAGCTACAATGTTGTCCCAGCAGCAGCAAGCTCGCCAGGATCCTCCACTAAGAAACAGAGACCGTTCCCCCCCTCCAGCTCCAAAACCGACTCCTAAGATACTTCCTAAACCATCCCCGGCTTCCCCCCAAGGGTCAAAGCCAACACCAACCCCACCTACAGCTCCTACATCACCTCCAGCTGCTCCACCTCCACCACCTGTGCCTGCTGCTGCACCTCCACCTCCTGCTGCACCTCCATCTTCATTACCCCCCACGCCCCCTCTGCCTCAAACTTTAGAGAATCGGATTCCAGAAAGACCCAGGGAGGTAATTTATGGATAATATAAAATTAACTGGGAGTGTTTTAAAGGGGGAAATGTTGAATATGATGTGTAAGTTGGAAGATCTGGGCTTGAATCAGACCCATATTTAAAGTGAACATATCTAGCCTATAAACTAACATTTTTGGTAATGCACAAGCAAGTACCTGTGCTTACATTATAATCAGTTAATTTCTCCCTAGTTTTATGGGGCATTAACTTCTCTGCAATCCAGAAAGAAGCTCTGACCTTTCTTGGTGCTAGGTCGCACTGCCTGTTATTGAAATGTCAAATGCCAGAGCTTCTACTGACCATTGACGTTTTGCTACTTTACAACTGAGACAGGGGGCAGTGTATAGTTTAGGAGAGGCACGGTTTTATCTTAACTTGGAGAGAAGTCAAGGTCCTTTATACAGGTCTGAACCCTGGATCCTGGGTAGTCACACAGGGGCTGATCAGCGGTTCTGCACTGACAAAATAAAAAAAATGTTTACAGTCTATTAATGTGCAAGATATTAATCTTAGAATAATCTTACCCGTTTCAAAGCTGCAGCATTTCTACGTCCGTTTTTCTCTTTAAATAGTACTTTTAAAAAAATATCCAGAGCGGTGTCATTTTTCTTGTGGGCATTTGTATCCCACAAGCAAACTTCCTGGTTCCCTTCGTTTTGAGGAACCAGCATTCAATGCCGGTTCCCGCGCATGCTCAGTGGAAGCCACTGAGCATGCCACAGTTATAGCTACGAGCGGTGTTCTGACAGAATCAGTCCGCCTATCAAAAAGTGTCCGCTGTGCAGTGCACATGCACCGCGCTTGCGTACAAGGCATTGCAAAGGAGACGCCGAAAGTCTCCGAAGATTCACAGCGGGTTAGTGCGTAGTGCGCATGCGCCATCGAAATCACGCGAGATTTCGCGTCTGACCGCCGCTATGTCTCCTGGGATTAAGTACACAAGATCCCAGGAGACACAGCGAAATAGGAGGAAGGAAGTGACGTGGATCGCCGCTTAGAGCCTGCCCACCGATGCAGGGAGAAAGATGAAGATGAAGGCTGCATTACAGGTAAGTTTTACAGATGCAGAATTGAACTACCAATTCTGTCATTTAAGATGTTCTAGAAGCGATAGAGAGTAACTTGATGTAATGTGTGCAGAACCGCTTTAAGGTATACCTGCACCTTTAAAAAAGTTGTCCTTTAATTGATGCCACCACCTACCGGAGTTGCAGTCCATCCGATTAAATGTTTATTTAACCGCATTGGATTGCAGAGAAGTCAATACCCCTTTCTTCCCATGCCAGGGCCCTGCCTGACAATGCACATCCTTTCCACCCAAAGGTCCTCTTCTTAATTTATGTGCATGCTGTTGCCTAATTATTCCTATGAGAGAGTCAGCTGGATTGTTTGAACACAGTTCTCCAATAGGATTGAATATGGCTAAGGTGTGCATGCCCGGTAAGAAGAGGACATGGAAGGCATATTTATGGTGGTATGCATGTGCAGTGCCGGGCAGGGCTGCACAGTAAATATTGCTGCAACTGGGAGAAAGGCACGTATTTAACCAGGTGGGTTGCACTCAGGGTGGTGGGGGCATTAATTATAGGACAACTGTAATAAATTACTTGTAGACACCACAAGGTACCAGTATCTAACCAGTAATGTGTGTTTGGTGGAGATGGCATGTTATTTTCAATTTAAAGCCATGTTAAGACAGGAATAAGTAAATAAAGAGTTATGGAACGACTTAAAAACATAACTATCTTGGAAAAAACACTGAATCCAAAGCACCCAATGTGGTTCCTCTTTGTTCTCTGATCCCTCTGCTATCTGCATGAGTTATTGATAGAACACTAAACTGACAAAACCTCTCAGGAGACACCCACAACCCCTCAGCACAAGCTCTGTATGGTTTTCTTTGCACAGGGGGTGTGCATCTCTTCCCTTCACTTAGCTATCCAATTACAGACAGCTCTGTATTCTATCTCTGTAGTGTGTTTGGACAAATCCCAGCCCCCTGCTTTGTGCTGCTGTGAAAAATCATTTAATCTGTATGTTTTAGAAAGCTTTACAGGAGAAATTGTGACAGATAAACAGGTACAACTTATGTTCAAGCATTTGTTTCATTTCTTTGTATCACCTGAGGCTAGACATTTTACTGGGTGTATGTAAGGTTTTACAACCACTTTAAATAGAGGCTGTAAAATGTTGATACATTTTATGAAATATAGGCAGTATAGTGTAATAACGGCATATGTCTCTAAGGTATACTGGGATGAAGTGGATGGTACTGAGTATTCATATCAAAGGAAAACATTCCAGCAGAAGAGAGACTTCTTCCAAAAGATAGGTAAGTAACATAAAACATATAAAGGTTAAGGATTCCCAAAAAATTTTAGGAATTTATAACCTATTTATGTTACAGAGGCTCAAGGGATTCGAGTGAAATCTGTGAAACCACCTTCTAAAATTCTGCTACCAACTCCTGGAACAAAGCCAGTAAGTGACAGTGACAGTGACAGCGATGAGGAACCCCCAGAGCCACCGGAACCAGAGCCACAACCAAGTAAGTCACAGCTAAGAAATCTACATAGTATTCATTCTGTTTTCTGAGTCCCCCTAGTAACAGTTTTATTACCCATTGATCCTGCCAGGAGATTTATTATTTTTCCACTTCCTTTAAAAAGGTTACAACACTGTTCATCCTGCAGTGAAATCACACAGCAGCATTGTCCCCTTGTAGACAGAGTCAATTTAAATGGACTTGCTTTTTAAAATGTATTTTAAGTAAGTGACAAAAAACTTGTGTATTTCCATGTTTGCAGCCGAATTTAGAAAAAACACTACTATATGTTTGTTATGTGTTAGTATACCTAAAAAACTGTTTAAAAAATATTTCTTATCTTGCTAGTTGTTTCTTTGGGGCAGGCCTTTGGGCAGATTGCAAGCTATTCTGAACAATTACAAACCGAAAGACGGCTACAGCGCGGTCGGCTTATTCTGGGTTGACGTCCGTGGGATGTCCTCATAGAATCGCGCTCCTGTGCGCCCCCTGGGTCGCGCACCTGGGAACATCCGTGACCACTGGGTCCGGGGGACCTGGCGCATCACGGACCACGGTAAACGGCCGATGATAGCGGCCGTTTACCACGTGATCGCTCCGTCAAATGACAGAGCATCACTTGTAAACAAACCGGCGTCATGTCATACTATGCAATACCATGCGATACTCGCCAATACTCTGCCAATACTTTACCAATACCTTGGCTGCCAGGCTGCCATTTTGCTAAAGCCCAGAGCCCCTGAACAGCAGTAAATCATAAAGCAGAACTAAACCCATCGATTTAATTGTTTAAAAAAACTGTTACATTCCTGGTAGGCCGGAATTGCTAACTGTCACCTTAGTTTGTGTCCTCAATCAAACTGTCAAACCATTAAATGGCTGGTGTCATAACTGATCACATGTGCAGCACCATGGCAGTTGCAGATCAAACAGAAGCAGCTTTTTGTCTGTAAAGAATAGAAGGGTTTAATTCCACTTTAAGGCTGTCAGCAGATCGGCCTCTACAAACCAAGCAGCGCCTAAAAAAAGAGAGCAACTGAGCATGTGCAGAGCAGGGTGAGACAGTGTATTACTGGATTTTAAACATAGCTATATACTTGCAAAAGGGGCCAGCCTGAAGTGATCTTGGCAGGACCTAATTTTTTTTTACTAAAATTTCACTTTAAATGTGGAGAGAAATATAAATAAAACTATGTGAAATTAAAAAAATTAAGTTCATACACTGAATACTATCATTACAGGTATTGACTACAAACAGTTACATTATTTTTCAATTACCGGTAGTTTAAATATTAAAAAATTATGTTTAAGCCATTCCCTGAGTAAGATATCAACAGCTGAGTAGCTTATTAATTATTATTTTCATTTTCAGGTAAAATTCTGTTTATTTTGTGTTTTCACAGAATTATCATCTCCAAAGGCACCACCCATCATACCCCCTCCTCCTCCTAAACCAGACGACACTCCAGTTAAAGAGACCAAGAAGGTTCCTGAAGTAAAATCTGCACCTAGACCACAACCCAGCAAACAAATAAGAGATATCATCAAGATGTATCAAAGCCGTCCCCAAGAAGAACCTAAACCCTATGAACCAGTCAGGTATGAAGCAGAGTTTTAAAAACAAAAAAATTCTGAGATCATTTCAAGTCAATCGCCGGACATACTGGTAAATACATATGTGTGAAATGTCTTATATGCCAAAGGATTTATAATTCTGTGCAGCCAGCGTTGAGACTCAGACACCCCTGTCATGTGGCAAAGCCAGATCCTGGATTTCCTTTGTTGTCCCTGCTAACTATACTGCAGTTTAGCATCCAGCAAAATTTCAAAAACCTTTCCAGCTTGTTACTGGACAATGAAGGAGCAACAGGATATTAATAAGGTCATCACTCTGCTCTCCTCTCATGTAAGCTTGTTCATACAAAGCACCAGAACCTTGGTTGTCTCTTTGTCACCTTTCCCCACTCTGGGTGTAGCTGTGTTACAGGTGGCTGATAGTGAGATTGATTCAGATGTATATAAAATGATTTTTGTTCTTTTCTAATGAACAAATATCTGGCTAAATGATGATTTGTAATATCATCCTCACATTTATCTTTAAAATAAACCTGGGCAAAGCAACACCTTCCCAGTAGCCCATGTTTACCTTGGCTCCTCTCCCTGTCGGTGTAAATTGTGAGTTTCTTTTGTTTGAGCATATACTGGCCCAATGACTGTCTTTCCACCAGTACCATACCTCCAAGACACACTGGTTATTTTCTTCGGCAGCTGAACAGAATCTATATCTAGAGAGCAGAGGGTTAGAGAGATTTGGGAATAATCTAAACAGCTGACAGGGCTTCCATCTTCACCCGGTCCTCCCTCCGGGTTCACGGCCTGCGGCTACATGAGTACAAACAAATGACCACTGCCTTCACCTATAACTGGCCTTTGCAGCAAGGAGCACATGGAAGAGCAATGCATACATGCAAAAATAGGTGATAGGCAGTGGCTCTTTGTTTGTACTGTTGAATATTGGCGAGAGGACACACTGGACACCTTTGCTGCCAGGGTGTTATGTGCTGTGTGTCCAGTGCCCCTGAGCCTTTAAGGAGGGCTGGACTCCCTCCAGGCTCACCTGCCCTCTGCCTATCCATTATAATGCATGTGCTTCCACTGTGGAGGCTCTCAATATTAATAGTTAGGACTACAGAAAATACAGGGATGCCTTGATGGGGCTCTGTAGTTTTCGCATGTATTCGCCAATGTGTGCAGACTAAACATTTTCTTTTTTTTAACGCATCCTGTTATTCAATGTAAGTACAGGTAAGCCTTATTATAGGCTTTCCTGTAGGTACAAGCAGTGATGTAAGTAACTGAGTTAAAATAAACTGAGTTACTTAACGCAGTTACTTTAGAGGGTAACGAGTAATCTAACTGATTACTTTTCCGCTCATGGTAACTCAGTTCCCATTACTTTGGCTTAGTTACCCCAATTACATCTACCGCCACTAGATGGCAGTAGTGTAATTCCGGTGTCCTGCCGAAAAAGTTCCCCCGCCGTATAAGGACCCCCTGTACTGCGCAGGCGCATCGCTTGCACAGTACGAAGGACTACGGAGCTTCCGAAAATTGCCGAACCTAAACAGCTCTGAGTGAACTCAACACCGCGCAGGCGCAGTTAACATGTAATTGTACGAGGCGATGCCGCACGCTCCTGATGCTCGTGCTACTCTGCAAGGGGCGTCTATCGTGTAACTAAGGGGCGGGTCTAGTATTACTGTAACCAAGGGGCACATTTATTATTATTGTTATATATCGAGCTCTGCCCATTAATTTAACATTCACCCTCTTCTGTAGAAATCCGCCCCTTACACGATATAAAAATAATAGACCCGCCCCGTGCTTACACGCTATCTGCCCCTTGGTTAGAGTAATAATAGAGCAGCCCCTTGGTTACACGATATATAACAATAATAATAAATGCGCCCCTTGGTTACAGTAATACTAGACCCGCCCCTTAGTTACACGTATAGAATATTAAAAAAAAAAAGTCAGTTACTTTGCTGCGTAACTAATTACTTTTCCAATGTAGTAACTGAGTTACTAACGCAATTACTTTTTGGGAGAAGTAATTTGTAACTTAACTAATTACTTTTTTAAAGTAAGATGACCAACACTGGGTACAAGTAAAAAAAACTAAGTTTACTACCACTTTAAGTAGGGTTTTTGGGGATTAGCAGAAGAGACTGCTGGGAGAGAGCAATCGTTTTATATACCTAGACAACAGCCATTGAGATAAGTAAAACGTTGTTCATGTCTTTATTTTCTTAGAATTAATTCCATTGTAGTTTGTGTGATCCTTTATCTATTGTACTGTAGGAGAACACCCCACACCTTCTTAAAGAAGAAAGATCCCAAAGAGGAGGCCCTAGAGAGACTCCGGAATGCTGCTCCCCCTGCAGATGGGGTAAGGCCAATAAGAAATACTGGAATATTCAATAAGACAGGTTAAAGAGCAGTTGGGATGTGAAAGTGCATTAATGGTCATACAAGAAACAATATGATTGTTTGATATAACAGCTATTTTGATAAAAGTATCCTCTGTCAGAAATAAGTGCTTTAATTAATACATGAACATTTTCACTGCAAAGTAACAATCAGCCCTGGTGTACAATGTAGGCTATGGCATACAGCAGCAGAGGTGGCACAAAGCCATCACTGCTCATGTCGCCGTCAGTCACACATTACTGTGTAAATGAAAACAGGTCTTTTATACTAACTGTAAAATCATTCAGGATTCCAAGACAGAGGTTCTTTCAGTATCTCCAGCTTAGACATGCCTTTCAGGTCTAGGCCCGTACATCTGTATTTAAGCTTAACCACATGCCGACCGCGCTATAGTCAAAAGACGGCTACAACGCGGTCGGCTTATCCTGGGAGGACGTCCTACGGACGTCCTCCCAGAAACTTGCTCCCGCGCGCCCCCTGGGGCGCGCACTCGGGAACATCCGTGACCGACGGGTCCCGAGGACCCGGCGCATCACGGATCACGGTAAACGGCCGCTGATAGCGGCCGTTTACCACGTGATCGCTCCGTCAAATGACGGGGCGATCACATGTACACAAACCGGCGTCACGTCATGACGCCGGTTCCTCCCTCTCCTCTCTGTACCGATCGGTACAGAGGGGAGAGAAGCGGAGAGGGGGAGAGACGGGACCAGCGCTGTGGGCTGGATGTGTAGTGCCCACAGCGCTGGTCAATACACTGCCACCACTGTGCAATGCTCTGCCACCACTGTGCAATGCTCTGCCACCACTGTGCAATGCTCTGCCACCAACCACTGTGCAATGCTCTGCCACCACTGTGCAATATTCTGCAACTACTGTGCAATGCTCTGCAACCACTGTGCAATACTCTGCAACCACTGTGCAACGCTCTGCCCCCACTGTGCAACGCTCTGCCCCCACTGTGCAACGCTCTACAACCACTGTGCAACGCTCTGCCCCAACTGTGCAACGCTCTGCCCCAACTGTGCAACGCTCTGCAACCACTGTGCAACGCTCTGCAACCACTGTGCAACGCTCTGCAACCACTGTGCAACGCTCTGCCACCACTGCAATGCTCTGCAACCACTGTGCAACACTGCAACACTGCAATACTCTGCCAATACTCTGCCAATACTCGCCAATACTCTGCCAATACTCGCCAATACTCGCCAATACTCGCCAATACTCTGCCAATACTCTGCCAATACTCTGCAATAAATTTTTATTGAAACAAAGAATTTTTATTTTATTTTTTTACCGAATTTTCAGTATATTTTGATTTATAGCGCAAAAATTAAAAAAGCCAGCGGTGATTAAATACCACCAAAAGAAAGCTCTATTTGTGTGAAAAAAAGGACACAAAATTCATTTGGGTACAGTGTTGCATGACTGAGTAATTGTCATTCAAAGTGTGAGAGCACCGAAAGCTGAAAATTGGTCTGGTTAGGAAGGGGGTTTAAGTGCCCAGTGGGTAAGTGGTTAATGTCTCTAAAATAACAACATTGTTGAAGAAAAGGGATCAAAAGAAGGGACTTATCTCTAAAAATATATAAGATATTGCAGAGTAAATTTAAGGAAGCGGTAGTGGTGCCGGCTAGGACACAGTGGGAATGAGACCTGGGAGCACTGATTGACGCTCAGTGGTCGGAGGTCTTGTCTGCGATCCCAAAGGTATCACTGTCAGCTACTCAAAAAAACTCAACTTTTTATTACACATAGATCATACTATACCCCCGAAAAATGATTTAAGTGGAAACGCAGGGAATCCCCTTTATGTCCCCGATGTAGTGGTGCACCGGCTAATCTAATACATATGTTGTGGAAATGCCCCAAACTCCATCGATATTGTCAGGATATAATTAAAAACATAAATAGCGCTTTAGGTATAGAAATGTATAAGGTATAGAAATGTCAAAACAACGTTGTCTTTTTGTAACATTAAATGGGTTCCTTAACCACTTAAGCCCCGAACCAATTTGCAGCCAAATGACCAGGCCCCTTTTTGCGATTCGGCACTGTGTCCCTTTAACTGACAATTGCGCGGTCGTGCGACGTGGCTCCCAAACAAAATTGGTGTCCTTTTTTTCCCACAAATAGAGCTTTCTTTTGGTGGTATTTGATCGCCCCTGCAGTTTTTATTTTTTGCGATATAAACAAAAATAGAGCGACAATTTTGAAAAAAATTCAATATTTTTTACTTTTTGCTATAATAAATATCCCCAAAAAATATCTAAAAAAAACATTTTTTTTTCCTCAGTTTAGGCCGATACGTATTCTTCTACATATTTTTGGTAAAAAAAATAGCAATTAGCGATTATTAATTGGTTTGCGCAAAAGTTATAGCGTTTACAAAATAGGGGATAGTTTTATAGCATTTTTATTAATATTTTTTTTTTACTAGTAATGGCGGCGATCAGCGATTTTTATTGTGACTGCGACATTATGGCGGACACATCGGACATTTTTGACACATTTTTGGGACCATTGTCATTTATACAGCAATCAATGCTATTTAAATGCATTGATTCCTGTATAAATGACACTGGCAGTGAAAGAGTTAACCACTAGGGGGCAGGGAGGGGTTAGGTCTGTGACGTGTGTGTTTTTTTACAGTAGGGGGCGTGGCTTTAAGTCTGACGTCACTGATCAGCTTTCCCGATGACAGGGAACAGCTGATCAGTGACAGGCAGTGTAGGAAGCACGGGGAGAGGTTTGTTTACACAGACCTCTCCCCCTTCTTCAGCTCTGTGACCCGATCGCGGGACACCAGCGGCGATCGGGTCCGCTGCTCCCGCGGTCACGGAGCTCAGGACCGGCGGCGCGCGAGCGACCCCACGGCTGGGCAATTAAAGGGGACGTACCGGTATGTGCTTTTGCCCAGCCGTGCCATTCTGCTGACGTAAATGTGCAGGAGGCGGTCCTGAAGTGGTTAAAGGACAATGCTAATTACTCAGAAATCCTTCTGGTCAAAGTGATGAGCTAACTTAAGGGGGAGACAGCAAGGAGTTCTCACAACTAGCTTTAAAAGGAGGTACAGTAAAACCTTGGATTGTGAGCATAATTTGTTCCGGAAACATGCTTGTAATCCAAAGCACTTGTATATCAAAGCAAATTTCCCCATAAGGAATAATGGAAACTCAGATGATTTGTTCCACAACCATTTATTCATAAGTCCATCAGTTTATAGTCCATATAAAAGATTATAGCAATGTGATAGGTTGTGTAACCATAAAATGTCCTGTGTAACCATAAAATGTTCATCCACAAATGGCAGCCTCCACAAGGGGATTAGAAGTAAAATCCAGCAGGAACTACAGAGTATAAAAGAGAAGAGAGGCGCCTCCTAAGTGTAGCAATATGGTTACATTTAATGAAGGTACAATATTTAGCATCTCACATGGTTGATGATTAATAGAGGCACATCTAAGTATGCAGACATCCGGGGTAAAGCTGTCCGCATAGACTCACCGCACTGCCGGCTCTCATTGCTGTCAGTCTGCAATCGTGACCAGGAAGACTACCCTGCAGTAGAGCGATTTGAAAGTGAGGCTTGAAGTGCTTGTGGAAGGGATGACGTTGATGGTGGTGTGGAGGATGGTCTATATGGACAGCTTTACCCTGGATGCCTGCATACTTAGATGTGCCTGTTTTAATCATCAACCATGTGACTTGATAAATGTTGTACCTTCATTAAATGTAACCATATTGCTACACTTAGAGGAACCTCTGCTCTGTTTTATACTCAGTTGTGACATGTTGCTACTTGTATATCAAGGCATCACTTGTATATCAAGGCATCACTTGTATATCAAGTCAAAATTTAAAAAAGTTGCTTGTCTTGCAAAACACTCTCAAACCAAGTTACTCTCAAACCAAGGTTTTATTGTATTTGTAACACCAACAATATAAGATTAAAATCCCACAATTAAAGTGCAAGTCTAAACCAGGTTATCAACATGTGTAATACACTCTCTGACGCCAATCAGGAACTATGAGAATCACTGAAATTCTCTTATGCCCTGTACACACGGTAGTCTGATCGGATTATGTTGTCGGAAAATCCGATCATGTGTGGGCTCTATCGGACTTTTTCCGTCAGGATTTCCGATGGAAAAAGTTTGAGAGCTGGAGCTAAAAAATTTTCGACAACAAAATCCGATCTGACTTTTTCCGATCGTGTGTCGAGAATTCCGACGCACAAAGTGCCACGCATGCTCAGAAATAAATTTGGAGACAAAAGCTATTGGCTACTGGCCTCTACGTAGTCCCGTTGTACATCACCTCGTTCAGAACAATCAGAAGTTTCGGCCAAATTTTTTGATTTTTTCAGACGAATTTTGTGGTCGGAATGTCCGACTGTGTATACGGGCATTAGCCCTTATCCTTTGAAGTAGTCAAGCTCCCATGTCATGGAGTCAAATATGTCCAGCTTCTTGTTGAACCAAGAAGGCAGCATCCCCTAGCACAGACATGTCCCAGAATACCTCTTGATTTAGAGCTGGTCTGCTGAGAAAATCTGTCTGCCAGATCTCCAACATCTGAAATGCGTACCACAGAGATTACTGGAACATGAAACTTGGCCACTGTAACTCTGTGTCTACTTTGCAACTGAAACACTTCTAGTTCCCTTTCCTGAAGATTGATGTACCGTAAGTCACATTTGTGGCATGGTCTGATTTTTGGAAAACTAGTAAGAAGGGGAGGGGACCCAATGAACGAACAACTAGCAATTTGCGTGTAACTCCAGGATGTTGATTGGAAGCTTTGATTCTTCCGGAGACAATCAAGCCTAAACAGACAGAACTCTGCCACAACCCAGAAGATTGACATCTGTTGTGACACTTGTACTTACACTTCATTGTAAGGGGAGAAAAAAAGCTGCCTTTCAACAATGCCAGGAACAGAAGTCACCAAGACAGAGACATCTTGGTTCGTGGAGGTAACCAGATCATCTTTTCAGATCAAGTTTCAGAACCTGACTCTGCAGCTTCGTCAACTTCTCTTGGGATATAAAGGTCTTGGCTTGAAGGTTAGCCAAAAGAAGGCTCAAGTTTTCCAAGTATTGTGGTGGGATCAGCGATGACTTCTCGATGTTAAGGATCCATTTAAGATTCTCCAATGACTACACTGTAATTGACACAGTGGAGTTCAAGAGCTCTGCTTGTCCAAGTATGCTATGAGGACACTCTTACAGGCTTGCTCCCATGCTGCTCTCTGCCCCGCCCCGCTCTCTCTCACTGGATGTGATTAACATCAGTAGGAGCCAATGGCTCCAACTTCTGCCTCTCCGTCCAGTGAGGTGAGAGAGAGAGAGAGACGCTGCTCTCATGCACAACTCTGGATCGAGATCAGGCTCAGGAAAGCAAAAGGGGAGCATGGGGGCAGGAGCTGCACAGAGACGTTTTTCACCTTAATGCATAGAATGCATTAAGGTAAAAGAAACCTTTTACCATTAGAACCAATTTAAACTGCTTAAAGTACATAAATAAGCACATAACAAATTTACTGTCCTCCTCACACAGTGGCCAGCTACAGCCATTTTTGTGATGATTTGCACAAACACTGAAAAAACACATTAAATGTTAAAGTGTATGTATAGCAAAGTACAGGGGCGTAACTATAGGGGGTGCAGCAGTCGCGAGCGCAACTGGGCCCTGTGCTGCAAGGGGCCCTTGCCGCCCCTCTACATATGGCCGGTGGCAGCATAGGCGGTTAGGCACCGGGCGCACGGGTGGCTGGAGGTGGGGGGTGACTAGCAAAGCTCCATGCTCGACTACCGCACTGGCTGCTCTTTAGTTGTGCATTCCCCACACAACCTGTGTCCTCTGCCGCTCCTCCGGGTCCCCCTCTCCTGCTCCATGCAGTGCTGCTCAGTCCGGTGTCTATCCTCCCCAGCCAGAGTCCCGCCCCTTGAGTCCGGCTCACACTGCACTGCATGCTTCTCCCGGGCAAACAAACTTTAAGCACACAGATGCAGTGCAGCCCTATGAGAGCCGGCTCCCAAAAGGACACCACAGACTTGTCTGCCAGCACCCCCCCCCCCCTCCTCCCCGTCATACACAGATGTTGACAGGTCTTTCTGGGAGATATGTCCCCTAAGGACAGGGACCCCATCTCCCCTGGGGACAGGGCCCAGTTCTCCCTAAAGGACAGGGACCCCATTTCCCTTGGGGACAAGGACACTATCTCCTCTAGGGACAGAGCCAACTTCTCCCCAGAGGACAGGGACCTCATTTCCCATGAGGACAGGGACCCCATTTTCCATGGGGACAGGGACCCCTTCTCACCTGAGGACAGGGACCCCTTCTCACCTGAGGACAGGGACCCCTTCTCACCTGGGGACAGGGACCCCATCTCCAATGGGGACCCCATCCCCCTGGGTACTCCCCAGAGTACAGGGACCCCATTTCCCTTGGGGGCTGGAACCCCCTCTCACATGGGGACAGGGACCCTATCTCCCCTAAGGACAGGGACCCCATCTGCCCTGGGGACAGGACCCACTTCTCCCCAGAGGACAGGGACCCCATTTCCCTTGGGGACAAGGACCCCATCTCCCCTAAGGTCAGGGACCCCCTCTCTCCCCTGGGGACAGGGACCCCATCTTCCCTGGGGACAGGGCCCACTTCTCCCCAGAGGACAGGGACCCCATTTCCCTTAGGGACAGAGACTCCTACTTACGTGGGGACAGGGACCCCATATCCCCTAAGGACAAGGACCCAATCTCTCCAGGGGACAGGGCCCACTTCTCCCCAGAGGACAGGGTCCCACTTTCCCTTTCCCTTCTTCCTCTTTGTCTCAAAGGTGTAACATCATAGGTCTGTTTAGACCTCTGATATCTCACCAAAGTCCCCCAACGAGACTACTAAAAAATTGTAAAAAGTAATAAAAAAAAACTGCTGATACCAGTGGTGGAACTACAGGGCTCACAAAAGTCGTACCTGTGACCAAGCCCTGGAGTTCCACCACCAGACTCGGAGGGAAGGGCCTCGGCTGGGGTTCAGGGGGGCCCTTCATGGTTTCTTGCACCGGGGCCCTGAAGGTTCTAGTTACACCACTGGCAAAGTATTTTGTCTTACTATATAGTGTGCACAGAACTTGTATTCATAGACCATGGGTTATTTACCAGCTACCTTCAGGTGATCAGACTCTGGCAAAAAAACTTTGCTAGGGCCACCCCTACTGCATACTTCATAGATCCCCACCCACCTATGAGATTCCAGTTTTTGCTTAGGTGATGGACCTCTTCTGCTTTGGAGAAGTTTTTTTCCCTTTAACCATTCTTTGTTTCTTATGACCTTCTATCCAAATCTGACTGCTTATTGCCCTAGGCTATCTAGCAGTTTTAGGAGCAACCCTTGGTGCTGTGCCTTGGGGGCTGTACCAAGATCCCTCTCTGTGGGCCAGGCTGTAAGAAAGTGTTTTAGACACACAACAGGAAGTTAGAGGAAATCCCTCCTAGAGGAGTGGGCATCAGCAGGGCAGAGGAGTGGGTGTCAGCAGGGCAGAGGAGTGGGCGTCAGCAGGGCAGAGGACTGGGCGTCAGCAGGGCAGAGGACTGGGCGTCAGCAGGGCAGAGGACTGGGCGTCAGCAGGGCAGAGGACTGGGCGTCAGCAGGGCAGAGGAGTGGGCTTCAACAGGGCAGAGGAGTGGGCTTCAACAGGGCAGGGGAGTGGGCATCAGCAGGGCAGAGGAGTGGGCTTCAAAAGGGCAGAGGAGTGGGCGTCAGCAGGGCAGAGGAGTGGGCGTCAGCAGGGCAGAAGAGTGGGCATCAGCAGGGCAGAGGACTGGGCGTCAGCAGGGCAGAGGAGTGGGCGTCAACAGGGCAGAGGACTGGGCGACAGCAGGGCAGAGCTCTGGGCGACAGCAGAGCAGAGGGGCAGAGGACTGGGCGACAGCAGGGCAGAGGACTGGGCGACAGCAGGGCAGAGGACTGGGCGACAGCAGGGCAGAGGACTGGGCGACAGCAGGGCAGAGGACTGGGCGACAGCAGGGCAGAGGCCTGGGCGACAGCAGGGCAGAGGCCTGGGCGTCAGCAGGGCAGAGGACTGGGTGACAGCAAGGAGAGACTGTGTGAAATTGGGCTGAAAACTGCTCTGCCCAATTTCTCACAGTTTTTACAGTGCTACAGGAAAAACCAAATACCATTTTAATCTTTGTCAACTAATAGCACATTTTTACTTCTATCTAAATGTCTAAAGATAGAAGTAAAAAAGCTGTCAAAGATCAAGATGGTATCTGTTTTTTCCTGTAGCACTGTCCTAACTGTGAGAAATTGGGCAGAGCAGCTTTCAACCCAATCTCTCACAGACCATTGGCTGCATAAAATAAATACTGGCATTTTTTTTTTTTACCTCCATGTTGCTCTCTGCCTCAGAAGCACTGCACGATCATCCCTGAGGCCATGACGGCCGGGCAGTGGTTCAGTTATCCTGACTTTCATCCGATCAGCCGTGTCCAATCATGGCTGATCACAGTGTAAACAGAAAAGCCGTGTATCTGACAGACGCGAGTAGAGGAGAGCCGATCGGCGGCTCTCCTGATCAATCAGCGCAGCCCCCCGCGAATGCCCACACTGGACCACCAGAGATGCCACCAGGACCACCAGGGATGGACACCACGGATGGATGACCAGGTGTGCCACCCATGGCCACCAGGGATTACAGTCAGTGCCCACAAATGGTGCCAGTCAGTGCCCATTACAATGCCTGCCAGATGTCTCCCTATCAGTGATGGCCATCAGTGCCACCCAAACCTTGCCCATCCATGCCACCTCATCAGTGCCCATCAGTGAAGGAGAAAACTTACTTATTTACAACATTTTATAACAGAAACAAAGAAAACCTTTTTTTTTGTTAAATGGTCTTTTTTTTATTTGTTGCGGGAAAAAATAAAAACCCCAACAGTGATCAAATACCACCAAAAGAAAGCTCTATTTGTGGGAACAAAATGATACAAAAAAGTGTTTGGGTACAGTGTAGCATGACCGTGCAATTGTCATTCAAAATGCGACAGTGCTAAAAGCTAAAAAATGGCCTGGGCAGGAAGGGGCGAAAGTGCCTGGTATTGAAGTGGTTATAGGGAATCTTTTGTCCCCATTAGAAGATTTCCCTCTTTTCTGGGGACAACCCAAAATGTGGGATTTGCTTTTACTTTCATTGATAATGGTAAACAGGACAAATAGAGAGTGTTTCTCCCTAACGGGGTACAGACAGCAATAACAACTGGCAGGTGTTCTAATCCCTCTCCACTCTGTCAAAAAACAAAAAAAAGTTTTTACTTTTGTTATACTTTAAAAGAGTTGGGGAGGCACAAGACTTTGGGCCTGGTAAAGCTGGTGGAGTGGAGGTATACAACTGGCCTTGGTTGCTACATTTTGCATTTTGTCTGTAACACACTCATTTACTCCTTTGCCCACTTTTGTCTTCTGATTAATTTAGATTTATTTATTTTTTTAACCAACCTTGTCATGTAACTAAAAGTGCAAGTAAACGCTGTCCCTGCAAAGAAAAGAGTGAATGCTTATCTTTCCTGCTGTCCAAAGTTCTGAATGCTGCTTAGTTGAAGGGAACTGTTAAATCAACACATTTGTAAAAGCATTGCACGAAACAAATAAGTCCTTTTCTTTTCTTTTTTTTAAGAACGCTTCAAAGCCACCACCACCTCCTCCATTTCCTCCTACAGAAAAAAGTGAGCTAAAAAATTCAATTCGAGAGAAGCAAAAGCCACTTTTAGGGCTGTTTTCATCTGGTTTGATACCACCGGCCCCAGAAGTTCAGGCTCCAAAAGGTGCAGGTAAAAAGAAATGGCAAGATTTTCTGAATAACCAGTTTTTTTCTAAACGTCCTGTAATTTCCTCTTCAAAAGCATTCCGTTGTATTCATTTTACCAATTGAACTTCCTTTGCTTTCAGGGAGAACTCTTGAAGGTGACCACACCACCAAGTCAGCTCTCATCAAACATAGTGCCAGTGTTTACTTCTCCTACAGTGATGTGAACTGGAGACTTTATGTGCGGAAGGAAGTAAGTTTATAGAGAGAGTTTTTAAAATTAGGCACTGTCCCATTACAAGGGGCAAGTGCCAAACCATCACTTCCAAGACTCCTTGTTCTTCTTTACACTGAAGATAGTTTCTAATGTTTGGGGTCATGTCCTGCTGCAGAACAAATTTGGGGCCAATCACACGCCTCTCTGATGGTATGGCATGATAGACAAATATCTGCCTGTATTTCTCAGCATTGAGGACACCATTGATCCTGACCAAATCTCCAACTCCATTTGTAGAAACGCAGCCCCAAACTTGCAAATAATCTCCACAATGCTTCACTGTTTCCTGCAGACACTCATTATTGTACCGCTCTCCAGTCTATTGCCGAACAAACTGCCTCCTGCTACAGCCAAATATTTCATATTTTTACTCATCAGTCCAGAGCATCTGCTGCCATTTTCCTGCACCCCAGTTCCTATGTTTCCTATGTTTCCGTGTATACTTGATTCACTTAGCCTTGTCTCCACGTCAGAGGTATGACTTTTTAGCCACAATACTTCCATGAAGACCACTTCTGGCCTAAATTCTCCAGACAGTAGTTGGGTGTACCTGGGTCCCACTGGTTTCTGCCAGTTCTGTGCTGATGGCACTGCTGGACATCTTCTGATGTTGAAGGGAAGTAAGCCTGATGTGTCTTTCATTTGCTGCATTAAGTTTCATTGGCCAACCCCCTACATCTATGGTCCTCAACCTTGCCCAATCAATGGTGTCCTCATGGCAGATACTTATCCATCATGCCATACCATCAGGGAGGCATGTGATTGGTCCCAAATTTATTCTGCAGCAGGACAATGACCTCAAACATACCACCAATGTCATTAAAAACTATCTATCTTCGACATAAAGAAGAACAAGGAGTCGTGCAAGTGATGGTTTGGCCCCACAAAGACCTTATGTCAAAATCATGGAGTCTGTCTGGGATTGCATGAAGAGACGAAAGGTTTTGAGGCAGCCTAAAATGTAGTTAGTTCCACTCCAAGATGTGTGGACCAATGTACCTGCTGAGTTCCTTCAAAAACTCTGTACAAATGTACCTAGAAGAAATTATGCTGGTTTGAAGCTAAGTTGGCAATCACACCAAATATTGATTTGATTTACATTTTTCTTCTCTTTACACACTTTGCATTTTGTAAATTGATAAAAATAAACAGTTAAAATATATATGACAAGCAGAAGGGGGGGGGGGGGGCCTGAGCAGGAGGCGGTTATCGTGCCACGGGGGTAGCATTATCTGGTACTGATCCCCTGTAGTTTTCCCTCCTGCCAGCATTCAGCCGTTGCAAGGGGGAATTACAGGGAATTGTTTCCAGCAAATGCCACCCACTGCACCATTCACCTCCTCCTGTCCAGGTTCCCCTTCCTTCTACTGCCTGGGGCCCCCTGGTACCCCTTCCCTCTGCAATGCTGGTGGCTTCCTTTCCTCTCCTCCCACTGGCTGCTGCAGGTGTTTCAGGATGGAGAGCGTGGTGGGGCCAGTAAATATGTAATATTTACTGGCCCTTTCCTTTTTTGAATGAACATAGTGAGTGATCTGTACTGATCACTTACTATGTTCATTCATAACTGAAGCACAATAAACTGTACAGAGCTACTCCTGTTCATTCATTCTGTGCAGCTGGGTCTGCAGAGATATAGATTGAGGACACAATCCTGTCCTCAATCACCTTCTCTGTCTCAAACGTGGGACATCAGGAGTCTGTTTGATAATTCACCAGAGCCCCCCCCCCCCCCCCCCAAACAGGGCTCTTACAATAATTGCAAAAATTAATAATAAATCCGATTGTAAAAAAATAATAAATAAGATTGTAAAAAAATAATAAACACATAATTAAGGGCCCATTCACATGGGTTCTCTGGCCCATACAGTGTTAATGATTGGTTTGTTTGTGCTGCTGGAGCCACCTGTTACTCTATGGGTATGCAGCGGCTGTATAAATATAGCTGTGGGTCCTAATTTGTTAAAGCGGAGTTCCGCTTAAAAAAAATAAATAAATAAATTAAAGTCAGCAGCTACAAATACTGCAGCTGCTGACTTTTAATAATCGGACACTTACCTGTCCCAGGGTCCATCGATGTGGGGGAACAAAGCCCCTCTTGTCTCCCCCTTCTCCTCTCTGCGGCGCCGGCATTGCATTCACAGCCGGGCACCTACTGCGCATGCACGAGTCGCACCGCATGCCGTGACTGGCCGGACAATCATCTGGGACCTGTGACGTGTCCTAGATGATTGCCGAGAGGGAGGGGGGGGGGGAGGTGATCTCCCTTCTGGTGCCCCGGTGTGCCAGGAGGAAGTGGAAGCTTGGATCCCCTCCCCCCCCCCCCAAAAAAAAATGACATGCCACATTTCATTCCATTTTTGGGTGGAACTCCGCTGGTAATGTTGGGATAGACCAAAGAGAACCATATAGCTATCCACCTAAAGTAAATGATGTTTTTTTACTAAGTGATGTTTACATTGATATCTTCTAATTGTAAATAATTTTCTTGGCAGATCTTCTATCCGAAAGAAAAATTCACTCAGCCATATTATTTGAACCTTCTGTGTGAGCAGGTGAATGATAGTACCAGATGCAGTCTTTTTTTTTTATTTAAATATTTTCCATGTGTGTGAATATTATACCCAGATCTGCAATTATCAAGCTTAAAAGGAAAACATATATGCAAGAGAGTTTGGGGCATCAAACAGGTGAATCTGAAATGTCAAAGACAACTAACCAGTACTTTGGGGTCTTTGTATAAACCGTTTGATGAACAAATATGACACACATTCACGATTGAAGCGCCATCTAGTGGCCAAAATGCAGTATTCGTTTTTGAATGCCTCAATATGAAAAAAGAAATGTAGTTATTTTTACAAGATAGTAATGTTAATAACATTATATTAGATGTACCCTTGTGGCTAACAGAAACCTGGGTTCAAAAAAGAAACTAGAAAAACATATTCTGAATAAATCACTAGCAGCAGATGGCTTACACTGGAGATTTCGCAAAGAACTTAGCCACACAATAGCCAGACCATTAATCCTAAATTTTAAGGACAGCTTGCTGACTAGAATGATACCAGCTGATTGGTGAAAAGTAAATGTACCAATATTCAAAAAAGTTCTGAGATCGAAACCTGCAAACTTCAGACCAGTCAGCCTAGCATCAATAGTATGTAAACTATTGGAAGAATATGGAAGAAATGATAAGGGACCATATCCTAGAATTTGCTGATGAAAATAGTATCATTAGTAGTAACCAACATAGATTTATGAAAGATTGTTCTTCCCAGACCAACCTCTTAACATTCTATGGGGAGGTGAGCTGTAATTTGGATAGTGGAAGGCCTGTGGATGTAGTGAATCTAGATTTTGCTAAGGCATTTAATTCAGAACCCCATAAATGCTTAATTTACAAATTCATGTCTTTTGAAATTGACAGTATTGTATGTACCCAGATAGAAAAATGGTTGCAGAAGCACATTCAGAGGGTTCTGATTAATGGCATATTTTCTGAATGGTCTGGAATGATAAGTGGGGTTCCCCATGGCTCTGTCTTGGGGGTATCCTATTAGCTAGCTTCTGACTTTTAATAAAAGGACACTTAGTTGTCCAGGGATCCAGCACCATCCTCACCCGGGCTAGATCTTCACTAGCCTTCAGGTTCCTGGCATCAGCATCATGCTATGCTGCTTGTGGCGTCACTGCTGGCTGCCCACTGCGCACGTACGAGCCACGCTGTGCTTTTTGAATGGTCCTGCAGTCTTCTGGGAACTGTGACTTGTCCCAGAACACTGCAGGGAGGGATGGAGGAAGGAGAACTATCTAAGTGAAAGTGGTAGCGGGTACCTGTCAAAACTAGGTACCGCCCCCAAAAATATATTCCAAATATGGTAGAGGAGAGAGTAATAGTCTTTGGAACTAAAATATAAATGCAAGTTTCTTGCTAGGGCAAAAATCTTTTGGGGAATCAAGGATGCAAAAAGATCCAAGATTGTTAGTAGATCACAGGCTCACCAATAGCATGCAATGCCAAGCTGCATTGAGCAAGGCCAGTAGACTATTAGTATGCACTAAAAATTGAATTTACTCACGAGAGAAGACTTTAATTCTACCACCGGGTTCGGCCACATCTTGAGTATGCAATCCAGTTCTGGTCACCAGTCTTCAGGAAGGATGTGCTGGACCTAGAAAGAGTCTAGAGAAGGGCAACAAACTAATAAGGGGGCTAGAGGAGCTCAATTATGAGGAATGACTACAAATATCAAATGTATTCTCCGTGGAGAAGAGGCGCTTAAGAGGGGATATGATAGCGATATACAAATATCTAAATAGTCATTCTAGCATTTGGAGGAAACTATTTAATCTTAGGTCCCTAAACAAGACACACAGCCACACAATGAAGTTGGACAAGAAGCAGTTCAGTCTTAAACTGCATAAAGCATTCTTTACTGTTAAAGCAGTAAGAATGTGGAATTCCCTTCCATAGTTTGTGGTGTCAGCGCGGAGTCTAAATAAATTCAAATGACTTTTAGATGTGTTTCTTAGCAAATGGTAGCATATGGAAAACAGTAGTGAAATGAACACACAAACACTTGAACTGGATGGACCAGTGTCTTTATTCAACCTTACCAACTATGTAACTAATTATTAAAAAAACAATCATGTAAAAATAAAATTCTCAGCTCATAGGCTGCTTATGAAACAATATCTGTTTCATGTATGCTAGGAAACATGGCAATTAGGCAATATGTTTTTTTGCTGAGCCTCAAGCGAGATAAGAAGAGCTGTGCGTGAATATAAAGTTAAATGGCAACTTTATGGCAAATCTAGCTGGTAGAAGAACAATGATCAATTGTTGAAAGTGTTAGATCTGTTGATCGCGGGCACTGCAGTCTGTGTCCTAATATGAGAATAGTGTTTCAGAATGTCTGCTGTAACAGATTTCTTGGAATTTGGCCAGGACAGGACATTGATCCTAACCTTTGTTTCACCAATATCATAAGATGCTCTTAGTATCCAAAGCCCATATATTAAACATTGTTGAGTCTATTCTATCTTTTTATTTTGTAGCAGTCAGATCTTTAGTAACTTGTGACTGGGTAGCTGTTAATTATGAATATAGGATTTGATGTGCACAATAGTCATGTAGGTTTCTGTTGTGATAGATAATTCGAGACACATTCTCAGACACTGCTTTCAAGCTGTCTAAAGAGGAGAGACGGAAGATGAAAGACTTCTTAAGTAAGTACAAAGAAAATGTATGAGATTTACCTGCCCACATCCTTTGTCTTCCCTTCCTGTGATTAGCCAGCTAGTGTTGCCCTTTGCTAAGCAGTAAGCTGTGGACTATCAAAGTGGTCAAGTGCTTGGAGCCTTTAGATCCAAACTCTAGCGAGATATGAAAAGCAAAAATTCAAATTAAAGCGGTAGTAAACCACGGCATCTTTAAAAAACACACCTGCAAGGCATTGCATACTAGCATATTATGAAATACTTGCCTTAGAAGAAGCCCTCCAGAGTCATGCTGTCACCACTGACAGGGCTTCCATCTTCCCCCAATCTTTCTTTAGGGTTCACGGGCTCCAGCTGTATGAGTGGCTGGAGCTACAATGACATCACTCCCACGAATGTGCGCAGTAGCCCTCGGCTCCGTCACGAAGCTCTGAATGTTCAGCACAGTATGCCGGACCTTCAGAGTGCATGATGTCACCAGCTGCATCCAGGGTGAATATCTCCTAAACTGTGCACGTTTAGGAGATATTCATTTTACCTACAGGTAAATCTTCTTATAGGCTTCCCTGTAGGTAAAAATCACAAAGCCGACTTTACTACCGCTTTAAGTATGCATTCCTTATGTAATGGCCATAACCCCTAGGGGCGACCTTGAATTTTCTGGGCTTACCAATTACCTCCTCCTTGTAGCTCGTCGATTGTTGTCTAGGGGTTCCCAGGGTTAGTACCCAGTAACTTAAAATGCTGACACACAAAAGTCCCTTTTAGGATTTTTATTTTGCAGGGGTAACATCCAACTATAACACAGTCTCAGGTGGGAATAGAGGGCACAGTGATAAAACTCAGGCACTTTGAACTGCTGACATCCACTGAATGTCTCTTAGTTAGCCCAGAGAGTAGCCACTCGCAACTGGGCGCTACAGTGCTGAATAAACCTCTAACCATAGATTTAGCAGCCAACGTGTGATCCGGAAAGTTTGCAAAGTCTCTGCCACAGACTAGATTATAACTGAAGACAAGTAGGAACCTTTCCCACAGTACCTGGATCTCTCAGCCTTCTTGGCGATACTGTGAGAAGTGTGGATTCTCTAGTGTCCATACAACTCAGCTCCCACGCTCTTACCGAGCAGCCAGTTTCTTGGCCCTCCTCCGAAGAGTCCTCCCCTGGTTGCTTGTACGAGTTGCCGTGTCCCTCCAATACCGAGAGCACACCAGGACACCTCCGAATCCTCCTTCAGTTACTGGGCCTTGAACTAGCCAGTTCCGAGGCTCGGGAACGGACGGATCCCCACCCCAGACCATGAGGGCCTCTGGGGCTGGTCAGGGTGACCATGCTTACGGGGACGGCAGACACTCCTGGGTCCGGGACCCCTCACGGGGTTGGTCCGGACCGGAACCAAGAATCAAAGCAGCAGCCGAACCCTGAACACGTGACTTCAGCATCTTAAATACCCCTTCCCAGACTACGCAGCGGGGCCAGACGCGCCCACTGATTGGCTCCAGGAAAGATTGGTACTCAACATGTCCAACCAGGCTCGGGTTCTCAGCCGGTCACAGGTGCCTCACTGCACTTATGAACAGGCAGAACTTCAGTACAGCCCAGCCAGACTGATGCCAAAGTAAAAGACCTGTACAATTAACCCCCAGAACTCTGTTACAGTTCTGGAAAACTAAATATATATATATAGCGCACACTTTAGACAAGTGTCGGCGCTACACTTAAAAAAAGCATTAATTTATTTTTTATGCAGCTAGTATAAATACCTGAATCTGCCTTCATATCAGCTTCTAACCCTCTGCAGAGCAGGGCACTGACTGGGAAAGGGAGAGTTATGCCGCGTACACACGTACGGACTTTTCCCGGCGGACCTAAGTCCAGCGGACAATCCGCTGGACTTTCCAGCTGGGTACGCTGGACTAAAAAGCAAACGGACTTGACCACACACGATCACGCAAAAAGTCCGACGGTTCACGCGATGACGTACAGCACGTACGACGGGACTAGAAAACGAAAAATACTAGAAAAATACTTGCTACTGAGCATGCGTCCTTTTTGGTACGCCGGACCATACTACACACGACCGGATTATCCGCTGGACTGCCAAGTCCAGCGGATAATTTGAAAACAAAACCTGAAACTTTAGTCCGCCGTACTTTGGCCAAAAAAAGTCAGCCGGCGCCCACACACGAGGGGATTATCCGCTGGACTTCGGTCCAGCGGATAATCCCGCGGGATAGTCCCTTCGTGTGTACGCGGCATTAGTATTCTGAGTTAATCGGGCTACATGGCATTGTACATTGTTGCCAATCTGATACTGCAAGCTTCACAAGGTGACAGTAGGTGACACAAGGTGACAGCAGCTGCTCCTTCACTGTCCATTTATAGACCAGGGTAAGTCTTTGGCAAAATGTGAAATAGTGTCACCGGCATAAAATATAGTAGTATAGATATAAAAATGAAATATATATTTACAAAGTTGATCTGCTGCAGTTAGGATATCCTATACCTTGTATAGGAAGGGATGTATTCAAATAATGTAACTGCGCCAATCCAAACAAGTACTTATATACTATTACCACTAATCTGGTGTTTATACCTTTATATTTTATGTGAAAACACAAAATTATTTTCTGCGCTCAAAAGGATAGTCTCATCTGAACAAATATCAAGGCCGACTTCAGAGATGGAATATATTCAGACCCCAGGCAGCTGTTTAACTTTCAGAGCAAAAGTTCAAACAGAAATAAAATTAAAAAAAACAGCGCTCAATGGGATCATGAAAAAAGTTTATTTAAAAATCTGCTCTAATGACAAGACAGAGCAGAAAAAACAGTTCAATGAGATATACTGTTCTGATCTTTAAGGAATATAGTGAAACCAAAAAATGAAAATTAAAAGTTACAGCATTGCACCATACCGCCTCAGGTCCTGATGACTGGGGATGTGTCAAGATGTTACTAATCCTTCAATCATTGCTGTATGCAAAAAACGGGCTTCACACTCCATATGCCAAACAGCAGGTGATATTGTGGAGGGGAAGGAAGACAGGCACTTTCCTCGATGGTTGTAATGGATACCGCTGGACGCAGGGAGGAGGATGGAATAGACAATAATGATATTGTCCTGTATTTGGCTCAGCCGTCAGCGCTAAGGGCATCACTCGTCTCACTGTGGAGGAGGGAGGGAACACTCAGCCCGAAAACCCGGAAGAGGAAGGACACCGCCGCTAGTCAGGGACACAGGATGGCGGGGCGCACGCTGACAGTGTTGTTATGGCGACCGTGACTTACTAGTTTTGCGCGCATGCGCTTTATCAAAGTCACGGGAGCCATAGTGAGGATAGAATTTAAAGATAAAAAGGCGCCAAAGAACGGGGAAACAGAGGGGGGGATGAGATTAGTAACATCAATCATAGTTTATGTGCCAACCTAACTCTTTAAAGTGCAACGTGCCAATAAAAAGTGCCAATTATTATAAAGTGCAATCAAAAAAGAATCACAATTTCAAACCATAGACATATAATATTAATCTCAAATGTCCATTGCCATTTAACATGTATGTTCAAAGTGCTCATGTGCTTCAAAACTCATCCGTGCTCAATATTCATGACTTTTCACCACTTCTTGGGCCACCACCACCTTCTAAAATGGTCACTCACCAGAGCCTAGAAAAAGTTTGACTTTGGATCATATAGGGATAACCACTCCACTATCCTGGCATTCCTCCAGTTAGTTTAGCCACTAAGCGTTCCTTAATCCTCCATGCCCAACATTGGTATCTCATAAAAATGTGATATTTATCATTGCGCAGTATGTTTATAAAAGAGATTCATTTATAGCCAGTAAAAACGCATAAACAATGCTCACTCTTTGCAAAGCTGTACTGCTTTGTTTCTGTGGATAAAACGAATATGGCAGATCAGGGCATGTTGTCTGACACGAGTTTGTGGACCGTCAAGACTTAAAAAAAATAAAATAATTACACACACATATATATATATATATATATATATATATATATATATATATATATATATATTTCAACCTCTTATTTAGCTGTTTTCTTGGATTTAAAGTGTAAAACCAGCTTAATCCCAACTACTGTAGCGCTACCCATACAGGAGCTGCTTAGTTGATTGGGTCCTCTGTTCTTTGCCACAACTCAGTGAATAACCTTCAGCTCTCTGGCACACCTGGTTGAATGAAGACTGCTGCAAGCACTTCTAAGAACACCAATATGGATACCTTTAAATTGATTGTTAGTATCAGGAAATAGATGCAAGACCATTTAGTGTATTAACTGCAATGTGAATAATAATACTATTACTAACCTAGAGTGAACCCTAGGAGATTGGCTAGGATATGTTCCAGTGTCCCTGAGAGGTATCACTTAGCATAAGCATGGATGAAGGTCTTGCTACAGCATTGGTAAAAGGGCAGTTTTTAGTCCCAACTCTTTAGCCAGCTAGCATTGGGGCCCAGTTGTACCGTCGGTGCACATGAGAACAGTCCCAGTTCAACCTGCATGCAGCAATAAGGCTACTGGATAGCTGTATGGTAAGTTCTTAAATTGCTCAGTCTCTCTAGCAGCAGAATAGCAGATCCAGGGGGGCGGTCCCCCTGTCAGAACACAATAGCTCAGCGGGGGGGGGATATATGTACTAACATCACATAGTTAGTACATGATCTCCGCACGAGCGCCTCCGTTTTTTTTTATTCAGCCTGCTGGGTTGAATGAAAAAAAAACTGTTAGTGTGCACAAGGCTTAAGTCAGACATGCAGATGAGCATGTACAGTATTTACAGCAGAAATGATTGTGTGTGTAAGTGACCTTTTTCTGATTTCTGTTGACCAGTTGACCACCAAGTAGGAAGTGATGCCAGCTCCATCATAGAAGATTCTATTAAGAAACGTATTGTTATAGCTGCCCGGGATAACTGGGAGAATTATTTTTCCCGCCTCTTCCCAGTCACGGTGAGTAAAATTAACCGTATAGTTTTGTAACTGAGTACATTTCTTTATGCTGTGATCTACCAAAACTTTTCTTTTTCTGGCTTTCTTGCTAAACCAATGGCCTTTATGTTTGGACTACGAAAAATATACAGAGTTCTGACTTGGTGCAGGCTTGTTCTAAGTCAGTGATACGGGAGGTACTGAGGTCAGAATTTGCAGGCCACATCTTTCTTCCATGACACGTCCATTTAATAGTTTTTGTAATTTTTCGATTTTCCAACATATATCTCTCATTTCATTATTCATTTGTTAGTAGCGCCTTTTCACTATGTGTTGAAGTTTAACTGTACTCCAATTATAAAGCAAACCTGACTTAAGCACTGAAAAACAGGCAGCAAGATGTGAGCCACGGAACCAGGGTGCTAGGTTTGTAATTCTTGCCTCTAAACTCCAAAGACATTGGTCAATACATAGTGAGCCCCTTTGTTTTGGGGACTCAAATTGCTCTGGAAAATTGAAGCTGAACTTCAGACAACAGCTAAAAGTACAGATGTATACCTGTCAGAAGATATGCATTTCTGCCCATCCAGTCCTGATATTTACACAGCCCTGCCACACAGCCAGGAGGATGGCACCACGTTATCTGCTACAGTTTAGACTGTATAAGAGATACATTGGTGTCATCTTCCCACCCCTAGCCTGCTGTTTGGACAGTGAAGGAGTAACAGCAAACCAATAAAATCATCTATTTGGAAAGAACAGGACCCTTTAGGGTAGTCATCATGAACACCAAAGTAATTATAGAACAAAAAATATTTAAAGCAGAAATAAAGCCCCACAACAAAAATAAATAACCAGGAGAGTTTTTTTTTTTCAATAGAAAAGTCTTGCAGCTCTTCTTTTGGCAAAAAAAACCCAAATAACTCCAGGTGTTTTTTTTTGGTTTTCGGTGTACACTGCATGGCACATGCATCACACAATGTACATCCTGGCTCTTTTCTCAGTGTGCTAGGTGCTGGTATGTGCTCAGGAGTTACATCATCAGTTGCCTTCTAATGGCCAAAGCAAATTGCTACATAAGTAAAAAGAAACAGTGGCGAAGGGGAACAAAGTGGTGACAGAATCATGGACCCATTATCACTGGAGGCTGGCACAGTAGAGGTAGATGTGCCATAATGTGCACATATAACACCAACAAGATTTGTTACTAAACTACAAAGTAAAATCAGTCTGTATATGCAGTAAAGCATGCTTGTTATTCTCACTGTGGAACCTAAGGGGTTAATCCTCTGCATTGTATAAAAAGGCTGCTTGATCTTGTATGCACAGATCCTCCCCTCCCTGCACTGTCCCCCTAGACAAGTCCAGATAAGACAGAGGCTTTGGAGTCAGGCTGCACATGCTCAGTTTAGTGTGTATTGCTAGAGAGGTTTTTGTTTTTCTTGGGAGAGTGCATGTGATCAGCACAGGGCCAATCGGCACTGTCCAAACATGTCCAGACAGAGGGTCAGGAGTCCTGCAGCCTCATTGGACAGCTCAGTACAGTATGAAAACTCCTCCTACAAGCTTCTCCAGGAACTGATAGAAATCACAAGACTGTTATATACTGCTGATGAGAAAAGGTATTTAGCTGTTTATATTTACTAAAATAATTGCATTTCCATGTTCTGTACTGTGGGAGCCCTGATATAGTAAATGCAGGGTCCTGGGTTTAATAACACTTTAATTCAACTTTTGGTTATCAACTTGACAGTTGGGATTAACAAAAAAAAAGAAACAACCAAGGCTGGAGTTTAAGCTGTAACATATCTCAAGGTTATATTTGATAACTCTTTACACAGATTCCTTTTTTTTCTGTTTTGCAGTATACTATTTTTCATCCCCTTCTTTTTTAACAACATTTTGCCTTTTTCATGATTTTAGTTGGATGATGATATAGAAAAACTGCTTTTGGGGGTTTCTCACCGAGGGATTCGGCTTCTGAAGGATGTAAATTCAACAGGAATCCACCAGAGATACCTGAAGACTCTGCACAGTTACAGGTGGGCCATAACACAACCCAATGGACGATAAGTAAATCTTGGAAGGAATCTTTCCATAAACATTTACATTTCTTTATCCTGCAGTTATGTAGATATCCTGTCCTTGGAAATGTCCGATTCCCGCACTTTGCGCTTTTGTCTGCGTACTGAGGATCTGAGTTTGCGCTCCGACAGAGCACAGGCACTTAAAAGCTTGGTGGAACTGTTTCTGCAGGAACTGGTGAAGGTATTCGAGGAAATCAAACTATAGCAATTGGCCTAGTATTAGAAAAGAAAAGCCCTGATAAAGTGTCCTTTTTTTGGTGTTTTCACAGGAATCCAATCATGTTGTTGCACTACGTAGCCATTTTACTGATGATAAAAGTCTACTTCAGTTCAAGAAGGGTGACATCATCAAAGTGATGCCAATGGACGGATTGGAACCAGGTAATGACAACAATCATTGGAGTGACTTGGTTTTGTGTGGCGTGCATGAAAACAAAGAGGCCAGTACATGGTGGTCAACCTATTTACAGAGTACCTGTTTGTGTTACATTGTAGGGGAAATTTTTAATTTGGGGTTCCTAGCACCAAGTGGCCCCGAGATACAGGGCCGCAAAGTCGGTCAACTGTGTCCATCTGCAGCAATGTCATTTCAGGACCCTTTAGGTGCAGCTAGGGGGCATTTAGTAACCCTTGACTACCAAGTTTGAAGTTCAGGGGACCTATGGCTGCAAATGGGCACAGTGAGGCATGCAAATGGGCACAGTGAGGCTGTAAATGGGCATTGTTGACCCTCTTTACCACTTGCAGTAGCTGTGCATTTCTCACCCTAGGCTTATACTCGAGTCAATAAGTTTTCCCATTTTTTTGTGGTAAAATTAGGTGCCACGGCTTATATTCGGGTCGGCTTATACTCGAGTATATACGGTAGTCAAATAAGTGTGCACTAACAAACGTTTGCAGGCACAGTGGCCTCCCTAGTTTATTTAATTAGGCCCCATGCACACGAGACGCAGATGCAAACTCTGCTGAACGCGTGTTTTAAAAAGCAGAAACCTGCGTTTAAAAACGCGCGTTTTGCTGTGTTTTCATGCCGCGTTTAGACGCGTTCAGCCCCGTTTGCGTCTATAAGCATTTGTAAAGATAACATCATATAGACCCTCCCCAAGCTCAGAAAGCATGTATTATTAACTATTTCTGCCAATTTGATCAGAGTGAGCAGCAGAGAGAGCAGTTGTACACTTGCATTTGCCTCTTTCTGTGTTTTTTTTTTAAATGGATCCCATATTGAATATATGTCAGGAAATGCTCCTGATGTTGCTCTTGATGCGGCAGCAATCTCGTCGCAAAATTGCATGAGAGGTCCAGAATCAGAGCTTGGCGATATTGGACCCATCCATTGATGGCACAGAGAATGTCCGTTGGATATTTCACAAACATGTGTGCATCAGTGAGTATATATGCTTTATGAACTATCTAAACTAATTACGACATTTTAAACAATTTTTTCTAGTATTTTTTATGGTTTACCATCATATTTCTGAGTTTTCTGCTCCAAAAAATTGGGTTCCTTTAAAAAGGCTTATAAACGCAAACGCGGCTAAACGCAGGTGCCTGCGTTTAGCCGCGTTTAGCCGCGTTTAGCTGCGTTTTGCGTCTGAAAAGCAGAAAAGCAAAGTGTCTGAACGCATTTTTTTGCTTCTGGAAAAAACGAGTTTAAACGCAACTGCATAAAAACGGGAAAAAACTAGACTGTGTACATGGACACATAGGATAACATTGCATGCGTTCAGGGGCAGTTGAAAAAAGTGTCCAACTGCCTCTGAACGCACGTTTAACTGCGTCTCGTGTGCATGGGGCCTTAAAGTTACTCATGAATAAAGACAATACGGACCCAAAACAAAATATCTGTGACAATAAAGAAATAATATTTCAGAAATGTTTTCAATTTACTAGATGTACTATGTTTATAAAGGCACTGCAGCAGTTTTTGCAGCAGCATGTCAAAAATAAGCTACCTGCTTGCATTGTACTGAGCATATGGCATTACCTTATCCTGACCCCTGTGCAATACCTAATTCTATGCCCTGAGCTTCAGGGGTCAGGATTAAGTAATGCTCAAAGTTCAGGGGTCAGGATTAAGTAATAGAGATGTAGGGCTAACCCCCATAGAAGCCCATGGAAATATGCCCAGGTTCTTTTTCCCCAGTAATTGCTCCACAGCCAGGCACACAATCACAGTCACTTTTTGGCCCAATGACAAGTCCAGGGGGGTTCTTTTTAATGTTTATAATTTTGGGGTAACTTGGATAGGGTTGGGGAATGGAATGGGATACTCCAAAAATAACTAAGTACAAGCTATGGACAGTAAAATTCCTTCTGTAGGACTGAAACAAATGTCTTTGCAAAGCAGACTATGGACTTGGCTTTGAAGTAGTAGTAGCTAAAGGCACAAAAGCCTCCTCCTTTGAGCAATTAGAAAGAAAAACAGGCGCCTCTGAGTGCAATGTTTAATGTGTAATACAATAAAAGTATTTACCACTTACATATAGATAAGTATAGATGTGCTCATGGGAGATGAGAAAATCTCATGGAGGTGTTGCTGGTGTTTAATGCATGTCCCGAGGGGGGCCAATTCCAGGCTGTAAAAGCCGCAAGGAGCCGGAGAGGAAGGCGGCTGTATCCTGCGGAGGAGATGGTGGCGATCCACTCGAGGAACAGCGTGTAATGTCAGCAAGGTCAGGGGGAAACACGCTTCTTTGAGCAATTAGAGCAGAGTTCCTTCACAGAGTTAGACCGAGCTCTTCAGCACACCAGCCGGTGTCCCCCTTTACACACATACAGCTAACTCTCTAGCAGCAGAAGTGTGGCAGCAACCCACAGCCTCTAAGATTTCTCACAGCAGTCTGTACTCACAAAATGTCCATGGAAAGTTGGTTGCTTCCTTCCAACATCCATGCAATGCCTTTTTCCTGTGATACCAGACTACATGTTCAGACGACAGCCCCTCAGTCAGCTTTCAGTAGCTTCCAGCAAAGCAGGCCCTTAGGTCGCCAACCTGAGGCCTCAAAAACAGCTTGCCTAAGGGGGCAGCCAACCCTTAGGATGCGTTTCTCTCCTACACGAAAAGACCTGGATGCTCTGTGTCTCAGAGTATTTATACAGACTCCCAGAAGCCATCTGAACCACCCTCCTAGGGATTGACCAGGGCTGTATAAATATTCATGCTACTCGTTTGTCTTGCTCTACACCTATGTTCTACTGTAGAGAGATCCACAGTTCTCTAGAAAAGCAGAGATGGTAATCAAACCTGCAGCAGGTGAAACACTGAACAGACCACAATAAACAACCACGTATTACAGTCAGCAATGCTAAATTTACCTAACACCAAACTAACTAAAGAACTACATTTACCTAATCCTAGTACCTATTTAAGAGGGTGCTACAGAGATTTCAGAGGTTATTGTTTAGAGTCCAGGGATCAGTTAATCAGCAAAGTATTCAAAGATTGTGGGTTTTGCCAGCTCTGCCATCCTTGCCATCCCTGAGCCCAGGGCCCAGCATTGTTCTGGGGAGCCAGGTTGTATAGGGTTAACTTGGCTGTGTACAGTCTCCAACTCATCACACTGTGCAAACATCAGTCCAAAGCAGCACGGCTGAAGTGATCTGCGAGTGGGTGGCAGCATGAATGGCCACGCACACATGGAGTGCCCTAGTGGCACCATTTTTGAATTGATGCTTTAGCAGTGTGACAAGTTGGAAGATTGGCACAGCAAAGATTATGTTATGTTATGTTGGACTTTTCTACAGATAATCAGTTGTAATGACGTAAAATATATTTAAAGAAAATCTAACATGGGAGACACATGGATTCTGCCATTGCTCACCTTTCCTTCTGGAAATGCTGATTTAGATGCTTGTTAGCAGTTATCTTATTAGCAGCACACAGACATTAGTGACAATAATATAACTCAACAAGCAGTTAAAGTACATGTAAACCCTAACTGAATGATAATTGCTCCCAGGTGAATATAACACCATTTACTGCACACTGGGGAGAATTTATAAAGGGTATCATGGACACCCTTTAGAATTCTGTTGGGGCGAAGCACTAAAAGTGACAGTAATTGAGGCCAATTAATGTACCTGTCACATACAGGTACATAAATCTGCCATCTGCCGTCACTGAGGTCGGAGTGTCCATATGGGCATTCCTTTCTCATTGCAATCAGTTCCGCCCTCCCTGGCCACTGAACCTGTTACACTGACTAAGACGTTTTGTACTAGGGGTGGATGGAGCCTGATGGGGGGGAACTGAGAGACTAGTTCCCTATCAGGTCTGCTTTTAGGGCCCTTTCACACTTATTTGCTTTGATGTGCTTTTGTGCAGCTTAAGGGCCTTTTCACAGTGATACACTTTTCATGCATTCCCATGCCTTAGTGGTACGGTTTTGAAAAACTGCACTGAATATGCAGCATGCAGGACTAAGCCCAGCGCACCTGCAGTGTGAACAGTTATTGTACATAGGATTTAATGGGGAATACCTTTCATGCACTTTTGTCACCCTGCACTGCCGTGCGCTGTCAATCATAGGCAACCTGATGGGGAACTAGTCTCAGAGTTCCCCATCAGGCTACACCCACCCAACAGGCACAGTGGCCGTGAATTTGAGTTTTCAGGTGGGCGGAAACTGATCAATAACTCTGAGAAACTAGTTCCCGATCAGGTCCACCTTGCCTGTGATTGACAGTGGATTGGATGGCAGTGAGCAAATTTCAAAGCTGCTATTGCACCAAATAGCTACCTTCATGGCAGGTTCCCCAAGTATTGCTTTGTTGAGAGCTGCAGGTCTAATTAAATGAATATGTTAATGCTTACATTAATGCTTACAAAAGATTTTAGCTTTTGGATTTACATCTTCTGTCAAAGATGATCTCTGGGCATATTTTAACCGCCCTCACATCCCCCTTCGCCTACCCATCCCTAGCTCTTTTTTTTCCTATACCTTGTAAAGAAGTCCTCCATCCAGGTCCCTCGCCACGGCCATATAAGGATGCAGGAGATCACTAATCCAGAGCTGCAAATATGCCCATCGAGCAGGATCTTCTTTTCTGGATCCTGATATTTGCTCAGAGATGGGTTTTAAATCCCCCTGCTATTATGTCTATCAGAAAGCTTTAAAGTGGATGTAAACCCTCCATATACCCAGTGAAGTGAACAGCCTCAGATGATACACAGGGATGAAACAAATCTCCCTACATAAGTTTTACATGTATATCTTCTGTCTTCACCTTGATATACTGTTTAGAAAGTGCTCGTTCTGTTAGAATTTTCACTTCCCGATTCCTCTGTAGGAGGAGATCATTGCTAGACACTGTGAGACACTGTGAGAGACCCCCCTCCCCACACATGCAGAGCTTGCTTGTGTATAATTTAGCAGTGTGTTAATCTATTTATAGCAACCTCCCCGACACACACTTCTATTTCCGGGTCTCGGAGAGATTATCAAAAGTTCTCAGGCTGATAACAGACGGACGGAGCAGGACAAAGCTATGAGACACAGGACTTTAGAGAGATAATAAAACACTACAGATATATGTGCCCAGCTCAAATTTCATGAATCGGGTTTACATCCACTTTAATAATTCCCACCTTACCTTCCAACTTGCACAGATGTATGGGCATCTCTTCTATACTAAAATTGCTTACTGTGATATCACTGAACACTTTAAGCTTCCCACTGTGTGCATTAGAAGCTGCAGAAAGTTAGATAGAGCCTGCCAAATTCCTGGCTGGAATACACCCTCCAATATCCAGCCTTGCTCTCCCAATTTTACTGAATGTAAAGATCCATGCATTTTTATTGTTTGTACTTCATTTCTGACGTCTTTCATTTCTGTCTTTCAGGCTGGCAGTTTGGTTCTCTTGGTGGATACTCAGGCCTTTTCCCATCCCGATTTGTGCAGCCAGCTGCAGCCCCAGACTACTACTCTCCAGTGGAGAAAGGAGAAAGCCAAAACATCAAGCCCCGCCCTGTGGGTCTCCGCAGAACCTTCAGCACAGAGGTGAGAGAGCAAATACCACCACATTTTTGCAGTTAAGGAAAAACCTACACCTTATGGAAATTAGACATTCCTGGGGTATATTTAAAGTGTGTATATAGCCAAAACATGAGCACAGGACACCTTTCACCTTTGGGTTATACTTCTGCCGACAGGAGGATTGGAAACAGGCAAATTTAAAAAACGATATGCCAGCCCAGGATATCCTCTCTTACTACCAGCATACCTCTGGCTTTTACTAGCATCCTAGGAGAAAAGACAACTTTTCTTCAGCTGTGTAAAAAAAACTAGCCTCATTTTGCTTGCACCTTTTTTTTTGGTGTGCCGTGTCTGGACCCGGCTGGACTGGATGTTGCAGGGATTGCATGAAAGTGACTTTCGGGCACTGGGTTCCACATAAGGTGCTTTCCAATCTCAGTTCTGGTAACAAGTTAGCCACAGAGCGCTTTCCAGATCCAGAGCTGCTGGCATTGCACTTACCCTAGATCTGAAGACTCACTTAGAGAGTGGGCCAAGATAAATCAAAAATCAGATGGCTGCACACTCACACGATGCAATTTCGGCTTTATTCAATAATACAAAATCCTTTAAAAACAACCAAGCACAGAAGGGCGGGGGGGGTGCAAGGTTGACTCGTTTCACACGGAATCTGTGCTTTATCAAAACCACTCAGAGAGTGGGCCAGTCAGGTCGAGCATCGGGAACTATCTCATTTAATTAGGTCACAGGGTGCCTTTACAATTTTCAATTTCCTGACAATTTCCATCTCAGAAGGGTTTAACAATGTGGGAGTGCTGATATCTGCTGGAGTCTTCTTTAGCTCCGTGGGGTGCTGTCAGTTCCTATGCACTTTCAGCTGAGGATTTTATTACAGTCATGCAAGACTTTGAGGTTACCCTCTTAGGCCACTGATCGATGGAGCTGTACCTGATCGATGGACAATGTGAACATGAAATAATAATATTTTATGTGACCAGACAACAAATAAGGGGTGCCCCTCAAGGCTCCAGCTGAGTCCTCACCTGTAGTACACCGCTGGGAGTGCTGGCAAGGACAGAGCTAATCCCAGCAGCTCCAATGAAACAACAAATAAAAAAGGTCCTATGTGCCGCACATCAATGGTAGACCCTGTGGATATGTGAAATAACAGCGTCAGCCTGGGCTCCAGGCAAGCCATGCCCCCAACACGTTTCACTCAGCTTATTCAGGGGGAAGCTTAATATGGGGAACAATATAAATTCTTTTTGTAAGATACATCACATATTTACAGTAAGTACTATATGACTATTTTGATTATACGGTATATTTGCAATATTATAATCAGCTGCAGAAATTATTAATCATTTTTTATCATCATGTTCATTGGTTATGACAAATTTTGCACGAATAAAAATTGACGATAAATATATCAGATGTTTGATATCCTCCAATTGTTATCAAATGAATTGTTTTGTAAAATGGTCAATGTGTTTTGTTGTTTACTTTTTTCAATATTTTCTTAACAATCATGTGGATATGACTGACATGGACCAATTTACCATGAATCAAAATGTCAATTAAGGCATTGGATTAAAATAATCAAATTGAACAGTTAATCTCAAGAAACATTGGTCACCAAAATACGTGTATTAAAAGGCTTAAAACTTTGAGTAATTTATCATTTTAAAGCAATGTCAAGAATGTGGAAATTATAAGAAGCTAAATGTGTTTTATGGTGATCTGTTTTGTCAGAGTGGCAAGGTGAGCGAGGAGTCAATCCAAATTCCGAGTCCTTCACCTTCACCACAACCCATTGATGCAACACATTACACCATGGTAGAGTTCGCACTGAAATATTTCAGGGAAGCACAGACCATGTGAGTAAAGTTCCAAGTGCTCTGTTTTCAAAGCTTGTAAAAAGCTAAATGGTTATGATGATTGGAGTTAATACCATTATTCATATATACATCCAAAAACATGATTGGTAGCCCATGATACAAATGCAATACATACTAATATACCGCCAGTGTAATGTATCTAATCTCTGTATCAATTGTAAAGATATTATGCCCAGGGTATAGTAAACTACAACTGGCCATAGAAATGCAGCTATCTTCCCTGAGCACAATGTGCAGGGGGATATCTGCTCATCCTCACAAGACTTATATGAGAACTTGTACCTGTCTGATCCATCCTAATCATCCTGATGTAGATGGTAGTACATGGGCAAGTTTCTGCTCCCTCACTGTTGAAGAGTATAAGATTGGCCCTGGTCTCAGGGAGGAGTGTGATTTGTCCCAAGTGCCCCCAACTGCCTTAACTTGTGGCCAGGCTATTAACATTCAATTATTTACATATTCTTAAAGTGGTAGTAAAGCCTGCTTGGTAAATTTTACCTACAGATAGGCCTAATATAAGGCTTACCTGTAGGTAAAATGAATATCTCCTAACCGTGCACTGTTTAGGATATATTTACCCTGCATGCAGCCAGTGACATCACTGGTGCATGCGCTTTGAAGGTCCAGCATACCTTGCCGGAACTTCAGAGCTTCATGCCGGAACTAAGGGCTCCCGGGTGCACGCGCGAGAGCGTGGCGTCATTACGGCCCTGGAGCGGAGCGCGCAAACCCGGAAGAAAGACTGGGGGAACATGTAAGCCGCCTCAGCGCTGACAGTACAGCGCTGGAGGGCTTTGTTCCCACGTGAGTATTTCATAATACTCACATTATACTAGCACATTATGCCATTGCCTTGCAAGTCTTTTTTTTACAACAACTGCAGTTTACAACCGCTTTAACAGTAAGTAAATAAGAATTAAAACAAGGCCACTCTGACCTGTGTAGCTGCAGATACTGTGGAGCAATCCATCCTCCAAAATCCTTCAAAAAGAGAAGTAGACTGTAAGGCTGGCAAGTCACTGCTAGAGAAGTGTGGGAAGGACAAGATGATAGACGTGTAATTAGTGTGCAATGTGCAATTAGATTTGTGTGCAATTAGTTTTGTGTGCAATTAGTTTTTTAACGAATTTCGACAAGTTCGTTCATTCAGAAACATCTGAATTAATGAAAACCAGTTTAACAAATTTTTCCGAATATTCGTAAATTCGTAAATTTGAAAATTCGAAAATCCGAAAACCCCAAAATTTGAAAATCGGAAATAATAACTAACTATTAAATTATAGGTATTGGAATTTCCTTTCAAATTTGTCTGTTAGTCAACATAATGAATACAAATTTATCCAAAGTTACGAATTATCAGAAATAACGAATGCTGTATCTAAACGAATGGAACGTAACAATAATAATAAATAACAATAATAATAAAAACTTTGTATTATTATTATTTATTATTAATTTGATCCCTTCCATTGGTTTAGTTGCGGCATGTTGTTATTTTGGATAATTTTGAAAAATAGCTCAAGCTCTGTCAGATTGGATGGAGATAGAGAGAGTCGGTGAACAGCAATTTTCAAGTCTTGCCACAGATTCTCAATTGGATTTAGGTCTGGACTTTGACTGGGCCATTCTAACACATGAATATGCTTTGATCTAAACCATTCCATTTCAAGGCACTGTAGGTAATAACGCCAGAGTTTGTTGATCCAGGGAATATCCGATTGCCCTCAATTTATGTTGCTCTGCTGAAGCAAATTGGATCATATTTTGCAGGGTTTTTTGCCTTCCTCTGGATCAACTGTGGGTTTAGGATTCTGTATATAGAGGTAGTCTATTTATTTATTTTTTCTATTGATTGTACTAGATGGATTTGTGTCTTTTTTTTCAAGCTGACTAAGGCAGGCCATACATGGGTCGAATTTCAAAAGAATTTTCTTTCGAAAATCTTATCTAAGAATTTTCGTTTGAATTTCGTTTGAATTTCACACCATTAGTGGGCTGCAGCAACAGCCGATTTTCATGCGGCCATCGAATTTGAGTAATCAGAAAAACGAAAAACGATTTTCTAATCAATGATGGGAGAATCGTGTGAGAAATGCAATCAAGATAGAAATGCGCAAGAAAAGAAAATTTCCGGAAAGAAAAGATTCCCAGGCATGAAAATTCTTTTCTGTAGCAACATGAGTTGAAATTGAAGGCTTGGTTGGTCGAATTTCAAAATCAATGGTGGCACCATTGGATCACAAAATGCACAAAAGTTCTTTTTTTTTTTTTAAAAGAAAATTCTTTCGAAATTCAACCATGTATGGCCAGCCTAACTCTGTAACTTTGTAACCTGTAATAAGTAAAATTCATATTAGCTTTTGTCTCATAGGCTTGGGTGGAAGGGAATGGCTGCTGAAGGGAAGAAAGCAATTGAGCTGGTGCAGCACACAAAGGTAGGAAATTTTTAACCCCATCACAACACCTTAGTCTACAACACTTAGCTAGCAATGCACCAATGTGCTAAGTGTGTCATACTACATATACCACAATAATCTTCACACAATCAATCCATCATGTCCTGTAACTTCCTTGATCTCACTCATGGTCCTCATTACAGTCTTCCAACTGAATTAGGCTCCTAAACATGTCCATAATCTTACACAGCCGGTCTCCTCAACATCACCAGTCATCTTTCTAAACAGTGTTATTGTACCACAATCATTTCTGCAAACTGTACTGCTCAAGGTCACTCACATGAACCAATATCTCATTTTATGCTATGCTTTTCAGGTACCAATTCAGGAGTCTTTAATATTATTTAATGACAAAGAGCTGAATGAGCTGGCAACAAACAACTTCATGGGTATGTATTTTCATCTTAGTTACGGAAAAGATCTGTTTCAAGGAATCATCTGTAGGGTTTGGAGCTGATAAACATAATAATGCACGCATTTGAAATAAACATATATAAACTAGTTTACCTGCAAGGGATTTGTAATTCTGCTCAGCCTTTCTTGTGATCCAGGATCCAGGGGCGTAACTAGAAATCACAGGGCCCCATAGCAAAATGTTGTATGCCACCCCCCCCCCCCCCCCACACACACACAAAAAAAATGGCGGGGCTTAAATTAAATGGTGGGCATGGTTTAAAGGGCGTGGCTCAAAGGGGGTGTGGTTCGAGTTTGAGATGAATGAGGAAAGAAAGAACCCAGATCCTACACCACAATAGCAATATATGTATTCCAGAAAGTCTAACAATCAACAGATAAAGATATTCCAAACACCTGGTGTTAGCGCTTCAATAATCCTAACCTGTGCCCAATGCAGCGTGGTCTGCCCATGCCCAATACTGCCTCACCTGTGCCCACTTGTGCCCAATGCAGCGTGGCCTGTGCCCAATGCAGCTTGTCCAGTGCCCAATGCAGCCTCACCTGTGCCCAATGCAGTGTTGCTTGTGCCCAATGCAGCGTGGCCTGTGCCCAATGCAGCGTGGCCAGTGCCCAATACTGCCTCACCTGTGCCCAATACTGCCTCACCTGTGCCCACTTGTGCCCAATGCAGCGTGTCCAGTGCCCAATGCAGCCTCACCTGTGCCCAATGCAGCCTTACCTGTGCCCAATGCAGCATGACCTGCCTGTGCCCAATGCAGCCTCACCTGTGCCCAATCCAGCCTCATCTGTGCCCAATGCAGTGTGGCCTGCCCATGCCCAATTCAGCCTCACCTGTGCCCAATACAGCCTCACCTGTGCCCAATACAGCCTCACCTGTGCCCAATGCAGCCTCACCTGTGCCCAATACAGCGCGACCCATGCCCAATGCAGCCTCACCTGTGCCCAATGCAGCGTGACCCGTGCCCAATGCAGCGTGACCCGTGCCCAATGTAGCGTGACCCGTGCCCAATGCAGCCTCACCTGTGCCCAATACAGCGTGACCCGTGCCCAATGCAGCCTAACCTGTGCCCAATGCAGCGTGACCCGTGCACAATACAGCCTCACCTGTGCCCACTGCAGCATGACCTGCCTGTGCCCAATGCAGCATGTTCAGTGCCCAATGCAGCATGTTCAGTGCCCAATGCAGCCTCACCTGTGCCCAATGCAGCGTGGCCTGCCCGTGCCCAGTTCAGCCTCATCTGTGCCCAATGCAGCCTCACCTGTGCCCAATGCAGCCTCACCTGTGCCCAATGCAGCCTCACCTGTGCCCAATACAGAGTGACCCATGCCCAATACAGCCTCACCTGTGCCCAATGCAGCGTGACCCGTGCACAATGCAGCCTCACCTGTGCAGTGAAAGAGGCGAGCCAGTGGCGGAACTACCGGGGAGGATGAGGAATGCATACTGCAGCCCTCAAATGGCTATTGGCGAGCAAGGGGCTGCCTCAGAGTGGGGGGTTGAGCACAGCCCGCACAGTCCCCCAGCCAGGTGAAGTGAGGAGAGGAAGAGGCGAGCGGTCTGTACAAGCAGAGAGCTGTAATAGCTTTCATTTGAATGTCCTGTGTTCCCGGGGCTCACCGCCACATAGCCCCACCTCTTGGCCCGGCGCCTTTGATGACGTCACATGTCCCGCATTGGACCAGCGTTCTGTCTATCAAAGGCTCCGGGTCAAGAGGTGGGGCTATGTGACGGTGAACCCCGGGAACACAGGACATTCAAATGAAAGCTCTACAAGCAGCTCTCTGCTTGTACGGACAGCTCGTCTCTTCCTATCCTCACTTCCCCTGGCTGGGGGACCACGCGGGCGGTGCTGCTAGCCCCCCGGCAGTATGCATTTCTCCTCCTCCCCACGGGCCCCTCTCGGCTGCGGGCCCCATAGCAGCCGCGTGGGTCGCTATGGCGGTAGTTCTGCCACTGCCAGGATCCCTCTCACAGACAGCACCACCAGATGTTGGACCTCCATGTAGACCATGCTGCTGTAAGGCAATAAGGCCTGGTCCAGAAACTTTCCCAGCCTGTTAACTGGACAGTGGAAACAGCAACTCTGTATTAAAGTAGAACTATAGGCAAAACTTTTATTTTTATTTTGGATAGAGCAAGGGAAGATTATAACCCCTGTAAGATAAACATTTTTCGACCATTTGTGTCCCATTGGGGAGATTTCCCTTCACTTCCTGTCCCATAGCCAAACAGAAAGTGAGAGGAAATCCCTCCAAATAAAGGGAATTCCTTGGGGACCCCCAGGTCATCAGAACTAGCGTCCTCGTTGGAAGATTTCCCCTCTCTTACTTTTCTGGGAAAAACTTGGACAAATGGAGAGGAAGAATCTCCCTAATGGGGGCACAAACGGCAATAAAAACTGACAGGTGTTCTAATCCATCTCCACTCTATTCAAAATTAAAAAACAAGTTTTACCTTTAGTTTTACTTTAAGCCAGTCATTCACTGGTATAATTTTGTTCAAAATGTTTAATTTTAAGACCTTCATTTGTTTTTCTAATCATTAGTGAGGTCAGATTGGTGTTCGCTTTCTAACACAGTGATGAGAAAATTGGAAGGAGGATGGTGGATATCTTTTCTCATACAAACGAATTTCAGTGGATGTGATTTTTGTTTGGGAAAGTCTATTTGTTCCACAATCGAATGTTAATGTTTTTCTAAAGGTTCAATGTTTTTTACCTTAATGCATTGTATGCATTAAGGTAAAAAACCTTCTGGGTACTTTCTGTACATAACACACTTCTGAACCCTGCACTTGTAGAACGCTCCTAAACTTTGCACTTTGTATGTAGCATACTCCTGCACTCTGCATCTAACGCACTTCTAAACTTTGCATTCTGTACGTAGAACACTCCTAAACCATGCATTCTGTACGTAGCGCACTCCTGAACACTGCAATCTGTACGTAGCACACCCCTTGTCACGTACCTGGTCGGAGGCCGGAGTGCCGAGAGGGCTTCCCTTGTGACTGAGTACAAAACATCCCTGAAGGTGGTAACAGGGAATACTAGAACCAAAGAAGCAGGGGTCACCAGCTGCAATAGGCTGAAGTGCAGAAGTGGTGTACACCGGATGATGGCCAGGCAAGTAGGATGCCTTGCAGGGCAGGAGTCCCTCAGATGCATCAGTAGCACTTGATAGTGGGAAGAGCCAAGTACCAGGTCAGAAGTCAAGCTGGTAGTCATACACAGGATTAGGGAGGAGCCGGACACCCCCCGGTTCGGTTCGCACCAGAACTTGCGAACAGACAAAAAATTTGTGCGAACACCATGAAAGTCTATGGGACACGAAAAAATCAAAAGTGCTCATTTTAAAAGCTTATATAAAAGTTATTGCCATAAAAAGTGTTTGGGGACCTGGGTACTGCCCCAGGGGACATGTATCAATGCAAAAAAAAGCTTTTAAATTGTTTTTTAGGAGCAGTGATTTTAGGAATGCTTAAAGTGAAATAATAAAATTAAATGTTCCTTTAAATTTCGTACCTGGGGGGTGTCCTTAGTATGGGTAAAAGCAGCTAACAAACACAGCTGTAGTAAACTCTGCGCCACAAAAAATATAATTAATTATACTACTTAATAAATAATGAGTAATAAAAAATGAAATGACAAAACAACAAAAGGCTGCTCCCTTAAAAAATCGTGTGATTTTCAGAATGTGGAAATTGTGCGGTAGGGGAGCTTCATTAATCTTAAATTAATATATAATATTGCAAACACCAATCTTGTACGGAAAAAAAATCCTAGAATGCGTGAGACCCACTATCTTGCAAGTGAGTGGTGATTAATATTTGCCGTGTTACTTACATAAACACAAAATTAATAATAATCAATTACACTCCCATGTGACCATATGGAAATATATATAGATAAATCTTTCTATGAAATTCAACTATTGCCAGAGAAATTTCTCAATAACATCACATTTGAAAAAATCATAAAGTGACATATATAAAGTCCATTAGGGTTAGTGAACCCCTCCAAATAATAATTGTGACAACAAATCTTGAATGTGTGGTTTCCACCAATTTTTATGCAATCTTGTCAGCAGAAATAAAGACCCTTCACCATAAGAATCCTCTTCCAATCTCCCAATAGTGATATATAGGCTGGCTGCTTACCAGATTACATTGACTACTTTACTTAAAAAGTGAGTCAATAGTGCTTGTACAGGGTTGTGCCTGTTCACATATGGAATGACATAGGATAATAACAGGTGTCTTTTCCTCTTTGGTAGCTCAGGCAGGGTACATAGAAGGAGCAAAACACAGCCACATAGTGTAATACTGTATTTATTAAAAAGTGCTTTAAAACATAGCCAAATGGCTACTCACATGTCACAGTGCCCGACCCGGCACTGGGGCTGCTTGCTTTAAATTTGGATGAACTTGTGGAGAAATGTTTCTAACCGGCTCTGTGGACGCGGCGTGCTCTCCAATACATACCGACGACAACCAGACAACTGGAAGTGAAGTAACAGGACGTGACCAGGTACCGCCTCGACGTACATTTCGTTTACACGTCTTCAGGGGGCGTCCTTAGTATGCCTGTAAAGTGGCATATTTTTCCCGTGTTTAGAAAAGTACCGCAGCATAATTACTGTATTTATCGGCGTATAACACGCACAGGCGTATAACACGCACCCCAAGTTTAGGAGGACATTTTAAGGAAAAAACGTTTTAGGAGGGAAGTTTAAGGAAAAAAAAACTTACATTTAAATGCCCATCAATGCAGCCTTATCAGTGTGCATCTGCAGTCTTGTCCATCATTGCAGAATGATCAGTGTCATTTGCAGCTTGCCCAGCATCATTTGCAGCTTGCCCAGCGTCATTTGCAGCCTTGCCCAGCGTCATTTGCAGCCTTGCCCAGCGTCATTTGCAGCCTTGCCCAGTGTCATTTGCAGCTTGCCAGTGTCATTTGCAGCCTTGCCCATGTTTAAATTTCCCGCCGCTGAAAAATACCGACCGAGCGCCGCCGAAAAAGACCGAGCGCCTCCGGAAAAGACAGAGCGCCAACGAAAAATACAGAGCAGACTGCTCGGCTCCGCTCGCAGTCCCGCCTCCCTGCTGTTTCTGGAGCGAGAGCTGGCGAAAAAGACCGAGCTCCAGAAACAGCAGGGAGGCGGGACTGCGAGCGGTCTTTTTCGGCGGCGCTCAGTCTTTTTCGGCGGCGCTCTGTATTTTTTGGCGGCGCTCGCTAATGTTTGGTGCCGCTCGAAATTTTTTAGGTCACAGATAGTGGGGATCGGCGTATAACACACACCCATGACTTTCCCCCGATTTTAAGGGGGAAAAGTGTGTGTTATACGCCGATAAATACGGTACTTTTCTAAAGCAAAAAAATTAATTTAGCCCTGGTCCTTAGGTATGGATGGTATGGATATTGGGTATGGATGGTATGGATATTAAGGTAAACTCCACGCCAACATTTTTTTTTTTAAATGGCGTGGGGTCCCCCCCCAAAATCCATACCAGACCCAAAGGGCCTGGTATGGACGGGGGGAACCCATGCCGTTTTTTTCTTAATTCTGTCATAGGGATCCCTGATATAGGGATAGAGATACTGAAAAGAGTAAGAGACAAAAGCAGATTAAATGTTCATTCCAACTGTGCCAAAAAACATAGCTCACTGCTCACATTTCTCTATCTGCCCATTTCTTACTGCAAAACTATTGTAGGGTTCCCACTGTTGCCTTGAAACACTTTCACGGAAAGACATTGACTTCCAACGTAACGAATAAACTTGCAAGTCTCTCCGTGCTGTCCTGGGAAGCACACAGGCCTGCTGTTGTCCAGTCTTCACAGCATGGCACATTTTTGCAAAATGCCCCATTTTATGGCAGCAGAAACACTTAATGTGACTGAATCTACCATTCCCAACCATTTGCTTCCACTTCTTAAACAATGCTGGTGTAGGAATCCCATCTATTTCCTCTCTAGGGACCCCCACCTTAAGTAAATCAATCCATGTGTGTCTCCTGGAGATCATAGGCCTTGCCTTCCTTGTATCTGACTCAACTCGGTCATTTGAGCTGATCAAATCCTCTGCTTCCCGGTTATGAGAAGTAACAGTGGCACATGTCCTGCTTACAGGCTTCGAGCCTTTGTTCTTTGTTAGAGCATAATTAAACTTGGTCATGAGGGCTGCACACCGCTCATTCAAATCTTCAGCTCGGCCTACAGGGGTTTGAACACACTTCAAAGCCACTGCAGGTTTAACTTTGATTACCGATCCTTTCTAAATCTTTTGCCTTGCTTACAGTTTCTTCCAAACACTTGGATGCCACTGCAAGGTGCTCCTTCAGTAAATCTCTTTCTAATTCCGCCTTTTCCCTCTTTTCAGATTCAATATGTAGAGCATGCAGGAAGTGCAAACCAAACACAGCAACTGCCCGCATCTCTCCCTTACTGAACCCAAAACTTTTGAGACTAAAATCTGAGGAAAGATCAGAGAGACTCCATCCCCCCAAGTTATGTTCAAAGGAGAAGCATATCCAGCCAGCTCCTTTGCAACAGGCATTCACTGACTATTTCTGGCCCAGATAGGAAGGGTGCATGCCTTCAAGTCCTCCTGGACACCAGAAACCTTTGCAGCCTTACTCTTCCTAAACAGTGTACGCAGCATTTTTCCCCCAGCACAAGGAACAAAACACACCACAGAAAACAGATCTGCTTCAGTTGAAATTTTAGCACAAATCCAGGCCACGAGCCCCCATTGTAATGCTTTGCGTCTATTTATTAAGTTCTTGTGGTAAAACCAAGGAAACTTAGACTTCTGAAGTGTATCAGTGCTTTACTAAACAGGGAAAAATCTGCATATACAAACTGTAGGATGAACAATACAACACAACTTATAGCTTACAAAATATATATGCCTACACATATAAGCATGTTCAATTTGTACACATTAAGTAAACTAAACAATTACTCAACTTAGGGGTCAAGATGTCCTCCATGGTCCTTTGCTCTGTCCAAGTCACAAAGTTCTCCAGCTTCTGGCAGCCATGTCTACTCTTTGTCCTTCCAAACACAACTATATTATTGCTATCAAGACAATATACAAAATTGGCCATAGCAACACATAAGGATGTTTACAAAGATGTCAAGGAGTTGCTGGGTACCTGTCCAGACAATAAATATATATCAAAGTCACGTGGTGACATGGTTCGTATATCTGCTCAAAGTGTCATCGGAAAAAATCTCCCGCTCCCATCCCCCCAGATACAGATTGGCATAGGCCAGTGCACACCTCGATGCCTTCAGACTCCAGATCCTGATCCGGGATAAAAATACCCAGAGAAAACTGAATACCCAGTTACCTGCGCTCAGTACAGACACCCTGGAGCTCTGCATATTAGTATGAACTCTGTCATTTTTCTCTATAATCACAGAATGGCAGGGCCTAGCACACTCTTTATATATTATATATATATATATATATATATATATATATATATATATATATATATATAATGTGGGTCGCTTTTTCAGTTCAGATTTAATTTGTGTATCCTTTTCTGCCCAGCTCTGATGAGGATCATGGGAGACCAGCAGTACCGGGAGCAGGATGATGTCAAATGTATCTATGAGATCTTGGTGGTAAGTATGGTGAATAATAGATACTTTAGCGTAGATATAAATTTAAATAACTGTTAATAAGTATTTTTTGCAGCTGTGCAGAGAAAAACCGATGCTAAAAGATGAGGTCTACTGCCAGGTGCTGAAACAGATCACCGAAAACCCCAAACAGTGAGTACCTACAAATAAGTAATTTTCTGCCTAATCAGATGTACAAGAGCCCTAATTTGTACATTTGTGTCCAGGGGCTTTCTGTGATTGTGGCAAAGTTAAGCAACTGCCTTGGACGGCCCTCGGCGGAGGGCGACACTGGGGCCAGAGTGTCCATACCGGACACTCCTTCCTTACTGCAGCTCAGTAACTTTGCTCTGTGTACACAGTGTCATTGGCTGTTATGGTGCAGATGGACACCCCTAAACCCTTAGATGTTGGACCTAGGGATTACTTCACCAATAGAGGAGAGCAGTTTTTCTTCTTCATCTCACCAGCATGTAGCAGTGAATACTCTGCAGAGCTGTGATGGACTTCAAGGCACAGCACACCCAGATAGCCTGAACCCATCAATTGATCCAGCTGATTACCTTGTGGTGAAAGGTTCTATCGCTCAATAACAACACACACTAACCAGTGTTGCCAACCTAACAGATTGAAATTTACTGACACCGCCAAGTTTTTACTGGCATTTCCAAAAGTTACAAAATTACAGTTTTAAGTACAAATTTCACTATTTAGGCTACAAACAAGTACAATATGTAATTAGCTATGTGATTTAATGTAGATAATAAGGCAAAAAACATATTTCTTATTTTATTTTCGATATAGAAATATGAAATTGACTCTCACAGTGATACTGACAGCAGTGTGCAGCAGTACAGATTACCGACACAACACCCTTCGTCAGGCATCACATACCTGACGAAGGGGCCCTGCGTGGCTCCGAAAGTTGTACTATGCTTGTGTTGTGATCATGCAATAAATCACCCGTTTAGGCGCTATTTGTGTCGTTCCATGGTGTGCTGGCAAATATCTTCACCGTGACTTGAACCAGTATCCAACTGGTTGTTGCTGCAGCACCCAAATCCGAGAGCGCATCCAGGAACGTGTGCGATGGGAAAATGAAGTACTACCGAAACGAAACGTCCCCTCCTGAGTCACAGTGACAGTCTCTCTCCAAGCCAGGTGGTTCCTCCAATCCAAACAGCACTGATGGTCCCACTCCTATCCTGCCTTGCTCCCATCCCGCAGACCCACACACAAGGCTCTGGCCGCTCTGCATGGCTCCCTTCCACCATGACATCACAGGACATGCTCAGGCACCGCCTCCACCAGAGCCGCCCAAACACACTGTAGCAGGCACTCGTATGGTCTTGGCTGGCTCTGGGCCGAGCATCACAGCCATATTTTTTACTGGCAACCTTTTCTTTTTACTGGCAGGAGAAAATTGCCTGTTTTTTACTGGCTGCCAGTAAAAATACTGACGGTTGGCAACACTGACACTAACCTGTGAAGTTGTGTTGACATTATTTATATTGAATACAGTATGTGGCACATTGTTGCAGGAATGGATGAAGCTAATAGCATAATGCATAATAATGTAATTGATGGAAACAGAAGTTCCTTAAGGGAAAGATACCTGTGTTTTTTGGCTGTTGGTTAGTGTGAGTGCTGTCTGAGGATTTATGTTTTTAAAAGGGTCATTTCGTATATTGGCAACATGGAAAAGTTTTAAAGTAAACCAAACCTGGGAGAAACATTAAGGCTACCTTTGCTAACATACTTCTTAAAAAGCTAGCTGCCTATTATACTCACACTCATACTGAAACATACTCACACTCATACTGAAACATTATACTCATACTGAAACATTATACTCATACTCATACTGAAACACTCATGCTTCAGTGCTTCAGTTATACATACCAGGAAGGTCCGACTAAAGTCAGAATTTCCTATCTGGATACTTGTTCTGGATTAGTGACTCAAGTATTAAAGGGTTATTTTACCTTTACCAAAAAACAGCCTGTGCAGATAAGGGGTGTCTGTAGATAAAAACAAACTGTGCAGCTCTGACTAAAGTTGGATAATGCCTTTGCTATAGATGTACTCAATTTACATACCTCCTGAAGCCTGACTGGAATTATCCAAGGGCGTTTCTAGGAGGATGCTAAGCGAGGCCTAGTCTTTATTGCTCACCTCTTTCATCACAGGCGTGAGCTCAGAGCTACTGCATCAGAGGAGAAAATGTGAGGGTTTGAATCAGAGAAATAGTTCATTCCTGTTGATGGTGGAGGTGAGCAGTAACCACTAGGCATCAGTTTGCAAAGTCCTGTAAGTATTGCAGGCAAGCTTCAGGAGGTACATAAATTACCTACATCTTTAGCAAGGGCATTATTCAGCTGTAGTCAGAACTGCACATTTTTTTGTGAAATATATATATTCCTGAATATATGGGACTGTCTCTTTGTTGGATTGGGCTGTTTATTTGCTGAATATATGGGGATGTCTTTTTGCTGAATATATATTGATGTCTCTGCTGGATTGGGATGTCTCTGCTGGATTGGGCTGTCTCTTAGCTGAATATATGGGGATGACCCTTTTAATTAATATATGGGTCTGTCTCTTTGCTGAAATATATTGGGATGTCTCTTTGCTGAATATATGAGGCTGTCTCTTTGCTGGATTGGGCTGTCTCTTTGCTGAATATATGGGGCTGGCTGTTTGCTGGATTGGGCCGTCTCTTTGATAAATATGGGGATGTCTGTTTGCTGGATTGACTGTCTCTTTGCTGGACTGGGCTGTCTCTTTACTGACTATATGGGGATGACCCTTTAATATATGGGGCTGTCTCTTTGCTGAAATATATTGGGATGTCTCTTTGCTGAATATATGGGGCTGTCTCTTTGCTGGATTGGGCTGTCTCTTTGCTGAATATATGGGGCTGGCTGTTTACTGGATTGGGCCATCTCTTTGCTAAATATGGGGATGTCTGTTTGCTGGATTGACTGTCTCTTTGCTGGACTGGGCTGTCTCTTTGCTGACTATATGGGACTGTCTCTTTTCTGGATTGGGTTGTCTGTTTTCTGAATATATGGGGCTGGCTGTTTGCTGGATTGGACTGTCTCTTTGCTGACTATATGGGGATGAAGAGGGTGAAAGTGTCTGGTATTAAAATTTGTTAAGCCAGCCATACATTGATCGAAATTTGGCTGGATTAGCAGGGACAGGACGAATTTGGATCCATGCGTGGGCAGGGAGGTTGTTCAGAAGTTGATCTACCGATTGACTTCTGTACTACTGCCCTGTCAGTTTTTTGATGCTCAGTCAGAGCTGCAGAGACTATAGCCAGCAGTGCTGACCTATGTATTCTGGTGGTGGGGAAGTCTCCCCGCTGTTAGAATACAATAGCTTAGCGGGATGATTCCCTCATCCACGTTGACTGTGTGGATGGGGAATTTCGTCAGTTTTTTCATTCAACCCACTGGTTAAAAAAAAAAGGACTCCAGTATGGGCTGCTTTACACAGACAGTGTCACTGTGTTCTCTGCAGCAGGGTAGCATTTCCAATCACCCATTCAAAATCTACAGTATATCCCTCCTTTATGTATTACTAAAGTATCTTTTTTTTTCTAATTTATCAGGGAGAGCTGCAACCGTGGCTGGATTGTGCTGAGCCTGATGACTGGATATTTCTCGCCTACCCCCACTTTACTGCCATGTGTTACCAAGTACCTCCAGGACACTGTTGGTGATTATCAAGGTATGTCAGTCACTGACTAGGGATGAGCCCGATGTTCGAGTCGAACGTAAGTTCGAGTCGAACATCGGGTGTTCATCTGTTCGCCGAATAGCGAACAATTTGGGTGTTCGCGGCAAATTTGAAAGCCGCGGAACACCCTTTAAAACGCTATGAGAGAAATCAAAAGGCTTATATGCATGGTATTGTCATAAAAAAGTGTTTAGGGACCTGGGTCCTGCCCCAGGGGACGTGTATCAATGCAAAATAAAAAGTTTTAAAAACGGCCGTTTGGAGCAGTGATTTTAATAATGAAACAATAAAAGTGAAATATTCCTTTACATTTCGTACCTGCGGGGTGTCTATAGTATAGTCTATTATGTTTCCTGTGTTTACAACAGTCCCTGCACAAAATTAAATTTCTAAAGGAAAAAAAGTCATTTAAAAGTACTCGTGGCTATAATGAATTGTCGGTCCCGGCACTACACATAAAAGTCATTGAAAAAAATGGCATGGGATTCCCCCACAGTGCATTACCAGGCCCTTTGGGTCTGCTATGAATATTAAGGGGAACCCCGCGCCAAAAAAAAAAAAAAATGGCGTGGTCCCCCCAAAAATCCATACCACACCCTTATCCGAGCATGCAACCTGGCAGGCCGCAGGAAAAGAGGGGTACGAGAGCACCCCCCCACTCCTGATCCCGCCCCCCCCCGTGTGAAGTGGTAACGGGGTAATGTACCCCTACCATTTCACAAAAAAAGTGTGAAAATTGTAAAAATTACATGACACGGCTTGGGGACAAGTCCTTTATTAAAAAATTAAAAAATAAAACTGTCCCACAAAGTCTTGCTCCACTGACGGACCGAAAAAATAAAATAAACCTGCACGCCGCCACCGATACGCCTCTATGGGAGGTACCCGCCGTAATGACCGTCCTCTCAGATGACAGTTATTTTATATTTTTTACTGCTTCCAGTGACATCTGCAAAGGTTCCTGCAGGCCAAATGCACTTGTCAATGAAATCTGAATGATTTCAGAACTGTCTCAAACTGATGGCAAGTGGAATGCATCTAAAAGCAAGCTGCATTTGCCCATCTACACAAACCCTATGCCGTTGACAAAGGCCCTAAAGATCACTACATTGAAGTGTGCATGATAGCTCATTCTCAAGGTTGTTTGGCCAATACTTTCTTACATAAACACCCTAATGTGAATGTCTGGCCACTGTGCACATGAGGACATGGGTTGCTAATTTACAAGTCCTTCTAGAATCTGCAGGCCACACCATTGCCACATAACCTGCATTTTTCTACCATGGCCAGTTAAACCTAAGTTTGATGCCAAAGCTAGTAAGAGAGAAGCAACAACCTTTCCATGAAAAACATTTAGCATTTAAGGTGTTTCCTTGGCCCTAATAGTCATACACATGAAGAATAAGAATAAGAAGAGCTGTGTCCACTTCTACTCCTTGGCATTATCTGCCAAGCAAGTCTAAATCTGGAGGGAACACCATAAAAGCAATAGAAGCATTCTTTCCAATTTTTCATGTGTTGGTTTTAAAATAGGTAGGATAGGCACAACCTTACTGTGCCTCCCCCAACATTCAATGATCAGTATACCTAAAGATTCATACAATCATGTTGTTACTGGCCAAAAATAATCCAGGAACATGCCACTGGGAGCACACTGGTGGAGGGAGGGGCCAGCTCTCGGCACTGCTTGGAAGTGTTGAAACTTGTTGGTTACAAAAGCCTGGGAGATCATTGAGATCCTTCATCACATGACCAGCAGTTCAACATTCTTGTCATCTTGTGTTGGATTGAAAGCAGAATTGGGGATAAGTGGTCCTGATAGGTTAGATACACAGAGAATTGCCCCTTAGGATTTGATTAGAGACAGGAAAAATCTCATGGCTGGAGCTTCCAGGACATGCAAGAAACTGGTTGTTATATCAGTCTACTCTAAAGCAACCCAAAGATGATTCTGTTTTTTTTATTGAACCCCCTGCCAGAAAACACTGATCAGTGCCGCCAACTATAGCTGGTGGCGCTAATCGAGTGGCATTTATCTAACAGGCTAATTGTACAGAAGTTGATTAGTAGGTCAAGTAGTAGGACTGCTCAACCACTATCTCCATACATGGATCAAAATTTGTCTGGTCCCTGCTGAAGCAGCCAATTTTCGATCCACGTATAGTCAGCTTTAGATGGAGCAGACCTTTATATCTTTCATAAATTCCAAATGTTGGTTTAGAAGACTTTTTATTGATACTATTTTTTATTTTTAGAAATCTCTCGGAACTGCCAAGAACACTTGCGCCATACTGTGCTGTATCATGGCCGCCGGCATCTACCCCCACGGAATGAAGTGGAAGCTCTACTGGTAACTGAGAATATTTAGAAAGGATGCTGAGCATAGTTTGGGCTAGAAGTGCAAGATAAATTGAATGATACAGTATCTCACAAAAGTGAGTACACCCCTCAAATTTTTGTTAATAATTTATTATATCTTTTCATGTGATAACACTAAAGAAATGACACTTTGCTACAATGTAAAGTAGTGAGTGTACAGCTTGTATAACAGTGTAAATTTGCTGTCCCCTCAAAATAACTAAACACACATCCATTAATGTCTAAACCACTGGCAACAAAAATGAGTACACCCCTAAGTGAAAATGTCCAAATTGGGCCCAATTAGCCATCTTCCCTCCCCGGGGTGTCATGTGACTCATTAGTGTTACAAGGTCTCGGGTGTGAATGGGAAGCAGGTGTGTTAAATTTGGTGTTATCACTCTCACTCTCTCATACTGGTCACTGGAGGTTTAACATGGCACTTTCATGACAAGGAACTTTCCGAGGATCTTAAAAAATAATTATTGCTCTACATAAAGATGGCCTAGGCTAGATGAAGATTGCCAAGATCCTGAAACTGAGCTGCAGCATGGGTGGCCAAGACCATACAGCGGTTTAACAGGACAGGTTCCACTCAGAACAGGCCTAGCCATGGTCGACCAAAGAAGTTGAGTGCACATGCTCAGAGGTTGTCTTTGGGAAATATATGTATGAGTGCTGCCAGCATTGCTGCAGAGGTTAAAGGGGAGGGGGGTCAGCCTGTCAGTGCTCAGACCATACGCTGCACGCTGCATCAAATTGGTCTGCATGGCTGTCATCCCAGAAGGAAGTCTCTTCTAAAGATGATGCACAAAGTCCGCAAAAAGTTTGCTGAAGACAAGCAGACTAAGGACATGGATTACTGGAACCATGTCCTGTGGTCTGATGAGACCAAGATAAACTTATTTGGTTCAGATGGTGTCAAGCGTGTGTGGCGGCAGCCAGGTAAGGAGTACAAAGACAAGTGTGTCTTGCCTACAGTCAAGCATGGTGGAGGGAGTGTCATGGTCTGGGGCTGCATGAGTGCTGCCGGCACTGGGGAGCTACAGTTCATTGAGGGAACCATGAATGCCAACATGTACTGTGACATACTGAAGCAGAGCATGATCCCCTCCCTTCGGAAACTGGGCCGCAGGGCAGTATTCCAACATGATAACGACCCCAACACACCTCCAAGACGACCACTGCCTTGCTAAAGAAGCTGAGGGTAAAGGTGATGGACTGGCCAAGCATGTCTCCAGACCTAAACCCTATTGAGCATCTGTGGGACATCCTCAAACGGAAGGTGGAGGAGTGCAAGGTCTCTAACATCCACCAGCTCTGTGGTGTCATCATGGAGGAGTGGAAGAGGACTCCAGTGGCAACCTGTGAATCTCTGGTGAACTCCATGCCCAAGAGGGTTAAGGCAGTGCTGGAAAATAATGGTGGTCACACAAAATATTGACACTTTGGGCCCAATTTGGACATTTTCACTTATGGTTGTACTCACTTTTGTTGCCAGCAGTTTAGACATTAATGGCCGTGTGTTGGGTTATTTTGAAAGGACAAAAAAATTACAGTTATACAAGCTGTACACTCACTAATTTACATTGTAGCAAAGTGTAGATTCTTCAGTGTTGTCATATGAAAAGGTATAATAAAATATTTACAAAAATGTGAGGGGTGTACTCACTTTTGTGAGATACTGTATGTCTGGCAGGATAAGCTCATTAATAATAATTTTCTTCCTTCAAAAGAATGGACGGGTGTCTCGACGTGCCGTTATAGTTTTGCCAGGCGGAGTTGAATACACCACAAAAATCAAGACCTTTTCTGTGAGTATCAATATAAACTAGAAAGATACATAAACAGAATTGTAAAAGACCCTGGACAGCACAGACAGATGTTTTATGTTACTTGCAGTCCATGCAACACACTGTACCTTTGATTCTTAGGGCCGGTTCATACCTAAATCGCACAGGAACCTGGTCCGCATTCCTGTGCGCAGTGCCATTTTCAGCCTATTCAATGAATGCCCTATTTTCAAAAAAATACACTGCACTAGATCGCATGGTACTGCAGTAGCATGCGATCCAGAGCAGGCAAATGGACTGTGTTTGCGATCTGTGTTTTGGGGTGTCATTAACATTATAGTAAAACAGATCACACACCCAGTGAATTTTGAACGCAGTGTGGAAAATTCTCACGGTACATGGGTTTCCCGCACAGCAAAACTGTAGAACACCCCAAACGCAGGTCGTAAATGCAGTGCATTTGCCTGCACCGGATTGTATGGTATAAATGTACCACGTGATGCAGTTGCAGTGTGTTTCCAAAAGTAGCGCATGCACTACTTTTCAAAATGAATGGGCTCAAATCGCACCATATTAAAGAACAATATTTGATAGATCAAGCTGCATATTGATGGCATGTTGGAGCTGTATGTAGTAAAAGGATTCTATAGAATTTGAGATATGCTCCTCAACATCTGAGTCATGGGTTGAAAGCAGTTGTGAACATACAATGTTATAGACACTTTCTTTTCTTTCAAAACCTTTTATCTTTTACAATTTTAACTATGCAGGCACCATAACTGCTTTTGCTTAGTTTCCGAAATTATCTTTCTTACCTTTTTAAAAAGTTCTGTCATGTGACCATACATCTCTTTATCCTGACAGTGGGGGGGGGGGGTTACAGGACACTGTGCAGACACCCCATGTGCCTGAATTCTATGGTCTGTCCAGCATGAGGCAAGATACAGGCTTTGCTTGAGCAGGGGCGTGTTCAAGAGGCAGGCTGTGACTGGGAGGTGTTTGCCAGAGGCAGGCTGTGAGTGGTCAAACTACCCAATACAATCATGCTGTATACTTGCAAGTGTCCTGTACCTATTAAAGGAGGACCAAAGGATGCAAACTGACTACACTAACACAGATCAACTTCTGTACTTTGTGTGGTCAGTTTAGAACAAGGAAGAAAGGTGACTAGCAGGATCAACTAGGTACTTCAGATGGAAGAAGTCAGATGTATACCACTACAAATCTGAAGTAAAGACCTCATTACAAATCTTTTAACAATAAAATAGTTGTACCCGAATTAGACTTTAAAACATTAAAGGCTGACTATACTTTTAACCACTTCCCGCCCACCATATAGCAGAATGACATGCACAAAGGGGTTAAGTTATGCTGACTGGATGTCCTATGACCTCCAGCACAGGGACGGACTGAGCATTCGGTGACTCGGTGGCCGCCCGAGGGCCCCGTGCAGGAGGGGGCCCGGGCCGGCTCAGTCCGCCCCTGGAGGTGCCAGTCCTGGGGCCGCTTTTGTCTTAGCTGGGCTTGGTTGCTGGCAGTGTCAGCATGGGCAGCAACGGCCGCCGCACTTTGCAATGCAACCTATCTGTGTGTGCGTGCCTCCTCTTCTGATCCGCCCACTGATATGCCTGTCATGAGGGGAGGAGCATTCGGCCCGTGCGGCGCCAGCAGCGCTTATTTCTCCTTCCGCTCGGCACGGTGGTCTGCATGGGGAGAATAGGAGAGGTGGACAGCCGCCCGTGGATCAGGAGAATTGAGGTCGGTCAGAGTCTCTCTCTCTCTCTCTCTCTCTCTCTCTCTCTCTCTCTCTCTCTCTCTCATCAAGACAATGTGCCTTTAAACACAACCACTGTGCCATAAGTTGCCACCACTGTGCCCATCAAACGCAGCTACTGTGCCCATAAATTGCCACCACAGTGCCCATTAAACGCAGCCAATGTGCCCTCAAACGCTGCCACTGTGCCCCTTTAAACGCAGCCACTGTGCCCAGCCACTGTACCCATTAAACGCTGCCACTGTTCTGTTAAAAAAAAACGCTGCCACTGTGCCATCAAATGCAGCCATTGTGCCCATCAAACGCAGCCACTGTGCCCATCAAACGCAGCCACTGTGCCCAGCCATTGTACCCATAAATTGCCACCAATGTGCCCATCAAACGCAGCCACTGTACCATCAAACACAGCCACTGTACCCATAAATTGCCACCACTGTGCCCATCAAACACAGCCACTGTGCCCATAAATTGCCACCATTGTGCCCATTAAACGCAGCCACTGTGCCATCAAACACAGCCACCGTATCCATAAATTGCCACCACTGTGCCCATCAAACGCAGCCACTGTGCCCATAAATTGCCATCACTGTGCCATCAAACGCAGCCATTGTGCCCATCAAATGCAGCCACTGTACCATCAAACACAGCCACTGTACCCATAAATTGCCACCACTGTGCCCATCAAACACAGCCACTGTGCCCATAAATTGCCACCACTGTGCCCATTCAAAACAGCTACTGTGCCATCAAACACAGCCACCGTATCCATAAATTGCCACCACTGTGCCCATCAAACGCAGCCACTGTGCCCATAAATTGCCACCACTGTGCCCATTAAACGCAACTACTGTGCCATCAAACACAGCCACCGTATCCATAAATTGCCACCACTGTGCCCATCAATCGCAGCCACTGTGCCCATAAATTGCCATCACTGTGCCATCAAACGCAGCCACTGTGCCATCAAACGTAGCCATTGTGCCCATCAAACGCAGCCACTGTGCCCATCAAACACAGCCACTGTACCCATAAATTGCCACCACTGTGCCCATCAAACACAGCCACTGTGCCCATAAATTGCCACGACTGTGCCCATTAAACGCAGCCACTGTGCCATCAAACACAGCCACAGTATCCATAAATTGCCACCACTGTGCCCATCAAACGCAGCCACTGTGCCCATAAATTGCCATCACTGTGCCATCAAACGCAGCCATTGTGTCCATCAAATGCAGCCACTGTGCCCAGCCACTGTGCCCATAAATTGCCACCACTGTGCCCATAAATTGCTGCCACTGTGCCCATAAATTGCCACCACTGTGCCCATAAATTGCCACCACTGTGCCCATCAAACGCACCCACTGTGCACTGTTGGGCTGGTATAATAATGCTATGGGGCTGGTATGAAATTATTGCCAGGGCTGGTTTTCATTCCCAGTCCGGCCTTGCCCGCAGCTCATCATGCAGTCAGGATTTTAAAAGGCAGGTGCTATTCCTTAGTGCACACTGATATCTGGTACATTGAATGCCACTCAATGTATAGATATCAGTGTTATATAGGGAATAGCACTTAGCCCTGGTTCACATTGGAGCAATTTGGCATGTGATTTGACATGTCAAATCGCATGACAAATGATCAGCAACTGCACTACCTGAATCGGTGCGATGCCACATTTGTGGCGCCGCACTGATTCCCAAAAGTAGTTTCTGTACAACTTTTGGCGACTTCTGGGTGTGATGTCTCTGAAATCGCTGCCAAACTCGCACTGACATGCTGGTATGAAATCGTGCGAGATTAGCTGAACTTGCACGATTTCATTACCTCTGTCAGTGTGAACCTGGGCTAAGTGAGTTTATTCCCTATATATATATATATATATATATATATATATATATATATAGTCAGTGAGAAGAATGTTTCTTACATTGGTGATCAGTGGGAAGAATGTCCCTTACATTGGTGATCAGTGAGAAGAATGTCCCTTACATTGGTGATCAGTGAGAAGAATGTCCCTTACATTGGAGATCAGTGGGAAGAATGTTCCTTATATTGGTGATCAGTGAGAAGAATGTTCCTTATATTGGTGATCAGTGAGAAGAATGTCCCTTACATTGGTGGTCAGAGGGAAGAATGTCCCTTACATTGGAGATCAGTGGGAAGAATGTTCCTTATATTGGTGATCAGTGAGAAGAATGTTCCTTATATTGGTGATCAGTGAGAAGAATGTCCCTTACATTGGTAGTCAGAGGGAAGAATGTCCCTTACATTGGTGGTCAGTGAGAAGAATGTCCCTTACATTGGTGGTCAGTGAGAAGAATGTTCCTTATATTGGTGATCAGTGAGAAGAATGTCCCTTACATTGGTGGTCAGAGGGAAGAATGTCCCTTACATTGGTGGTCAGTGAGAAGAATGTTCATTACATGGGCGGGGACACAGGGGGCCCCATGATCTCCTTTTGCCCGGGGGCCCCATGAGCTGTCAGTCCGCCCCTGCTCCAGCAGGATAAGCCACGATCACGCACCCATTGGTGTGGTGTGTCGCATTGCATCACCGATCTCAGTAAAGAGCCTCTGACGGAGGCTCTTTACCATGTGATCACCTGTGTCCAATCACAGCTGATCACAGCGTAAACAGGAAGAGCCGTTTATCGGCTTTTCCTCTACTCACACTGACAGACGTAAGTAGAGGAGAGCCGATTGGCTGCTCTCCTGACAGGGTGGGGGGTCTGTGCTGATTGATTATCAGTGCAGCCCCCCCCCCTGAAGATGCCCACCAGGGGTGCCCACCTAGGACCACCAGGTGTGCCCACCCATGACCACCAGGGCTGCCAATTAGTGCCCATTAGAGGTGCCAATCAGTGTCCATCAGTAATGCCTGTCAGTGCCTCCTCATCAGTGCTGCCTATCAGTGCCCATCAGTGCGGCCTTTAAGTGCCCATCAGTGTCACCTATGAGTGCCCATCAGTGCCACCTATAAGTGCCACCTATCAGTGCTGCATATTAGTGCCTCATCATCAGTACCACCTCATCAGTGCCCCCTTATCAGTGCCCATCAGTGCAGCTTATCAGTGCCCATCAGTGAAGGAGAAAACTTACTTTTTTACAAAACAGAAACAAAGAAAAACTATTTTTTCCCCCCATATTTTACTTGTTTTTAGCAAAAAATAAAAACCCCAGTGGTGATGAAATACCCCCAAAAGAAAGCTCTATTTGTGAGAACAAAATAATAAAAATTTTGTTTGGATACAGTGTTGCATGACCCTGCAATTGTCATTTAAAAAAAAAAAATGAAACAAATACAACACAGATTAATCAGTCAAATGTACGAATGCCTGAGACATCTCGACGAGTGGCTCCAGAATGTACCTGGAGTAGCATGACTACCTCCACCTGCCTAACCTCTTGATGTGAACAGGAACCCCCTGGCAAGAGGCCGTGGAAGCAGCCCCTATTCTGAAAGAGAAAAAACTGTATTGAAAAGCTATGGGCGGTACCTCATCCTATAATATTAGAAAAAAAAAAAGAACAGAAGGAGAACCAACTTGATGGACTATGCCGGTACCTGAACACGATGTGCGTACAAAAAATGAATTTAAAATAGTTTTATTGATACAAAATTTTATAGTCTATAATTACATTAGATACATATACATGAATGCAGGAAAAAAAATCAATGTCATATGATATGTCATAAATGCTAGTTGACGCTTTTCACCCGAAGGCTTCCTCAGAACCAGAATCATGACATTTAGAAGGATCACAAAAGCCTGGAAGATACAAGGTACATAGGTCAAGTCCAAAAAACGCGTCAACTAGCATTTATGACATATCATATGATATCAATTTTTTTCTGCATTCATGTATATGTATCTAATGTAATTATAGACTATAAAATTTGGTATTAATAAAACTATTTAAAATAAATTTTTTGTACGCACATCGTGTTCAGGTACCGGCATAGTCCATCAAGTTGGTTCTCCTTTTCTTTTTTTTCCCCCCTATTCTGAAAGAATGACCCGAGTATGACTTGGAGTCCAACCCCAGATTCCCTAAGAGGGTGCGGCAATGCTTGATGAAAAGTGCCGAGGTGAGAGGGTTTATCCGCCAACTGGGCCATGAGTAGATCCAAAACTGAAACCGGGCAATCTTGAAGAACCTGATGTCGGTACCAGCTCCTGTCTGCTGCGTTTTACAAGCATCCATGTGCAACCGGTAGTGGTACCTGAACAATTGTTTGATGGAAAGTGTACAGGACTTTGCTCCAGTACGAATGAATTCACCTGGTCTAAGAAACCCATAGAAGGCTAAATATATGACTGCCTTGAGCACGAGACTTGGTAGCTGCCCGAAAAGGGACCTGGTAAGCATGTCCAACATGCCCCGGAAAACATGCACCATAACTGGAAGCCTTAGTTAGTTGGGCTAGGGGGTTGCTCTTCTGAATGCCCTTAAGAATGGCCTTAATGGAATGTGCTGAAAACACAGAAGGCCTGCCGGGATGCTGTAGGGAAATTAAATGCTGGATACCTGCCAAGTATCCCTTGATGGTGTTGTGAGATAGTTTAAGTCACGAGTGACAGTAGGCCACAAAAGCCAAAAGGTATTGACTATTGTAGCAATCCAGTCATTGAAAAGTCTTCCAGGCTGTGTTTTAAGCCTTACTCGTGCTGACAGACAGTGACCTGTTGATCAATCCTAACGCACCCGCTCAGTGTAAATTGAATCCATCCTCAGGAGCTAGCAATGTGGCGACGGGTCAGCACAGATGTCTGCATCTGGAACCTGCTGGAAAAATTACAGAAAATGTAACCGGGATAGAGCATCTGCAGCTGTATTCTGTACGTCATTGATGAACCTGCAGTGAATGTGGAAACTAAACTAGAGAGACAGCCAAATGAGTCTGCGTATGAAAGCCATGATGAGCAGAGAACCAAACCTACCCTTCTTAAAGTGGTTGTATACCCTTAATTTCAACTTGCACCTACAGGTAAGCCTAGATTAAGGCTTACCTGTAGGTACAAGAAATATCCGTGCAGGTTTAGGAGATATTTGCAAAGAACGTTTTACAACGTTGTCTACGGCGCATGCGCGCCGTAGACGACGGTGCATTTACAGGGTTAATCCCCATTCACAACTACAGCTCGCCGCAGTTGAAGTGTCCCGCGTGCATGCGCGGAGCGACGTCTTCGCTGCTCTGGCCAATCACAGCGCCACAGCGGCGCTGAGATTGGCCGGAGCGGCGATACCCGGAAGGGTATCTGTGGAGAGATGGATGCGGCTGGAGGGGGAGAAGAGTACGGCGTCGGGGGCCCCGATCTAAGGTAAGTGATGCATAATGAGCTAGTATGCTAGTCATACTAGCTCATTATGACTTTGTCTTGCAGGTAGTTTAAAAAAAAAACCCGACCAAAAACGGGTATACAACCGCTTTAATAATCTCAGAGGTTGCCTGATTGTCCGTAAAGAACACCACCGTGTTGCCTGTCCACAAGTGACCCCACACCTGTGCTGCAGCCACTATGGGGTAAATCTCGAACAAAGCAGACGTCTGTGTGAACCTGGGAATCGCCAGACATTCGTCCGGCCATGGTCCTGCCTGCCAATGTGTGCCAAAAATAGCTGCATAGCCTCTGGTGGCTGCAGCATAAGTAATGACCTGAGGAGACGACACAGAAACTGCAGGAATGAACATGGAGATGCCGTTCCAGTGCTGGAGGAACTCATCCCACATGCCTAGATCAGACAAACCCCCAAAAAAGTCAGTGTGGTAGCTGGGCCTTCCATTTTCTTACTTGCCAGTGGAACGTCAAGTGCAGAACACACAGCCACAAGCTTTTGCAGATCAGTGGGTGAATGTCTTGAACTCTCGATCAGGAGGTAATCATCCAAATAGTGGATGACTTCCTGACAGAGTTCCCTATGTGTGAGAATCTAACTGAGCGCTTAAGCAAAAACATCAAAAAGCCAAGGGCTGCTTTTGGACCCAAAGGTGAGCTTAGTAGCGAAAAAATACACACCCCTTCACCTAATGCCATGCCACTGCCAGAGAGAAGGCAAAATAGGGAGAAGCTTGAAAGCATCTGAAATGTCAGCTTTGGACAGCCAAGCATTCCCAGCATATTTGAGCGAAAACTCCTCTGATGGAATTAACCACTTCAGCCCCGGACCAATTGGCGGACACATCGGACATTTTTGACACATTTTTGGGACATTTGTCATTTATACAGCAATCAGTGCTATTTAAATAGCACTGATTCCTATGTAAATGACAGTTGTAGTTAGGGGCGTTAACCACTAGGGGGCGGGGAGGAGTCAGTGTGACGTGTGTGTGTGTTTTTTTTTACAGTAGGGGGGCGTGGCTGTACGTGTGACGTCATTGATCGGCGTTCCCGATGACAGGGAACCGCCGATCACTGACAGTCAGTGTAGGAAGCGCGGGGAGAGGTTTGTTTACATAGACCTCTCCCCGTTCTTCCGCTCCGTAACCCGATCGCGGGATACCAGCGGCGATCGGGTCCGCTGGTCCCGCGGCCGGGGTCACGGAGCTCCCCGACCGGGTCGCGAGCGCGCCGCTAGCGGCGCGCGCGCGACCCACGGGCAGGCACATGCACGATCACGTACAGGTACGTGATTCTGCCTGCCCGAGCCATTCTGCTGACGTATATATGCAGTGGCCGTCGGAAGCGGTTAAGGAACTTAGACTAGGCACATGAGAACAATGAGGGGCTGACAAATCGTAAATCAAACAAAGTTTGTAACGAGCCCCTGCTCGCTCGGGTTCCACTCTCCCGACACTCCTCTGCGGCTATGGAATCAGATTGCAGATCGCAACCTCTGATGGTTCGGTCATGCGATGCTCCGGGATTCAAACTACAGCTATGTGCTGTTCGAATCCAGTTGTGATGGCTCTGAACACCCCACCCCCAACAACCACTTTCCTATTGGTCAATTGTAAAGTAGACTGTATCTCTCAATTAGGTCCTCTGGCCATGCAAATTAGGACTTGAAACAGGGTCAGCAGGAATTGGTCCGAATCAAAGGAGAAATACATCAGTGTTTCAAGGTTCATGACAATTCTCCCTCCTGGGAAACAGTCCAACAGCCACCAGTGGGACCCTGAACGGGTCAACTTGGGAAAAAGAGAAGTAGTCTTAAGGTTCCAGGTCCATCTGTCGAGATAACCCATCCGCATTCCCGTTTTGGGGCCCTGGCCGATATTGTATGGTGAAATTGTAACGGTTGCAAAGCCAGGCTCCACCTTAGTAATCGGCCGTTCTCTCCCGCCACCCGTTAAGCGCGGCTGAGATACGCCACCGGGTGTTGGCAAGTACCTGGGTTTTGGTTCTGGGAACCGGCCAGTTTAGGACGGCCTCGATTTTTGCAGGTTCTGGCCTCTGCTTCCCACATCCCACTCTATGTCCCAAGATATTGCACCTCAGACATCCCAATATTAAGGAACTTAGACCACCTAGGCACATGAGAACAATGACCTCTCTATAGGCGAACAGTAGATGGGGAAGATATTTCTCTCCATCCTTCCTACTTTCCACGGGGCTGACAAATCGTACCCTAGTGAATACCCGCAGTAAGGCAAATCAAACTTCTTCCCAGTGCAAGTTTGTAACGAGCCCTCCCGTCTGTATTTCTGCTCGCTCGTACTTCCGCAGGTAACTCACGTAGTCCACTCAGTCCCCCCGGAATCCGACACTCCTCTGCGGCTATGGAACCACTCAGATGGGCAGATCGCAACCGCTCTGTACAGTCCATGGTTCGTACTACCAGAGGGATGTCATGCGATGCTCCGGGATTCAAACTACCAGCTAAACTTAATCCGGCTGCTGTTCGAATCCAGTTGGTGATGGCTCTGAACAAACACCAGGGACAGGCTGTATGTAAACGCTTCAATTTCCTCCTCTCCTTCCTTAAATAGTTCAAACAACTTACGAATATCTCTTTGCCGTATTGGATCAACAACACTCTCTTTTATACACATCAGTTTGAACACCCTGACTGGGGTCCCGCACCCCCAACAACTGATCCACTTTCCTAAGTGGTCAAGGCTTGTAAAGTAGAACTGGAGAGCTCTCAATTAGCGGCTCCTCTGCCATGCAAATTAGGACTTGAAACAGGGTCAGCAGGAATTGGTCCTATTGATAGCTTAGAATAGGCCATGCAAATTAGACTGATAGCAGGGATTGGTCCGAATGACACAGAGAAGCCCCAGGAGGTAATTAAAGTACAAAAAAGAAAGAAAGAAGAAGAAAAAAGAGAAGAAAGAAGAAGAAAACGAAAAAAAGAAGAAAAGAAAAGGAAAAAAAAGAATAAAGAAAAGAGAAGAAAGAAAGAAGAAAAAAGAAAGAAAGAAGGAGAGAGAAGAGAAGAAGAAGAAAAAAAAGAAGAGAGAAAAAAGAAGAAGAGAGAGAAAAGAGAAAATAAAGAAAAAGAAAAAAAAAGAAGTAAGAGAAAGAAAAGAAAAAAAGAAAGAAGAGAAAAGAAATAAAAATAAGAAGAGAAAGAAATAAGAAAAAAGAAGAACCTTCGAAACAAATAAACAAATGGTCAAACACAGAACAATGCATTCCTTCCAGACCACACAGAGACGTCTGGAGGGGGGGCCCTTAGCCTTTAAGACATTGCAGAAGACCCCCGTAGGGGCACTGTGTAATAGAATCAAAGGAGAAATACATCAGTGTTCTCAAGGTTCATGACAAACTGATGAAACGCTGTCTCGCACTCCCACAGGACCTGGGAAGTCTTTTGGTCAGGTCAGTCTGGCAATGTCACTATAGCAAACTTCCTGTAGTACCCTGCTGTCCCTAAAAAAATGCAAGTGGGAACCCAGTTTAGGACGGCCTGATTTTTGCAGGTTCGGCCTCTGCTTCCCAACTCTATGAGATATTGACCTCAGACATCCCAATATTACATTTGTCTGGCTTCAAAGCGGCTCGGATCCTATCTAGCACTATTCCCAGAAGATGTTCCTCCCATGTCTGGCTAATTGAGTGTCGTCAAGATATGCGCATCCAGACCATCTTCATCTATCATCCGCTGGAAGGTATCTGGAGATAACCCGAAAGGCATTACCAGAAACTGGTAAAGGCCGAACGGGTTCGACTTTGGAATTGCTTCTGCTTTCTGCCAGTAGCCCTTACACAAGTCAATAGTCGTCAGATATGTCCCTGAGCTATTTTGTCCAGAATTCGTCCATCGTGGGGCATAGGGTATCTGGTACAGTCATTCAGTCGCCTATAGTCCACACAAATCGTGTCGTGCCACCCCGGTTTTGGGACTAATACTACAGGGGAAGCCCAGGGGCTTGCTGATGGTTCGAGCCAACTCGAGCATCCCTAATCTCCGCTTCATCCCTTCTTGCACTGCTCCGGAATCCTATAGGCTGGTTGTCTCAGGGGCTTCTGCTCTCTACCTTGTGCACAGCTATGCGAGTGTACCCAGGGAGTTAAGCCATTCTCTGGCTTGTTCTCGTTCTTTGGATCCTACTCTATCTCCTAGGGAACAGTTGTTTTGGAACTCCAGCATTCGGTGATATTCATGACCCCGGTGGCAAAAGACTGCGTCCTCTCATGACCTTCATCATATTAATGTGGAATGTCCTCTTAATATTTGGCTGCCCAGCTGGCAACCACGTAGGTGGTAACACTCAGACTAGGCACATTTAGTATCAGGACTTTCTGACCAATATAAAAGGTGCGATTTCGCGCAGACCGATCATGACAAATCGTAAATCAAACCCTAACAGTTTATAAGTGGACTAGGCACATGAGAACAATGAGGGGCTGACAAATCGTAAATCAAACTAAGTTTATTGGAAAATTTCCCTTTAACCAACCCATGGGGGTTGACCCTCCAATTATGGAAAGGTGGTATGGAGAAAGGCCCTATGACAAAGTCTTTGTCCAGCTCGGTCTGGAGCAGCAAATCCACTGCCTCCATGTCTGTGACTGACAACAGATTCTTACATTCAAAAGTGCCCTGTGGTAATGTACTGAAACCCGTGTGAAACCCTTGAGTGAAACCTGTGTGGGGGAAGGATGGGAAGCCAGACAGGCCTGCAAGAATGGGACATTGATGCGGCTTAGTAATGTGGACTTCACTTGCTTCAGCGAACAGGCAGACTTGGGATGAGCTCTGTAGCAGCTGGCACAGACATGCAGGAGGCGACACTGGCTATAATTGCATGAGCCATGATTGAAATTGTTGCAAATTTGTGACTTGCCTAGAAACTGAATCGGCGGCCAGGTTTATCAAAAGTAGCCGAATGAGCTGGGGTCGGTAATAAACTTGAGGGCGCCCTGGAGGTACCTGGAAACAACGGGGGGTCACATGAGGGGGCACAAGTAGGTAGTATGTGTTAAATACTGGCATGTAGCACAAACTGGCGACCTTAACCCAGCAAAATGGCGATAAAAAGCTCTGTATCCACGTTGCTAAAGTCAGTCATCACTTGGTGCTGAGCAGAAATAGCTGTGGCTTTAGCAGTAAAAAGAACGATGGTAATCGTAGAAGGCTGACCCCCCATATTTTTGCGCCAACTCCACTACTGCATAGAGGTGGAGATCAAGCTCCTTCCTCCTCTGAGAACTAACAGAGCAAACATCATCCCTGAAAGTGCTAATGCAAGAACAAATTCTGGAATGGAGAGCTTGCGATTAAGCCTGCGATCCCTGGTCTTGACTACCACAGAGACCTCACCACAAGCTTATGATTTATTGTCAGCTATGTCATAAGCCGCTATCAACAGGGAAGCTAAATTGACATCTTTACCATCTATAATGTCCTTTTTGATATTTGCAGGGATGAAATGAGCGGGAGTAACTGACAGCGAGCTAGCAGCTTTACCTGCAACTAACGGAACGATCAACCGCTGACGTGCTGGGAACGGTAGGTGCCTCCTGGGTCGGGCATGGATGCCTTTCCAAGACCTCAACCCTGGCCCGTCACTCCTGAAAGGACGTTGCCAATAAGCTCAGGGTGAAGTGGATCTGCGAGAGGGATGACCCGACTGAACGAAGGGTGACTTGATGCACTAGGGAACAAAAGTCTAAAAGGTTCCGCTTTGCGCGCTGAAGCTGGGTAAGAGATACCCCTGTAGTTCCGCCATCAATATGGGGATGGTCCAGAACAACAGGGAGGGCATGCTGCCATGTTCGGAACCCCTAGCTGGAGAAGGAGGGATGGACGCAAAATCCTCAATGTCCGACACCTGCGACATGACCTAATCGACTGAAAAAAAAACAAAAAACTCGTAGTGTGCAAATCAAGAACCAACGGCAAACAATATAATCCCCCTCCTCCCTTTTTTTCTTTTTTATGGTGAAAGTGGGCTCGTCAAGTGAAATTCGTGTAGAAGCTAGACGGAAAACATGTCAGTTAGTGAAAAGGAAAGAAGCCGAGTCACCTGAGGCATAGTAGGCAATTCAAAAACGTGTCAGGTAAGATATCAGAGTAGTGAAATGTTGAAACGTATGACGTGTGTGAAACGGATGATGGGACTTGCCACCACACAAGTCAATTAAAAGCGATCATCTCAACCCGTTGATACCCATAAACGTGAGAGGTAAACATAACGGTGTAACGCCATGAGCCTTACGAGTGAAAGTCAAACCTACCCACATACGTGATAAAACGAGAAATGGTGAACAATCATACCTACCTGCAGCCGAACTGAACATGAGGACAAGTATGAAACCCCTGGGTCCTGAAGGTCACGCAGAAATGAAAACTATGGAAATCAGAACACAAGCAAACAAGAGATTACCACCTGGACAATGTAAGAATATCATGGTGAGTACCAGGGCCTGTCTGCAGAGACTAAAACCCCCTCCTGATTAATTGTAATCAATACCATAGATACCTAAAAAACATGTCATGTAGGACCTGAGAGTAGTGAAAAATTGAAACGAATGACGTGCGTGTAACGGATGAGAGGCCTTGTCATCGCATAAGACAATTTAATATGATCATCACAAACCGGAACCCGTGAACATGACAGATAACATTGTGATGGTGTAACGCCGTGACACCTAACAAGTGAAATCTTAAACCTACCCCTGATTGTGAACAAAAAAAAAAAGATGGTTAGAAGAACAATAATTACCTACCTGTAACAGACTGAAACAGGAAAAAGTATGAACGCCCTGGGTCCTCAAAGTGATGCAGAAATTAGAACTATGGAAATCAAAAACACAAACAAACAAGAGGCTACCAGCTGGCAATGTAAGAAAAACCCTGGCGAATAATAGACATGAAGTATAAGCAGTAACAAGTCCAATGGCGGTGCGTCCATAAGGGCGCACGGGCACCGCCTCCTCTCTCCAGCCACCCCCTCTATAACCAATGAATAGATTTATGCATAGCATGAATCTATCCATGGCGGGGGGTGTTTTTGAAGCACCTGATTAGAGCCATAGGCTCTAATAGGCTTCAAAAAAGGTGACCTGCGAGCGCCATGCTTGGCGCTCACAGTTCACCCAGGTGTGTTAGAACAGCAAATTAATATTCACTTACCTAACACTGAACCGCCTCTCTGCCAATCAGGTGCTTGGATCTGTTACCAGTCACCTGATTGGCTGAAACGACAGGCACTGTGATTGAATGCCTATCGGAAGAAGAGGACAGGAAGAGACGCATGGAGGACACCGCTCGCCGCCGTCACCCGCTGCCCCACCAAAACAGGGTAAGTGCTGGGCAGATGGCGGGCGGGTCACAGTGGCGGCATTTGATGGCACAGTGGCAGCATTTGATGGCACAGTGGCAGCATTTGATGGGCACAGTGGCTGCATTTGATGGGCACAGTGGCTGCATTTGATGGGCACAGTGGCTGCATTTGATGGGCACAGTGGCTGCATTTAATTGCACAGTGGCTGCATCTGATGGCACAGTGGCTGCATCTGATGGCACAGTCGCAGCATTTGATGGGCACAGTGGCAGCATTCGATGGGCACAGTGTGGCTACATATGATGGGCACAGTGGCTGCATTTGATGGGCACACTGTGGCTACATATGATGGGCACAGTGGCTGCGTTTAATGGCACAGTGGCCATATATACCTGCTCAACCCTCTTTGCTGTGGGACATCACAGTTCCCATAATATTAAACACAATAGGGAGAATGGTATGATGGAGCAAAGAACAATGTTTGGTACAGATCTTGCTAAAGGTAAGTGGGAAATCCCAACAACTGTGGTTGACATATCGTTAAAGAAACACTGACCCAAACACTGGAGAAACAACCCCCTCCTGTTTAACCTGCTGAGTCAAATGCACCGAAATGCCCATATACCAGACATACCTCAGAGACATGTACCCATGAAAAAACATGAAAGAAAAAGGGGGATAAATGAAATCTGTTTACAATAAAAATATGCTATACATATAATGCCGGTCAGTTGCCCAAGCAAGACAGAATGGAGGACTAGAGGCTGGCCTTTTAAAGTCAAGACTCCTCCTACAAATTCAGGCGGGGCTGCGTCCCGCCTTCCTACATAGACACACGCTTATTAATAAATGTAAAGAAACATTTTAAAATTTACAGTGTCAGTAGAGCAGTGAATGGTATCTGTAGAGCAGTGGACGTGTCATTAGAGCATAGCTTGGAGTCAATAGGACAGTGGACGATGTCAGTAGGGCAGAGGATGGTGGACGATGTCAGTGATTTTTTATTTTTTTAAATAATTTTTTACAATATTATTCTTTAATACTATCTTCTTAGGAGCCCCGTTAGGGGGGTTTTGTGAAATATCAGGAGTCTAAACAGTGCCCTGAAATCGGACTTTTGAGACGGAGAAAGGGACGGAGGACAGAGATTTCCCAGTTCGTTTCTCTGCAGTCTCAGCTGCACTGGACAGTATATGAAAGGGAGGTGATCTGTGCTGAGCAGCTTCCTGTTCATTCACAAACTAAAGTATAGTAAATTCCCCAAATCTTCTAGCCTCAAATATAAACTCAGAACAAGAGCACAAGAAGAGGGGGAGAAGAGTGTTGACCTGACCTGACTAGTGATGAGCAGTGTGTTACCCTGGTGGTATTGGCATGGGTAGATAATAAAACAGTCTTATGAATGAAACATTTTTCTTTCCTTCCACCAGGTGGCAGCCGATCTGGTCCCCGAGGTATGTGAACAGTTGATGGTCTCTGATCCAAATGAGTTGGAAGAATTTGCCATATTTGCCAACAAGAACAAAGGTAATATTGTGTGGTTGCTTAGTGTTCAGGCATATGTATCGATCTGCTTGTCTTTCTGTCGTTTAGTGGAAGGAACAAGGAAGTAAATGTGTCCAATTCTACTTCTGACAGGTGAGATGGTACGGCCTCTGCGTCCCGGGGATTACATTCATGACTTCCTGCTCCAGGACAATTCGGTGACCTTGGAGTTCAAAAGGGTCACATGGAAAGCGCCACTGAAGGGACGTAGTGAACTCTATGTTCAAGTGCATTTCAGCCAGGTACCAAAGACTTGTTTTTTCTAATTTTATTGAAAATGTTGAAGTATTTTAGAAATAACATTCAGTGTATGTCTGAAGATGAAATAACATCAATAAGAAAGTCGTTATACAGTGGCAGCACATACTATACATTTGGGTTGTGGGCACATTATTTGCTGCCCTCAGTATAAGCAATGGAGTGAAGACCCTCATTTAGTCACTGAACAGCTGGCTGGTTTCAGTCATCAAAGGTGAATGTTTTCCAATAATCCAAAAACATTGATGCTCGGTTCACACTGGTGTTATGCGGGAACCACAGCAATTTATTTTTTACTCACCTTTTCAGGTCTGTTGCTAGGGCGTCCCTCGTAATCTGCCTCTTTCTCTCCAAGGCGCCTGATGTCATTTCCGCCCGTGCTCGCTAATGCTCCTGGGAGATGTTATCATTCCCCAGGAGTCACTGGGCCGCGCCGAGGGCTTAGTTGCCATTACAACGGGGGCGGGCACTTCCGACGACGACGCCCGTTGTGATGGCAACGTCAGAAGTGTATGGCGCTGCACCGTACATACAGCGCATGCGCGATAACGGGTGGTGCATGCTGGTCGCTCAGCTGCACCAGAGCCCACAAGATAGTGCTTGTGGGCTTCACATGGAAACTTCTAGTAAACAGGAATATAAACAGGAATATAACATATATTCCTATATGAAATCGGAAATCGAGCGCAGATTAATCTCACAAACGTGAGTGCGCTAAATAAACCTTAGAGAAAGAAAATATGCATCCTAAAAAAAAAAATGTTTAACCACTTCCCGCCTGGTCAATAGCAGATTGACGTCCGGGAAGTGGTTTCGTTATCCTGACTGGGCGTCATATGACGTCCTTCAGGATAACAGCTGCCACGCGCTCGTGGGGGGCGCGCATCGTGGCGATCGGTGGAGCGGTGTGTCAGTCCGGTGGAGGCTCTTTACCACGTGATCAGCCGTGTCCAATCACGGCTGATCACGATGTAAACAGAAAGAGCTGTTGACCGGCTTTTCCTCACTCGTGTCTGACAGATGCGAGTAGAGGAGAACCGATCGGCGGCTCTCCTGACGGGGGGGTATGCACTGATTGTTTATCAGATGCCCCCACTAGAACACCAGGGAAGCCCCCAGGACCACCAGGGAAGCCCCCAGCATGTGGATGGCCAGGTACAACCCCCATGGCTATCCACATGTAAAAAAAAAATGCCCAAAATATGCCAATCAGTGCCCACAAATGGGCACTGACTGGCACCTCATACTTACTTTACAAAACAGGGATGCCCAGCAATGCCACCCATCAGTTACATCAGTGCCACCCATCAGTGTCCATCAGTGCCACCAATCAGTGCCCATCCGTGCCCACCTATCAGTGACCATCCATGCCACCTATCACTTCCACCTATAAGTATGCATCAGTGCCGCCTATGAGTGCCCATCAGTGCCGCCTATAAGTGCCCATCAGTGCCACCTATGAGTCACCATCCATGCCACCTATCACTTCCACCTATAAGTATGCATCAGTGCCGCCTATGAGTGCCCATCAGTGCCGCCTATGAGTGCCCATCAGTGCCACCTATGAGTCACCATCCATGCCACCTATCACTTCCACCTATAAGTATGCATCAGTGCCGCCTATGAGTGCCCATCAGTGCCGCCTATGAGTGCCCATCAGTGCTGCATACCAGTGCCACCTATCAGTGCCACCTCATCAGTGCCACCTAATTGGTGCCACCTCATCTGTGCCCATCAGTTCCGCCTTATCAGTGCCCATCAGTGCAGCCATATCAGTGCCCGTCATTGAAGAAGAAAACTCACTTAGTTACAAAAAAATTAACAGAAACAAAGAAAAACTATTTTTTTTGCTAAATTTTCAGTCTTTTTATTTGTTGCGCAAAAAATAAAAATCGCAGAAGTGATCAAATACCACCAAAAGAAAGCTCTATTTGTGAGAACAAAATGCTAAAAAATGTGTTTGGGTGCAGTGTAGCATGACCGCGCAATTGTCACTCAAATTGCGACAGCGCTGAAAGCTGAAAATTGGCCTGGGCAGGAATGCCTCGTACACACGAGAGGACTTTCCCGCCAAAAGTCCGGCGGACTAAGTTTTAAGTTTTGTTTTGAAATTGTCCGCTGGACTCGCGAGTCCGGCGGACAATCCCGCGGTCTGTATGCTAGTCCGCGGGACTTTTGGAAATGAACGGATTTGCGGATCATCGGAAAGTCCATTCATTTAGAACGTGACTTCAGGTAGACGGGGCTAGCGAAGGCAGTGAATGCCGCCGCGCTAGCCCCGTCAACTGGCATGGATTTAAAGGGAATCCCTACGGGACGAGCGAGCGCCCCCCTCCTGAGCCGCACCAGGCCGCGTGCCCTCAACATGGGGGGTGCCCTGGGGAAAGGGGGGCCGTGCGGCCCCCCCACCCCAAAGCACCTTGTCCCCATGTTGATGAGGACAAGGGCCTCTTCCCGACAACCCTGGCCGTTGGTTGTCGGGGTCTGTGGGCGGGGGGCTTATCGGAATACGGGAGCCCCCTTTAATAGAATATTTAATAAGAATGTAATAATACGATGTACCCCTACCCATTCACCTAAGGTGTAAAGTGTAAATAAAAAAAAAACACAATTTTTTAAAAATATTTTATTGCACTGCTCCGGGGGTCTTCTTCCGTCTTGGGGGGTCTTCTCGCCGGACTCCTTCGCTATTTTACCTAGCTCTTTTACCGAGCGGAGGAGCCCGGCTTTCTTCTTCATCGTCGCCGCCGTCGTCGTCTGGGGGTCTCGATCCACCTTCAGGGGTCTTCCAGGGTCTTCCGGGGTCTCTTCTGTTCTTGCCGCTGTCGCCTTCTTCTTCTTCTTCCGATGTTGACTAGTCGCTGTCTCTGGCCGGAATGGCAGAGCCGCGCTGTGTTGTGACTTATATAGGGACAAGGAGGCGGGGTCACATGCTCATGTCACATGGTGACCCTGCCCCCCTATGATGTCACAGTCCCAGCATCTTCCGGGACTGTGACATCATAGGGGGCGGGGTCACCATGTGGGGGGCGGGGTCACTGTTTTTTCGGCGTAGGGATTCCCTTTAAATCCATGCCAGGTGACGGGGCTAGCGCGGCGGCAGTCACTGCCTTCGCTAGTCCCGTCTACCTGAAGTTACGTTCTAAATGAACGGCCTTTCCTCCGTGTGTGGGCAAGTCCGTTCATTTTCAAAAGTCCCGTGGACTTTTTCCCGCGGATTGTCCGCCGGAGAAGTCCGGGCGTGTGTGGGCAAGTCCACACGCTCGGAAAGTCCGGCGGTGCCCCCCGCTGGAAAGTCCGGCGGTTTGTCCGCTGGACTAGGTCCGACGGACAATCCCGTCGGAAAGTCCGAGCATGTGTACGAGGCATAAGACTTAAAGAAAGTAGGTAAGAAGATCAGCTTGCAGCCTTACAAATCTGTAACACCAAAAAGCCCAAAAGGCACTATGGAGAGCTGTCCCACAACACTCCTTTGAAAGAAAACCAGGGAAAAGGAGCCTGGAGTGCGCATGTACAGTACTAGCTCTTTACTCTGCTGCATCATCAAGTCCCATCCGAGAAAAGGGCAGTGGGAAATTTCAAGGGGTGTTTCGGGTATAAACAGTGCAACTGCCTCAGCTCTGGTCCCGAAACTCAGCAAGTCTGCCTCAGATGTACTGGCTTGACCTGAAAAGTGGAGTCCTGTGTTAACTAGAACACAGAAAGATGCCACTGCTGACTGCAGGACTATCAGAGTGAACACTTAATGAGCTGGGAAAACCTGTGACTGTTGGCTAACTGAAAACTTCTAGGATTTACACCAACGGCAGCCAGCCCATAAACCCTAACACCCCTAATCTCCTTGCGCTGGCCCATGATCCCCATGCAGGGCGCCGGACACATAGATTTTTACGAGGATTTTTGGGTTGAATTTGGGGCTGAATTTGGATCCTGAAACGGACCAAAAAAGGCACATGTTTTTCCGGCAAAATGTAACGGACCTGCTGCGAAGATATGTGAACCGGCTCCAAAGAGAGCCAGTCACATTCTCCTGCTATGTGAATTGAATGCAGGGAAACCCACATCCAATTCGTATAGGTGTGAACCCAGCCTAAAGTGGTTCTAAAGCTTTGAGGTTTTTTTTTTTTCTACCTTAATGCAGAAAATATATTGTGTTCAAGATCCCTCCCCCTTATACTTTTCTATGCCCAATCTCGATCTTAAATGCAACGGCTCTCTCTGTTCCCTTCCTCCTCACTGGGCAGATTGGTAGCAGTGGGAGCCATTGACTCCTGCTGCTGTCAATCAAATTCTATAATGAGGGAGCTGGGGCTGGTGTGAGCCCTAGTGTCTGTCCATGGACGCAGAGAGCAGGGTTTAGGAGGGAGTCTGCACAAGTGCCCCCATAGAAAGCAGGTTCCTATAGGGACACTCCGCAGACCTGAATTTCCGGGAGGCCGTCGTATGACGGCCTCCCCTGTGCACGCTCCCTGTGTGTGCCCTACTGGGCGCGTTCAGAGCGTGCTGCGATCACCGAGTCACTGAGACTCGGGTGATCACCGATCCTTACCATGTGATCAGCTGTCAGCAAATGAAAGCTGATCACATGATCAAAACAAAAGCTTGGTGATCTTTTTTTTTCTCACGCTGACAGCGGAGGAGAAAAAAAAAGATGACCACCGGCTCATCTGCAAGGGACATCGGTCTCGAAGAGGAAAAGGCAATTATGCTGCATCTATGCCACCTGCCATTGCCACCTGACAGTGCCCACAAGTGCCACCTATCAATGCCCACAAGTACCACCTATCAATGCCCACCAGTGGTGCCAATCAGTGCCACTAAGCAGTGCTGCCTATCAGTCAAACTGATCAGTGCCCATCACTGCCACCCATCAATGCCCATCACTGCCACCAATCAGTGCCCATCAGTGTACATCAATGACAGAGAAAAATTACCTGTTTTAAAATTTTATAACAAAATAAAAAATAAAACATTTTTTTTTTTTTTAATTTGATCTTTTTACTTTTTTTTTAACAAAAAATAAAAACCGCAGAGATGATCAAATACCACCAAAAGAAAGCTCCATTTGTGGGGAAAAAAATATAAAAATGTTATTTGGGTACAGTGTTGTATGACCGCGCAATTGTCATTCAAAGTGCATCAGTGCTGAAAGCTGAAAATTGGTCTGGATAGGAGGGGGGTTTAAGTGCCCAGTAAGCAAGTGGTTAAAGTGTATTAAACCCAAGAATAAACATGTTGTATATTGCTTTTTCAGGGTAGTTTTTCTTTCATTTTTACCTGGTGACCCCGCCAGTAACACACTTCCTGTCCTAGGATAACAATACTAATCCATTGTACTGTAGCTATGGTGGAACAACACTGACACCATGATTTGGGCTACAGAACATTTCTTCCTCTCCTCATATTCAGAACATTGGAGTTGTTTCATATTCCACAGGCGGAGTTGTGCTGATAACATTGTATAGAATCTCAGTAAAGCACAGGCAGGAATTTACAAACTCATTAGATATCTGCCAGGATCAACAGATGTATTTGCACTCATCAAACGGATATAACAAAAGGCTTTCAAAAGGTATATCTAACAGAGCAAAAAGGAAGATATTTAGAGTTAGTTTTTACATACACTTTAACCTTCACCTATTTTTACCTTTAAAAATGTAGTGTAATAAGATTAGCGCATGCAAAAAAGGAGGACCCTCATCTTGCCAACGTCCAATTTAAAAAAAAGGGTTGAAGAAGTAGATCCTATTTTCTCCAAAACAGCAGACTTTGTGGGCACAACATGAGGCAATTGATGTAAAAAAAAAAACTATACAATCTTTAAACGTGTTTCGTAAAATGTATTTGCTACCACAGAACAGATTCAGTGGGTGCTATTATAAAGTTAAAAAATATACAAGAAAATAGAAGAAAAGAAAGAAAAGAAAAGTATCATATATTGAAACAATGTATATTCATACTATCAAATAAATATATTTCTACATCTTGTACATAAACATCAAAAAAAAAATATGTAAATGTGTGTGTGTGTATATATATATATATATATATATATATATATATATACACATATATATATATATATATATATACAAAAGAAAATTCACATAAGTATCCAATATATGATATAAAATGCTGAAGCATATCACTACATTAAATTAATATAGGTTAAAATACCAAAAGTTAGCATTGTATGTATATTAGTGCAGTAGTCAAACCTGTATTTTTCCTCTAGGTGCGACTTGAGTACATGCAAGGTAAAGCTTTGTTATTGAGCCCACAAGATAAACTGGAGATGTTCATAGGGACAGTGTCAGCCATTCTTCATAAAATAAAAGGGATGAATACTCCTCCGGACAAGTGAGTAAAATCCAGAACATATGTCCTTAAAGTATGCAGTTTGGGTACATTGATGGTGATTTTCTGAATTACTTTTTGCATGAATACACACATATAAACATGTACTAACTTGGCCATACATTTCCAGAATTGTAGTGGAAGTAGCCAAAACTTTTATTGTTCTTGTCCATTGAAGGACAAAGTCTTTAACCATCCAGTTATACTGCCACCCAGGGGCGTTGCTGGGTCTACAAAACATCTGGGGCTAGAGCCCATAGCAGCGTAGTAAAGAAAGTCATATGCTTGGGCGTGTATACAAATGTATATACAGTAATATATACGTGTGTGTATATATATATATATATCCCCAGAGAGCCCCCCCCTTACATCAGGGTCCCCAGAGAGCCCCTCCTTACATCAGAGAGCCTCCCCCTTGCATCAGGGTCCTCAGAGAGCCTCCCCCTTAAATCAGGGTCCCCAGAGAGCCTCCCCCTTACATCAGGGTCCCCAGAGAGCCTCCCCTTACATCAGGCTCCCCAGAGAGCCTCCCCCTTACATCAGGGTCCCCAGAGAGCCTCCCCATTACATCAGGCTGCCCAGAGAGCCTCCTCCTTACATCAGGCTACCCAGAGAGCCTCCCCCTTACATCAGGCTCCCCATAGAGCCTCCCCCTTACATCAGGCTCCCCAGAGAGCCTCCCCCTTACATCAAGCTCCCCAGAGAGCCTCCCACTTACATCAGGGTCCCCAGAGAGCCTCCCCTCCCCCATGGGACCCCTGCAGAGACTCAGGGCTATGGGCACCAGATTCGGGGCTATAGCCCCAAAAGCCACCCCCTAGCGACGCCACTGCTGCCACCCATAAGAGGATTAAAGACTGGCAAACAAAAAAAAAACCTTCTTACTACCAGCATTGTTTTTCTAGTGTGCTAGGAGGATGGATGTCTTTCCTTCAGCTCTGTTGTGATAAAGAATAACCTATTTTTATTTTTTATTCTTAGATTTTTTTTCCTAAATGAACACTCTTCTCTACATTGCTGCAGGCGTTTATCTCCAATTGCAGCTATTCAGCATTGTCTTCCTCAGCCTGGCTTTCTGAATCCAGCATCCTGGCCCGCTGAACAGGATGTTGCAGGGATAGCCTGACAGTGACATTCGGACACTGGGACAAGGCTCTGTTCTGGTGAAAGCAATCCTCAGGTTGGGCCGAGCACCAGGAGTTACTTCATTTGCATAGGCCGCTAAGCGCCATTATTCCACGTTTTCTGCTGGTCTATTTGTGGAATGGTTTTAAACTGTGGAATTAGGCACTAATTTCATCCACTGGGTGGAGAGTTGCATGTGCTCACTTTTCCACCATACAGCATCAAGGAAGCCTCTGCCCACTGCTGTTCCTGCATACAACAAGCGATGTGGAACTTAAGTCTGCTCCTGCTGCCCACCTTCAGTGACTTTGGTCACTTCTGGCTTTCTGACCCTCGTCTGCTACCACTACCAACAGTCCAGGTTTCGCGAATACTTGAGGCCTTGCCTCTTACCCTGAGCCTATATATTGCTTTACCACCACACAGTGGCAGACATGGTGGGGAACAGTCCTGCTTTACCTGGGTGCCCCAGCTTACTTTCCACTAACAGCTCCATGTCTGTGGGCAGCGAGCCTACTGAGGGTGCTGAGGTCTGCAACCTGAAGTCATGTTGTCCTCTACTTTTAGAGTCTGTCCCATCCTCAGAATCCTCTTTAGCTCCATCGGGTCTAGCTGGGTCTTGTGCCTTGTCAGATGAGGTTTTGCCATAGCTATGTAAGGTTTTATGACCCAAATCAGTTTTTAGCTGATTCTGACTGCAGAGGCTAGGAGCATGCTCCTGTGCTCTCCAGCGGTTTCTGTGTCCGATCTACCTACAGCTTGCTGCTGAATCATTGTCCCCAATGTCTCTGATTTCGAGTCACTCAAGTCCTTGAATGAGGAGTTGCAGCCTACCGCAATTATGTCCAAATTAAATGAAACAGTTTTGGTTTTGACCCCTATTGATGCAGTGCACGCCCCTCTGAAACTAGAGGATCAGCCTATTGCTTCTGCCAGTGTTTGTTTCCAGCCTTAGGTTGTCTAAAACTGTTGAAGTGTTGTTACTGTGATTACTCTTTGGCAATGGCAAACAAAGTCTAGTGAAAAGTGTTTGAAGTTTTTCTCACAATAGAAAGTGAGTGAACATCTCTTCAAAGTGAGGGCTAATTCCCGTTAAAGCTGAACTTCAGGAAAAACAGTTACCATATATACTCGAGTATAAGCCGAGTTTTTCAGCACATTTTTTTGTGCTGAAAATGCCCCCCTCGGCTTATACTCGAGTCAAGCACTTTTCTGCAGCAGAAAATGACATTTTCTGACCCGACTTTGGGGCCCCATATCTCGGGGCCACTTGGTGCTAGGAACCACAAATTATTCAAACCCAGTGGAACTAGCACTACAACATATTCAAAGATGGGGTTCCTAGCACCAAGTGACCCCGAGATACGGGGCCCCAAAGTCGGTCAACTGTGTCCATCTGCAGCAATGTCATTTCGGGACCCTTTGGGTCCAAAGACCCCAAATTGGCTGCAGCTAGGGGGCATCTAGGAACCCTTAACTACCAAGTTTGAAGTTTGGGGGACCTATGGCTGCAAATGGGCACAGTAAGGCATGCAAATGGGCACAGTGAGGCTACAAAAAGGGCATTGTTGACCCTCTTTTCCACTTACAGTAGCTGCGCATTTCTCACCCTAGGCTTATACTCGAGTCAATACGTTTTCCCAGTTGTTTGTGGTAAAATTAGGGGCCTCGGCTTATATTCGGGTCAGCTTATACTCAAGTATATACGGTATATGTGCAAATGAAGAAATGTTTTACCAAAGGATTTGTATATTTGTCCATCCAACCCTACTTTTTTTATAGCTTTATCACCCCACACAACCCTGTCTGGCAGGGGAGGGGATCTGATCTTTTCCTGCTGCACTTTCACCCACATCATAATACCCCAAGCACCATAGAAAAGAGTAACATTCCTCTTGAGAGTAGCGTACACAATTAATCTATATTTAGGTAAAGATAAAGGATTTTCTCTTTTAGCGTGGTTTTACACTTTTTTTGTGCATGTTTTAACTTGTATGTTGCACATGCATTATGTGGAGCAATCCTTTCATTTCTAATGGGCCCCCCAATGAATGTCAAAGCAGTAGACAACACACCTGACCCTTCAACGCATAAAAGTGAATGCACACACACTGCACTAAAAAAAAAGAAGAAAAAAAGTCAGGTACAGTAGGGCCATAGGAATGAAATGTTTTTGTGATAAAAGGCCACTAACGTCAGTAAGGTAGATTTTTGATGGATGTGTTTTTGTATATATTTTGAAAATCAGTTTTGTACAAATTCTTTTCTACAGACAGGAGCTTCTGGGTTACATTCCCAGCTCTGTGCAGAATCGCTTGAACCTGCAAAGTGTGCAGCAATACCTCATGCAGGAGCTGCGGTCAATGAATAACTTTACTGTCCAGCAGGCCAAGCTCCGCTTTTTAGGTAAGGATAGATTTTTCTTGTCATTAGTTTATTGTATTCTTCTTATGTGCTGACTTATTTGGGTTTATGATGTTCTGCTAAATACATTTGTGTGTGAGTGTGCAGGTCACCAACAGCATAGGAAATTCTGTGGGACATTCCATTTGTGCAGTGTAGCTAGAAATTGAGGAGTCCTCTAGCTTTTCAGTTTTGCAGTTCATTGGGGTATCCCATGCTCCCTCTCCCTGTCCAGTGCATCGCATTGGCTTCCATCCAGTTGTTCAGAAACTACAGTTCCCATCATGCTTAGTCAGGTCTGTGAATGTCAGCGTTTTACAATGCCTCATGGGACGTGTAGTTCGGCAACAGCTGAAGGGCTATTGTTGGAGATCCCGGCGTAGACTGATCTTTGGAGTCAGTGGAGGAGAGCAGGAAATCCAGCTTGTGCTCTAAAGGGGGAATAGGAGCATATATGCCAGCTGATCCTACGGGGGTCCGCTACATATAGAAAAACAAGTTCACCCTTTGCAACATGTTACACCCATATTCATGTTAAAAATCCACCGGCCCCCGCACCACCCCAATGTACAGCCAAACAGCTGAGCTTACACGCAAGAGCCCTGCATAGCACCCACGCTCTACTGATTGTGGGTGCAATGCTTTCCAGGCTCCCAATAAAAAATAAATGCACATTTTTATTACCTGCAAAAAGATGTGCATTTATTTTATTTTTTTAAAAGGAACTTATCCTTTAATAAAAATCTGATGTAAAAAAAGCCTCTTGCCGCTGCAGAGAAATGCCTTTGCTCTCTGCATGGAAGCAGTGTTTTCTCTGTAAAGGTCTTACACCCCTCCTGCTGAGTCAGAGGTGGATGCCTCCAATCAGCTCAGGCTCCCTGGTAAAAGGAGCGCTCAAACTCTAACGCAGCAGGGGGTATGTTGGACCTCTGCAGAGAGACCACTGCTCCCACACAGAGAGGACGTGTCCTTCTCTGCAGCATGCTGGCAGGGGACTGATGTTTGTACTCAGGATGAAGCTGCTTTCTAAAGAAAAGCAACTGTTAAACACCCATTGTTTTGAGGCATCAGAAACATATGTTGCCGATTTAATTTGATGGCTCATTAGAGCTGTAAGGGTACAGGTAGAAATATGGGAATTTCTACAAAAACCCTTTCCGTAACAGCATTATAAAAGTGTCAGCATGTTTTCCAGCTCTCTAATGTACCGCTTTGTTCTTTAGAAACCGTGTCTGCTCTCCCGCTGTTTGACTACACTATATTTAGCATTCAAAGGATCAGTGAGCCTGATGTGATCTCCCCGTGCTTTGTAGCGGTGAATGACCATCAACTTATTATACTCCAAAATAACAATCAGGTAAGTGGCCAATGGTCCCTGCTTACAGATTTATAGTGATATTTCCACACTAGAGGCTTTGACTCATCAAGTGTCATAAATGTACAGTATATGGCACCTAAAACTATGCTTGAAGTGTTTATTGGTTTTGTTCATATTTTATTTATTTTAAATAATTTAATTAAAAACAGAATAAAATGATCTAAAGCCAAAACCTATCAGGGTGGCTTTTGCTGTCTGTCCAATCAGGGTGATTTCCCTTCATTTCCTGTCCAGGAAGGACACAACAGAAGGTGAGAGGAGATTTGTCTGAAAGTGAAGGAACTTCTTCTAGTTGTCACCAGAACAGGGATCCCTATTGGAAGAGGTCTCTTCACTTGATTAGATTTGCCATCACTTTCAGTGTCGGTAGCTATGGCAAGCCAGACAACAAAGAGTATGAATCTCCCCATAAAGGAAACAGACAGCAATAGAAATCTGGCACCGGTGCTAATCCTTTCCTACTCTATCCAATACTTTAAAAAGTTTGGGCCTTCGATAGACTTTAAATCAGTATTAAACCCAAAAGTAAACATTTATTATATTACAGCTTACCAATTCTTAGATGTGATAGTTGTATTTTTTTCCTTTTTAGGCTTTTTTTCTTCTATTTTCACCTGGTGAACCAGCCTGTAAGTCTGTTGTTTTTCAAAAGAACAAGCTTTCCAGCAGAATGTATCAATTACAGGCATGCTACAAACCATTTAACCCTAGCAGGGGTTCTTACAACGATCAGCTTTTATTTATGTATATAAAACCTTTACCTCAAAATGAAAAAAAATCTGATTGCTAAGCTTATAGTGTTAGCTGTACTAGCAGATTTTAATACACCAACAAATTGAAGCCATACTCCAGCTAACAACCCGCGCCCCCCCCCCCCCACCCCTCGATTAACAATGCTGCTGTCCAAAGGTGCCCCTGTGCTCCTTAATCCAGAGTGTAGGCACTCTAATACAGGAGATGTGTTACTGGCCAGATCACCAGGTGAAAACAGAGGAAGAAAACTAATGTAAGCTGCAATAAATAAAATTTTTGGGTTTAATACCACTTCAAGTCATGCAAATATTAATATATTGCCTTTTAATATTATGCAGTCCAAATCCAGCGAAATATACAAATCGTGACTTTGGCCTCTTTCACGCCCCGTGGATATCCCCTTGCTCAGCGGGGATCGCCGGAGTGATCTCCGCTGAGCAAGAAGATGGCAGGTCTGTCTCTGCACATTGCGCAGGGACGGACCTGTCAGAGCGCCGCTTTCCCCTATGGGAGATAGGGTGAAGACGGACCGCAGAGTCAGAGTTTTTTTTCTTTTTCTCTTTAAACACACTGTGAATACAATGTACATTGCTGGTTGCTAAGGAGGGGGCCAGTAAGCGGGCCACCGCCTCCTTAACTACCGATGAGTCATTGAGCTGACCGCTGAATGTGAAAAAAAATTGCTGGGAAAAACAAAATAGTGAAATAAACGGCATGGGGCCCCCGCATTCCAAAAGGGTCCTGTGGGTATTTGGGTCCGGTCCAGGTGCGAATTCAGGCAAAAAAGTCAGACCCGATTCGCACCTGAAAAGGTATACAGGAACGCACAGGACCCCATGCTGGGAACCGCAGCCGCACATATGTGAACCCGGCCTAAAAGGAGGAAAGGACTATAACTTCTTCTGTTTTTTTTTTTTTTTATTACTGTCCGAGTCTGTCTTGTCTCAGTTAGGGATTGTTCAGATACAGGGCCAGGGAGCAGTAAAAGCAGGTGGTTAGGCTGTGCCGCTCAGGGCTGTACACAGGCTGCTGCAAAAATTAAACCCCCTGTGGCATTTGGCAGTCAGTACCGGTTTTTGCAGTGTTTCTCAAACTTTGTCTTGCAGTGCACCAAAAAGATGTAAACATTTTTGCGGCACAGCATAAAAGATTTGCAATGCAGCCTCACCAGTGTCCATGAATGCAGCCTCACCAGTGTCCATGAATGCAGCCTCACCAGTGTCCATGAATGCAGCCTCACCAGTGTTCATCAATGCATCTTCACCAGTGCCCATCAATGCATCTTCACCAGTGCCCATCAATGCATCTTCACCAGTGCCCATAAATGCAGCCTGATCACTGGGACAGGCTAAATTGGGTTTATGAGGGGGAGATGGGATGTTGCGGGCAGCTGGGGGTGTCAGGGTCTCTCACTGGGCAGCTCAGCAGGTCCTTACACGCCACGACCTCCTAGGGGGGGGATGATGCTCCTGGTCCTGGAGTTGCTGCCAGCGCCCAGCCCCTAGGCCCGCAGCCAGAGCCAGTCACATGTCCCAACTCCCTTGCACACCTTACCCTCAAGACTCCGGTTTTCAGGAGATGTAGTTTCCACTGCGCCTGAGCTTCTACAACTCCCAGAATGCAACAGCGGCTGGTTACCGCGGCCGCGCCCCCGGCCCAACTGTTACAGTGACGGCTCCCAGGCTCCTCGCGTCACACCCGCAAATGTGGCCGGCCCACAGTTTGAGAAACAAGTGAGAAAAATTAGCTGCACACCAACAACAGGTTTATTGAAGAAAAACAATGTATGTGTGAAACGTCGTCACCCCTTGGTCCGTTGTTTTAGTCCTGGTGGCAGTCTTTTAATAAACCTGTTGGACGGATGTTGGTGTGCAGCTAATTTTTCTCACTTGGTCTACATGTTCACGGTTGCGAGCCAGAGCTAGCACCCAGGCCTTCCTTTTTGGTGGATTATTATACTCACCTGGAGCAGTGATCTGTCTCATTTCTCCACACACTTTGAGAAACATTGAGTTATTAGAACGACAGCGCAACTGCCCTGCGGTGGTGCCTTTTGAGGGTTAAAAAGGGCAGTGAGCTGAACCTTAGTAATCAGGCACTCGCATGGTAGGAGACTGTGACCAGCTCTCTATGGAGCCGGTTCACATATCTCCGCTGCGGCTCCGGTGCGAATTTGCACAGGAGTCCTGTGCTTCCTGTGAAAACATGACCCGTTGGGACGCCTTGAGGACTGGAGTTTAGAAACACTGGGTTAGATAATACTTGGTGCCATGTCTAACCTGAAATGAATACAGGAGAAAACGGCACCATTGTATCTCTCTTACAGACAATATTGTCTTTAACTCAGACTACTGTCCATGTTCTTGCTTCACTAAAGATTGCTTCTGTATTGCTGTATTCTATGTAGAATTCTCTGATGTCTAACTAATTATATGTAGTAACCGGTAATTTCTTCTATGTACAGAAACCGCATACCACTGTCAGCTTACAAGACATACAGAGCATGCGTACTCTGCGTCCTCTGGATAGCAACACACTACCAGGGGTGGAGCTGCACTATGGCTCAGCAGCCAATCCACGCACACTATGGATGGAGCTCCAGGAGGTAAGCACATGTGCAGTAGGTTGTATACATAAACATTGTTTAACCACTTGCCGATCGGCCCATAGTAAAAATAATTTATTACCTTGACATTTAATACGGGTGTTATGGCAGCAACAACTATTGTGTTTTTTTTTTTTTTTTGTATATAGTGTATACCACATTGACCACTGACTAATGCAGAGTTGCAATGCAAGGAGATCAGCTAAAAGTAGCTGGATCTGTATGTGCGTTATAATTAATCAAAATTAGTTGATGAATCGAACACGAAAATTTTAATCAGTAACAGCCCTATAAAAAATCCTATTTTCTTTTTAATATATCATGGGACACAGAGTCAGGCTAATATTCATTAACTGCTGGGATGTCCCAGAGCCAAATCCTCAGCTGCTCGAACATCCACTTGATAACATTTTGTGAACGTATGCACTGAAGAGCAGGTAGCAGCCTTACAAATCTGAGACACAGATACCTGATGGCGAAAAGCCCAGGAGGTTCCTACACCCCTGGTAGGATGAGCTCTCACCCTAAAAGGGAGGAGCTTTATGTTTCAGACCGTAGGCCTGAATGATCAATTGACAGACCCAATTAGCAATTGAAGCCTTGGAAGCTGCCTGCCCCTTCTTGGGTCATTTTGGTAAAAAAAAAAAAAAAAAAAAAAAGGAGTCTGATCCTTGGATCTCCACAGATCTAGACAAATAAAACTTGACTGCCTGGACAACGTCCAAAGAATGCAGTCGTCTCTCTTCCACCAAACAAGGCTGAAAGAAAAAATGGTTGCGTCTGTAACACAGACAGCACAGAATTCAAGTCCCAAGGACACATAGGTGACCTAATGGGGGGAAGCAAGCGAGTTGCCCCCTGCATAAATGTTTGGATCAGTGAATGGGAGGCAAAAGGCCTTTGGAAGAATACTGATAGGGCCGTAACTTGACCTCTGATTGTTCTTAAAGCCAATTTGATTTCCACAGCTGACTGTAGAAAAGAGAGAATTCTCCCAATCATGCATTTCCGAGGACGCCATTTTCTGGCTTCACACCAAGCAATACAAGTCTTCCAGACCTTATGATAAATCTTCCTAGTGACCGCTTTTCTAGCATTCACTAGGGTAGACACTACTGGTCCCGAGATGCCACAGTCCTTTAACACACTGGCTTCAATAGCCATGCTGTCAAATTTAGAGACTGTAAATTGGGGGGGAATAAAGGACCTTGAGACAGTAGAGCGGGACGATGTAGTTTGTTGTTGAACCTGGATGCCAGTGGGTCGACCTCTGGCCATCCCCAACGTTGGCAAATTTCCTGGAACAGCTTTGGGTGTAGAGACCATTCCCCTGGGCAGATCTGCTGGCGGCTGAAATAATCTGCCTTCCAGTTCTCTACTCCCGAGGTATGGACTGCCGATATAATTGGCACATGTCCCTCTGCCCAGGCTAGTATGTGGTTCACCTCCTTCAGAGCTGAACGACTCCTGGTACCGCCCTGGTGGTTTATATAGGCCACTGCAGTGGCATTGTTGGCCTGAACCCTGATAGGGCAGTCCTGAAGCTCCACCGACCAGGACCGTAGGGCCAGATGTACTGCCCCTAATTCCAGGACGTTGATGGGCAGGATCTGTTCTGTCCCTGGCCATTTCCCCTGAGCTATGAGCCCTTCTAGGGTTGCTCCCCAGCCTGAGAGACTGGCATCTGTAGTCAGTACTCTCCAAGTTACCAGGAGAAAGGATTTTCCCTTTCGCAGGTTCTGATCCTGCAACCACCAGTTTAGGCTTAAGCGTGCCTGAGGAGATAATCACATTGGATAATCCAGGGCTTTTCCTTTTTCTGTTCCAAGCCAACAAGATGTCTTGCTGTAAAGGCCTGAAATGGAACCGGGCACAGGGCACTGCCTCGAAGGAGGGTACCATCCTCCCTAGAAGACTCATAAAGAGACGGATAGAGGGTTACATAGTTAGCTAGGCCGAAAAAAGACACAAGTCCATCCATTTCAACCATAAAAAAAAAAGAAATAATAAATAAAAATAAAATATATATCGTATAATCCAATAAACCCCATATTATACCCACAGTTAATCCAGAGGAAGGCAAAAAAAAAAACCCAAAAGAGCATGCTCCAATCTGCTACAGCAGGGGAAAAAAAATCCCTTCCTGATCCCCCCTAGAGGCAATCAGGAACCCCTAGGGTTGTCTGGTCCCCCTTATCTGACGCACCTGAACCTTCAGGGCACAGATCCTTAAAGGTGGCAAGAATACTCTTGCTTGGACTGTGTCTAGGATCAGACTTAAATACTTTAGATTTTGAGCTGGTTTCAAGGCTGACTTTTCGGTATTTATGATCCAGCCTAAGCTTTTCAAATATCGCACTGTGTATATTAATTATGCTCTGTTCTAGAGCCTGTAATGAGTGATCTCTGAACAGGAGGTAGTCCAGATACCCGAGCACTAGGATCCCTTGGGCCATTAAAAGACCCAGTAGTCCAGACCTTTGTGAACACCTGGGGAGCTGTAGCAAGCCCGACGGTTAGAGCCACAAATTGAAAATGACGTTCCTCTACTGCAAAACGTAGGAACCTCTGATGAGGCTGAAAGATAGGTACGTGTAAATACCCGTCTCTTATATCTATGGAGGCTAGAAAGTCTCCCCTCTGGAGTGAGGTTACTACTGAGTGGACAGACTCCATCCGAAAGGACTGTATCAATAGATACTTGTTCAGGGATCTTGGGTCCAAAATGGGCCTGGTGTCCCCGTTTCGTTTCTGAACTGTAAACAGGTTTGAGTAAAACCCTTCGAATACTGGAACCTCTACAATCACTCCTTGAAGGACTAGAGGTCGTAGTGCCTGAAGCAATAACGTTTATTTTTGGAGGATCCGAGGGAACGCTGGATCTTAAAAACCTCTGAGGGGGAACCCCCCCCCACAACTCCAGCTTGTAACCGCAAGATATAATTGAGGTGACCCTCTCGTCCTGAATTGTTGTTCTCCAAATGTCCGCAAAGTGCAGCAGCCTTCCCCCCACCCTATGGAGTGGGGGCGTCCACTCAAAAGGAGGGCTTGGTGCTGGGTTTAGAAGAATTTTGGACCCAGGGCTTTTTCTGGCCCTGGCCTGGCCAAAACTCCCCCGTATGGTCACCGCACACAGGTGTGCAGCATTTAGCTAGCTTGACTGATTGATTGTTACAAACACTGGGACACCCCACAATAATAAGTAAGGGGTTTCACTTACCTGTCCAGGCGCAGGGCCACTTAGAAACTAAAAGCCCAATCTTCACCCTTCACGGCAGATTCCTGTCACTTGAGGACCTTCAAGGACTAGGTACCCTTTTCATGTTTAGGGTCCACTCCCTTGGACCTGTACATCACCCTGCAGGAATGCCTTAGCGCTGTAGTGTCCAGGATTCCACTTCGCAGGGTCCAGCGTCTGGAGGCCGCATTACAGGCAAAACCTTGCAGGATCTTGAGTCTTCTTTGTGAGGCTTGGGTACATTTATCTAAGCATATAAAGGCTGTGTCAAATGGATCCGATCAGTCAATCCCTTGATTCATTTAAGAACCATTTGTGGGACTAGAGACCTGGAGTTCAGAGAGCTCAATCAAACAGTACCATCCACCTTGCAGACACTGGTAAAAAAAAAAAAAAAAAACTGATGTACTTCCCCTGTGGGAGGGGTTATATAGGGGATCACTTCCTGTCTAAAGACCTTTGGTCTACCAGTGTCCATTCACCTGGAGATGGAGTATAACCCAGCAGGCAATGAATATTAGCCTGACTCTGTGTCCCACGATGTATGAAAAAGAAAAGAATTGCTAGAACCGAGATCTGACCTTTGAAAGTACTTAGGTCCAACTGTTGATCCAGACCAGACTGGAGAATGTGTCCCATGGAATTTTTATGGGATAGAATTTCCATGCTTCAAATCACATGAAGTACGCTTTCCAAGTGCGATGGTGGAACTTGCATTAGGTGTATTTCCTAGCATTTTAGGTGAACCCTGAACTCTTAGGACCTTGGTTGCAACATGTATGCCATTAAAGCCAGTGACCGTGAAGCAGGGAGGTAAACTGGAACTTGGGACAGGAGATCTGAACAGTCTGTGAGAGCCCATGGAGAGTCTGTCAGGAGTTGCTTTTCTCTGCCATTCTCTTAGGACAGTAGCAAGAAACTAAAGCATGATGGAATTGGCAGGGGCTATACTGGCTGGCTGAAAAATTTGCTGTTACTAGGGTAAAATTCTCCTGTAGGTGGCAGTATGTCTCAGAATTCCTTCTTAAAGCGTAGCTCCACCCAAAAGGGGAAGCTCCACTTTGCCTCCTCCCACACTCTGCTGGCATATGTGGCACCTTTCGGGGGGGGGGGGGGGGAAGCAGGTACCTGGTTTTGACAGGCATCCGCTCCCACTTTTGACTGACTTAGCCACAGCAAAGTCACCTGTAAGTTCAGCCTCCTTCCCCCGCCACCGGGCCATTCACAAAGCGCAGCACACTTCATGCATGTGCAGTAGGGAACCGGCTGTGAAGCCGCAAGGCTTCACTGCCTGTTTCCCTTACAAGAAATGACAGTGGCAGCACCCGAAAGCCAATTGAAAGATCATCTGGGGTGAAGACCCCAAAGGATTCATGGACAGGTAAGTATCCTAATATTAAAAGTCAGCAGCTACGGTATTTGTAGCTGCTGACTTTGATTTCTTTTTTCCGACGGAGCCTGAGGCTCTGCTTTAACCACTGATCTACCAGGGACATTATTGCAAACAATGGGCTTTCGTGTGGAAATGATAAGGGCAACTGTAAAACCACCCAATAACTTCCACAGCTTGCCGATCACAACTTGTGCTCCATTAGCTTCAGTGCAGGGTAGAGGAGACATCAGGGGTCAAATAGACCCCTGATGTCTCAATAAAGAGAACTTGAAATTACAGTATGCCATCACATAGGGGACTGCTGACCCCCTATGTGATCACCATAAAGTGAATTGTAAACATAAAGTAACAAATTATTATTTGCCATAACAATGGCAATTTTCAGGAATGAGCTCTGTAAATGTTGAAAGTGTAATAGCTTAGTGAACTGAGCATATTAAAAAAAAAAAAAAAAGGAGCACGGAAATTTTTTTTTTTTTTAAAAGTTGTGTGTTTTCCTTTTATCTCCACAGGCTAAAGAGCTGTACCACACAGTGGCCTTGATCATAGAGAACAATGACGCTTCTGTATCGTAGAAAGAAAAGCCTTCCGAGATCATGTACACCTTATTCAATTTGTCATTTAATGTGATCAGAAATGAATGTCTGCCTGTACCATTAGATTATGTCCATCAAATTAAAACTGGGAATGTCCAAGCTGCCCTGTGTTTACAGCGGCTTGCTGTGCTAGGATCAGTTGGTTAACCAATCTTTGAAAATCATCTTTGCTTTTATTTGAATGCAGGTCTAGCCATTTTAATACCTGATAGAAATATTGTGACTGTCAATGTAAATAGTGAAATACCTGTTATCTGCTGTTTCTTATCTAAATCCAAAAAATAATATATTGCAGCCTACCAGTCCTTAAAATGTAGGCTGTATTTGTTTTCTTTTTTCAGTATAAATACTTTTTCTACAATTACAGAAAAATGCTTTTTTTTATTTTGCCAGAATTCTATTGTTCTTCTGTAACTTCGTGTGTGCTGAGCAAATATAGCAAACAAGTAATATCGTTTTTTCTTGCTAACTTCTCTGAACTGCAAAAGAATGACTCCCTATGTAATGGAATGTAATGGTTTGTAGCGCAAAATCTGAAGAGCAGGAAGTGTGTTACTGGCAACATCAGAAGGTGAAAATAGGGAAAATGCCTGGAAAAAAATAAAAAAACACATCTAAGGACTAGTAAGGTGCAATATATTTTAAATTTTTGCTTTATATATATTTATGTTAAAATAAAAAAGTAATTTAGTGGGAAACATGTTGTTTAATTAAAAAAACAGATACAATCAAAACTAAATTATTGATGGTTTTCGTGCCTTTACTGTAGTAATATTCTATAATTAAAGAGAAGTCACTTATATCAGCCTTGCTTATTTGTAAAATGTTCTATATCGATATGGCTAATTGTGGCTTGAGGCTGGGTTCAAACTTATGCGAAGTAGGAGTGTGACCGGCTCTCTATGGAGCAGGTTCACACATCTCCAGGGCGGCTGCGAAGCGCATTGCACAGGGGTCCTGTGCGTCTTTGGCTCCATTTCAGGTCCGCTCCAGGAAGACGTATGGTGAAACGCGTAGGGTGGGGGCAAGGACGCTGACATCAACACGCTCTCCTTGATCGTACTCGCGGCTCGCATACAAACTTCAGCGGCTGGAGGCGATCTGGAATACACAAATGCTTGTAATCCCTAGTGTTGAGTCTGATACTTTTAAAATGCGAGTGCAATCTATTCTTAATGTTTTAAATAAACTTTTTAATTTATCACACTATTGGAGCCCCTTTATTCCTTTGCTTATGCATGCAGGGACTGTGGCATGATTTTTGGAGAGGACTTTGTGCATTGATAACAGCAGCTTGGATCTAAGCATTGATTGCAAAAAGGCGCAGCTGCTGGTTTATAATCTTACCAGCCATTTGATCTGGTGAGTCAGTTTGGTACGACCGGTGGAGGATCACACTAGGTGTTATCACATTGGACAGGCATACAAGATATCACTGAATGTCACCATTATATATTTTTTATTGAACTATTTTTTTTACATTTATGAATTTGCTTATACACATATATATGATTTTTTTTTTTTTTTCTTTGAAGACAATGCCTCCTGACCTGCCAGTCCTTCATGTGCTGTCAACACCAAATTCTGAAACATGCATCTGAAAACTGTAGTAGGACTGGCCTTTCTAAAGCAACACACACAGTTCTTTCATACACATCGATAAATGAGGCCCCTCATCCTTTTATGTTATTCAAAAGCACCTGGCTGGAAACGTAACCCCCTTAACCCCTTTCCTCCCACCCTGGCATGCCTTTAAAAGGTTTCTAAGGCTGGGGGGAGGGTCTTTGGTGGTGCAGAAAGAATCAGTAATTATGTGACCACTGTGATTGGCTGTGTGAGGACAGCTGTCTTTAACAGCTCAGTTTCTGTGCTGGGAATGCTCAGCAAGCACGCTTCCAGCATGGAAACATTGGCTGGACAGTGCCACATATGTGCAACAGGTGGGCTGAACTACCGTTTTAGGCCTTAAAACTTTTAATAAACAGACACTAACCTGTCCCATGGTCCAGCAATACAGTTGCCCGAAGCCTCTCTTCTTTCCTCCTCCTCCTCCTCCTCTCCACGGCGCTGGCATTGCAAGTGTGGGTACACGGCTGTGGCTTCAAAACCGGGCGAGCTGTGCGGCACGTATGAATGGACAGGCAATCTTCTGGGACCTGTGACGTGTCCCAGAAGATTGCAGGGGGGGGGGGGGGAGAGAGGTGAACTTCATTCCAGTGCCAGGAGAGGAAGTGGGAGCTGGGTACCTGTGAAAACTAGGTACCCCACAAAAAAATGACATGCCAAATGTGGCATGTCAGGAGGTCACGAGTACTTAAGTTTCATTTTTGGGTGGAACGCTGCTTTAGGAAAGCATACATGAAAAGAAAGGAAAGGAAAGGAAAAGCTACAAAGAAAGGCATCCTCTGCATGAGTTTAGCGAAGGCCATCCTATTTCCCCATTTCATGTAACCCTGGCTAGTTGGTTGTGATCTAGTACTGCATGCATCAGGGAAGTAGAAGGTGGGTGAAAACGAGCAGACAGACCTTTCAACTGGCCAAACTTTTGATGATAGATTTTTTAAATGAAAGGAATGGGACTTCCACCAACAAAAGGATCAAGAGTGTACATTCCTCCGGCCTTGCTACTGACCATCTATAGAGCCAAGTATTCCGATTCTGCACGATTACACAGAAATCTGATTAAAGTGTTACTACACCCAGGACCCTGCATTCACTATATCAGGTCTCCCACAGTACACAGAACATGAAAATGAAATTATTTTAGTAAATATAAACTGCTAAATACCTTTTCTCATCAGCAGTATATACTGTGTTTCCCCGAAAAAAAAGACCGGTTCTTATATTCATTTTGTCTACAAAAAACACACTAGGGCTTATTTTCAGGGGATGTCTTATTTATATACGGTATGTACAATGACGATCTTAAAGTAGTTGTAACCCTAAAAAAATCCTGTTCCTTTAAAGCACAGTGCTTGTGCTCTCTACGGTATGTTCTAAAAAATAGGATTTTTTGTACTCACCGTAAAATCCTTTTCTCTGTAATTCACCGACCGACACAGCTCCTCTCTTAGCCATTGGGTTGTTATGCCACCTTTAGGAGAATACTAGGCATTACTTGTTATGTAACACACAGAACTTTCCAGTTCCGCCCAGGGGGTGGTCCCTTGGGTAACAACCCCCCAGCCTGCCCTGCAGCCATCAGTACGTCAACAAGCAGTATAACGTAAAGAAAAAAATAGGAGGGGTGGGTGCTGTGTCGGTCGGTGAATTACAGAGAAAAGGATTTTACGGTGAGTACAAAAAATCCTATTTTCTCTTATATTCACCGACCGACACAGCTCCTCTCTTAGCCATTGGGACGTCCCCAAGCAGTGCCAAACGAGGGGTGGGAAAAACAGCATAAAAAAAACTTCATCCACCAGGCCAGTGGGAACTAGTGAAACTTCACCCACCAAAAAACAAACCACAGTGCGTGGATAACCACCACAAAAACAGGGTACCCTCAACAGGAGTGACTACCCACAACCGCACCAAACTGCGGAATGTAATGCAACAGTGCATTAACTTAACGGTACTGTGTTTTTCATTGGAAAACCAGGAAAATAAAAGTATTGCATACTCATTGCAACTATACGGCCGCCTGCAAAACTTTGCGTCCAAAACAGGCATCAGTGGATGCACTGACGTCTACCTTGTAGAACTTAGTAAACGTGTGGACAGACGACCAGGTCGCCGCTTTACACACTTGAGCGACAGACGCTTGGTGTCGGAAAGCCCAAGACGTTCCGATTGCCCTTGTGGAGTGGGCCGTGACCGGAAAGGGGGGCACCTGCCCCTTCAAGGCGTAGGCTTGTACTACGATCTGTCTGATCCACCTAGAAATGGTGGCCGACGAGACCGCCATGCCTTTCTTTGGACCAGCCACCGAGACAAACAGTGAGTCTGACTTCCGGAAGGGAGCTGTGGCAGACAAATACACCTTCAGAGCCCGAACCACATCCAACGCATGAAGGGCCACCTCCTTAGGATGTGTCGGCTTAAGACACAGGGATGGTAACACAATGTCCTCATTGATGTGAAACGCCGAGACCACCTTCGGCAGAAAAGATGGTTCCGGACGCAACACCACCTTGTCCTTGTGGATAACCATATGGGGCGACTTGCAGGACAAGGCCGCCAGTTCCGAAACCCTCCTGGCTGATGTGATAGCCACTAGAAAAACCACTTTCTGGGAAAGGGTCAACAGAGGAATCTCCCTGATATTTTTAAACGGCGGTTTTTGAAGCGCCGATAACACCAGGTTCAGATCCCATGGAGGCAACGGTGGACGCACCGGAGGGACCACGTGTCGCACCCCCTGAACAAAGGTACTCACCAACGAGTGAGACGCCAGGGGTCGCTGGAAAAAAACAGCCAGGGCTGATATTTGTCCTTTAATGGTGCTTAATGCCAACCTCTGGTCTACTCAGGATTCTGGATATAGAAAAAGAGCGCGGATGCCACCCTTTCTCTTCACACATGGAGATGTAAGCCTTCCAGGTGCGATGATATATCTTCCGAGAAGAAGATTTCCGTGCTTCCGTGATTTCCGTGCTCCCAACATAGTGGGGATCACCAAGTCCGACAGTCCCCGGTCTCTCAGTACCTGGCTCTCAACAGCCATGCCGTTAAAGCCAGCGATGGTAAAGCAGGATGGAGAATCGGGCCTTGAGACAGAAGGTCCTCCCTTAATGGCAGTCGCCACGGGGCGTCTGCCACCAGGCGCACTAGGTCTGCGTACCAAGGTCGCTGAGGCCAATCTGGAGCGACCAGAATCACTAGAATCCCCTCGACTCCTACTCTGCGGAGCAGACGTGGTAGCAGCTTCAACGGAGGAAAAGCATAGATCAGCTGATACTGATCCCACGGAGCTACCAGCGCGTCTGACGCGTCTGCCCAAGGATCTCTTGTCCTGGACATGAATCTTGGCACCTTCCGATTGAGACGGGAGGCCAGAAGATCCACGTCTGGTGTGCCCCACCGCAGGCACAGTAGCCTGAACACCTCCGGATGTAACGCCCATTCTCCTGGGTCCAGCATTTGGCGACTCAGAAAGTCCGCCTGCCAGTTCTCCACTCCTGGGATGTAAATGGCCGACAGGGCCGGTACATGTCGCTCTGCCCACCGAAGTATGTGAGCGACCTCCTGTGCGGTGGCTGAGCTTCTTGTTCCTCATTGGTGATTGACATACGCCACCGCAGTGGCGTTGTCTGACTGGATCCTGATCGGACACCCCTGCAGTCTTACTGACCATGTGGAGAGGCATAGCCTGATCGCCCTCAGCTCGAGCAGATTGATCGGCAATTTGGATTCCTCCGTCGACCAGAGGCCCTGAGCCGACTGAACCCCCATCACTCCACCCCAGCCGGATAGACTGGCATCCGTAGTGATCACCGTCCATTTCAGAGGAAGGAACGACTTCCCGGATTGAAGCACCGGGGACCTCAGCCACCAGACCAGCGAATTTCTGACTGGCTGGCTCACCTGGATCAGTCGATCCAGGGTCAATTGAGATTTGTCCCATTGTGATAAAATCTCCTTCTGTAGGACTCTGGTGTGGAACTGGGCATACGGCACTGCCTCGAAGGCGGCCACCATGAGACCCAGAACTCGCATACAGAAGCGAAGCGACGACCGCTTGCGGTCCATCAGCCGTTTTACTGAAACTCAGAGTCTGCAGCTTGTCTGAAGTGAGAAAAACTCTTGCCTCCCTGGAGTCCAGTATCAAGCCTAGGTACTCCAAACGCTGGGTCGGTACTACCACCGACTTCTTTAGGTTTAACAGCCACCCAAACTCTTGCAGGGTCTGTACGGTGATCGCAACATCCTCCTCTAACTCTGAGGCGGAAGATGCTCTCAGGAGGAGATCGTCCAAGTATCCCACGATCGCGATCCCACGCTGCCGCAGCAATGCCAAAACATGAGCCAATACTTTGGTAAAGACTCTGGGGGCTGAAGCCAAACCAAAAGGGAGAGCCACGAACTGATAGTGGGCTTCCCCGACCGCAAAAACTTTTGATGCCGGAGGCATATGGGTATGTGCAGGTACGCATCCTGGATGTCCAAGGACGCCAGAAAGTCCCCTTGATGGAGTGTCGTGGCTACCGAGCGAACCGATTCCATTCTGAACCTCTGCACCTTCACAAAGTGGTTGAGAGCTTTCAAGTCCAGTATTGGACGTACCCCTCCCTTCTTGGGAACTACAAACAGATTCGAGTAGAACCCTTGGAAATGTTCCAATTTCGGAACAGGCACAATCACCCCGCGATTCAGCAGGTCTCTTACTGCCCCCAAGAGGGCCTCCCGGCGAACCGGGGAAACGGGTATGCTGGAGGGGAAGAACCTGTTCTAGGGCCAGGAGAGGAACTCCATTTTGTAGCCGCAGGAAATCAGGTCGCAGACCCATTGATCGGATAGTCGGGCGGACCACCGGCTGCAAATTCCCGAAGGCGTCCCCCCCCACCCGAGACATGGGTGGGGGAAAACCTTCATGCGGTAGCACCTTTGTTCGCAGGCTTGTTAGGCTTGCGGTTCCAGGGACGTTTCTGTCCTTCCGTGGTCGTCCTGTCGGACTGAGGACGTTTTGCCGAAGCTCCGGGCGGACGAAAAAGCCGTTTATGAGCGGAAAAAGAGGGTCCCTGCCTACGGCGTGGCTCCTTAGCCTTCCTGGCCTGTGGGAGTAGCGTACTCTTACCACCTGTGGCATTCTTAATAATGTCATCTAAAGAGGCTCCAAACAGCCGATCGCCAAGGAAGGGAAGATCCGTCAGGGCTTTCTTGGATGCCTGGTCAGCCGACCAGCATTTTAACCAAATCAAGCGCCTCAGCACCACTGCTGACACTGAAGCCCTGGATAACAGAGGAAGAGTATCCAGGGCCGCGTCACAAACGTATTTAAGGCCTTGCACTAGTTGGTCTGCTAGTTCTACGCAGACCGGAGTAGCCTGTTGTTCACCCAATTCGCGGTGCAACAGTTTCGCCCACTCAGTTAGTGTCTGCGACACCAGTGCGGATGCCAGTACTGGTCGCACGGCTGACCCCACCACCCTAAACAAAGAACGAGCTACTGCCTCGGCCTTCCTGTCCGTGGGATCCTTAAAGGCAGGAGTCCCTTCTACAGGGATCGTGGTTACCTTGTTTAACCTGGATACTGGGGGGTCCACGACCGGGGGAGCCGACCATTTTTTGAGAAGGCTCTCCTCGAAAGGGTAACGCACCGCCATGTATTTGGGGACCGAAAAGGTCCGTTGCGGTCGACCCCATTCCTGTAAATGAACTTGTCAAAATAAGTCAGATACGGGAACACCCTAGGTGAACGGGCTGGCTTACGGGACCCAAAAGGGACCGCTACCTCAGCAGAGGAATCTGCTGGCTCCTGAATCTTCAGGGTATCACGCACAGCCGTTATAAGAGCTCCAACCAGTGCTTTGTCGCGCACGGACCCGGACGGGGACTCATCCTCACTGTCCAAAAGGTCCTGGTCAGCGTCCTCTGACATGACAGAGCAGGGGCCACCTGCCTCAGCGGGTCCCGAGTCTGCATCAGAACTCTCCCCAGAGGACGGGGGGGGGCATGGGACGCTTTTTAGCACCTTTGCGCCCACGCACCGCCTCCATCTTGGCAACGAACGAATTGAGGACTGCCGACAAGGTGTCCAAGGGTACTGCACCGTCTGCAGGCGACCCGGTTGCAATTGCCTGGATTTCGGGGGAAGAAACACCAGTTTCTGAAGCCATGCTGACCCTACCCTGTCTGCCACCCAAAGGGGACTTAGGACAGTGACAGTCCCACCCTCCTTACTGCTGCCGGCTGAGGGGCCCTTTCCCGCAAGACTCACCACCCTGAAGAGTTCTGCGCTGTTCAGCAGGTAGTGCCTGTAGTCCCTGTTAGCTCCCAGGTGCAGAGAAAAAACGTCCCTGTGTCGGTGAAGCAGCTGCTAATGGCACTGAAACCGTCCTGTAGTGTGCTCAGGCTCAAAAGAAAATCCCAGGGAAAATGGCCGCCAGAACACAGGAGCACATGCTGCTGCTAGAGCACCAGTGAAAAACGTGTTTCAGGCTTCTGGAAAATGGCCGCTGAGAAAAACACAGGGAAAATGGCCGCTGAGAAAAACACAGGGAAAATGGCCGCCGAAGCCATGCCCACACTCAAGATGGCCGCCGAATGTGAAACCATGAGGAGACAAGCACTTCACAGGCACCTCCAGGGACATAGAAAAACAGGACCCAGGACACAACCAGCGCTAAAAACCCCCAGGTGAGAGCCCTGCACAGACACACACACCCCATAGCAGCATACAGGGAGGGAGAGGGGACAGGGAGAGAAGAGAGGGAGGTGAGGGACCCCCGAATCGACCTCCCAGGGAATGCCCAGCTGCTCAGCCCCACCGAGGCAGGGAGAGCTGTACTTACCAATCCTGAAGAGCTGGGAGACATTCCATTGCAGAACTACTCACTAAATAGTATAGGGTAGCTGCTGGTCCGGCATACTGTGACGCAGACATCAGTAGCCCGGTCATATGTATGCCCCGGAGCATAAAAGCTCACCGACCACCTCTGGAGCTGAGGTTTCGTCGTGGCCTGCCGAGCCGTAGCTGCGACCTGCACACGCTCGATGGCCGGACTGGGGAGACTACAAGGATAAGGGTATCCAGCCTGTCACCCAGCCGGCTGTTGATAGCAGATCACAGGATCTATCATCTTGCGCAAAAACCAAACTTCTGCAGAAAAAGACAGACCGATGGGCCCATCAGGGTTCCTAGGTCTTTCTCCTTCACTAGGCAAAAAAAAACTGATGGCTGCAGGGCAGGCCGGGGGGTTGTTACCCAAGGGACCGCCCCCTGGGCGGAACTGGAAAGTTCTGTGTGTTACATAACAAGTAATGCCTAGTATTCTCCTAAAGGTGGCATAACAACCCAATGGCTAAGAGAGGAGCTGTGTCGGTCGGTGAATATAAGAGAAATCCTGTCTTCTCTCTCCACCCCCACCCCCCTGCCCCTGTCAGGTCAGGAGTCAATTTTTTTACATCATTTTAAAAACATCTTGGTTAAGTCCTTTTAAAATTTATGTAATTCGTTTTATAAAAAGATCACACTGGTTTAAGGTGCAGTGTCTCCCATTGAAAATGACTCATGAAGAATACCCTTTTACAGCTCCCCTGGGCGCTCACTTGATCTGCTCTTCTGCGCTCTGAGATCCCTGAGGTTGTCAGCCCGCTCCCTGCACTGAAGAGGGAGGGGCCGCAGACGTCAGCTGGGAGGAGAAGAGAAGGGGGAAGACCCAAGATCCCCACTGTTGTCAGCCCGCTCCTTGCACTGAAGAGAGAGGAGCCGCAGACGTCAGCGGGGAGGAGAAGAGAAGGGGGAAGACCCAAGATCCCCACTGACGTCAGCCCACTCAATGCACTGAAGAGGGAGGGGCCGCAGATGTCAGTGAGGAGAGAAGACCTCCGGCGGGTCAGCGGCGGCTGTGAATAAAGTATTTTCTAATACAGTCACAAGGGGAGACACACTGCACTCCATAATACCACTACGATCGACCTACAAAACGGACCACAGTTTTTTCATGTACTTTACTAGGGTTTATTTTGGGGGTAGGGCTTATATTGCAGCCCTCCCCAATAATCAAGCTAGGTCTTATATTCGGGGTAGGGCTTATTTTCGGGGAAACACGTTAGCAGTCTTGTGACTTCCATCAGTGTCTGGTTAAAGCTTGTAGGAGGAGTTTTCATTCTTCCTATGAGGCTGCATGACCCCCTAACCCTCTGTCTGGACAGTACTGACTTGTCCTGTGCTAATCACAGGCACCCTCCCCAAAAAAATCTAGCAATACACACCAAACTGAGCATGTGCAGAGTGACTCCTCGAGATCTGTGCTATCAGCTGATGGGTTGGGGACTGTGGAAGAAGAGAAGAGTCTCATAGAAGACAGGATCAAACAGCCTTTTTACACAATGCTGATGATTAACCCCTTAGGTTCCACAGTGAGTATAACAGGCATGCTTTACTGCATATACAGACTGATTTTACTGTTGTGGGTTTGGTAACACTAACATTTTGACTTGAGCAAAGTTGCTGTGCGTATTGAATGCCATAAAGTCCTCACTGGATGTCTTCTCTTGTTGCCTCGAACTTCACTACCATTTTACATACTTTCTAACACTGAGAGTTGAACAAACATGCCTGTCAGTGTGTGACATCAGGAAAACATTACATCTGTGTTCACTCCCGTAGCTACATCATCCTCATTGGAAGCACAGGTAACAGATTCAGCAAAAGGAAAAATGTAAGAACATTACAGGAACAGAAGTTTTATTTTATTTTCAGACTTGTTCATCTATGACAAACTGGACAGAAAGCCTGGTCACATATCTTGGCGCTTTTACCAAAATCAGGACTAGAGATTTTTTTTCTTATGACATGCTGAAGAAGAAAGGTGACCATAAAGCTTCTTTTTTTTTTTCACTTGACTTAAAGGCTCCTAAAAGCAACTCCGTTTAACACAAAAAAGAAAAGAAATTAAGAAACCTGAAGAAGTACTGCATACTATTGCAGCTGACCCCCCCATCGTTGCCTTTGCATTGCTAGGGCTGATTCTTCTATTTTAAGAACATACAGTGTTCCAAATTCGTCTACCTCCTACCCGATAAGAAGCTTGGCAGAAAATTGTGGCTGAATATGACCCTGCATCCAATCAAAATCAGCCACTGTTCAGGTATTTTTACAGCTGGTGGGGTCACCGTCATAATACAATAGCTGCAGTGAGAGATTCCTCCATCCGTGCTGTGTAGTATGGATGGAGGAAGGAGGAATGTTTGATTTTTTTTCTGTTCAGCCTGTATGTGTATGGCCAGCTAAACAATGCTGGTTGTGTCAGATGCCTAGTCTCCCGCTGCATGCTCGGGTTCCACTGTCCGACCACTGTTACTACCATGTCCTTGCAGAGGTCCAGGGACACACTAGTGACATAGTGGCCTGATGGGTGGAACCACAAGGTACAGCAGGAATCTGACACACCCGGAAATTTGTTGGATGCTGAAGAGAACAGTGGTAGTTATAGCGAAGAGCGAAGACTGGGGTCACCAGAGGTGCTGCTGGTTAGTATTCCTATGAGTAAGACCATTCGTGGCTAAAACATGTCAGCACTGTTACTTTTACCCCGGGTATTTCCTAAAGATATACAAGGCCAAGGATGAGTGCCTGTATTTACTTATCAGTATTCCTAATTGTTTACAGGCCAATTTTTTTATTTTTAGCAGTCATTTTAAATTTGTTTTTCAATATGATTTTTTTCTGAAGTTATGTTAGCATTTAGGTGCAAAGGAGCTATTTTTATAGCAGAACTCTAGGCAGATAAAGCGGGTAAAAATAAGTTTTGAACACGTCACCATTTTTCCAGGTAAACCTATTTCTAAAGGTACGTTGACATGAAATTTTCACCACATGTCGGTAACAACCCATGCAATCCATACATACAAGGAAACCAAAACAAATAAGTTCAGAAATGGAGTTATGTGTAATAAAATGGAATGACACACGGAAAAAGTATTGAACACATGAAGAAAGGGAGGTGCAAAAAGGCATGGAAAGCCAAGACACCAGCTAAAATCTATCAGTAATTAAGCAATCCTGCCCCTTGTCAGTGCAAACTAAACTCAGCTGGTTCAGTCTCAACTGATGGCCTATAAAAGGTGTCTCATGGGGGCATGGTTTGCCTTGGAAGAAGATGGCTGCTTAACCCTCGAGCTCCAGCGAACACCGACCACAAATCTAGCTCCATTAGAGGCTTCAGACAAGAGTTCATGCCTTCTAAAATGAAGACATCCTCCCGCAACACCTCGGCAGACCGATCCCGCTCTCCCCACGATCTTAGCTGTGTGATCTGGAAATATTCTGGACACAGGCCCTGCAGTAGCCAGCTCGACCTTGGCAGTAGTACCCCCTTCCCCCCCGCTGAGAGCACCCAACACCTGCAGCAGCAGCTCAGCATGAGTTACCTCCGAAGCACAGCGGCGGACATTAAGGACACACTGTCTGCCGTGATCACTGATCTCCGCCATGACATCCATGCTCTAGCCGTCAGAGTGCAGGAGGTTGAACGCTCCGCGGCACACCAGAACACAGCTATCCAGAGAATTCACCACACAGTGGACACACACACCCTCCAACTCCGGGACCTAAAGCGCCATATGGAGGACCTAGACAGCAGCAGAAGACACAACCTGCGGGTAAGAGGCCTCCCCGAATCGGTTAAACCGGAGTAACTACTATCTGCAGTGTCAGGCCTGTTTAATAAACTCCTTGACAGGCCCCCTACCACCGTAATTGAGATGGAGCACATCCCCCGGTGCTCTCAGACCTCGAGGCAGAGAGACAGACCCACCGCGTGATGTGATATGCTGTCTCATAGACTTTAAGCTCAAAGAGGAGATCCTCTGCAAAGCCTGCAACAGGATCCTGCTCTCTCATGGTGGAAGTGAGATTCACATCTTCCAAGACCTGTCAGCTATTACTTTCCAACATTGCAAGGATCTTCGCCCCCTGCTAGAAATCCTCGTGGAAATTCCCCTTTTGCCTCGCTGCTTCATACCAGGGCCGCACAGCTTTATTAAAGGTTCTGGAAGATCTCCTTACCAGTGGCGGCCCATTTTATTATTTAAAAAATTGCGTGTTTTGTGATCCCTCTCAGGCTGTCAACTAGACTTTGCAAACAGAGAGCACTGTCTCACAACCTGGTAGCTAGTGTACATTAGTTCATCATACTAAACTTATTTTGAATTGATGATCATTGTATTATGTCAATGCACTATGTCTCAGATTAAGGCTAAAAGTGCCTCATATCCTCTCGACTAGTGAGAGCTATGTATGCCGAACCTCCAAAGGTCCCCGTCTACATAGACCGAGCTATGATCACACTCTCAGGTCACCCCTCCAACAATATTTCAAAGCTGTAAGATATACTGCTAGAGAAGGGCTCATATGTGTACCACCTGGATAACATCTTATTCGTCCTCTACCCAACCCAACATACATATATCACCTAAATCCATAGGACCCTTCTGATTGACCTCAAACTACCGCCCCCCCCCCCTTCCGCCCAGGGGCACATCTTGTTCATCTCCATTAAGTCCCCAATCTTAAGGGAGTATGGGAGCTCACTTCTCCATTATTCAGAGTAGAGCCCCACAGGTGTTCTGACAGTGTGACTTCCCCCTCCCACAGAACCCATGAGGGTATCACTCGTTAATGTGTTTATCCGTTCCAATGGTACTACTGTTTAATGGTTATGCTTGTAATACTGTGGTTATAATGATGTATTGTTCCTATACTTGTTAGACAAGGCTCCATTCTTGACGACTAGCCCTCTATCTTAAGCTAGCCCCCAAAGTCCTAGATTAACGGCTATTCTCAACTCTGTGTATCCTGTTGATCACATGGTTCACTACCCCATAACCCTTACTTATAAGATGGGCACTGCACTCATAGCTGTCCCCCCCTCACACTATTGCCCAATAAACACTCTCTCCAGCATACCCATCCGCACAGCCTCCTCGAACATATCTCACATACGCTCTGTCTGGCGGAGTATCTCTTTGACCCTATTCTTCCAGTAAAACTAATCCCCACCCAGTGGTGATCCTTGCTCTTACATGTACATTCGCCCTACCACTCCCCAACACCACTGATTACTTCTGGCGAAACAGCCAAGATGGTTCAAATCCTCCCACGACAAGTGAACGGGTTCCCACCTGTCACCAGATACTACCCCCTATTCCTACTCACAGGCCTCCCCTCCTCTCCCTTTTTTTTTTTTCTCTTTCTTTTCTCTCTCTCCCCCGAGACTGTTCAGCTAGCAGCTCCAACTTCTTGACCTGCCTGTCATCAGGGTAGTCATCCGCAAACAACCTGAACATGGCCCCTCCATCTGCATGTGACAAACTTTTTTAAATAATCTTGATTATTGCATGTGGCCTCAACACACCTGAAAAGCTATCCCAAGCGGATGACATATTTATCCAAGAGAGACACTTCCGAAGCTACTCCATTCCCAAACGTATAAATCGCTACTATCCCACGACATATCATGCAACTAACCAGACGTCTAAATCCAAAGGAGTTTCTATACTCCTAGCTCAACATTGCCCCTTCCAAATTTTTGATTCACTCTCGGACAAAGAGGGCAGATACCTCTTTCTGAAAGGGACATGCCATGGTAAAATGATCACCTTGGCCAATATCTATGCACCAAACAGTGAACAGGTCCCCTTTTTCAGAGCAATATCCCTTACCCTCGCCACTTTTCAGGAAGGTATCCTGATTCTCGGAGGCGACTTTAACGTCTCTCTGAATCCCCTCCAAGATGCATCCAAGGGCGCATCCACCTTTCCCTATGCAGTACTCTGCGCAATTAAATCACAATTACGTGACCTACTACTACACGATTCCTGGCAGAGTCTGAACCCTAGAGACGTCACTTTTTTAAAAAAATCTGCACCAAAGATATGCCAGACTTGAGTACCTGTTCATCTTTCAGAGAGACCTACCTATGCTCCACCAAGCGACCATAGACCCGATGTTCCTATCAGACCACACCCTACTTCAATTAAAGTTCTCTGACATCCCCACCCACCTCCTGCTGTGGCGTCTAGACCCCTCCCTTCTCACGGACCCCACTATTTTTGTGCATATCGAAGTACATCTCAAACGGTACTTTGTGGAAAACGTCTCATCGGACACCTCCCCAGTGACTAACTGGAAAGCAAATGCGTAATGCAAATGCGTAATAAGAGGCATCTTTATCGCTGCTGCGGCCAAACACAAACGCGCAAGGCAGAAGCGCCTAACAGAATTAAGCGCTCACATTCCACAAACTGGAACGTGCACACAAAAAACGGTTGCAAGTCGCTAACACCCTGCAAGATCTTCTACAAGCTAGATCAGAACTTTTAGAAGAACTAGGTAAAAAGAACAAACACAACATTATCCTGTCTAGGAATTTGTTCTACGAATGTGGGAACAAATCGAGCAGGCTCTTAGCTAGGGCACTTCAAACCAGGAGAGCGGCCTTAACAATCCACTCCCTAACCGATCCTTCAGGCCATAAACTCAATTCTACTACTGACATTGCGAAACAGTTTACTCACTATTATTCGCAACTATATAATCTGTTCACTTCTGACCCAACTAAAGATAACATATCGAGGACTCAATTGATTAAGGATTTCCTGCAGGGATATAGCCCCAAACCGATATCAACAGCAGAAGCACAGGCCCTAGAATGTCCCCTATCAGAAGAGGAAGCTAAATTAGCCCTTAAGCAAGTCAAACCTGGTAAGAGCCCAAGCCCAGATGGACTATCCGTGGGTTACTATAAAACGTACACGGACATTCTCCTCCCTCATTTCTTAAAAGCCTTTAACTCCTTCTCATTTCAAAGTACCACCGCAAGATCTCTTTGAAGCTCACATAACTGTGATCCCAAAGCCAGGAAAGGACCCCTCATTAGTCACCAACTACAGACCAATCTCGCTACTAAAAGGTAGACCTGAAACTGTATGCTAAAATACTTGCCAACCGATTACTACCCCTATTACCACAACTGGTCTCCCTCGACCAAGTAGGCTTTGTCCCTGGCAGAGAAGGGACAACACCATTAGCGCAATCAACGTACACCACTGGCTGACCATCAATCGCCAACCAGGCTTCCTCCTCTCCCTAGATGCTGAGAAGGCATTTGATAGAGTGGTCTGGGACTATACGGCAGAAGCACTCAAAGCAATTGGTATATGGGAACACATGCTATACTTCATCCTAGCATTATATTCCACACCGACAGCGAAGGTCCGCATAAATGGCTACCTATCGAATGCCTTCTCCATCACAGGTGGTAAACGTCAGGGATTCCCCCTCTCTCCCCTAATCTTCATCCTCACTCTCGATCCCTTACTCCGACGTCTCAGAGCGAACCCGGACATCAGCGGCATCCTTATTGCAAACCCAAACCCCAAAACTGGCTGCCTATGCCGACGATATCCTCTTATTCCTCTCCAAACCCCTTATCACGATTCCTAATCTACTCAAAGACTTTACCACATTCAAACTCCTGACTAATTTACAGACCAACTTCTCAAAATCTGAAGCTTTGAATGTCTCATTACCACAGGATGCCCTTAATCAATGCCAGACAAACTTCCCATTTAAATGGAAACGAGATGCAATCCAATACCTAGGTATCCAACTACCTTCTAAACTTATGGATTTATACTCTAAAAACTTTCTCCCACTACTACAAAACATACATCATGACCTAAAGACTTCTCATGGTTTGGTAGAGCAGCGATCGTGAAAATGAATATCCTACCGAGAGTACTATACCTACTACAAACCATACCAATAAAACTTGCAAATACTTTTTTCACTTCATTCCGGAGAGCCTGTACATCTTTTTTTTATGGGGCACTTCCCGTCCCAGATTGAGCTATCGCAGACTAACGATTCCCAAACTAAAAGGAGGCATAGGCCTCCTAGACATTATGCAATACCACCAAGCTTGTCAACTAGCTAGGATTGTTGATTGGAATGTTCACTTCAAGGTCAAAGCATGGGTACAATTGGAACATGCGATAACGCCCTTACACCAACTCCCCTGGATAACTAGCAGACATACCCCATCAGCATGTAAAATCCACCCTCTCATTAACGCTACGTTAGTAACTTTTAGAAAAGCCTGCCGCAAATATACAATCTCATCTATCCCAGGTCCCCTGACACCGATCCGCCAAAACCCAGACTTCCCTCCAGGTATGTCCGCCTCCTTTCTCCTTGAGACGTATGGCCATATCCCGTTATCCACGCAGAACAATTTTTTCATAAAGGCTGCTCTTTCACTTTGCAATCACTGACAAATAAGTAATTTCCATTCTGGTCTTACACCCAAATTTGACACTTTCTTGAAAGATACCAACCTGGAACTGAAAACGGATTCAAAATGTTCTAGATGGTATAGAACTCCCCTTAATCTACATAAGATCTCGTCTACAATCCCCTCCCAGTGCTGGTGGTGTGGTGAGGAGTTGGGGGTCGCTTTTAAAAATCTGGTGGTCCTGCTCTCAAATCCAACCATTTTGGATGGAAGTTCACCATCTCACAAATCAAATCACCACTTGCTTTAGAATACTCACCGGCACAATTTCTGCTGCACCACTCCACAATGCCCAAAAAGACATACCTATGCCCTTTAGACATGCATTTAGTGAATGCGGCCAGGTTGTGCATCCCAGCCAAATGGCAGTCGTCAGCTCCCCCGACAACTGCAGACTGGTTTCAACTAATCACAAGAATAGCAGAAATTGAGAAACTTCATCAAGCGAAAGATACCCCCTCCAAATTCCTGGACACTTGGTCCTGCTGGACACATTTCATCACGACAGATGATTACAAGAGACACCTAACATAGCTGTCCACTTACACCTTGGACGAGAGAGAACACGGGAACTACTACCCTCCTTTTCTTACCCACACCCTTACCCTCAAAGGACACTTAGCCCACCACCCCCACCTCAACCCCCATTTCCTCACATTTTTTTTTATTATTTCATCCCTGCACCTGCCCCCTACACGTTCAATTTAAACCTACAAAGGAGCCAAGAGTGTCTTACCTTAGACCCAAAGACCCACATTTACGAAAAGTCTGATTTGTATAATACACTATGGGCCTTGGAATAAGGGACTTCTCTCCATATTTCACTTTAGTTTACTTTATACTGGTTTAATGGCTATACTCAACCTGTTCAATGCCTTGCTACAGGATTACCAGATGTATGACACTAGTACCACTGTGTGTGTCATACTACTCTTTACGAATACGATAGCGGAATTATGTTCTCTGTTCATTGTTATTACAGCGGCTGCGTCCGCAACTATGTCTACTGCTGTATGCCTTCTCTTGAAATTCAATATTGATTGCAAAAAAAAAATATAATTTCACGATAAACCAACCACGTCCAGGTTCTCCTTGCAAGATTTCTGACAGAGGAGTGAAAAGAATTATCAGAAGAGTTGTCCAAAAGCCAAGGATCACTTGTGGAGAGCTTCAGAAAAACCTAGAATTAGCAGGTACAATTGTTTAAAAGAAAAAAATAAGTAATGCAGTCAACGGCCATATCCTGTATGCACGCTCACCGCGCAAGACTCCATTGCTGAAGAAAAAGCATGTTGAAGATCATTTAAAGTTTGTTGCACAACATTTAGACAAGCCTGTGAAATACTGGGAGAATATAGTCTGGTCGGATGAGGCCAAAATTCAACTCTTTGGATTCCATAATACAAACTATGTATGGAGGTCAAATGGCACTGCACATCACCCCAAAAACACCCCAACACCAACAATGATGTTTGGAGGTGGGAACATCATGGTGTGGGGCTGTTTTTCAGCATACGGTACTGGCAAACTTCATAGCATTGAAGGAAGGATGAATGGAAAAATGTACCAAGACATTCTGATAAAAATCTGCTGCCATCTACCAGGATGATGAAGATGAAACGAGGGTGGACATCTCAGCAAGGCAATGATCCCAAACACAAAGTCAAGGAAACTCTCAATTGGTTTTAAAAAAAGAAAATAAAGCTGCTAGAATGGCCCAGCAAATCACCTGACTTGAATCCAATAGAAATTCTATGGAAAGAACTAAAGATCAGAGTTCATAGAAGAGGTCAGCGGAACCTTTAAGATTTGAAGACACACCTGAGCAATGCATGCGACTAGATTCTCCATACAGGAGGCGTCTTAGAGCTGTCATTAACAAAGGATTTTGTATGAAGTATTAAATCATTTTCAGTTAGAGTGTTCAATACTTTTTCCCTGTGTTGTTCCATTTTATTACACATAACTTCATTTCTGAACTTATTTGTTTTGGTGTCTTTGTATGTATGGATTGCATGGGTTGTTTTTTTTTTTTTTTTTTGCCACTTCAGCGGGTTTCTCGAGATAGACATGTAATCAACTTTTCAGTCATATCTGTCTTTACTCATGTCACATCATTGTGGCTTTCTTCAAATATCTCACTCGCTGACATTATACCAATATATTGTGCTCTATTTCCAATTATCTCCCCCAGTGCCCCCCCCCCGCAACCCTCCCCCCCAGGACTTGACCAAAATTTCCATGTCTAAATCTCAGATCATTTATAACCTCAATTGTTCAGCAGAACTCCATGTTTTTTTAAAACTATTCCACCCTTCCCATTTGTCTATTTTATCTTCCTCCTTATTTCCGTTCTTGCCTTTTAACCTTTCCATCTTATATATGGCCTCAATCTCATCAATCCAATCCCAGATTGAAGGGGCCTCTAATTCCTTCCATTTCTTGGGGATCGTTTTTTTTGCGGCATTCAGAAGAAGTGGCAACAATGATCTTTGGTATTTTTTGATGTTTTCTTTTGTGCCATGTAATAAAATGATCCATGGGTCGTCTGGAATTTCTACATTTGTTATGTCTTTTATATGGGACCTGACTTCTTCCCAAAAAATTTTTATTTTGGGGCAACTCCACCAAATGTGTAACATATTGCCTGTTTCCTCACAGCCCCGCCAACATTTCCCGGATTTGTCTTGCTGGAATTTGCTAGTTTTGTCCGGGGTAGCATACCATCTGGACAAGATTTTATAATTTATTTCAGCTGATTTGCTATCTTTTGAAGAATTATGGGTTAATTTAAGAATTTTTTTAACTATGTGCGTCTCACATTGTGTCCCAATTTCCCTTTCCCATTTATGAATATATATGGGAACCTCCCGTCTCTCCCAGTCCAACAGGAGCCTGTACCACCGTGTAATCGCACCTCTACTATCCCCGGTCACAGTTAGTGACTCTAAGGGCGTTAGGTCTGTTAGTTCTCGAATAGGGTGAGGCAGGCGCTCGATGAAGTGGGAGAGCTGGTGGTATTTCCACCCATCTATTTCTGTGTAGCCCTCTTTCATCTTTATTTCTTGAAGTGGTCTAATCTTTCCATTTTTTATAACATCCCCTACTAGTGCTCTATCTAATTTCAGCCAATTTCCCCCGTTGATTTTTAATCCTGGTGCAAAATAAATATTCTCCTTTAAAGTAATCAATGGTGAATTATAGTGACCGTTTATTTTTTTGTATATTTCATCCCAAATCTTCAGTGCAGTTACCGTGAGTTCGCTACCATCTCTATCTATATTCCTATACTTGGGGGGGTTCCATATTATTTTACATAATTGTGCTTTACTCAAATTAAATTCTAGGTTTACCCATCTTTTTTCTTCTTTATTTTCTTTTGTCCAGTCTAGTATTCTTGATAGTACGATGGCCTTATAGTAATAGGGTATGTCTGGGGCTGCCAATCCTCCGCAGTTTTTTCCCTGTTTGAGTGTCGAATATGCTACTCTTGGTTTTTTTCCGTTCCCGATGAAGGTCGTTACCAAAGTTCTAAGTTTAGCTAGATAGAACCCAGGTAAAGCGATAGGCATCATCTGGAACTTGTAGAGTATTTTAGGTAGAATAAACATTTTGAGCGCCTGTATTCTGCCAAACCATGATAATGGTCTATGTGTCAGTCTATTGCTTTCTGTTTTAATTTCGTTTAATAATGGGATATAATTTAAATTATATATCTTTTTAAGTGATGGAGCTAATTTAACACCCAAATATTTTAATTCTCTACGCCAGGGAAATTTATATGTTTCTTGGAGCTTTTTTTTTAAAGTTGGGTTTATATTGATGTTTAGAATTTCCGACTTATCCTGATTAATTTTAAAGTTAGTTAAATCTCCATACTCTTTAAATATCTGCATAAGTCGGGGAAGGGAGCTCTCAGGGTTTTTTAAATAAAACAAAATATCGTCTGCGTACGCCGCTGTTTTGTGGGTATCTTCTCCCACTTCAAATCCTCTTATTTCTGGTTCTCTTCTAATTAAAGAAAGTAAAGGTTCCAGGGACAGGATAAAGAGAATGGGAGAAAGAGGGCACCCCTGTCTTGTTCCATTCTTCATTTCAAAATAAGCGGATTCAGATCCATTTATTTTCACGATCGCCGTCGGGTGGTGATACAAGGTTCTAATTCGCTGGATCATTTTTGGGCCGAGGCCCATTTCTTCTAATGTTCTAAACATAAAGCTCCAGTCGACTCGGTCAAAAGCCTTCTGGGCATCTGTCGACAAAAGCAGACTTGGGCCTTTTTTCTTTTTCTCTTGTAGTAGAAGCAGCAGGGTTCTCACCCCGCTGTCTCTACTTTCTCTGCCGGGAACAAACCCCGTTTGGTCGGGGTGGACCAGTTTATTTATTAGAGTTTTCAGCCTGTCTGCAAGTATCTTCGAGTACAGTTTGGTGTCCGCGTTCATAAGCGCGATTGGGCGATAGTTGTCACATTTTGTCCCATCCTTACCCTCCTTCTTGATTACCGTTATAGAGGCCATTAGAGCTTCCTTACTCATTTCGAAGTCTACACTGAGCCCGTTAAAATATGCACACAGTTTGGGGATCAGTATTTCCTGAAATTTTTTATAGTAATAAATTGTAAACCCATCAGGTCCCGGACTTTTCCCTACTTTGGTCCCCTTTAGAGCTCTGGTTATCTCGGCTTCTGTTATCTTCCCCTCTAATACCTCTCTTTCACTATCAGTTATTTTTGTTAGGCCGGCCCTGCTCAGGAAATTATTCATTTTCCCTTTTTTGTTGCCTCTTCTCCTCTCCCACTTTGCTCAACTGTATATAGATCGGCGTAGAATTTTTTAAATACTTGTGCTATCCCCTTTGTGGTGTATTCTATGTCTCCCTTCTTCGTTTGAATTTTTTCTATGTAATTTTGGGCTTTCTTCTTCTGGAGCATTTTTGCTAAATATTTAGGTGACTTGTTGCTTCCATAGTATCTTTCCTTCGCTAGCAGATAAAAAGTCCTGTTAGTATCCTGCTCCATGAGTCGTTTAAGTTCCTCTCTTTTTGTTGCTAAGTCTTGGGGTCTCTTTCCATGTTGGGTTAGGTCTCTTTTGTGTTGTTGTTCCAAGTGATATATTTCTGCTATTGTATCTTTAGTTTTTTGGATTTTCTTCTTTTTTATCCCTGCTCCTATCGAGATGAACACGCCCCTAATGTAGGCCTTATGGGCCTCCCACAGGGTCTGCCGCGAGATTCCTTCTGTGTCATTTCTTATAAAATATTGTTCCACTTCCTCCCTTATTTTATTTTCCTCTTCCACCCCCTGCATGGGTTGTTACCGACATGTGGTGAACATTTCATGTCAATGGAACCTTTAGAAAAATATTTACGTAGAAAAATGCTGACATGCGCAATACTTATTTTACCCGCTGTATATAAGACACATAATAATGTAATTTAATATTATATCAACCTCATGGCGCTGGTGCCTCCTTACCCTTTAAAGCAGGGGTCATGAACCCCCGGGGCCGTGGCCCTTCTGTAGCCGGGGCGCGGTTGTAGGCGGCCGGTAAGAGACATGCTGGGCTGGCAACATGAGCGCTGGGTGGATGGAAGACGCGAGCTGGCGGGCAAGCAGAGATGATATCATCTCTCTCCGCCCCCTCCGCATCACTGCTCTTCCGCCCTCAAAGCCAGTGTTGGAGGTGCGGCGGCGAGCAGAGAGATGACATCTCATACTGCCCGCCCAGCATCACCGCTCTCCTGCGGCTCCTCGCTGTGTAAAAACTTACATTCCTTGTTCAGCAGCGCAGATTGCCTGCCCCCACCGGACAGCTAATCAGGAATGGCAGAAGGGTGGAGCCAGAGAGTGCCAGCCGAAGAAGTCCCGGACCCTCCCTCTGCCAGGTGAGACCGGCTGCAGCATGAGGAGGGAGACACCCTGCTACATCCAGAGGGGCGATCCCACAGAGATGTGACGTCATCAGTGACAGGTGAGTTGTGTGTGGGAGTACAAGTGAGGTGTACTGGGACTTATAGTTCACCCCCTCAGCTGTCTGCCTGACATACCACAAGGGGCACTCCACTCACTCCGCATCTGGTGACAGGCAACGTGGCAGGTGACAATCTACATCTTGTGGCAGTAAGCGTGGCAGGTGATGTGGCAAGTGACTATCCACATCTGGTGGCAGGCGACAGTGGCAAGTGACACACTCAGTGCTTCCGCTGGTTCTACATTATGGTGAGTTGAACTATTTCCTTTATTACTACAATGTAATAATAGAAATAATGCGCTTCAATCACTCTGACACTATATCAAGCATGGTGCCGTGATGATTGAAGCACTAACACCAACCACCGGCCGCAAAAAATTGTGACTCCCCCGGACCTTGGCACAATTTTCTTCCACGCAGCCGGTCCCCGGTGCCAAAAAGGTTGGGGACCACTGCTTTAAAGGGTTTAGGATGCCGGGAGGCAGAACGGGGTTTATGATTGGGACTGACGGAATTGGCGGTCACGTGATCAGAAATCTGTCCGTTAGCCGCCGGTAACTAAGTTGGGAGTATTTACACTAATTCATGCAAATATGCGGCTGCTCGGCGATAAGAGCCACCCGCCGAAAGGCCGCATATTTGTTGGAATTAGTGTGGCCGGCGCTAAGGGGTTAAATGTATTTTTGTTAATGCAAAATAAATAAATACCTAAATTTGACACGGTATCAGCTATTTGCAACCTCTTGTAGAGCAGACCTCAGACTGGGAGAGGAAGAAGCAGCTCAAGTAGCCAATCAGTTGTGCTACAGTTAAAAGGACAACAGAGGGAGAAAGCTCATCAGTGTGATACTTCTCCTTTAACTGTCCAGACATGTGTTGGGGAAGGGGCAAGACTTAGATGTAGATGTTACATAACTACAGTAATCAGGTCCTTTCTCTGGCAGACAGGACTGTGCTGTGTAAAACTCACAACTCCGGCAGGTTAAACAGCTCCCTTATATGCACTTCATCTGTGTATTTAGTGATTTGCTTGGTGTTCAGCTTTAGCAATTTTCATTGTGTTATGCTTATAATAAAATCTGAAAAAAATATATAAAACTGAAATAACCGTTAAAGAATACAATTTTTCTTTATGAAGGTAAGTGATTACACGCGTTTTCTTGTAATCTAAGGTTTATGTATGGCTTGGTCACACAACACATGAGATTTAAGGCAATTCCAAACTCTTCCAGCGACAGATAAATAACAGTAAATGTCAAACTCGTATGGCTGTTAAAAAAGCACCACATTCATATTGAATATGCAGAAGCAGCAACAAAGACATAATCCCTGCAAGCCTTCCTATTCAAGCAATAATAAAAGTGTCTGTTTTTGTTTTATTACTAATGTGCAAACTTTTTTTTTTTCCATTGAACCCCTGAACGTAAGCATTTTTTTTCCTGTTAAAAACAAAAATGGGTATGGAAATAAAAGCTCTACTCCAGCTTCACAATTTAAATTTACTAACTCCTGTTAAAAAATAAAAATAAAAAAAATCCACAACATTCACCTTCTCCTTGAAGCTGTACCCTACAGAAAGTCTGCCGAGTCCAGTAGCTGCTGCCACACTTCCTGGCTGAATACTGGAAATTGACCTACAGAAAGGTATGGCTCCACCACTTGAAGTTCTCTGCAAGGTTTAGCCATTAGCACATCTTCCCCAATCTTCCAGTGCTGGCAACAAATGCACGTCACTGCTGTGTGACATGGTTGCACCACTCTACTTCATCCACAGGATGTCGCTGGAGAGACGACAGGATGAGGACAGAGGACAATTGCGCACCATCTGGGTGAAAGTTTTTCAGTAAGAAATAAAAAAATGCAAAAATGATGTGCAAGGAACGAAAGGGAAGGGGGATATGTACTTTTAATTAAAGTCTGAATATAAAATAAACCTGTACGATGAAAAAATATTAAATTAAGTGCTGCAGAATATGTGTCATAGCTGACAGAATGTAGCGGTTTTGTCAGAATACTTCTTCTCCCTGTGCTGCTGGAGACTCCTTAAAGTAAACATTTAGATTTCTAAAGACTTACATGTCAACCAATTAGGAACAAGATATGCAGTGCTAATAGTTATTACAATAGGTATTCAAATATGACCCAGACAATGTCAATTATGATGAAACGCGTAAGGCGGAGCGAACATACGTGTCATCGCCACACTTGTCCTGCTGTGTACACGATCTAGACCTTTCTTATGCATGTTTTTTCAAGCCTTGGATTTATACACTGCGCTGATTGTATTATACACTACGGGAGTATTTTTAAATCACCTTTTTTTGCATCAATAAAAGCGTTATTCATAATCATGGTGACACCTTATTCCATCATATCTACTGAGATATACCTGGATTATATGTATGTGATTTACTGGGATAGACTTGGATCATATGCGATTCCTGGAGGTTTTGGCAGAATTTTGGCACATGTGGACACTATATTATGCGCATCTGACTCCGTAATAGAGTCCATGAATATCGGTAAGAGTCCATCTTGTATTGGTGGTGGCTCATATGGTGGAATGTGATCCCTGATATGCCTACGACCAGGCATGTACTGGCCATCAGGACTACCGGGAGATTCCTGGTGGGCCAAAGGCTCGGTGGGCCAGTCTGGTGCAGTCCTGGAGCCACTCCTCTCTGACAGTGAGTGATCGCGATTTCACTCCTGTCAGGAGGAGCAGCTTCCGTCATATGCTAGAGAGAGCATTAGTAGTCTTGCTCCCTCCAGCCTGCAGGGGGAGATAGACAGCCGGCCGACTTTCCTTCCTCTCTCCCCTTATCACTTGTCACTTATCATATGACTGAAGAGAGGAAGAAGAGAAGCTGCCTTCAGAACTGTGAGTACACATGGGAGGGGGGACTCTGATGTAAGGGGGCTGCTGATGGGACTCTGATGTAAGTGGGCCGGTCTAGATGAAGTCCAGGGCCAAATTTCTGTCCCAGTCCAGCCCTGCCTATGACCAGAACCACTATCACGATTGCACATACTACTTTTTGTACTTTTTTGAACTTTCACTTTTATATATTTGAATACCTATTGTAATTACTATTAGCACTGAATATCTTGTCCCTAAGTCTTATTGCACAGCAGGTCTGACTGTTTTTGCTAGCGGCTTCACTATTTTTGTCAATAGGTTTTCTCCTTTTGTTTACATGTCAAGCAATTGCCATGTTTAAAATAAAATAACTGTTTTATCCTTTGTTATATCTCAGTGGTGTTTATCTCCTGTAGCCTTGTTGCAGTCACTTCCTGGATGGCAGTTTTCAGAACGGGTTTCCTGATGGTAAAAACAGTGGAACATGCTAGCGTTACATTCTGCACAGTGGCTTACAGCAGCAGGGTCACTGGTTTGAACCCCAACCAGGACACTACCTGCATGCAGTTTGCATGTTCTCCCTGCGCCTGCCACACTCCAATTAAATGCTGGTAGGTTAATTGGCTCCTGTCTATACTGGCCTTAGTATGTTTATGTACACATGTGAGTTTGGGACCTTAGATTGTAGCAGGGGCTGATGTGAATGTACAAAGTGTTGTGTAAATTGTCAGTGCTATAGAAATACCTGTATTATTGTGTGTTGAAATGACTACTTGTCATTTCAACACACAATAATACAGGTATTTCTATAGCACTGACAATACCTGTGCTATTTCTTATAAGAAATCTGAGTAATCTCCATGGCATGATCACCAGGATTTATTTGAATGAAAATATTGAAAATTACCTTTGAAATTACCTTAACGTGTTAAATCTTATATGAGGACCAGGTCAAGCACGGTCACAAGAGGAATGTGCCTGACCTTTCAGAAAGTCAGTATTTGCATTACTACTTCTGAGATCTTAGCCAGCCCACTGAGAAGCCTTATTCTAACCAAACAAGTACAGCCTGGCACCTTATGAGGTTTACTCTTCAGCACTTGTATTTTTATACCCCCGTACACTTTAACAGTGAATAATTCTACTGTTCATAGAATCAGCACAAAAAAAGCAATAGCAGCACAACCAAGTCACTCTTGTTTGTTCAATGATACAGTAGTATGACAAGATAGTAGTTGTGCCATCATTATCCACAAGATGGCACTACAGTAGCAGTATCTGAAAAAGAGTCGACTGCTGACATCTATAAGCAGAAGCCCATGCTTTAACTTTGGTTTTACCTCTATAGGGAACGCTTCAGTGAAAGAAACGTCAATGTGGGGTTTGCATGGTTTCCCTAAACATAAAAATAATTCATATTTTAGCCAAGGAAGAACAGACCACAAAAATGTACACAGTGATGATTCTGTTCCCTCTGCTACCTCAACATCACTATTTGGTGCTGTACTGACAAAAAGTTTATAGGAAGCGCAGCACAGAAAGGGGGGAAAAAAAAAAAAAGACTGATGTAAACCATTTCAATGTGATGGGTAGGACAGCAGAGAACAGGCGGGGACACACAGACTGATGAGAAGTACAACAGGTGGTATGAGGTAGCTGTGTGTTCCACTGAGCCCTCTATTAGTGCATAGATAAGTCATGTAACATGGTGGCAGCTCTTCAGTACTGGCATTAGGTGGCAGCTTGCAGCATCTCCTGCCAATCCGTCTCACTCTCACACATTGTCCGGTTCTTAAAAAATGCCTTGATCAACTTCTGAGCTTCTTCTTTCACTAAGGAGAAGGAAGAGATGAATGAATATTCACAGTCAACAATAAGCCTCATCAACCAAAATACCCCATCTTCAATTGCACTATACCTGGTATATCAGATCCAAGAAAATACCCCATCTTCAATTTCACTTTGCCTAGTATACCCCATCTTCAATTTCACTTTGCCTAGTATACCGGATCAAAGAAACTACCCCATCTTCAATAGCACTATACCTGGTATATCAGACCAAAGAAAATACCCCATTTTCAATTGCACTATGCCTGGTATATCAGATCCAAGAAAATACCCCATCTTCAATTACATTATGCCTGGTATATCGGATCAAAATAAATACCCCATCTTCAAAGTGCATTGTGCCTGGTATGTCAGATCAAAGAAAATACCCCATCTTCATTTGCACTATGGGGATTGATTTACTAAACCTGGAGAGTGCAAAATCAGGTGCAGCTCTGCATAGAAACCAATCAGCTTCCAGGTTTTATTGTCAAAGTTTAAATGAACAAGCTGAAGTTAGAAGCTGATTGGCTGCCACGTATAGTGCAGGTACCAGGTATAGTGTAATTAAAGATATACCAGGAATAGTGACATTTAAGATAGAGTGTTTTATTGGAGCCGATATACCAGGCATAGGGTTTGATTTACTAAAACTGGAGAGTGCAAAATCTGGTGCAGCTCTGCATAGAAATCAATCAACTTCCAGGTTTTAATGTAAAAGCTTAATTGAACAAGCTGAAGTTAGAAGTCAATTGGCTACCATGTACAGCTGCACCAGATTTTGCACTCTCCGGTTTTAGTAAATCAAACCCAATGCCTGGTATATTAGCACACATAAAACACTCCATCTTTAATTGTACTATACCTGGTATGTCAGCTAAAATAAAATACTCCATCTTTAATTGCACTATGCCTGGTACATCAACTAAAATAAAATGCCCCATCTTTATTTGTACTATACCTGCCATCTCCGATTAAACAAAATACCACATTTTTAATTGCATTATACCTGGTATATCAGTTTGAAAAAAAAAAAAAAAAAACTTCATGATTAATTAGCACTATACCTGGTATGTCTGCTGAAATAAAATACCCCATCTTTAATTGCACTACACCTGTCATCTCAGATCGAATAAAACAGTCCATCTTTAATATACGGTGGAACCTTGGATTACGAGCATAATCCGTTCCAGGAGAATGCTTGTAATCCAAAGCACTCACATATCAAAGCGAGTTTCCCCATAGAAGTCAATGGAAACAAAGAAAACCGAGGCAGGATTTAAAAAAAAAAAAAAAGTTGCTCGTCTTTCAAAACGCTTGTTAACTGCGTTACTCGTTAACCAAGGTTCCACTGTATAACTAAAGTCATGGAAGGCAGAACACTGTTCTGCTGTAAGCATTGCCACATACAGACTGCAATGCCACTGCTGGCCCTCCCTCGCTAAGCTGTAGTGTTACTTTGCAGGGAATTCCAGGAAGCTGACATGAAGACTGATTTTTGTACTTATACTCAACATATTCTAGTATAACATCTTGTAATTAATAACAGCATTAAATTGTGTTTTTCTTAATATTTGCAGACGTGTGCTGCGCCTAAAGCTGGCCACACAGTGATCAAAATGCCAAGTATTTAGCAGAGACTGGTCAAATCTCCATCAGTGTGTGGTCATCCCATCTCGGGAAATCAATTGTTTGATCGTCTTCTGTTGAAAGGACATGCTGGAGAACTTGATCAGCATCTACAGTGGGCACAGCTGTCAGAAGACAATGTCCTGGTGGGGGGATTTTGCCACCTTGTTTGTGTGGACACAGGAATCTGTTTGTTTCACAGTGTATGACCAGCTTTAATATATACCCAGAGACCTGGCACATCACTCACTCATCAGAAATGAAATTTATACGTCTCAGGTGGAGTAATCCTTTAAGAGTCAACTCATTTTACCCTACCTGACACCATAAACTCTGTATAAATGGATGTTCCTCCTTCTCGGAGGATACAGGAAGGCTCACCATTTTTCCGCAGAGGTTTCTTGTTATCCCCAGCTAAGTGGTGAGATAGCTGCCTTGCGAATGCCTTAAACAGGTCCTGTTAGGAATGAATACATTTCACATTGCATTATATTAGTGCAAATATCTACAGTAACATTATACTATATTTTCACAGATTTATGTTTCTCTAATATAGGAAAAACTATAACAGCAGACCCTAAAATAGAGAGGAATAGGTAAAACACCTTGTAATTTGGTGTTTGTTTACCATTGGGAAGATTTCCCCACAGTTCCTGAAGCAAGAAATAAAATTTCCTATACACGTTCCAAATGTTGTCATACAAAGGGCCTTTGTTGGCCTGCCCTGGGCAGAGTTTCTCAATGCAGAAGTTCTGTGACTGATTAGTACCACTCCCTTAACATAGCACACCAGAGCCCACGTTATACTATTGCACTGGGGTGAACAAGCCCTACATCTTTATTGTACGATAATTCTACCAGCTGATTGGAGAAAAGCCAATGTGGAACCAATATTCAAAAAAGGGCATACGGTAAACATATTCCTGGAAACCACAGGCCAGTCAGCCTAACATCAATTGTATGTAAATTATTGGAGGGGAAGATGAGGTTATATCCAAGAATTTGCTGATGAAAACAGTATCATTAGTAGTAATCAGCATGGGTTTACGAAGGGTCATTCTTGCCTGACCAATCCGCTAACATTCTATGGGGAACTGAGCTGCCATCTGGATAGGGGGAGGCTGGTAGATGTGGTGTACCTGGATTTCGCAAAAGCATTCAATACAGTTGCCCATACATGCTTAATCTACAAGCTGAGGTCTGCAGGCATGGGCCATAAGGTTTTTTTCTTGGATAGAAAACTGATTACAGGGGCTTGTATAGTGATAAAGTGATATAGTGATAAATAACGTATACTCAGACTGGTCTGGAGTGGTAAGTGGGGTACCTCAAGGTTCTGTATTGGGACCAAATCTATTTTAAATGTATTTATAAAGGATATAGAGGATGGGATAAATAGCTCAATCTCATTGAGTAGGGCAATAAGTTCACATCAGGATATAGGAATTTTACAGAAAGATTAATGGAGTGGGCAACTACATGGCAAATTATGTTTAATGTGGACAGATGTAAAATAATGCACTTGGGGGCTAAGAACATAAATTCAAACTACTCACTGGGGGGGGGGGACCTCTGGGGGAGTCAAGGATGGAGAAAGATCTGGGGGTCCTAGTAGATGACAGACTGAGCAATAGCATGCAATGTCAAGCTGCATCTACCAAAAGCAGGCAGAATTTGAGCATGAAAAAAAAGGGCATATACTTCAAAGATAAAACTATAATCCTGACACTTTATAAAACTCTGGTTAGGCCACATCTGGAGTATTCTGTCCAGTTCTGGACACCAATCTTCAGAAGGGATGTGCTGGAGAATGTCCAAAGAAGGGCAACAAAACTAATAAGAGGACTGGAGGACCTCGATTACGAGGAGCGACTACAGGTACCAATTTATTCTCGCTGGAGAAGAGACGCTTGAGAGGGGACATGATATCGATTTACAAATACCTCAATGGTGACCCCCAATTTAGTCTCAGGGGGTGTAAGAGGACAAGGGGCCACACAATGAGATTGGAGAAGTGGTTTAACCTTAAACTGTGCAGAGGGGTTCTCACTGTCAGGGCGGTAAGAATGTAAAACTTTCTTCCACAATTGGTGATGCCAGCGAGGATTATTGATATTTTTTAAAGACTCTTGGACGTGCATCTTAAAGAACACGATATACAGGGAAATGATTGTGGACACACCCACCCCTAAACAGGTTGAACTGGATGGACTATTGTCTTTATTCGACCTTACCTACTATGTACAGTGCCTTAAAAAAAATATTCATACCCCTTTAAATTTTTCCACATTTTGTCCTTGTTCAACCAAGAATGTAAATGTATTTTATTGGGATATTATGTGATAAACCAACACAAAGTGGCACATAATTGTGAAGTGGAAGGAATAAGATAAATGGTTTTCAAATTTTTTTTTACAAATAAATATCTAAAAAGTGTGGCGTGCATTTGTATTCAGCCCCCTTTACTCTGATACCCCTAACTATAATCTAGTGGAACCAATTGCCTTCAGAAATCACCTAATTAGTAAATAGAGTCCACCTGTGTGTAATTTAATCTCAGTATAAATACAGCCATTCTGTGAACCCCTTAAGAGGTTTATTAAAGAACCTTAGTGAACAAAAAGCATCATGAAGGCCAAGGAACACAGACAGGTCAGGGATAAAGTTGTGGAGAAGTTTAAAGCAGGATTAGGTTATAAAAAAAAGACTTAGTTAGACTTACCGGTGACGGTATTTCTAAGAGCCTTTCAGGACAACCCTGGAGAGAGCGCAGCTCCGCCCACTTTTCAGGAAACACATGCTTGACCTTTAAAACCCCTCCTCTTCCACCATGGCCTCAGTTATTGGGGACCTCCGGCATACTGGAAAACAAAGCACAGAGAACCACACAAAAAACCATGACAGATACTTGTATCCTTTTTTATGCATTCAGAAACACAAGGGAGGGAACTAGGGGTTGTCCTGAAAGGCTCTTAGAAATACCGTCACCGGTAAGTCTAACTAAGTCTTTCTCAAATCGCCTTTCAGGACAACCCTGGAGAGGATAACCGAGAAGCTTACCTAGGGTGGGACTACTGCCTGCAGTACCTTCCTGCCAAAGGCCTGATCTGCAGCTGACAGCAAGTCCAGTCTGTAGTGGCGAAGGAAGGTCGAGTAGCTTGACCACGTGGCCGCCTTACAGATCTGATCAGGCGTAGCACCGGCCCTTTCAGCCCAAGAAACTGCTGTTGCCCTTGTGGAGTGGGCAGCAATCCCCGCTGGGGGCACTTCCCCTTTGGCCTTGTAGGCCTCTGCAATAGCCCCCCTGAGCCACCTGCCCAAGGTGCTCTTCGAAGCTTTTTCCCCCTTGCGGGGTCCTGAGAAGATCACAAAAAGGGCATTAGACTTCCTGAACTCCCTAGTGACCAAAAGGAACTGCAGAAGACATCTCCTTACATCTAGCGTGTGAAACGCCTCCTCACCTGCGTTGGCAGGAGCTGTAGAGAAGGTAGGCAAAACAATTTGCTGGGAGCGATGAAACTTCGAGGAGACCTTGGGCAGGAACGCTGGGTCTGTTTGAAGAACCACTCTGTCTGGGAAGATTCTAAGGAAAGGTTCCGTAACTGCTAGAGCTTGTAGCTCACTAATACGTCTTGCTGACGTAATAGCCACCAAAAAAATTGTTTTCAAGACTAAATCTTTTAAACAAGACCCCTGTAGGGGTTCAAAAGGTGCCTCCATAAGCCCCTGGAGGACAATGGATAAATCCCAACTAGGAAAAAAGGTAGGAGCCACTGGCCTATTTCGAGCCAGAGCTCTAAAAAATCTGGAAATTAAAGTCTCCCTGGACAGGGTTTTTTCAAAATAAACAGATAAAGCTGCTACCTGTGTTTTCAGGGTGCTAGCTGCTAATCCTTTTTCCATCCCCTCTTGGAGAAATTCCAGAACGGACACTACACTTTTGACCTGGAATCCCTTAGAGGTACAGTACGAATTAAATTTTTTCCAAACTTTAAAGTATATTGCCCTAGTCACCTCCTTTCTACTGGACAGGAGAGTCCTGACTACTCTATCGGACAGGCCTCTAGCTTTTAGGAGGTCTTTTTCAGAAGCCAGGCCGTTAGCTGAAGTCTGCCTACTTCTGGGTGAACCACCGTTCCCTGCAACAGCAGGTCCTCCCTGACTGGCAGCCTCCACGGAGGCTCCACTGCTAAGCCTAGGAGAGCCGAAAACCAGGGCCTTTTGGGCCAGTAGGGTGTGATCAGGATCATACCGATCCCCTCTTCCCTGAACTTCCTCAGTACCAACAGAATTAAAGGGAAGGGGGGAAAGGCATAGCACAGGTGGTAGTGCCATGGGTGAGCCAGGGCATCCAGACCCACGGCTCCGTCCTCCCTGTGCAGGGAAAAGAACCTGCGGACCTTGCAGTTCTGCCGATTGGCAAAAAGGTCTATTTGAGGAGACCCCCACGCTTTGGTGATCATAAGAAAGACGTCTTGATTCAGAGCCCATTCTGCCTCCAACAGCCTTTTCCTGCTGAGCATGTCCGCGAAAAGGTTTAAGGAACCCTTCAGGTGGACTGCCGAGAGGGAGGCTACCCATGGTTCCGCCCAACTGAAAAGTTGCTCGGCTAGGACCATAAGAGCACTGCTCCTGGTTCCTCCCTGTCGCTGTACATAAGCCACTGCGGTCGTATTGTCCGAGAGGATCTGGACATGACGACCCCTCACTTCCTCTCGAAAAACTCGAAGGGCTAAGAGAATGGCCCTGAGCTCCCGCCAGTTTGACGATCTTCGCGACTCTGTTTTGGTCCAGGTCCCTTGTGTCGTCAAACCGTCCAGATGAGCCCCCCAACCCCAAGCACTCGCGTCTGTTGTGAGGCGCTTGTCCAACGGGAAGACCCACGGAAGACCTCTGGAAAGGTTGGTCGGACACCTCCACCACCATAGAGCCCTTTTTACTCTTACCGTGAGCCTGATTTGTTTCTCTAGAGAAACCTGATGCGACCAGGACTTCAGGATATTTGCCTGAAGAGGCCTGGCGTGAAACCGAGCCCAAGGTACTGCCGGTATTGCGGCTGTGAGAAGCCCCAGAACCTTCATGGCAGAACGAACTGAGATTGCACAGTTCGTTTGGACCTGCTTCACTGCCGCCTGGACCTTTTCCCGCTTTGCCTGCGGGAGAAAAACTCTCTGGAGGACTGAGTTGATTACATAACCCAGGAAAGTTATTTCCTGACTTGGTACCAGGCTTGACTTCTCTAAGTTGAGGAGCCACCCCAGGCTTCTGAGGTGGATTTGAGCAACCTGCAAATTCACAGCTACCTGCTCCTTGGAGTCTGCAAAAAATAGAAGGTCGTCTAGATAGGGTACTACGGGAATACCCTTCAGCCTCAGGGGCTCCAGAGCTTCCGCCAAAATCTTCGTGAAGATCCTGGGGGAGGACGAGAGTCCGAAGGGCAGAGCCCTGAATTGCAGGTGCCAAACGGACTCCCCCAGATTGACTGCCAGCCGCAGAAATTGCTGGGAGGTCTGGGCAATTGGAATGTGTAGGTAAGCATCCCTTAGATCTAGGGATGCCAGGAAACAATTCGGCATTAACAATTTCGTTATCGAGTGGATGGTGTCCATACGAAAATGTTTGTACCGGATCGATCGGTTTAGGATCTTTAGATTTAAGATCAACCGAAATTTTCCTGAGGGTTTTCTGACTAGGAAAATGTGGGAGTAAAACCCCTGCCCTTGTTGATGTTTTGGGACCTCGACAACCACCTCTTGCTGTATCAGATCCTGCAGCAGGTTCGTCATGGCAGAGGCCTTGTCTTGATCCCTTGGGAGGGTCGTGACATAGAACCTGTTCGGAGGAGGTTCTAGAAACTCTAGGTTGTAGCCCTGGGCGACAACACTCCTCACGAATGGGCTCGGAGTCATCCTGTTCCATTGCGGAAGGAAAGCTGACAGCCTTCCTCCTACTGGAACCAGACCGTCATTTGCTCTTGGGTGTATGGTCGGAGGGAGCTCTAAACAGGACTCCTCCCCTACCTCTACCCCTCTGGGGAGCCCAACGGCTTCTGTTATCTTCCCTACTTTTTTGGGACTGCTGAACAGCACGAAAATTTTTCTTCGGTGCCTGTTTCTTCTTAGTAGGGAAGGCCTTCTTTTTATCAGCAGTTCTGTCCAAGATGGTTTCCAGATCTGGCCCAAAAAGTAGGTCCCCAGAAAAGGGAAGGCCACATAGCCTAATCTTTGAGGCCGTGTCACCCGACCAAGTCTTTAGCCAGACAGCACGACGGGCTGAATTAACTAAAGCAGAAGACCTAGCTGCCAACTTGATAGACTCGGCAGAGGCATCGGCCATGTATTTTACTGCCTTCAGGATCAAAGGGAAAGATTCCAAGAGGTCTTTCCGAGATGTCCCTGCCTCAATATGACTCTTAAGTTTCTCCACCCAGCATTCCAGGTTCCTCGCTACTACCGTGGAAGCCATGGCTGGTTTGAGGCTAGCTGCCGCAGAATCCCATGCCTTTTTAAGGAGGCCATCAGCCCTCTTATCCATCGTGTCCTTGAGGACCCCCATGTCCTCAAATGCCAAATCAGTGCGGCGTGAGACCTGGGAGAAAGCGGCATCCACCCGCGGCTTTTTATTCCAAACCTCCGACTCTTTATCGTCGAATGGGAAGCGCCGTTTGAGGGTTTTGGAGAGAAAAGGACCTCTCTCAGGGTCCTTCCACTCCCTTTTGACTGTGTCTGAAAGTACCCGATGGACCGGAAAAACCCTGGTTTTGGTGTCATCCAGGCCCTGATACATTCTGTCATGGACTGACAGTTGGACCTTTTCTTCCTGAATGTCTAAGGTAGTATATATACCTTTAAGTAGGTCATCTACTTCTTCTAGGGAAAGTTTGTACCTAGACCTACGGTCCTCATCCTCCTCTTCCCCCTCATCCTCTGAATCCCTGAGGGAAGGAAGAGTGCTTGTCCCCTCGTCCTCGGAATCCAGGATCTCCAGCTGTCTGGAGGTGGATTGTCTAGGACTTAGAGGTGGCTGCTGGCTAGTGCTCTGACCTGCTGGGTTCTGAGCCAACATGGTTTTTACAGAACTCAGGGAACTAGCAATCTCCTTAACGGAGGAGAAGAGGTCCCTGTACTGCTGGGAGGACTCTTCCTCCACCAGCTCCCTAATGCAAGCTTTGCAAAGGGCTTTTTGCCAAGATTCCCGCAATGGTACTTTGCACGAAGGGCATTTCTTCTGGCCTGGAGGGTTAGATCGTTTAGTTTTCCCCAAGACAGTCTCCTAAAAGAAACCAAAAAAGGAATGTCTTACTGCTACTGCAGAGGGCCCACTAAAACAAACAGTGCTCACACCGACCACCAACAGGGAGAAGGACAACACCCCACTGTGACAAACAAAGGGGAAAAGACACAGCCACCATAAACCCACAGGTCTGAGTGACAGTAACCTCAGAAACCTGAAGGGGCAGGCTCCCCTGAGGGAGGGAAATACAGTTCAAGGAAAAAACATAAGCCCATAAGGGTAAGAATCAAGAGCACCGTTGTGCCCCTCTTACCTGGGCCTGACCGGTGCTCGTGGTGCCTGCCTCCACCGACGCTGACGATCTCTCTTCCATCATGCAGAGAGCGCAGCGGGGACTGAATCTGACACAGCTGATTTAAAACTCCCGGGCGTTGCGTCATTACGCTGGCCGGAAGCTTGCACACGGTCTATGGACCCGCCCCCTAGCCCCTGCGTTGTCAGGCGACCGGAACCACTCGTCGCCCCGCCCAAACAGGAAGCCGCGTCACTGGCCGCCGCGTCATCCGCCCTCCAGAGGGGACCCGGAAGCCAACTCAGCGCTAGCGCGCGAGATTCAAACTCGGGCTCCCGGGTCCAAGACGCCTCGACCTCCTGCTCGGCCATGCTCCCCTAAGCTGGACAAGGCTGGGGACTCCGGAACACCCTCCGAACGTACCAGGAAGGTGCTGGGATGGTCGTTTTGCCGCGAATCGCACCTCACCGAGGTAAGGCCTTTCAGCTCCCCCTGGAGAGATCGCAGCCCTGCTGGTTCCCACAAGTGCTTCCACATGGCGGAGGAAACACAAATAACTGAGGCCATGGTGGAAGAGGAGGGGTTTTAAAGGTCAAGCATGTGTTTCCTGAAAAGTGGGCGGAGCTGCGCTCTCTCCAGGGTTGTCCTGAAAGGCGATTTGAGAAATATCCCAAGCTTTGAACATCTCACAGAGCACTGTTCAGTCCGTCATCCAAAAATGGAAAGAGTATGGCACAACTGCAAACCTACCAAGACATGGCCGTCCACCTAAACGGACAGGCCGGGAAAGGAGAGCATTAATCAGAGAAGCAGCCAAGAGGCCCATGATAACTCTGGAGGAGCTGCAGAGATCCACAGCTCAGGTGGGAGAATATGTCCACAGGACAACTATTATACTAAATTTATTTATACTATAATATTTATAAATATATGCACTCCACAAATCTGGCCTTTATGGAAGAGTTTCAAGAAGAAAGCCATCATTGAAAGAAAGCCATAAGAAGTCCCGTTTGCAGTTTGCGAGAAGCCATGTGGGGGACACAGCAAACGTGGAAGAAGGTGCTCTGGTCAGATGAGACCAGAATTGAATTTTTGGCCTAAAAGCAAAACGCTATGTGTGACGGAAAACTAACACTGCACATCACCCTGAACACACAATCCCCACTGTGAAACATAGTGGTGGACGCATCGTGTTGTGGGGATGCTTTTCTTCAGCAGGGTCAGGGAAGCTGGTCAGAGTTGATGGGAAGATGATGGAGCCAAATGCAGGGCAATTATGAAGAAAACCTGTTAGAGTCTGCAAAAGACTTGACTGGGGCGGAGGTTCACCTTCCAGCAGGACAACTACCCTAAACATACAGCCAGAGATACAATGGAATGGTTTAGATCTAGGGCTTAAACAACTAATCGATTAATCGACAACTAATCGATTATGAAATTAATCGATTACTATTTTCATAATCGATTAATCAGGCAGTAACATAATGGGGTTAAAAAAAACTAAAATGAGCCCTTTATAGTACAAAAAGAGCAAATAATCGCTACTGTAAATATTACTTTCACAGTTCTACAGTAAAAAAAATGAACCCCTACAGTAGTGATTAGGGTTTTTTTTATTTATTTTTTGTACTATAAAGGGCTAATTTTCATTTTTTTAACCCCCATTATGTTACTAAGCGTCTCAGGCCTGGTTCACACCTAATGTGTTTTTTGGTGCTTTTTGCAGAAACGCACTACAGTTCATTTAACATGGTTTCCTATGGGACACTTTCACATCTATGCTTTTTTCAGCCACTGCTGTTTGGAAAGAGTCAGGGACTTTTTTTTTTTTTAACGAAAAACAGTGCTTTTTTTGGTTCAATATACTTCAATGGAGAAGCTGCAGAAAAGCTTTTAATGCGTTTTTGCAGCAATTTGTGTTTTTTAATCTGCCCAACAGCTAATTGGCCAAAAAAAGTATATCTCTACTGTCCGTTCTCAGAGCGGATTAAATATTTTGCTCCCCAACCATATAGTTGGTTATTTATATTTACCACTGCATATTAGATATTTAAGAATATATTGCCTTTTTTTTTTTAAACTTTACATATTAACTAAATTATACACCACACTTTTTTTTTTTAAGGTTATGAACCGATTAATCGATTATTCGAAACAATAATCAGCCAACTAATTGATTATGAATATAATCGTTAGTTGTAGCCCTATTTAGATCAAAGCATATTCATGTGTTAGAATGGCCCAGTCAAAGTCCAGACCTAAATCCAATTGAGAATCTGTGGCAAGACTCGAAAATTGCAGTTCACAGATGCTCTCCATCCAATCTGACAGAGCTTGAGCTATTTTGCAAATAAAAATTGAGAAAATATCACTAGATGTGCAAAGCTGATAGAGACATGCCCAAAAAGACTTGCAGCTGTAAATTGCAGTGAAAGGTGGTTCTACAAAAAGTATGGACTTAGGAGGGATGAATAGAATTGCACCCCACACTTCACATATTTATTTGTAAAAATAATTTTGAAAAACATTTATCATTTTCCTTCCACTTCACAATTATGTGCCACTCTGTGTTGGTCTATCACATAAAATCCCAATAAAGTACATTTATGTTTTTGGTTGTAACATGACAAAATGTGGAAAATTTCAAGGGGTATGAATACTTTTTCAAGGCACTGTAACCATATAGACAAAATCCATTTAAACCACATTATACTAATACAGGCATCTGAAATTGCATACAAATCCACAATCCCATGGATGTATAGAGAATATAATGTGCTCACGTGGAGAAAGAGTAATCTCCCCTTGGCTGGGTAAGACACAACTCTTTGTTTGCATTTTATAGATTGTTGCATTTTAAAGTACAGACCACTTTGACCTGCAGGTAAGCTTGGATTAAAGCTTACCTGTAGGTGCAAGAAATATCTCCTTAACCTACACGGTTAAGGAGACATTTTCCAAAAACCGGGCACTGATGTCTACGGCGCATGCGCACTGAGCGTGCAGCAAGTAAAGGCGAAGATGCCATCAATGACGGCTCCCGTGCACATGCCCCGGAGTGGCGTCATCGCTGCTCCAGCCAGTCACAGCGCCGGAGCCGCGATACCACTCCGGGTATCATGGTGGTGATGGAGGAGGTGGCCGAGGACCGCTGCGGGGGTTTCAATCTCAGGTAAGTAATTCATAATGAGCTAGTATGCTATGCATACTAGCTCATTATGCCTTTGCCTTGCAGGGTGTAATTTTTTTATTTTTGACTTTACTTCCTCTTTAAAGTAAATGCAACATAAATCACAGTATTACCCAAGAAAACATGTAAAATAAACTGTAGCCCAAAAAACACAAATATAAAGAAATGGGCTAAGGTCATTCTTAACCAGTCCTAAACAGTTCAAGCAATGTCCATAGAAGCTGGAAGTGTATGGAAACAAATGGCCAGAGAATGTCATCAAATCAGGATCACACAAGACACCAAACACTTAGTCCAGATCCTGGGAAAGAATCCATGTGGTATGTACACAGTCATGGCCAAAAATATTGGCACCCCTGCATTTCTGTCAAATAATGCACCATTGTTGCAATTACAAATGTTTAGGCATTCTTATGTTTATTTATTTTATTTGTATTAACACCAAAAAAGCGGAGAAACAAAAAGCCAAATCGGACACATTCCGCGAAAAACTCAAAAAATGGACTAGACAAAATTATTGGCACCTTCTCAAAATTGTAAGAAACAATTGAACGTTGTTAACCACTTGCCCACCAGGCCAATTCTGACATTTCTCTCCGACATGTAAAAATCATAATTTTTTTTGCTCGAAAATTACATAGAACCCCCAAACATTATAAATGTTTTCTTTAGCAGAGACCCTAGAGAATACACTTTTTATCTTTCACGGCATTTGCGCAGCAATTTTTCACACGCTTTTTTTTTTTTTTGAAAAAAAAAACAGTTTCATGCTTTAAAAAAAACAACAAAAAACAGTAAAGTTAGCCCAATTTTTTTTCCATAATGTGAAAGATGAAGTTGCGCTGAGTAAAAAGATACCCAACATGTCACGCTTCAAAACTGCATACGCTCGTGGAATGGCGCCAAATCCCCATAGGCGATGTTTTAATTTTTTTTACCGATTACATGTTTTGAGTTACAGAGGAGATCTAGGGCTAGAATTATTGCTCTCGCTCTAATGTTCGCGGCGACACCTCGCATGTGTGGTTTCAACACAGTTTTCATATGTGGGCGGGACTTGCGTATGCGTTCGCTTCTGCATACGAGGACAGGGGCACTTTAACCACTTAAGCCCCGGACCATTTGGCTGGCCAAAGACCAGAGCACTTTTTGCGATTCGGCACTGCGTCGCTTTAACTAACAATTGTGCAGTCGTTCGGCGTGGCTCCCAAACAAAATTGACGTCCTTTTTTCCCACAACTAGAGCTTTCTTGGTGGCATTTGATCGCCCCTGCGTTTTTATTTTTTGCGCTACAAACAAAAAAATAGTGGCAATTTTGGAAAAAACGCATTATTTTTTACTTTTTTCTATAATAAATATCCCCCAAAAATATATAAAAAAAAACAAACAAACATTTTTTCCCTCAGTTTAGGCCGATACATATTCTACTACATATTTTTGGTAAAAAAATAAATAAAAAAAATAAGCGTTTGGTTTGCGCAAAAGTTATAGCGTCTACAAAATAGGGGATAGTTTTATGGAATTTTTATTAATAATTTCTTTTTTTTACTAGTAATGGCCGCGATCAGCGTTTTATATCGTGACTGCGACATTATGGCAGACACATCGGACAATTTTGACACATTTTTGGGACCATTGGCATTAATACAGCGATCAATGCAAAAAAATTACATTGATTACTGTAAAAATGTCACTGGCAGTGAAGGGCTTAACCACTAGGTGGCGCTGTAGGGGTTAAGTGTGTCCTTGGGAGTGATTCTAACTGTGGGGGGGAGGGGCTGTGTGTGTGACCCATCACTGATCACAGCTCCTGATTACAGGGAGCTGTGATCAGTGAGTGTGTCATTAGGGAGAACGGGGAGATGCTTGTTTACATTAGCCTCTCCCCGTTCTATCTCACCGTGAGATGATCGCTGGTATCTCCAGCTCATGGAGCTCCCAGGGGGCGCGCGCGCCCGCAATCCGCCTCTTAAAGGGAAATGTACAGCTATGTTAACCACTTCAACTTCCAGACAAATTCAAGCTCACCTTCAGGCACAGGGTACAACTGTGTCAGCTCACAAAACGTCACCATCTGAATGAAAAGGGACACAATGGTGGGAGACCCAGAAGGACCCCACTGCTGACACAGAAACATAAAAAATAGGATTTTTATAACAGCTTACCTGTAAAATCCTTTTCTTTGAAGTACATCACGGGACACAGAGCCATAATAATTACTATGTGGGTTATAGGCCACCTTCAGGTGCTGGACACTGGCACACCCTAAACAAAAAGTTGCCTCCCTAAATAACCCCTCCCACTACTGGGAGTACCTCAGTTTTTGTAGCAAAGTAATACACATGTATACCAGAAAGAGGGGCAGGACCTCTGTGTCCCGTGATGTACTTCAAAGAAAAGGATTCTACAGGTAAGCCGTTATAAAAATCCTATTTTCTTAATCGTACATCACGGGACACAGAGCCATAGTAGTTACTATGTGGGTTGTCCCAGAGCAATGCCAACTGAGGGGAGGGAGACGCAACAGAATTAGGGCAACATGAGACTAGAGGAGTTATACAGCTGCCTGCAGCACACTACGCCCCAAAGGCAATATCCTCATGCCTTTTTACATTCACCTGATCTGGTTAATGTATGGACTGAAGACCAAGTTGAAGCCTTGCAGATTTGAACCATGGAAGCTTGGTGATGCACCCCCACAAAGCCAAAATCCTTTTGGGAGAATGTGTTGTGGACAAACGAAACAAAATTACAGCTTTTTGATAAAGCCCATCATTCTTCTGTTTTCAGAAAAAGAAATGAGGCCTTTCAAGAAAAGAACACAGTCCCTACAGTAGAACATGGTGGAGGTTCACTGATAATTTGGGGTTGCTTTTCTGCTTCAGGCACTGGATGTCTTGACCGTGTGCATGACATTACGCAATCAGAAGACTACCAAAGAAATCTGGGGTGTATTGTAGGGCCCAGTGTCAGAAAGTTGGGTCTCCGTCAGAGGTCATGGGTCTTACAGCAGGACAATGACCCAAAGCCCACGTCAAAAAGCACCCAGAAATGGTTTAAGACAAAGAGCTGGAGAGTACTGAACTGGCCAGAAAGGAGTCCAGATCTAAATCCCAAAGAGCACTAGCGGCGAGATCTCAAAACAGCAGTTGGGAAAAGGAACCCTTCCAATCTGAGAGACCTGGAGCAGTTGGCAAAAGAAGAGTGGTCCAAAATTCCAGTAGAGAGGTGTAAGAAACTCAATAGTGGTTACAGGAAGCGATTGATTTCAGTTATTTTTTCCAAGGGGTGTGCTACCAAATATTAAATTGAGGGTGCCAATAATTTTGTCCAGTCCATTTTTGGAGTTTTGTGTGGAATGTGTCAGATTTGGCTTTTTGTTTCTCCACTTTTTTGTGTCATTCCAATACAAACAAAATAAATGAACATGAGAATGCCTAAACATTTCTAATTGCAAAATTTTCTGGTGCATTATCTGACACAAATGCAGGGGTGCCAATATTTTTGGCCATGACTGTGGGTAGGCGACACAAGCACAGAGCTTGGAATGGTGTTGGTAAAAAAAAAATTATTTCATTAACCCTTTCACTGCCAGGTCTGTGTGCCATACGGACCTGCAGAAGTACCTGCAGGTGGCCAGGGCCGTAAACTGTACGGACCTACATTTCTGCTCTGTTATAAGCTCATGGCCACTTCAGTGAATCTAGCTAAGAGAGGCACTCAAGATTCAACAGCAAGCCCACTGGAAGGTTCCTGACAGAGATATCAGGTATGGGTGACAGACTCCACAGGGGAAGAGAAGGTGAGGGTTTGAAGCCACTGTGATCAGAGGGAGCTACAAGTTGCACCAGCTGAGTGATAAAATCTTGCATAACTGAAGAAAACACCTCCAACGTAAGGCAGGAAGAGTTCTCAACTCTCTAGGATAAAAGAAGGTACAGAAACACTGACAACCCAGGCACTTCTAACTGGAGTCTGTAAGAAGGGCAGAAGGCACAATCTTTTCCTTTGCCAAGCTTAACCTTGCACATAATGCAAATAAGGCTGATTTGACGGTTAAAACCGATGTTTTGTTTGGCACCAGACATGTTGCTAAAACCCAGAAAGGCTGCTGCACCTTTAAGCAACCCCACTCCCCAGCAATACTAATGAACCAGCTGACCGTGGTGTTCTGGACAAGGGGGCACACAGAGGTTATGATTGCGTGAGCATTGTCAGTGCGGGTGAAGCACCAGACCAACAAGGGCTGCAACTGCAAGGAAATGCTATGTTCCTGTGAGCAGGTTTGTCAGTAGTAGTGTGTGAAGAGCTGCTCCAGGCGTACCCTACATGAGAGGGAAAGGGCTTGGTGCACACGCTGGCTTCTCCTCTGACATTAGCAAGGTCCTAGCTGAGAGGAAGAAAAACGATGAGAAAATAAAATATCAGTTTGGGCTAGGGTTGCCACCTTTTCTTCAATTCAAACCCGAACACTTTATACATATATTTTGCAATTAAATAACATAATCACAAGAGCCCCCCTTTACATCAGTAAAGAGTCCACAGAATTCCCCTTTTACGACTGAACTCACAGAGTTCCCTTATGCCTCGTACACACGATCTGACTTTCCGACAACAAAACCGCGGATTTTTGTCCGAAGGTTGTTGGCTCCAACACACGGTCACGCAAATGTTGGCCAACAATTATGAATGAAGTGATGTACAAGACGTACGACGCCAATAAAAAGGAAGTTCAATAGTGATGCGTGAGTCCGAGCATGCGTGTTTGTACTTTGGACTTTTGTCCGACGGACTTGTGTACACACAATCGAAAAATTGGACAACAAACATTTGTTGGCGGAAAATTTGAGAGCATGCTAGCCAACATTTGTTCGATGGAGCATACACACGGTCGTACTTTCCGCCAACAAGCTCACATCCAACATTTGTTGTTGGAAAATCCAATCGTGTGTACAGGGCATTCCACTGTAAGGGGGGGCTCTGCAGGCTCTGATGTAAGGAAGAACTCTGGGGACTCTAACATATGAAATGCTCTGGGAACCCTGATCTAAGGGGGAACACTGAGAACTCTGATGTACGGAGAGGACTCTGATGTAAGGGGGTACACTGTGGCCTCTGGTGTAAAGGGGAACTCTGATGTAAGGGGTGCTCTGAGAACCCAGATTTGCATTAGTGTACTCACTCAGAGGCAGGAGAAAGAAGGGGGGAGACTAAAGTCACAGACAGGGATGGATGGTGAGCTCACTCACCCCTTGGCAGTCAGCACCTCTTATCCAGATGTAGCTGAGGCTGCTGGAGTGTGGGCAGACACAGTTGTAGGGGCAGGAGGAAGAGGAGCAGATCAAGCCCTTTCTCCTCTCATGTCTGTGTGGGTGGCGAGAGGGAGTAATTGCTGGTGCTGGCTTTGGGTAGTGTGAAAGACTGTAACAGACACTTTCGGCTTACACAACGCAACCCTGCTGGGAAGCCATAGTCTGGTCTGAATGATGTGTCCGGGTTTCAGGCGGTCTGAAATCCGAACGCATGATTAAAAACCCGAACTGTCCGGGTGAATCCCAGACAACCCTAGTTTGGGCAAAAAGGAAACACTTGTATATAAGCCGAGGGTTGAATAAAAAGGAAGGTCCCCCAACATACAGTGCCCAGCTTGCTGTAACCTTTCCAAAACAAATATACAAACAAGTCCAATTACAATAATAGGAGGGACTTTCTGTCCTCTTCACACAATACCCAGCCAGCTGCAACAGCTCCTGTAGTATGTGCCACATACAGCCTCTTGTACAACAAGTAAGTCTACACAGACAGATGAACATTACCACAGCGTTTGCCCTGATAACACAGCAAGGAATCCTCAGGTGTACTGGCCTGACCTGAACAGCAGAGTTCTTTGCTGACCGCAACACAGACAAGGTTGTCATTGCCGACTGCAGAGGGAACACCAGTATGCTTAATGAACTGGAAAAACCTGTGCTCATTAGCTAAACGGAAAGACCTTCAGGATTTCCAGTATCCTGCTTGAACCTACCAGTGACAGTTGATCGTAGAAAACATATAGCTGAAGGGAACAGCAATACTTCAAAGGACACTAAGCGAAGCTGGGCAGGATTAATAAGAGTGGGGGTTACAGTCGCCAAGGGCTGATTTAGTAAAGGCACATATACTGTGCACTGCAAGTTGCTCTAGATCTTAGTAAAGGAGGGGAAGCTTTGCTGATTTCTATCATCCAACCGCGTGCAAGCAGAAATGCGTTTTTTTTTTTCTTGCATGCGATTGGGTATTTTTTGCAAAGTGAAGCTTTTTTTTTTTTTTTTTAAGTGGACCAAAAAGTGAAAATGTTACATGTTGATTTGGTCCTGTCACTACTGTGCTGCTCACTGTTCCACTTTCTAGAAGCTTTGACATTAGGAAGCAAAGTCCTGCCCTTCCAAGATGGCTGCCTCCACAAGGAAACACAGTGCAGAACATAGTAGGCCACAGCCAATACCAGTGACTAGTCCTTTGCCCTGTGACTGACTTTTTTTTCTTTTTAAGCACAGCTTCCAGACTTTAGCTCCTCTTTAAGAACTGCATGTGCCGGTACATTGTGATTTATCTTGGTTTATTACAGTATATTTTCTCCAGTGAGTTATGTATATAAAGCCTAGTACACACGAGCCAAATGTCGGGTGGCATTGGCCGGTTCAAGAAAAATGTGTATTGCACTCGGTGAGACAGAAGCTGGCCAGCTTTTGTAGATGGGGTATGGCCAAATTGGTCTGCCAATTGGATCTCGATTAGCGTTCTCAGCCAATGACTGAGAGCGCTGACCAGAGTGTTCTGGCGGGGGGCTGTTTCCGTCAGAACACAATAGAACAGCAGGGGAGATTGCTGTACTTAAATCGCGTGGTTAGTATAGCGGCTCCTCCGGAGCCGGCAGGTTATTTTCATTGTGTGCACTAGGTCTTTACTCTTTTATTGTAATAATCCTTTACGTTGTTTAAAACCCTGAAGGTTGCCCTGCCAGCCTTATTAAACATACCCATAAATAAACGCCTATTAAAGCGGTTGCAAACCGCTGGTGTTTTTTTTTGCCCTGCAAGGTAAAGGCATAATGTGCTAGTAATGCATGCAGCATCGATTCTCTCTGCATGACGGGTGAAGATGGAAGCGGCCTCCAGATCTGACATCTCAGCGCAGGAAGGCTTTGTTTTAAGGTAGGTTTAACATAATGTGCCAGTAGGCATCGCATATTGGCACATTATGTTAAACCTACCTTAAAACGAAGCCTTCCTGCGCTGAGATGTCAGATCTAGAGGCTGCTTCCATCTTCACCCATCATGCTTCTGGGTTCGCGGACACTGGCTCTGTGACTGACCGGAGCTGTGATGATGTCACGCATGCATGCGAGCTGCTGATCACGGCACATGGCTCTGAACAAATGGCACAGGTGGCCGTTCATGCGCTAGTGATGTCACTGGCTGCTTGTACAGTAAATATCTTCTAAACGGTGCTCATTATAGGCTCATCTATAGGTAAAAGTCATGCATGGACGTTAACTTCCACTTTAACTGCAAACAGGTAATGGAATATTTCTCCTGTCACCTGCACTTCTGAACACCACTTCAGTGAGAAGAAATCACAGGTTAAAGTCTTTTTCGGAAATCATTACTTCCAAGCTTACAATTTCACTTCAATAGAGCAGTGTCCAGTGGTGTGGTGGCAGGAGAGCGAAGTATTCACATACTTCTTTGTAGGTAACAGGCATTATTGGCACTTGCAGTATGGTGAAGGGGGTGCTTTAATAATAATGAAATATATGTAGCACTGGACTAGAACGCTTCACTTACCTTGGAAGCAAACTTTCCATCCCGGAAAAATGGGGTCAAATATTTCACCACAATGTCAGCAGTCTCTTTAAGTGTCACCACCTTATTCCCAGGTGGCTGTAATATTTTAGCAGTGCCTTCCTTGTCTTCACGAGAGAGACTTGGGTCGAAAGTCACTTTCTTTTTGCCACAGCTGCTTTTCACTGGATGGGACAAAATGGAGCAGGATTTGTCTTCTATTCTTGGCCTCTTTCTGGTAGGCTCGTCAGACTCCTGGCCAAGGAAATTAAATTATACTTGTTTATAAGTATGTAATACACCTGAAAAAAATGATTATAGCATAGAAAAGGACAAAAAACTCACCTCCTCTTCTGATGCCTTCTTCTCTAACTCATGTTGGCTGAAGATAAAACAAAATATAGAATTAAAGTAAAAAAAGTTCAAATTACCGTATATGTAAACAGTCAATCATTCAAAATAGGTGTAGAAAGAGGTCAGAGGTCATTGATGCTTTGCTGTCCACGCCAAATTTAGCAGTTTCAGCAAGACTCAGTTATTTCTATGCTGTGCATTATCCAAAAAAAATTATATTTTTAAAGACATACAAGATTAGACAGGTGGATATTGCTGCAGAAAGACAATGGGGAAACATAGCTCATTAAGCATAAAAGCATGAGTGGTGGGCTATCTACAAATGCTGTTAATTTGTTGTCAGATGTGGAAGCATCATATAACCCACATATGTCAAACACAAGGCCCGAAGCCCGAATCCGACCTGCCAGCCCTTGTGGCCTGCGCACTCAGTTTTGCAGACAGAACATGGCAGTGGAGATGAGGTTGCACACTGTGTACAACGCATCCCAATCCCTGCACTTTGTACATAGCGTACTCCTGAACTCTGTACGTAATCAGCTACTGAGCCCTGCACTCTATACATGGTGCAACCCTAAACTCTGCACTCTGTATACTGGAACTGCACTTTGTCCATAGCGCACCACTGAACCCTGCACTCTGAACGTAGCGCACCCCAGTTACAACTGGCCCTTTGAGGTCAACCATAGTGCGGATGTGGCCCGCGATAAAATTGAGCTTGATACCCCTGATCTAACCTACCTGCATATGTTGTCTGCCCCGACTTTGACCAGAAACATGCTTCTCGGGAAGCACAAGCTGCCTTCTTATTTGGTACACTGTTTTAATAACAACCTTGCTCTGTTTTTTTTATAGGCTGAAAATGCACAATACATTTTTTTTACCTACAGGTAAGCTTTATTATCAAAAAAAAAAAAATTAATATCTCCTAAAACGTGCACCCTAGCAAGCAACAGCCAGTGCCATCATCGGCTTATGCGCTCTGAAAGAACGGCATACCTATAACGTTCCTTCAGGGCTGTGTGCCGTGACTCCCACGTGCATGCGTGGGAGTGATGTCATCGCAGCTCAGCCAATCAGACAGCCAGAGTCCCTGAACCCCGAAGGAAGACTGGGAGCGATGCATACTAGCACATTATGCCTTTACCTTGCAGGTGGAAACTTTTTTTTTTTTTTTTCCTGACAGAGTTTACTTTCACTTTAATACTGTTATTCCATCTGAAAATTACAGTATTAAAAAGATGACAATAAAGGTGGCAGCGTTTATCTGCGTTTATCTGCAGGATGAAGGTTTTAATCAATTAAGCCTCCAGCCTGCATGTGCTCACCATGTTATAGCTGACAAATTCAATGATATACCATCTTTCTTGATAGTACCTTCCACTGACTGCCAGGATTGGCTTCACCACCAAAAAAACAACAACAGGTACACCAAACAGTGTTAGGAGGCAAATCATGGTGTGTAAATCACATCCTTATCTTTAAATTTATATAGGCAAATGGAGGATTTGTGCCAACAATACATTTATAATTTAAAGTGGATCTTCACCCTCAAAAACATTCTCTCTCCCCAACCTCCTCCGGTCCTGTTCACGAATAGCGTGTGAACGAAAAAAAAAACAAGAATCATTTATGGGCCGCCTGAGGAAGGCCAAACACAGTGCGAATTTCTTTCCAAAGAAATTTACACAAATCCTCCATTAACACAGACAGTGCTGACAGGGGAATCACTCCTGCCAAGTAATTGTCTGCTCCAGGCGGGGGAAGCCGCCCCCCCCGCCAGAAGACAGTTATTATCGCTAGCGGCTATAGCATAGAGGAGAATCCAGCAGACTGGTTGTACCCAAGTTGAACGATCGATCAACTAGTTACATTCAGCCTGTCCATTAAGGATTCGAATATTGACCGGTTCCTGCTGAACCAGCCCAGATTCGAATCGTGTATGGCCGGCCTTAGTCTTTGCAGATTCTACGCAAGAGCAAATGTTAACACATTGATTTTCCAGACAACTAACTGTGCTTACCCAGAATTGTTTTGATATTTACTGGAATTCACAGACTCTTTTAATCTCCCCTGACATGAAGAATCAGTAGATAGTTTCTGGTTTTGTGATGGGCACAGAGTCAAGGTATCCTCAGTGCTTGTTTTAGAGATATGCATATCTTGGAGATGATCTGAAACATCCATACTGTCTGAATGATGTACAAATAAAGTGCTAGACCGGTCTTTTGTCTCCAGCGACTGTTCAGTTTTATAGTTCTCAAACTGAATATTTCTTCCCGACATCTGGGCAGTTGGGTTTTCTGAATTGTCTGTAGCTGGTAAACATCTGACAATTTCTTCATCACTGCTCTGCTTCTCTTTCAACACATCTAAGTTAATAGAAGAGTCCGAGTTTTGAGCGAGAACACTAGTAGATGTGCTTTCACGTACAGTAGGGCTGTCATTTTTTGACATTTTTAAAACCTTGGGTTTACCCTGAGAAGAAAAAAACTTGGAGATGTTTTGCGAGTCTTTGGCTGCTGCAGAGACCAGCTCCTGTTTCTTCTTACTAAGATGGGGTTTTTTGCCTGGGCTGTTTACATTTTTACCGGTACCTGCACGGTTTACAAGGAGTGGATTAGCATTGCTGGGTTCTGACTCTTCTATGGAGCCATGATTAGTCTGTGGTGGTTCTGTTGTGGGCATTGTGTTTTGCAACAAACTAGATGCAGTCTGAAATAAAGACGGTGCACCCACTCTTTTTCGTTTAAACTGTATAGGAGGAAAAAACAGATCCAATAAGTATCAAGTACAACATGGCTATCATATTTATTTTAAGCCCAGCTGAATTCAGACAAATAGACATGCAGTCAAATATAAATTGTTCTAACAACCTCCATTTGCAAAGACCCAGTGCAAGGAACCCTGATGACAGCTCAATGTAAAAAAAAAAAAAAAAAAAAAAAGAATTGGCAGCAAATAAAAAAAAAAAAAAAAAAAAAAGAAAAAAAGAAAACGGCGTATCCATACCAGGTCGTTCAAGTCTTCACACCAAAAATTAAACAAGAAACCCTGGCTGGTGGTTGTGAAGATCTGTGGGATCTCTTTAACAAGGGGGCTCCCAGATACCGTCCCCCCCCCCCTCCCCATGTGAATAAGTATGGGGTAAATTGTACCCCTACTCATTCACCAAAGAAAGTGTCAAAGATAAACACACAAACAGTTTTTGACAATTTTAGGTCAGCTCCAGCCCTCTGACAGTTTTTAAATAACTAAGTGTGGGGGCCCCCGTGATGTCCCTGGCTGACGACATCACAAGGGGTGGGGTCGCACAGTGTATTTATTTAAGAACTGTCAGGTGGCAGAGCTGTCAGACGGTGGGAGCCTTTGGTGGGAGTGGACTTTCTTTATTTCCATCTTTTTTCGGGTTGGCGGTGGTGGCAGGTGTCGTGATTGACGATGGATATACACCGGGGGACATTTTTTATTTTCTAAAGGACGGTCAAAAACTGCCTGTCATTTTTTTACACTACACCAGTTATTTTGGTGAATGAGTACCCCCATACTCATTCCCATGAGGGGGTGGGCGGTGACCTGATAAGCCCCCCACAACCACTGGCCAGGGTTGTGGGGAAGAGGCCCTCTTCCCCAACAACATAGGGACAAGGTGCTTTTGGGGGAGGCAGGGGGGCTCTGCCCCCCCCCCAAGCACCCCCTGCATGTTGAGGGCATGTGGACTGGTATGGTTCAGGAGGGGGGGGGGCGCTAGCTTGCCCCCTTCCTCCTTTCCTGGCTTGCTGGGCTGCATGCTCAGACAAGGGTCTGGTATGGACTTTGGGGGGGAACCCACACCATATTTTTTTTAATTTTGGTGTGGGGTTCCCTTCAAAATCCATACCAGATCCAAAGGGACTGGTATGGATTTTGGGGGCACCCCATGTCGTTTTTGTTATTTTTTCTTTGCCGGCAATTATTTTTTTTTACAATCAGCTGGGAACCTGCTGCCCACTCCTTAACAACCGTCTTTTCACAGTTTGTTAAGGAGAAAAATTCAAAAGGTTCAAAAATGCAAAACGCAAAGGAGAAGTACACTAGCATAAAACTAAGGATTGAATGTGGGTTAAGGTTATAGGGGAGGTGCCCAGGGGGCGTGTCCTTGAAAGCTTTGCAGGTGTCCAATTACCTGAAGGTACAAGCCTATACCCCAGGGTCTAAAAATATGTTGCCTGTGTCCTGTACTGTATGATTAAGATGGTAGTTTTTCTAAAAATATAAACCAACCCATAGACATTAAATTATCTCAGGTCAACAGTGGCAGACAGTATATACACAGTATACCATGGATATATGTATATGTACCGTATATACTCGAATATAAGCCGAGATTTTCAGACCCTTTTTTAGGGCTGAAAGTCCACCCCTAGGCTTATATTCGAGTCACCGCCGTCTGCCTACATGAACAGCGGTTCATGCAGACAGACGGCAGTTTTCAAAAGCCGCGCCGCCTCCTCCCGCCCGTCCGTGATAGGCGGAACACTGCACACTGAATGCTGGGAAAAAAGTGTTCCTCCTATCACGGATGAGGAGGAGAAGGAGACGCGTTTTTTGTAATAGTGGAATGGCGCCGTACACGCTGTGGGGGGGGACAGAGCGGGACCTCATCGGCTGCACAGAATCGACACAGGACACCGGACACCGGACACCGGACACAGGACCCCGGACCCACAGATCGGCGCAGGTAGGCTGCAATGGGGACACGGAGGTCTGTACAGGGGGCATGCAGCTGCAGATGGGTATTGCTGACCCTCTTTTCCACTTACAGTAGCTGCTGCATTTTTCACCCTCGGCTTATACACGGGTCAATACGTTTTCCCCATTTTTTGTGGTGATTTAGGGGCCTCGGCTTATACTCGGGACGGCCTATACTCGAGTATATACGATATATATATAAAACTAAAAATAATGTTTCAACTAAATGGCAGGAAAACTGGTTACTTTGAGTCACAACCCAAATTCCCCTAAGGATATCTGATCTTAATGACGTAAAGAGGTTTTCCCTACCTAAGCTGGCCTATGTTTTCTCACTGGTATCTACTTGATTTGACCTTACGGATCTTTATGTGGTTTGAGTTATAGTATATCCTTGCTAGATATAACCAACAGCAAATGAGTATGAACAGCCATACAGGAAGTACAGGGCTTTCAAAATGCTTATTTAGCAGTCACTGACAATAGAAAACACGCTCATTTATTGAACTCCCTGATATTACTAATCGTTTTTTGCATGGCACCCGCTTTAAAAATATCAAAAATAATTACAAAATCACAGATTTATCAGAATGGGTGTTTGCTTTAGAATACTGTAACACATCGTATGTACCTGAGAGGCAGCTACAAATCCATCTTCAGGTGGATCTGCTGTTTTCTCGGTTTTCCTTGAAGGTTCACCAAGTACAGCATACAGTTCACCATCCTTAGAAGCCTTGTTAATCTCAGTCACCTGATACATGGATACATAAAATACAAAAGTAGGTAAGCTGTAATAATCCAGTACTACTGCCGATGGGGACCAAGTCACAGGTATTACTTAAAGCGTTTGTTAACTCCCCAAAAAAAAAAAAAAAAATCCTGCTCCTTTAAAGCATGTTATATGACAATGCTTGTCCGGTGTCATTTGGCCCCCTGTAACACTTACAAAACCTGGCTGATCCTGCCAGTTTCTCCCCACCCCTCTGTAAACTGACCACGGTGTATCATGGCTACTGAGACCAGGCACTGTGGTCAGTTTACGTGCCTTGGTCATTCGCAGCCTGCTATCTGCTCTCCTTTCTGTTCCTGTGTCCTCCTCCCCCCTCCCCTCTCTATGTGTGAGCCGCCCCCCCCCTTCCTGCTACTCTCATAACAGCAACCTGTATACACCATCAGCACTGCCTCCTATTGCAGTGTTTCCCTCTGTGAATGATTTATAAATATAAATGCTGTAAATACTTAATTTCACAGCCGAGATTACGATCACATAACCAGCCAGCTCTCTCCTCCTCTCCTCCAGACTGACATCAGCAGAGGAATCTCAGCCTCGCCCACTGCATCTCTCAGAGGAGGAAAGGAGAAAGCTGGCCAGTCATGTGATCGCAATCTCGGCAGTGAAATGAGGTATTTGCAGCATTTATTTTTATAAATCACACACAGAGGGGGATACTACAACAGGAGGTAGTGCTGATGGTGTATACAGGTTAGAATGGCTTAACAATCACTTTAAGTGGACCATTCAGTAACTTTTTAAGACTTCATGAATACATAAATACTCAGAATCTTCATGCTCACCTGAACCAACAAACGTACAAACAAAAAAATATATATATTATTGATATTATATATATATATATATATATATATATATATATATATATATATATATACACACACACACACACACACACACACACACACGCAATATATAAACAGCTGCAGCATTCAAAGTTACAGCGGGTAAAATAAGTATTGAACATGTCACCATTTTTCTAGTTAAATATATTTCTAAAGGTGCTATTGACATGAAATTTTCACCACGTCGGTAACAACCCATGCAATCCTTACATACAAAGAATCCAAAACAAATAAGTTCAGAAATTAAGTTAGGTGTAATAAAATGGAATGACACAGGGAAAAAGTATTGAACAAGCTAACTGAAATTTATTTATCTGCCTAACAGAAGATGTCTCATAAGATGAAAGATCCCATGTGACCAAGCGGTCCCCCATACCCAATCAGCTTGGAGTATCGATTGCTATCATAAGGAAATAGGAGGAATCGCAGCCTTTGGTTGTCCAGCATACTAGCAGAGCCTTCTTACCTCTGCTCTTTGGTAAGCAGCCATTGTATAAGTGTGTCGGGCACTGTGTTCACCATTACCGTCATTTCCAAGTCACCGGGGTGCCTTATCTATTGACTTTTGAACACCAGGATCATCTCTTTTACCAACTTTGTTTTTTGATATGTCTCCACTTGAAAATTGGTGAACAGTTCATTTTTGTTCACATTCATTTTTGTTCCCATTATCATCTTCAGGGCATTGTGCTGCCATAGACTGTCAACTTAAGGGGACATTAGAGTTCCTGAGGACTGTGCAAGTTCTCATTATTAAGGACATTACCTTGTGGGGCACTTGGTATTATTTACTGTTTAAACCGCATTAGATATTATTGTAGGTTTTTTCTTTTTTGGCGCAGCTTTTTTTTTCTTTATATGAAATTTATTTAATACTTCTTACAAAATCCTTTGTTGGTAATGACAGTTTCAAGACGCCTCGGAGAAACTAGTCACATTCATTGCTCAGGTGTGATTTTCGCCCATTATTCCACACAGTCTTCAAATCTTGAAGGTTCCGTGGGCCTTTTCTATGAACTCTGATCTTTAGTTCTTTTCATAGGTTTGCTATTGGATTCAAGTAAGGAGATTGGCTGGGCCATTCTAGCAGCTTTATTTTCTTTCTTTCAAACCAATAGAGAGTTTCCTTATCTTTGTTTGGGATCATTGTCTTGGGCTGAAATGTCCACCCTTGTTTCATCTTCATCAACCCGGTAGATGGCAGCAAGTTTTTATCAAGAATGTCTTGGTACATTTTTCCATTCATCCTTCAATGATATAAGTTTGCCAGTACCATATGCTGAAAAACAGCCCCACACCATGATGTTCCCACCTCCAAAACTTCACTGATGGTATGGGAGTGTTTTTGGGGTGATGTGCAGTGCCATTTGACCTCCAAAACATGGTGTGTATTATGGCATCCAAAGTAGAGGTCGACTAATATATATCGGCCAATATTTGGCCATTTTTGAGAAATTGTCATTGACCGATTATTATCCAAATTAGGCCCATATTTAACACTGAAAGCACCGTGCCCACAAGTGTTCCTCCTCCCTTCTCCACACTCTGTTGGCAAAGCAGCGCTTGATGCTTGCCAGAGCCGCTGTGTGTGTGAAACTGACATATGCAGAGAGAGAGAGGAGCTGTCAAAATTGAGTGTTAATGTCGGGGGTCGGTGGGACCCAGCAGCTATCAAACATCAGCCAATTGGATGTGATCTGGGCAGGCCGCTAGGTGTATGTGGCCCTGCCTCCTTTCTTAAGCAGCCCAATCATTGGCTGGTGTTTTTATAGCTGCTGGGTCCCCCCCAACCCTGACATCAACGCTCAATTTTGATAGCTGGTCGGTCTCTGCATTCAGTTACATATGTCAGTTTCAACACAACCATTGCCACCTGCAAGTGGCAACCAGTGCGTGCCACCTGCCAGTGCCAACAAGTGCTGTCACAGCCAACCAGTGCCACCTGCCAGTGCCATCTGTATGGAGGACATTGAGTGTGTGGTAGAGTGACAGAAGCAAGCAGGGGGAGTGGAGTGGGAGAGTTTATGAGATAAAAGGAAAAAAAAATTGGCCTAAAATATCGGCCGCAAAAATCTGCATCATATAATCGGCTGCCCCAATTTCTAAATATCGGCCAAAAAAAACACCATATCGGTCGACCTCTAATCCAAAGAGTTTAATTTTGGTCTCATCTGACCAGACTATATTCTCCCAACATTTCACAGTCTAAATGTTGTGCAGCAAATGTTAAACGAGCTTCAACATGCTTTTTCTTCAGCAATGGAGTCTTGCGTGGTGAGCGTGCATACAGGCCATGGCGGTTGAGTGCATTGCTTATAGCTTCCCTTGAAACAATTGTACCTGCTAATTCCAGGTCTTTCTGAAGCTCTCCACAAGTGCTCCTTGGCTCTTGGACAACTCTTCTAATAATTCTTTTCACTCAGAAATCTTGCAAGGAGCACCTGGTTGTGGCCGGTTTATGGTGAAATTATGTTCTTTCCACTTCCGAATTATGGCCCAAACAGTGCTCACTGGAACATTCAGAAGTTTAGAAATCCTTCTGTAACCAATGCCATAAATATATGTTTTGCAACAATAAGGTTGCGAAGGTCTTGAGAGTGCTCTTTGCTTTTACCCATCATGAGATGATTCTTGTGTGAGACCTCGGTAATGAGACACCTTTTTTATAAGCAATCAGTTGAGACTGAACCAGCTGATATTAATTTGTACTGACCAGGGGCAGGATTGCTTTTTAATTACTGATTGATTTGTATAGCTGGTGTCTTGGCTTTCAATTACTTTTTGCATCTCCCTTCCTTGATAGGTTCAAATACTTTTTTTCCTGTGTCATTCCATTTTATTACACAGAATTTAATTTCTGAATTTATTTGTTTTGGTTTTGTTGTATGTATAGTGCATAGTGCTGAAAATATAAATATTTAACTAGAAAAATGGTGACTAGAGTGGAGCGGACACCTGGATGTTCGGGTTCGGCCTGAACTTCAGAAAAAAGTCCGGGTTCGGGACCGAACTTGACCCCGAACTCCGAACCCCATTGAAGTCAATGGGACCCGGACTTTTGAACACAAAAATGGCTGTAAAAAGGAATGGAAAGGGCTAAAGGGCTGAAAATGGCAACAAAATGTTGTTAAGAGCATGGCAAGTGATCTGCAAACAAATGTGGATAGGGAAATAACTTAAAATAACATAAAAAAATAAAAAATTTAAATAAAATGCTGGAGGCCCCCTTCTCAGCAGAAGAGGTACAGGAAGTCATTAAGAACCTCAATGGCACGATGCCGCACATATGGTGGGAATACCCCAGAAAGAGACTGGGTGGGAGACAATGTGAAGGAACCGGAGGCACTGTCAGCAACTTAATCTACTATCGCCTGTACTTGTCCTGGCCTCAACATTCGTACAGCCTTATTAGGCGCGCCAAAATACCGCTGCAGGCTCTGTCGCCTACTTGCACCTGAGGAAGGTGTTTCACTAGTGCTTCTCGGCCTTTTGGCTAAGATCAAGTGTAGTATCTGTTCTTATCAGTTGCCAGGAGGTGGCGCTTGCTTCTGTCCCTGTTCTGGGCAGCACAGTGGTGTAGTGGTTAGCACTTTCACCTAGCAGTAATAGGGTCGCTGGTTCAAATCCCAACCATGACACCTTCTGCCTGGAGTTTGCATGTTCTCCCTGTGCTTGCGTGGGTTTCCTCTGGGTACTCCGGTTTCCTCCCACACTCCAAAGACATGCTGGTAGGTTAATTAGATCCTGCCGATAAAATTGGCCAAATATGTGTATGTTGTATGTGTATGTGTTTGTAAGCGTGTCAGGACCCCACAGGGCAAGGACCGCACTATACCACAGATGGACACCAGTGGCAAAAAGCGCCCCGAGGCGATTCAGTTGGCATAGGTTGCGCTATACAAGTCATTCATTCATACGGCGAGGTGGAGCAGGGGTGGCGGTTGCTATGCAAAAGCCTGCTGGCGTAAAGGTGACCTGGAGCGGTTCGTAGCCGAAAGGGAAGCCTTCTGATGGGGATGGAGAACCACTGGGTTGGGCCTCAGACTGATTGGCTGATTTGCAAGGGGGTGAGGGGAAAGACTGATGGACATCGGCTGCAGGTGCCAACTCTGAACTTTCATCAGGAGACTGGGTGGGAGACAATGTGAAGGAACCGGAGGCACTGTCAGCAACCCAATCTACTATCGCCTGTACTTGTCCTGGCCTCAACATTCGTACAGCCTCATTAGGCGTGCCAAAATACCGCTGCAGGCTCTGTCGCCTACTCGCACCTGAGGAAGGTGTTTCACTAGTGCGTGTAGCTGGCACAGATCGACCACATCCTCTCCCTGCAACAGGAGCGCCACCAGCAGCACCACGACCCGGGCCACGTTCCCTTTTTGATGATCTCCTCATATTTTCAAAATTTATGATCTCGCCCTAAATGGGTGTTTTTGTCTATAGCATAATACACATACAGTGTCTAAAGCGTTTATGAACACGCAGAAAATGCTATTGTGAAGAAAAAAAACACTGCAAAATTTAAATTTTTTGCAATGTTTTTCCAATATCAGAATACACGGATAGTGTCTACAGCGTTTATGGAAACGCAGAAAATGCTATTGGGAAGAAAAAAAAACACTGCAAAATTAAATTTTTTGGCAATGTTTTTCCAATATCAGAATACACGGATAGTGTCTACAGCGTGTATGTATGAACACGCAGAAAATGCTATTGGGAAGAAAAAAAACACTGCAAAATTAAATTTTTTTGCAATGTTTTTCCAATATCAGAATACACGGATAAAAAAAAAGCGTTTATGAAAACGCAGAAAATGCTATTGGGGGAAAAAAAAACACTGCAAAATTAAATTTTTTTGCAATATCAGAATACACGGATAGTGTCTACAGCGTGTATGTATGAACACGCAGAAAATGCTATTGGGAAAAAAATAAAAAAAAGCAAAATTACATTTTTATGCAATGTTTTTCCAATAGCAGAATACACACAGACTAAGGTGTATCTCTTAGTATATGCAGTGTTGGTCCTAATGTTGCACTGAGCTTGCAGGTAAAACTTTTATATTTTGTCTGGCACTGGCCTCATGGCACTGGCCTCATGGCACTGTTAAAAGACTGTGCACTGCACCCCAGCCAGGGTACAATTGATTTAGGAATCTCTTCAATAATTCTCTCTGCCTTTTTCTTTTGCTTAATAAAGAAACTCCCTACTCTACTCTAGCTATGTAGATCGCTCACTGATCTAACTAATTAGAAGCAAAGTTAAGGAATGCTGACTGACTGACTGACCGAATCACACTATCACACTAACTCCTAAAATCCTCTCAGCAGCACAGGAACCTGTCTATAGCAGAATGACGCTGTGTGTCTGGACTATATATAGAGGCTGGGTCACATGCTGCACTACCCAATCACAGCCATGCCATTAGTAGGCATGGCTGTGATGGCTTCTAAGGGCACACTAGTGAAACGATCGTCGATTGGCTGCCCTGCAGCTGTTAAAAAGGCGCCAATACAGCGCCGAACACCGGACCCGAACCCGAACTTACAGCCAATAGTTCGGGTTCGGGTCCGGGTCCCGGACACCCAAAAGTCCGGTACGGACCCGAACTTTACAGTTCGGGTTCGCTCAACCCTGATGGTGACGCATTCTATACTTATTTTACCCACTGTATGTAACCTTGCACAGCAAATATATTAACCAAATGTGCTGCGCTAAATTACAAAGCGTGTTAATACTAATGTATAATTCATTTTTTTTATCACAAATTTCTCATCATGCACTTCTGTTGGCATGATTTAATTTTTTTTCCATTTTTATAACAATTGGACATTTATATTGCACTTTATTGATTTTTATTTTATTATACATTGGCATTAACACACTTTGTAGTTTAGCTCGGCACATTTAGGGACTACATATCTAACATGTTACAGCAATAACAAATTACTTTTTAACAATAAAAGTTTCACCTTTCATCATTAAACAGCAATATTTGCGCTCCAGTCAGTGACTTTGGCTAGGCAAAGTAGGAAGAAGCATTTTCTCAGTCTCCTTTTACCCAGTAATCAACTGGCATAAAAGGTTGCAGCAAAGGGCTGATCTATGTCAAGTTTACAACTATAATATATCCTTAAATGAAGATTTTCACTATACAAAATCTATTCACCTGCCATTTTTTACTACAGCATTGCAAGTGATAAGCACATTTCTACACCTGAGTATTTCATTCCCTGGCATTACCTTTTTCAGCACTGCTGCTTTATAGACGTTTGACACTTTGCTGTTTCGAAAAACCTCATATTCTAGGTCGACAGCAGATGAAGCTGAATCAGTCCTGGAATCAGAATATATATATTCTAAGTAAATGTTGGGTCAAAGAGCAAAAAGGACATAGTTAAACCAATTATTACCACACGTTCATAAAAGCTGGTCAAAAATTTTCCAGTTGGGTCTTTAGGCTTAATTTAAAGTTCACCTGGTCTAGAATGAACAACTCTGGTTCCAAAAAAGTTGGGATGCCGTGTAAAATCTACATAAAAACAGAATGCAATGATTTTCAAATCTCTTAAACCCATATTTTATTCACAATATAACATAGAAAACATATCAAATGTTTAAACTAAGAAAATTTCCCATTTAAGAAACAAATGTATTTATCGGCGTATAACACGCACCCTTTTCCCCTTAAAATCAGGGGAAAATAATGGGGGGGGGGGGGTTATACGCCGATCCCCCGCTGATTGTTTTGAAGCGAGCGAGCGGAGCCGAGATACAGAAAGCTGAGAGTACTTTGGCTATTCTCGGCTCCTCTCACAGTCCCGCGTGAGGAGCCGAGACTAGCCGAAGTACTCTCGGCTTTCTGTATGTCAGCGGCACTCGCTCCTCTCGCAATCAGTGGAGGTGGGCGGGACTGCGAGAGGAGCCGAGAATAACCGAAGTACTCTCGGCTTTCTGTATCTCGGCTCCGCTCGCTCCTCTCCGCTCAAAGTCAAAATCGGTGCCAAATTTCAACTAGGGAAATGCTGGAAATGCTGAAGAGACTAGCAAGGCTGTAAAGGCACTGGGCAAGGCTGCAAATGCACTGGACAAGGCTGCAGATGGACACTGGGCAAGGCTACAATGATGGACAAGGCTGCGGATGGACACTGATAAAGCTGCATTGATGGGCATTTAAATGCAAGTTTTTTTCCTTAAAATTCTCTCCTAAACTTTGGGTGCGTGTTATACGCCGATAAATACGGTAGGTCATTTTGAAACTGATGGCAGCAACGCATCTCAAAAAAGTTGGTACAGGGCAAAACAAAAGTTGGGAGAGGGCCATGTTTACCATGGTGTAGCATCCCCTCTTCTTTTAACAAGACTTTGTAAACCACTGGGAACTGAGCAGACCGGTTGCTGAAGTATTGGGAGATGATTAATGCACACCCCCATACCATCAGAGATGCAGTCTTTTTAACTGAGCACTGATAACAAGCCAAAAGGTCCTTCTCCTCTATAGTTCGGAGGACATGGCGCTCATGAATTCCAAAAAGAATGTCAAATTGCGATTCGTCGGACCACAGAAATGTTTTCCACTTTGCAACAGACCATTTTAAATGAGCTTTTGGCAGCATTTCTGGATCATGTTCAGATAAAGCTTCTTCTTTTCATGATAGAGCTTTATCTTGCAATTTTGGACAGCACAGAGAACAGTGTTCACAGACAGTGATTTTTGGAAGTATCCCTGAGCCTATGCAGTGATGCCAATCACAGAATCATGCCTGTTTTTTTTTTTTTGTTACAAAACAAAGGTGCTTTATTGTTGTCATGTAGGTTGAATAAACAGCATATCCATCAGTGCAGTACATGGCATCACATGAAGAAGCATCTACAGTCAAAATCCAAAACAGTTTACAGCAAACATGTAGCAGGTGTTCATACCCAGAAGGAGAGATATATACCGTAGGTACAATCCGAACACTTATCTATCAGCATAGAGTAGCTATTGTCAATAGTGGGATATACGATCCTCCACATTACACTAATCCATGATCCATGGGCCTCAAACTTTATCAAATTTCCATTGGCAACCCCTGTTCCTATAGGTGATCCTATACATAGGTAGGGCAGCTCTAACCAATTTCTAACCAATTCCAACCTTCCAGGAGGAGATCGCAGGGGCGTCTGGCAGAATCCATTTGAGGAGTATTTCTTTTTTAGCATAATAAAAGAGGTATGATATTAGCAATTTTGAATGATGAGATCGTTGCTCATCATCATGAACCCCCAGTAGGGCCAGCTCAGGCGACATTGGAAGGGATCATTGTAATTTGGAGTTTATTGCTTTAAATACCTTAGCCCAATAGGTTAAGAGGATAGGACATTGCCAGAACATATGGAAGAAAGTTCCTACATTTTAATTCAGTGCCATTTGAAGGCCCAGAGATCATGGGAATCCAATATTGCATTTTGGCCTTGTCCCTTGCACACAGAGATTTCTCCAGATTACAGAATATCATCAAAAGATTCTGACATTGTAGATGATATATTTAAAGGCTTTGCAATTTTACTTTAAGGAATATCATTCTGAGATTGTTCAACAATTTCTAGACTTAGCTTCTGAGACACTCTGAGGTTGATTTACTAAAACTGAGGATTGCAAAATCTGGTGCAGCTCTGCATAAAAGCAAATCAACTTCCATTTTTGGAAGTTCAAGTATTTATACCCAATCATGTTACTGACCTAAAAAATTGGGAGGTGACCTTCGTGCTTTACTAATGGATAGTGGAACTAGGTGATCCACACGTGTAAATAAATAAATTACACAAATGAGTGCAAACGTGCAAAAATCGCTTGTAAATCATAAAAGTCAAATGTACAAGTGACAAGTGAAAAATAACTTCAATAAATAGTGGTAGGTGTTATTCAATGTAGATAAATTATCTTACATGAATTATATACTAGCAGCCAAACCTAATCGTGTTCACAATACACAAAAATAAAATAATAATTAAAGTGATTTAGCGCTTAGATAAAAAACACACATCTAAAAAGTATAACACATCTAGTATAATTCAATAATAAATAGCTTAATAATTGATATATAATTAATAAATAAATGCACGTATCCAATAACACTAATAGACTAAATATTAAAGAAGGTGGTCTGAATATATGATAATAATAATAGAGTCCGATGAGTAGAAAAGTTCAAAATAGGGGATAGCTCTTAATAACATCCAATGAATAAATAGTTCAAAGGCAACTATTCCCTGATGAAGTCACATGACGTAATGCGTAGGGAGGGATCGGAAGCAGTCAACTCGTGAACCGGAAGTGATGTGAGATTGGCGTTTGGACGCCATTTTTTTGCTATCTGCCTGTTCTGATTTTTTATCTTGTAAGAGTCCAATTTATTTTTTATTTTGTTAATAAAGTCCCCTTGTATCGATATACTTCACCATTGGAGGCATTCTGTTTTTTTCCCTTCTCCCTGGTGATCATATATGGGATCGGAGATTTGGTTATTGATCCCATTTAGATATATGTTGGTCAAACAGCGCGGAGAGGACAGCGTGGTCCCAGCGTGAGGGTTCATTTCCATTTCCACTGTATGGTGACAAGGTACCTGAAGGGAAGATAAGCACTCGGATGGTGGAGAAAGACTACAGTATTCCTATATCACACGCGCAACCAAAGAATATATGAGGTGAGAGTTTAGTGAGACTGTTTAAGGATTATACCAGCCCAGCCTGCTGACAGTGGTGAAATAGCATCAGCCATACGGAAAAAACACTCAGCCTGTATATGTGTGGATATTTTTTAAATAGTTGCCTTTGAACTATTTATTCATTGGATGTTATTAAGAGCTATCCCCTATTTTGAACTTTTCTACTCATCGGACTCTATTATTATTATCATATATTCAGACCACCTTCTTTAATATTTAGTCTATTAGTGTTATTTATTGGATACGTGCATTTATTTATTAATTATATATCAATTAATAAGCTATTTATTATTGCATTATACTAGATGTGTTATACTTTTTAGATGTGTGTTTTTTATCTAAGCGCTAAATCACTTTAATTATTATCATGTTACTGACCTGTTGCCAATTACCCCAATTCATTGCAAAATGCTCTTCCTTGTTAGTACCACTTACTTTGCCAGCTTTTTCTTGACATGCTTTTTTGAGACATGCTGCTGCTATTAAAATTATCTTTTTCTTTTAAATGAAACATTTGATGTGGTTTTCTATTGTGAATAAAATATGTGTTGATATTTTCAAATCATTGCATTCTGTTTTTATGTAGATTTTACACAACGTCCCAACTTTTTTTGGGCATTGGGGTTGTAAAAGGTTGGCCATGCACACGCGCGCGCACAAACACACACGATGTAGCACAGTGCAAAACTGGGCAATTGAGACCATCAATCTTACCTATACTGGTTGTCAGTCATTTGGGCATTTTTGCTCAGTGCTTCTTCCAGCATCTTAAGGCAATGCTCCCTAGCCTAAAATCAGAACCAATAAAACACAGCAAATATTTTTACTTTTAGAACTGTATAAAAAAATAAATGATATCTATATACACACACACACATACTGTATTATACATATGTGCTTATCCCCTTGTCCATCAAGGTATGTTTATGTGCTTTTTTAAGCCGGCCATCAGCTTTCATTTAAAAGTGATCAGGCAGCTGTAGAGCTACCCAATCACTTTACAGTACCAAAAGAGTGCTAACCCCCTCCTTCATTCTCTGGTACCAGTCATCGTGGTCAGGCAGCTGTAGAGCTACCCAATCACTTTTACAGTACCAAAAGGGTGCCAACCCCCTTCTTCCCCCTCCAGTACCTGTCACTGTGGCTCCCGGCTCTCCTTTTCCTCTAGGAAGCCTAAGAAAGCAGTAGAAGGCAGTAACCAATTGCTCGAAAGGGGATCAAAGAACACCCATTCTCCAATCTCTTGTGCAATGATGGAACTCCAAAGTGACGTGTATTATGTCACTTCTAGGTTCACAGCACAGTCATTCCCTGGCTACTGTAGCACAATATGTGCTTGATTGGGTGTAGTGGAGAGCAGGGGAGAGATTGAGGGTCTAATATACCACTAATGTCTTCATCATGAAAACATGTCACCTATCAATAATATCACATAAGGGGGTGCATACATGAATGTCAACGGCAATTGTGCAACACATACGAGGTATCGCTGTGAACGTCAGAGTGAGCGCAATAATTCTAGAGCCATGCACTGATCACCCCCATACTCAAAAAGCCCTCACTGGACCCCACCAGCCAGAACAACTTAAGACTCATCCTCCTTGCTCCCATTTAGCTCTAAACTTTTAGAACATCTAACCTACAATAGTCTGAGCTCCTACCTCACTGACAACAACATTCTTGACCCCTTACAGCCTGGCTTTCACTCGCAACACTCCACAGAAACTGCCCTACTAAAACTCACAAACAACTTACCAACTGCTAAAACCAGTAGCCAGTACGACAAACTACTAGGCCTTTCTGCTGCTTTTGATACTGTTGACCACCAACTCCACTGCCTTAGCCTCCAAGACGCTGCTTTTTGCTGATTCCCCTCCGACCTATCACAACATTTTTTCAGTGTTGCCTACAAATCGGTACCCTTCTTCTTTCTGTAGGGGTCCCCTAGGGTTCTGTCCTTTGACCCCTTTTCTTCATCTACACCTCCTCCATTGGTCACTTGATAAACTCCCATGGCTTCCAATACCACCCCTATGCTGATGACACCCAAATCCAAACTCCCCACCTCACCCCATCAGTCTCCACCCGCAATACTAACTTAATAACTGACATATCAGTATGGATGTCACACCGCTGCCACAAACAATTTTTTTCTAAAACGGAGCTCATATTCACCCCCGCCCGTGCCCCCTCCCCTTACTTCTCTATCAAGATTGATATAACAACTATCATTTCCTCCCATATGCCAGGGTGCTAGATATAATCCTGGACTCTTACCTGTCCTTTCAGCCCCAAACCCAATCACTGTCTAAACCCTGTCGATTTCACCTCTATAACATCTCCATAAGACGCCTCTTTTTAACCGATGAAACCACTAAGCAACTCAGGCCCTTCTTTGTTTTCTCTCACCTTGGCCTTTGCAATTCCCTCCTAATATGATTACCTCTACGCAGAGTATCCCCCCTTCAGTGTATTAAGAACGCTGCTGCTAAACTCATCCACCTTGCCAACCCCTCAGTTTCCACCAACCCTTTCTGCAAATCCTCTACAATGGCTCCCATTGCCTTACGAATAAAATTCTAAATACTAACATACAAAGCCATTTACAACTCTGCTACCCAAGCTACAGCACAAATCTTGTCTCAATATATCACCCAAACCATCCTCTCAAATTTGGGTACCATAGTTTGCCATTTTGCAATTTTAAGTTTTAACATTTTGGTATCTACTTACTTGACGTAATCCCATATTTTTCAATTCTACCAAAAAAATATTATATTGTGTTTTTGTGTGCCACAATTCTATTTGGTTTGTGCTTTCAGAAAACAATTCTATTTGGTTTGTGCTTTCAGAAAACAATTCTATTTGGTTTGGGGGTTTAAAGAGTATGTAAACCCAACAATAATAATTTCCTTTTGGGATTAATAATGATTGGATAAAGTATTCTGAATCTGAATGTGCCTGCTGTACCATGTCCTTATATGAAATATAAAAATATCCTGTATTCTTTCTATAGCTTCCACAGTGTGAAATCCTTGGTGTTCCTGCCAGTCCCTTTACTTTCCTATTAAAAACTGACCACACCAAGCAGGAGAGCATAGCGTGGTCAGCTCTCTAGCTGTGCTTGGAACTCAGTGTGCCCTCCAGTGATCAGACCTGTCCAGACACCCCCCCCCCCCCCCCCACAGCATTTCACTGGGAAGTTCAGTGTTGTGTTGCTTCTCCTCTCCTCCCCCATCTCTTATGCAGCTGAGAACAGAGGGAATGTTATCACCTAAAAAGAGGAGAAAAAGGGTATTTTTATATTGTTTGTTTATATCTATACACAAATGTTTCACCTCTTATTTCTATTTTAAACTTAATGGGTTGTTTTACAAGGTGAGGGTTTACATATCCTTTAAAATAATTTTCTAGCTAGAAAATGCAGATTTTAACACGTGCAAAAAAAAAAAAAAAAAAAAAAGTCAAATTGCCATGGTAGACAAGTGATTAATGCCAAGCTTTTTTCATCTCTTAGGCCTCATGTACACTGCTGCTGGTAAACAAGGAGCAGTTGGGCATTTTTTTTCAACTGCTCCTGTACTCTCCTCTATGTTATCTTATCAGTAAATGTACACAGGGTCGTTTATAGCCATTTCTAGGCAGTTGAGTTTAGAGGCTTTTTTTGAAACGCAAAAAAATGGGTTCAAAAGCTGAGTTTAAAGGCAATTCAAGTGCCAAACGCTTCTAAATGCGGCTAAACGTGATAACACGCATTTCACTCACAGGCGTTTTTCCTTCTTGGCTATTTAAAAAAAAAAAAAGTCGCTTTTCAAATGCTTCTAAATGCAAAACGTGGCAAATCAGACATTTTAAACGTAGGTTACTATCTGTCAAGTTAAATCATTCAGGAGAGGTTGTAAAAATGTCCTGTGTACATTAAGCCTTACCTTGACTGTGAGTTTAGGAATTTTAGTATTAGCCCCATCCCTAAGTGGAGAATCCTCACCTATAATAGGTAAAAATATAGAAAATTGTAACAACTCTCCAACCAATATGATCAAAGAAAAATGCAAAAAAATATAAAATATCAACATAACTTAATTTAACAGACACTGGTCCTTACTAGGTGAAACAATGTATATATAGAGCCATTAGGTTTTGGACATGCAAAAAGTAGACATGTGCAATTAGTTTAGTTCCTAATTCGTTTTTTAACGAATTTTGACAAATTCGTTAATTCCGAATTTCCGAATTTCAAAATTTACGAATTTCCGAAATTGCCGAATTAACGAATTTCCGAAATTACGAATTTCCGAATTACGAAATTACGAATTTCGTATTTTCGGATTTCCGAATTTCCTATTTCCGAATTTTGGGATTTCCGGATTTACGAATTTCGGATTTTCGGATTCCGAATTTTCGGAATTCGGAAATACGAAAATTAGAAAAATCGAAAATCTGAAAAAAAAGAAAGAAAATCTGTTTAATTCTAAATAATAACTAACTATTAAATTATAGGTATTGGAATTCCCTTTCAACCGTTCCCTAATAATAATAAATAACAATAAAACCTTTTTCCATTTGTTTAGATGCGGCATTCATTATTTCAGATAATTCGTAACTTCGGATAAATTCTTACTTGTTAATTTAATAGTTAGTTATTAATTAAACTGATTTTCTTTCTTTTTTCAGATTTTCAAATTTTGGGATTATCAAATCTTTGAATTCCCGAATTCCGAAAAACCGAAAATCCAAAATTCGGAAATTCAATAATCCGGAAATCCGAAAATCCAGAAATCCGAAAATTCAAGAATTCGTAAAATACGAAGTTCGTAAATTCTGAATTTCTTCAACTGGATATCCCGGCCAACCGGAACAGAGTTCCAGGATTGCTAGATCTTCACATCCGTCTGATGTTCTGTGGCATAAGGACTCAATTTATGCTTTCTCTTCCCTGAAGCATCTTCCTACGTTACTTGCAAGGATCAGGCAGGAGGGCTTCTGTATGTTCAGGTGGCTCTGAATTGGCCACGTAATACTTGGTTCACATATATTGTTCAGCTAGTGGCAGTCATCCTGTTGTCTTCTGCTTTGCCGGGAGCTTCTCCTTCAAGATCTGTTATTCCTCCCTGCTTACAGTAACTGGCTTTAACGGTATGGCTGTTGAGAACCACTTATTAAAAAGGACATAGGTATATCCCAGCTGTTCCTTTTCAAAATGCCTTGGGCTCGAAAAGTCTACTACTTGACCATCTATTATTGCACCTAGTAAGCCTTCATCTTTTTTTTGTGGGTCTTGGGGGTCATCCCTGCAAGTTTCTAGTGGCCCTTCAATGGGGCGTGGATTGTAGCCTGGCCTTCAGTAAGTTTAACTTGGAAAAAATATACTGCGCTGTGAAAAGAATACACAAACTAGCAGCCAGCACAGCTATAGACAAAAAAGCAATACTGTGGAAAAAATTAAGTGCAGCGCTAATTGTGTAAACAAGTAAAAATGTGCTTACATATCACAATGTGTAACCTCTAAATATTACCATAATATCTCGGAACACTATTATAATATAAATTACACCACTAGTGAGTGTGGTGAATACAGCATATATGCACCAAAAAAGTCTAAATATATAAATGTGTGATCCAGTGAGTCCAACCACAAGTGTAGCCCTGGAGATGAGGGAATAGCCAGAAACACCACCACCATGTGTAGGAGGAGGCTTACCAGATCACGATGACTTGGAGAGGCGTATACCACCCAAGTCATAAAAGGCTTGTTGGTTTAATAAATCCAATGGATACTGCCGATCCTGGATCCACACCAAAAAAAATCTATGGAATATGGAAAGAAGGAACCCAAAACTCCACGTGGAGAACAGAGGCTTGATACTCAGTAACATGCGCGATACAATAAAAAAGCTTGCATATCGTGATACCGTTTAAAAAAGTGGTATTTAATAAAATGTAAAAATTAACACTCACATTTGGAAGATCGTAAGTAGACTTAACAGATAAAATTAAGGTACAGGTACAAGAGCGATGTGTATAGGAAGGTCCACCCAGGACAGGTGGTGGTGTTTCTGGCTATTCCCTCATCTCCAGGGCTACACTTGTGGTTGGATTCACTGGATCACATATTTATATATTTGGACTTTTTTGGTGCATATATGCTGTATTCACCACAATCACTAGTGGTGGAATTTATATTATATTAGTGTTCTGAGAATATTTAAAGGTTACACATTGTGATATGTAAGCACATTTTCACTTGTTCATACAATTAGCGCTGCACTTAATTTCTTCAGTAAGTTTAAGCCTCCCTCTGTGGCTCCTTTATCACCTCAGGACCTAAATCTTGATTTGTCAGCCTTACTATGCATCCTTTTGAGAATATATGGGAAATTTCTTTATCAACTTTGTTACAACATTGGCCTCCTTGGTGGGACAAGGTGGTACTTCATCCAAGGCTGTCTTTGTTGTCAAAAGTGGTGTTGGCCTTTCATCTCAACAAGGATATCTTCTTCAATGTGTCCACATCCCTCTCATCCATCAGAATTGGCTCTTCTTTGCTTGGATGTGGTTAGGGCCTTTAGAATCTGTCTCACAGATCCAAGCCTCAATTTGGTAGTCTGTCTTCCACTGTTTCCAACTGGGTTCGTAGGACGGTGATCCAGGCCTACATTCCTCTGGGCCGCAAGATTCCATTCAGAACTATGGCATATTCTACCAGGGTGCTTAGGGCATCCTGGGCTTTTCGTCTTTCTGCTTCTGTTTTTAAGTTGGCAAGGCAGTTGGTAAGGTTGAGGTAGCTGCTTCAGCGGATGCCAGCTTGGCTGGAAAGTTATGCAGGTGGTAGTCTGAGTTTCGCCTGGGGTCAGTTCTCTGTTCCATTATTTTGGTTATGAGCCCACCCCTTTTTTTCTGTCTTTTGGACACTGCTTTGGGACATCCCATTTGTGAAGAAGTAAAGCTATATCATTCAATGAATGACAGAGAAAATTGGATTTTTGTATTCACTGTAAAATCCCTTTCTCTGATTTCAGCACCCATCCAGTCTTTTTTTGGCTGTCGTGGTGTTGTCAACCTGGTAATGCTGGCTTCTAACTGAATCCTGTATTGCAAATGGAAGTATGGGCACCAGAGGGCCACATCTTATACCCCGTACACACGATCGGAAACTCCGCCAGCAAAAGTCTGATGTGAGCTTTTGGTCAGAAATTCCGACCGATACGCTCCATCGGACTTTTGCTGGCGGAATTCCCGCCAGCAAAAGATTGAGAGCAGGTTCTCTATTTTTCGGTCGGAAAAATTTCCAATCGGAAATTCAGATCGTCTGTGCCAATTCCAACTAGCAAAATTCCTACGCATGCTCGGAAACAATTCGACGTATGCTCAGAATCATAGAAATTAACTTTCTTGGCTCATCGTAGTGTTGTACGTTACCGCGTTCTTGATGGTCGAAAGTTCAGAGAACTTGTGTGACTGTGTGTATGCAAGCCAAGCTTGAGCGGAATTCCGTCAGAAAAACCATCCAAGTTTTTTCCGACGGAAATTCCGCTCGTGTGTACGGGGCATTAGGTGTGCTTTTAGTTTAGTTGCACCTAGCGTTCTGCTCCTCAAGGTGGCATGAAGTAAAGATGTATCCTGCAATTAACTCAGAGAAAATGATTTTACGGTGAGCACAAAAATCCAATTTTTCCAGTACAACCACTTCTAAAAATAATAATTGCGATAACGTATAGCTTGGAGAACTGAGCTAATTCGCTGTTAGGCCTTAGATGAGAGAGAGGTGGTAAGTGAAAGAAATGAAGCTTACCACAAAACCTCATTAAATATTTCTTTGTGCTTGCCAGCTTATTTTCATCTCTATTATGCCATTATACAAATATAGCCCTTCTCAGTGAACAATGCCCTTTCAGAACACAAGGAAATGCTGTTTATGTTGGTCCTTTGAAAAATATAAAAAAACTGAGCTCTGAATGAGATGATTAGGAGTGCAGTGCATTCAATAAAAAGCATTTTATCTGTCTGATAAGGTGTTTGAGTGTAAGAATTAATAATTGATAAGCTTCCTGTGCTACTCTGCGTCTAGGAAGGAAAATGCAGCTGCTTGTATGCTGCTGTGTGCCCCTCTATGTGCCCAACTGCTGGACCAAATGCCCTGTTCTGTGCCCCATGCCCTGAAGTCTACCCCATGCCCTGCTCCGTGTGTGCTCTGCTGCTCCCCATGTAGTGTGCCCTCCTGCCTTCCACACACAAATATTGTGCCCTCCTGACCCCCTGTGCTCTGACCGTCTGACTTCTATACTTTGCCATGCTTCCCCCATGCTCTGCCCTGCTGCCCCCCCTTGTATACTGTGCTTGCTTGACCCCCCCCCCCCCCATGCTCTGCCCTGCTGCCCCTTGTGCCTGTTTATCTCAAGTTCAACCCAGAATTGAGGCGTCCATGCAGTGCAAGCTGGGGGGTGGGGCTATGTGTGGGTGTGGCTTGTTGCCAGGGGCCCCATGAGTTGCGAGTCTGCCCCTAAAAGGAACTCTACCAAAGTAAGGGAAATTCCCACCATAAACATTTCCTGGAACAGGTGTCCCTATTTGAAGGTTTACCCCCTCATTTTCTCTCTCTCTGTAACAAGTACAAATAGGATGACTTCCCCGAATGGGGACACAGACAGCAGTAAACAAAAACTTGCATAAGGTCTAATCCTTCCCAACTATATCCAAAACTTAAAGAAAGGTTTCACCTGGAGATGCACTTTAAAATAAAACTACTACAGTGGGAAATATTATACTTCACCAACTTGACATGCTGCCCATTATTTCAGTGAACCAATGCTACCAAGTGTTATTATAAAAGTAAACATGTGGTGTATTTAAATATATTTAATACCCTAGATGTTCACAGAGGTGCACATATATTTACTTAGCTGTCTAAAAGCGCCAGACAGTATGGGTAGAATGTTATACAAATTGTGACTGCATCCCTGAAATACTTGTTTTCACACCCTTCCTAATGGTCCATTAATATGATGGTCAACTATAAACTAAGGTAGGCAGAAGGAGATTCGGACAAAATACACTTTAGAAATAAAATGACTAATTGCTTAGAAGATTGCTAGGCGTTTTGAGGACCCGAGGGGCTTAAGCAGATACAAAAACATATGGGCAGGCATAGGTGTCTGCTATGAACTTATGGGGGGTAGCTTAAACAGCAGAGGTTTACTTGAAGTGTTTATAGGTTAGAAAATGAACATAAATGTAAAAATTCGAATTCCATGTGCACATACAATCTTGCAAATTCTATTAGTAACTCTTTTTATAAAAGCGGCTTTATTTTTGCATTAGAATTCATTTTTATTTAATGTTAACCTGTACTCTATTTTCATAAAACTTTCTGCATAAAAAGAATATACCACATGACCATTTCTATTGCTTAAATTAGTTAATAAAATAGGATACCTGACTTGCAGTAAAATCATTTTCCTGGATACCTGACTTGCTGTAAAATCTGTTTCCTGGAGTACATTGTGGGACACAAGAGAATAAAGATAGACTTGTACTTATATTAAAAGTAAATCATAAGAAACGGAGGGGGGGCTGTGTCTCTTAACATACTCCATGAAAAGGATTTTACAGTAAGTCAAAAATCCTATTTTCCTAATCGAACATTATGGGAGAGGAGAAGTAGTCATGTACATAGGAATATCCAAGAGCAGTCCAATTGAAGGTTGGGCAACACTGCAAACGAAAGCCAACAGACCCATGAAAATGAACAGATTATCACAGTGGGCTAAGAAAATTACAGAGCTGCCTCAGCCTAGCAAAACTTAAAAAAACATATTTCAACAGAAAACCGGGTGCTAGCCCTCGAAAATTCTTATAAAATAACGCATGGCGCTGAAAAGCCCAGGAGACGCTATCAGAGTGTGTCATAATGGGAAAAGAAGGAACCTTGTCCCTGAGAGAATAGGCTTAAATGATAAATTGTTGAATCCACCTGTCAAGGACATGCTGGCCATGGCGCAGCGGTTGCCCAAAGGCAGACACAAATGTGCATGCACGATCCCACAGGTGGTACATCGCGTCAGGCACACAAATGTGCGCCGGCGCACAAAAATTTGCGCACACTCGCCAATAAAGTTGGTGCCCAAATGCCATAAATAAGTGCAGCAGGTTCACTAGTACTTTGCTGTCTGATCTGCAGCTGTACCTGTGTTCCTGAAACCTACTCCTGCTGATTCCTGTATTTGACCCGGCTTGCCTCCGACTCCGTTAAACCTCTCTTATCCTGACCTTGGCCTGTAGCTGGACTTTTGCCTTTTGCTTATCTGCCTGAATTAACGTCATCGATCTCTGCCTATATCTTGACCATTCTTTGCCTGCCGTCTATACCTTCATCTGATCGTCTGTTGCCAACCCGTGTTGACTGACCACACATCTAGTGTCGCCTCTGTCCGGTATACTCCTGCAAGTCTCCAGCTACCTTCTGCCACCAGCCCAGAGTGTGCGGATCTACCAACATCTGCTGTCTGGCTTTCTGGTCCACCCTGGTGATGCACCCTAAAACAGAGAAGAAGGTTCAGGCACCCTTACACCTCTGTGCTCTAGAGGCCACTGTAAAAACATCGGTGGATCCTTAAAACGGGGTTGTTTTAGAGGCCTTCCTCTGCACGTCAGGCTCAGCTGTCAGGTACGTGACACCATCTAGCTATGGTCGAACAGTAAGCTGATTACCCAATACGAAATCCTTCAGGAATGAGAGTCAGACGGTCTTAAAAAGGTGCTCCAGTCTCCTTTGTTAAAACATTTAAAATCAGTAGCTACAAAAACTGTAGCTGCTGACTTTTAATAGATAACCACTCTCCTGTGCCATGTTCCAGCACTGGGCTCGGCCTTGCCATTTTCATACTCTGTCTTTCTCTCCCCGGCATTATTTCTATGGGAACCTGGCTGTGACAACTTGCGGCTGCACAGCCAGGTGTCCACTGCGCATGCAGATCGGCTGGTCCGGCAGTCTTCTTGGACCTGTCATGCGTTTCAGTAGACTGCGGAAGGGAGGGGGGGGGAGGAGAACTTCCGCTTCCCTGGGCGGTCGGAGCGAAAGTGGGAGCAGGTACCTTTTGGGCGGAGCTCTGCTTTGAGGAACCTGTACGATGTTTCGGAGCAGAACAGACTGATGGTAGGACAGTGTCCTGATTAAGATGGGAGGGAAAAAGAACACCATTGAAAGAAAAGATTACATTGCAGTTGAGAGGTCCAGTATTGAAAGAATAATCGAATTGTGCTAAATTCCAAAAAGTTGATCAGGAGACGAGCATCTGACCAAGTCCCTTGAATCAGATATCCAGGACTCCTCCTCAGGCCAACAGGTTGGGCCATACATTGTGAGAATCTTCCACCTCAGTGAGAGGAAGGATTTCCCCAACTATAGTGCTGCACTTTTGATTCAGTAAGACAGGGCGAGCCTGATTTTGCTGGTTAGGCACATGCAATGTTCGAGGGAAAGAACCCACTTTGTCAGAATGTTGATTTGCAACAGTCTGGAGTGAAACTGGCTAAAAGAACTGTTTTGAAAGATGCCATTAGGCCCAGAAGCCTCATGTAAAAAGTGGAAGGTTGCTTGGCTTCTGGATTGCAAAGTCTGAACATGAGAATGGAGAGTATATTCTTTGTCCTGTGCAGACTTTTCCCGTAAAAGTTGGCTGTCTAAATATCCCACTATGGGGAGGTCCTGAAAGCAAAGCAGAGAGAGCAGGGGCTAGCACTTTGGTGAAGGTTATGGGTGAAATACCAAAGAGAAGGAAAACAAATTGGTAATGCTGTGTGCCAACAGCAGATGGTGATACGCAAGTAGGCTTCCTTGATATCTCACCAGAAGCTCCCCCTGGATGGAGGGAAGAAATTACTGACCTTAGAAATATCATGCATAAGTTTTATACCTGAAGGAAGGTGTTGAGGACCTTCAGTTCCATTATAGGGCGGATGCTCCCTTTCAACTTGGGAAATGTAAACAGGTATAAATATAAACATTAGCACTGTTTTTTCCCCAGAACAATGGAATTGACCACATGAAGCGGGGTGGAGAAAGAGGTCAAAAATCCAGCCTGTAGCCTATGGATACCATACCATGCTCTGGACCCAAATATCTGCAAAGGCTGAGAACCAGATGGTTGCAAAGGACAGCAGACTCCTCCCACTTTGAAAAGTGGGGGCAACCCTTTACGAGAAGAACTTTTTTTTGGAACTGAAGGTTTTGCCTTTGAGCCCTAACAGGACTACTTTTTAGGCTCTGTCAACACAATAGAGCAAGGCTGCATGTAAGAGCACCAGATGCTGGAGCACAGAAACATCCGTCAGGATATAACCAGGATCCTAAGACATGTCCTTGAACCAGACAGCTAAAGTCCTTATACACTAAGTAAGCAAACATGGCTGAACTATTCCCCATAAACTCACACATAATAGCAGAGAACTCATCTGTAGATAAGTAAGATGAGGTTGTCACCCGTAAAGAGGCCTCTGAGGAGGGTAGTGGCTCACACAGGGGACAGAGGTCTAAGCTTTTGAGGTCAGAACACTTAGGGGGTGCATTGCAAACTAGCCCCTCGACCCAGAACGGTTAGCAAGGTTGCAAGCCGGCAAGGCCTGAATGGTTTATGATCTGTCATAACATTACTGCAAGTAAGGATTCCCACAAGCAATAATTATGATACACTGGAAGAGATAATGCGGCCTGTGACTAGTCACTTAGAAAGAGTAGGGAGCCCAATCATGTTCTGAAGGATCAGAGTGCTTAAGTTACTTACAAGTTGGTGAGAGAGAGTGAGCCAGTCTGCAAGTGTGGTCCAAAATGGAACACATATATGTAGTATGAGTCTCCAGTCTGTACAGCCTCAGTAACTGCAACCAGGCAGTGAGCCTGGAAAAGGCAACACATTTAAATGTGTCACAGTGCTAAAACACAAAAAAGTGTTGAAACACCTCCCAAACCGGCAACAAAAAAGCGTCAGAGCTGGTGCTCCTAAGATCTAACCCTTTGGGAACTCAAATCAGTAAACCAGGCTCACAGAAAGGCCAAAGCCTTGATTTAGCACAGCCATGGACTTTAGACTCCTGCGGCCCCCACAAGATAGCTAGAAAGAAGACAAGCCCCATTCAGCAGTCTTTACCCTCCCAGTGGACACACGCCCCAAGGAGTCTTCAGGGACAGGGTTTCCCTGCATGGATGAATGACAGCCCTGGATCTTAAAAGCCCCCTGCAACAAACTCATCGCATCAAGGGTGTCTAGGTGAGCGCTTATGGCAAATTCCAGTGCTCAAAGAGGCACATTACAGGGTGATCTACTTCTTCCCATCAGGGCCTAAGTATGGCTTCCAGGACAAAGCCAAGGATTGTAAGATCAGGAAGCTGCAAATATGACACCCCAGTGGCTTTGCAGCAACAGAGTAATCTTGCCAGTATAAAAAAAATCTTGATACAAAGAGTTAGAAGAAATAAGGAGTGGTTTATTTCTCTTAGAGTAGAGAAAAGAGGTCTGTTCTTCTAAAGACACTAGCAGAAAATGAGGCATGCTGGAAGTAGGAGAGGTGGCAATGGGCTTCCCCTTACAGCTCTGGTCTGCAAGTGTCTATACTCCTAAAATAAGCTGAATAACCCAATGTATCCAAGTCTCCTGTGTTCTGTAATGTATAATTAAGAAGCCTATCTTGTGCTCCTTTCTAAATTAGACTCACTGTTAGTGGGACCAGACATTCCCTTAAAGCGGAAGTAAACCCATCGATTTAACAGTCTAAAAAAAAAAAAGGCATGCCGTGAATGCTAACTGCACATTGGCTGTGCTCTCAACCAAACAGTCAAACCATCCAATGGCTGGTGTCATAACGGATCACATGTGCAGCACTGTGGCAGTTGAAGATTAAACAGAGGCAAAGATGGCAGGTTCCTTGGCTGAAAACGATAGGGGGGTTTACTTCCACTTTAAGTGGCTAAATATCCTTAACTGCTACAGTCCACGCAGAGCACCTGACAGTGGAACAGCAGTTGACATAGCTTACAACATAAAGACATAACTTTTTAAAAGATAGAGCATGGAATGTTTAAGACCCTGGTTGTTTTTGGCTGTGTCTTGTCGGGTAAATTTCCCTATCACTTTCTGTCCCAGAAACAAAAAAAGGAAGAAAGATAAAGTATTCTTCAAACTAAAAGAAAATGCGCCTTAGACAGTTACAGAAAGAAACTTCTTTACTGGCATATTTAACATTTTCCCCATTCTCTTATTTCAGGGACAGGTCTAATATTCTGGATTTCTCATCATCTTTCTGTACAGTACTGGAGAAAATAGTCACTAGGACAAATATTAAGGATGAATCTTCCCAGCAGTTTACCAACGTCCTCACGTATTCAAAAGTATGGAAGGTTTGGCCTTACATACAGTATATTTTATCCATAAATTATGTCCCAAGTAAAATAAGTAACACTAAATCAAATAGCAGCACAAAAAAGGTTGTCCTTGATTATAAAGGTAAAAGCAGCCATTTTGTTGTAGCTGTTTTTAGGTAGATGTATTACTATTAAAAGTTTAAAATAGAGCATAGGTTCACTTTAAGTTAAAGCAATTCAAAATCATTAGCTGTAGTTTTTTTTCACCTACTTGGAGGAATGAATTCTTCCAGCTCTTTGCTCTGTGGAAAAAAAAGACAGGAAGATGAGAATTCCTTGGGCTAAAGCACAGCTGTGTGAACTTGCTATTTAGCGATGATGCCAATAGTAATTTTTGCATGCTTGTATTAATCAATAGACAGCTAAATAAATCAAAAGTCTCAAAATAGTCCAAGTCGTCCAAATCAAATTACCTTACGTGCTAATGTCCCAATGCTTGCCATATAATCAGTGCAAAATATTAGAAATGTGAACAGTTACAATTGGATTGGCTGTTAACAGCAGTCAAAACAATCATAAGCCTTGACAGGACCTTAAGTAAAATTTGAGACTCACCAGGATGGCAGGCCTTAACCACTACAGAAAAAAAAAAATAAGTCAAACAAGGCTGTAAAATGAGGATAACTGGGATAATTAGAGCATAAGGTCCAACACTTGCGTTTTACAAATCTAGTAGCAGAGATGTCCTGGTCTCCCATGGTCTTCCATATATCTCTCTGACGAATATACTGCAAATAATGAAAGGGCTGGACTAGGGATACTGTGAAATTGGTTTTGTTTAAAATGTACAACTTAAAATAACATGTGAGGTTGGAAACTAAGAAGACCCAAATATTTTCTGCTGCATTCAGGTGTCACTCCTGGCTTCCAATCATCTGAGAACTTAAATTAACCAATGAGAACATTTGTGCTTTTCTTGTTGCTCTTAGGTCTTCAAATTAATTTTCCAAAATTAATAATTGCAGTTTTTTACTGGGCCCTTTTAAAAATACTGTACACAATATTTAGTTTTTCTTGAGTATAGAGGTGTGTTCACTGCAGGTTGCCAGTCTCAATGATTCCATCTGTTTTTGAGGTTTGACCTTTCACATCTACAATCTGTATAATAATCTTCTCCACCACGGTGACCTGTGGTTAAGGCCCTTTTTATAAAGGTTCTTGTTTTAGCCAAAACATCAGCTCCTGGCTCTCAATCCCGTTGTCAGTGAATGCCGGTGTCGCCACTGACATCAGGAGTGGTTACAGATCATATGAACACTATGTCAGCTCTGACAAAGTAATCACATGCTGGCTCCATTCACAAAAATGAAAGCCTTGGGCACACCATAAACTGCATATTTGTAAGCTTGTAAATACATTCTCCATGAGACTTTTGAACGATCCCTATGCTTCTGCTATAGCTAGCATGGAGTTAATGTATGCAGTAGATCGGCATTTAGGTCACAGAGGTAGGCCATCAGGCAGGCTGATGAAGGGGAGGTTCTTCCTGAAACATTTTACTGCTTCTTCTGATGTCACTTCCGGGGTTTCCATTTTTTTAAAAATTCTAATTGCAAAGACTTAACATTTTCTACTTTAATGTATTCCCTGCATTAAGGTAAAAAATGTTCCAGTGTTTGCATCACCCCTACGCCCCCCCAAAATATTTTCTCAGTCCTCACTCAATCCAGCACTTTGCTGTAGCATCTCTCTCCCTGTTTTCACAAAACAGAGAGGCGAAAGCGGGAGCCATTGGCTCCTGCTGCCATCAATCAATTCGGGTGAGCAGAGGGGGGGGGGGGCGACACAGGCCAGCTCGGGAGCCCCCATAGAAAGTGGCTTCCTATAATGGTGCACTGAGGAGGAGGAGACAAGATTGCTGGTGGGGGGCCCCAGAAAAGGAGGTTCGGGGCTGCTCTATGCAAAAATCACTGCACAGGGCAGGTAAGTATAACATGTTTATTATTTTGAAAAAATTAAGCTCAACAACCCCTTTAAAGCAATGTACCAAATAAAAACCTGATAGGCCTTTACCAAAGAGTTATAGATAAATGATCTAACTAGCTGAAAAGGGTTAAAAGGGAAGTATGGCCAAAGCTTCACTTGTGGGTCATGGCAGAGCTACTCCAGACTTTAGAAGGATCACAAACATATTGTCAGGATCCACCCAGGTGCCCGAACAACAGCTGGTTATGCCTCTCAGCGCACAGCTGAAATCCAGAAACAACTGTTCCCTCCCCTTCTCAAGCCCTGCACTCCAGTGAGTGCTGGTGGGCTGAGTCAAGGAGCGGTGACTGACAGTCACCATTCTCCGCTCTGAGAAAACAGAAAACTGAGCAATCACCAGTCATGAGATTGCTCAATTCTTGGGCTTAGAGTCAATGTGAGACAGTTGCAGCATCATATCGAGGCTGCAGCATAGAGATGAGAATGAATGTTTGTTTTTTGTTAACCCAATTTCTTCTTTTATAGCCTCTGAATGAGGGAAAGAAATGGGAAGAATGTGGATAGGATACAGTGGGGTTGATTTACTAAAACTGGAGTGTGCAAAATCTGGTGCAGCTCTGCATAGAAACCAATCGGCTTCCATTTTTTTTGACAAAGCTTAATTAAACAAGCTGAAGTTAGAAGCTGATTGGTTACCATTCACAACTGCACTCTCCATTTTTAGTAAACCAGCCTCAGTAAGCAGGGAGGCAAAACTCATCCTCGAAAAGAACATTCTATACATACAGGAAAGTTTAGAGGTTTGCCAACCCTTCAATTGTACTCCCAAATAAATCAATATTTTGTTATTTTAAAGCAAGGGGAAAAATCCAAAAGTCACTAAGCACAAAAAACAGCGAGAAAATATTTATTTGTATTGCTTCTGATATTTCATATTGACAGAGAACCGCGGAACCTTAACGTCAATCCCATTTAAGCCTAGTTCAATGAATTTTATTAAAAGCCCTCTGTATATCATAGGGGGGTTAAAGCTCGTTTGGCTGTACTTCTTACCATACTTCTCTTTTAAAGAAATGCACTCTTTATTGTTAATTTCCTGCTCTTTGGCATCTTTTCTCTAGCAAAATAATTCTTCTGCAATACAATTGGGGTTAGAGGATAGAAGCACAGGGGCAGGGGACACTCTCAAACGTGTCGAAAACTAAAGAGACTGATGGAGGCTGCAGTGCTAGAACAGAGGAAATGTAGGAGACACAGGCCCCTGGAGAAGTGAGTCTCTAACTCACAAGCAATATAACTAAAGAGGACACCGTAATGTGCCCACTTGTATGGTTATTAACATGTGTGCCTGGGACACCCCCACTAGATCATGGGTGCGGGCACTCTTGTCACTGGGACTTTAACTTCAGCAAAAACATTGAGAACTTCAACCCTTACCAACCCGCAAACCATTGGGAATGCTGTTATTGGCTACCGAGTCAACTTCACACCCCTCACCTTCCTTAGATTCATCTGTTTCTGAAAGAAATTGTTAAATTTCTTCTTACGTATGTCAGCTGACTCCTCCTGCCCTCCACCATCATCATCATCCTCCTCATCACATCTAGAAATGAGAAACAAGGATGGACAAACACATTAAAGGGAAAACATTAATGAAGCAGAAAAACAGCACAGCAATAAATCACCACGCTTTGCCAATCTGCCGAACTAGTATAGATATTAACCAATACATATTTCTTACCTTTCAAACCCATATCCCTTCCTGCCCCCTTCATATAGATCTGTGTTATAGCCAAAAATTCCAGGCCGAGCTGCAGGTTGCTCAATGCAGGTTCTGCTTCTACCTATAAGCAAGGTCTGTAACTGTTCAGTCTGTTTCTTCACCAGCTGAGGGTTTTTACAACAGTCGCAGCACTTGTTACACTGAGGCTTTATGTCACCAAAATACGATGCAATGGTAGCATGGCGGCACCTGGAAAAGTAATGACAGGTCAGCTTTAATGACCAGAACATAAGGAACAATACATACTGTAACTTCTCATACTTCTTCAAAAGGCTGACTTTAACATCTAGGATCCTTCTCTAGGCGCCTGCAAAGGTCTGCAAAGTGCCTACTCCAAAAAGAGCAAGAACTCTAGGTATACGCCATGCATGTAAGTGCTGTCCTATCAACTGGGGGCTTAAAGTTTATGGTAAAGTCTATTCTAAGTGGATGGACTGGGGAAGAGTTTGAACCCCTGGAGAGATTTACCCTTACTTCCTATCTTGCTGACATTTTAAAAGACAGGAAGTGCTAGGAACCCTGTGAGATTTTAGTCATGTCGATGTCTATATTGCAGGATTTTCCCTACTTCTGGTAAAACTTGTCAGGAGGAAAGGAAGTCAAGGAAAATCTCCTTCATCAAGCCTCGCATAGCAGAAAAATCTGAAAGGGCTTCTAATCCTTCAACACTCTATCCAAAAGTCTTTTGCCGCGTACACACGGTCGGAAAAAGCTCTGATGGTTTTCCCTGTCGGAATTCCAACGGAATTTCGCTCAAACTGTCTTGCCTACACACGGTCACACCAAATTCCGATGGTCTGTAACACAGCGGCATAAAACACGTTCGACAGCACTATAGAAGGGAAGTTTAATGCTTCAGAGCATGCGTCAAATTGTTTCCGAGCATGCGTCTGAATTTTACGTGTCGGAATTGTATACACACGATCGGAAAATCCGATAGAAAGGTTTTCCGTCGGAAAAATTGAGAACAGGTTCTCAATCCAAAATCCGTCAGAAATTCCGACAGAAAAAGACCGATGGGCATACACACGGTCGGAAAATCTGTTGAAAAGCTCCCATCGGAAATTCCGACCGTGTGTACGCCGCATTTGGATTTACATATATTTTAAAGAAAATGTGTGGTCAGACACATTTGCATGTTCTCAACAAGCGTAAATGAGCTAGACAAAACATCCACTGACCTCTGTAGCCACAGGCACTGAAGAGCATTCACAGCAGAAGCAGAGTTTTTATGTCTCATCAGCTAAGCTACTTTACCCCTGCAAAAGTGACTAAGCAGCCTCCCAAATATGTGATATAAACGCAAAGCATGAACACTGGTAGGAGGGAGCAGGGTGAGATATGCTGCTAAAAGAAAAAAAAGGATGAACTGCTCCACAGTACCTGCGGCTAATATTTAATAGACACCGCTATGCGCCACGGTACCACAATGGTGAAACCAAAGAACACCAATGAATACAAATCTGTCACGAAATACCAAATAAAAAACTTGTGCTGCAACCCAACAAAGTGTAAAACACTGAAATTAGTGATAAAAAAGGGGGCGCTAGTGATTAACTGTTATATCCCACCAATACAAAATTAATATATAAAACTATGTATGCAAACTCTCCATCAAGTGCATAAATGAATATAAAAATAAATAACATTAATAAATATAGCAATAGCAATAACAATTCACGACTTCTGTGGTGCAAATCAGTGTATACCAAAACTGCTTCCTGAAGACGTCAGTGATGAATCGCTTATAGGCAGAGCTTCCGTCACATCACTTCAGGCCACGTAACTTCTGGTAATTGTATAAGTTTGCACACCCTCTTATAACTTTGGGTGTAGCTGTGTTCAGAATTAGGCAATCACATTCAAACTCCTGTTAAATAGGAGTCAGTACACACCTACCATCACAACCACTTGCTTACTGGGCACTTAAACCCCCCCCTATCCAGACCAATTTTCAGCTTTCAGCGCTGTCGCATTTTGAATGACAATTGCGCGGTCATACAACACTGTACCCAAATTAAATTTTATAATTTTTTTTTTTCCCCCAAAAAGAGCTTTCTTTTGGTGGTATTTGATCACCTCTACGATTTTTATTTTTTGTTAAAAAAAATTTAAAATACCGAATTAAAAAAAAATAAAAAAATATATAAATGTTTTATTTTTTTAATTTTGTTATAAAAATTTTAAATGGGTAATTTTTGTCTGTCATTGATGTACGCTGATGAGGCGGCAGTGACGGGCACCGATAGGTGGCAGTGATGGGCACTGATGGGTTACACTGATAGGCAGCACTTTTAGGTGGCACTGATTGGCAGCACTTGTGGGCATTGACAGGTGGCATACATGAGGCATAATTGCCTCTGACTTTTCGGGACCGATGTCCCTTTAAGATGAGCCGTTGATCGGCTTTTTTTTTCCTCCTCCGCTGTCAGTGTGAGGAGAAAAAAAAAACGATCACCGAGCTTTTGTTTTGATCATGTGATCAGCTGTCATTGTCTGACAGCTGATCACATGGTAAGGGGCTGGGACCCGCCCCTTACTTGGATCGCTGATCACCCGAGTCTCAGTGACTCAGTGATCACAGCGCGCCCCGCGCGTGCCCTATAGGCCGCGCACAGGGAGCGTGCACAGGGGAGGACGTCATATGACTGCCTCCCGGGAATTGAGATCCGCGCTGTGGCCGTCATTCGGCCATAGCACGGATGTCAAGTGGTTAAAGTGCCTCTGATTAACCCCAAAATAAAGGTGGGCTGTTCTAGAAGGTCTTTCCTGACATTTTCTTAGTCACATCCTACAGCAAAAGCCATGGTCCGCAGAGAGCTTCCAAAGCATCAGAAGGATCTCTTTGTTAAAAGGGGTCAGGAGAAGGGTACAAAAGGATTTCCAAGGCATTAGATATACCATGGAACACAGTGAAGACAGTCATCAAGTGGAGAAAATATGGCACAACAGTGACATTTCCAAGAACTGGATGTTTCTCCAAAATTGATGAAAAGAGGAGAAGAAAACTGGTCAGGGAGACTGCCAAGAGGTCTACAGCAATATTAAAGGAGCTGCAAAAAATATGTGGCAAGTACTGGCTGTGTGTACATGTGACAACAATCTCCCGTATTCTTCATATATCTGGGCTATAGGTAGAGTGGCAAGAAATTTTGCGAAAACGCATCTGAAATCTCCCAAAAGCATGTGGAAAAATGTGTTAGGGCCGGTCACACTGGTGCGACGGCAGATATTGCATGTGATTCGCACTGCATTGCTGTGCAGATCACATGTAATGTCTGTGCGATGCAAATTCAGCCAAACAGTATGGCTGAATTTGCATCGCATTCGGACCAAACTTGTGAAGGACCCTTTTTTTTTGTCCACACCAGAATCGGATCGCATAGGTGTTCACACCCATGTGATCCAATTCCTGTACGATATTACAGTTTCCACTGGGATCTGCAAACCGATCTGGGGTGTCGTTAACTTCGTATTGACACCCACAGTGGTTCGCAGTGGCCAGTGTGAACTGCCTGCAAGTCAGGTGTGATGCAGGAACCCATACTGGATTTGCAGGGTTTCCCGCATTGCACCAGTGTGAACCAAGTTTAATGGTCTGATGAGGACGTAAATATACAGTGGGTGGTCTGATGAAACCAAGGTTGAACTTTTTGGAAATAATTATAAAAGATATGTTTGGCTCAAAAACAACACTGCACATCACCAAAAGAACACCATACCCACTGTGAAGCATGGTGGTGGCAGCATCATGCTTTGGGGGTTTTTCATCAGCTGGAACAGGGGCCTAAGACTGAGTGCTGTAATAAAATCAAAAGGTGCTTCAACAAAGTATTAGTGTAAGGGTGTGCACACTTATGCAACCATATTTTATTTTTTAATTTTTTCTTCCCTCCACCTAAAAGATTTCAGTTTGTTGTTCAACTGAGTTGTACAGTTTATAGGTCACATTAAAGGTGGAAAAAGTTCTAAAATGATTTATCTTTGTCTCATTTTTTTACATCACAGAAACCTGACATTTTAACAGGGGTGTGTAGACTTTTTATATCCACTGTACATAATTAGATGTGCATGATTTTTTTATGACATTATATTAGTTTGTAGATTGTTATGGTGTTTGGGAATGTAAGTGCCTCCATTAATTTGTAGCTGCCCTCCCCTTACACATTCCTAAATGTGCTGGCCAAATATTTGCCACTAAGCTGTTTGGAACACTTACACGGTCTGACAAGATGGTTAACTAATAGGAATTCCATACTGAAAGAACAACTCCTGCAGAGGGTGTTAATGAATGATGAATCCAGCACAATCCAGAGAACACTTGACTTGATTTCAGCAATTTTTATTTATCCTTTACTATTCTAAACTACTACTTGTTTGTAGTGTACCGCGCCTTGCTTCTCGGGGTCCCATGGTGCTCTATGATTCTATTATTTTATATTATTGTTACACTGTAGTTTATGTCATACAGAAGAATCGCTGCTCATACTTGCTGTCTTGTTTTTTCTTTTGTTCATGTTTTTTTTACCCTTTATAGCGCAGTTTGTTCTCCCTTTTTATTTTTTCCTATGCTGCTCTGCCTGCCAATAAAGTGAGACACACAAAGAATTCCTCCTAGCACCAAGTAGCTGTGGCAAGCACTGAGCCATTACTAGATGCTGGATTGTCATGGAGTCCAGAGATGGTCCTCCTGAAACCATTCCTGTTGAAGTAATGAAGGTGGCCAGGTAACCTCTTCAACATATCTGACATTGCTTGGCTTTGTGATCAAGGGAAAACCCACCAGGATTTGCACTACTACCACAAGCCCCTTCTTCCCAGTCGACGATCCAGATTATTCAGCCATTGGAAGCTTCTATGAACAGTTCCTTAGCCCAGTGTTACTTAACCTTCTTTACAGTCAGGGCATCCTTTAAAATGATGCACAATCTTGAGGCACTCCTTTAAAATGATGCACAATCTTGAGGCACTCCACTGATCTGGCCAAGGTTACAAAAAAATGTCTGCTGCACTTAAGGTTCCTAAGAGCACATTGGCCTCCATAATCCTTAAATGGAAGATGTTTGGGACGACCAGAACCATTCATAGAGCTGGCCGTCCGGCTAAACTGAGCTATCGTTGGAGAAGAGCCTTGGTGAGTACAGTTATTGGCTTCTGCTGCTGTCAATCAAATCCAATGATTTGAGCGCCGGGAGGCGGGGCCGAGTCCTGCATTCGTGTCTATGGATGGAAATGCTAGACTGGGGAACGTGCACGCAAGGTAACCCCCCAGGAAAGCGCTTCTCCTAGGGGATTAACTGATGTGGGGAGAAGCCGCAAGAGCCGCCGGGGGACCCCTGAAGACCAGGTTCGGGGCCACTCTGTGCAAAATGAGCTGCACAGTGGAGGTAAGTATAACATGTTTGTTATTAAAAAAAAAATAAAAAGAACGAACCCTTACAATCACTTTAAGTTCGTGAACCAAAGTATCACTGTATTATGCTGTGCCAATTTATTACCAAGCAATGAAGAGAGGTTTACACAGTTGGGTCAACCTTTTCATGACAAAGTACATAGACAACAAAGCCCTGGATAAGATTCCTAGTTATAGGCAGATAGCTGCAGTTAACAAACAGAAACGAAACAACAAACAGACATAATAGCAAGGTTAAACTAATTCATGTAGAATTCAAGAATTAGTCAGTCCAATCCAAGGATAATCTGAGCTTTGCTCGTTGAGGCCGGCCACAGACTAATGAAAATTCGGCCAGTTCAGCAGGAACAGGATGAATTTCAATCAGTGTATGTGCAAGTTGGTTGTACTGAAGTCATTCCATCGATCGACTTCAGTGCAACCAGCCTGTCAGGTTTTTTTTATGCAATTACTGCTGGCGGCTATAGGTGCCTGCAGTGATCATTGTATTCTGACGGCTAGGAAACCTCCCGCTGTCAGAATACAATAGCTCTGACTGTGCTGATGGGGGAATTGATCAATTTTCTTTCCTTAAACCCATCGTAGAAAGAAAGAAAATCGTATATGGCTTGCTTATGGCTGCTTGGGTGTTTCTGTGACAGCTGTGTGCTGATAGCAGCTATTCATGACTGTACAAGCACCGACACTAGGTATTTTTTTACTCCCAGCAGCTGAATGGAACAGTGGGGAAGTGAAAAAAAAAAAAAAAAGGAGGTACGGCTGGGAAGAGAGGCCTGTTAATCTGCCATGCAAGTTTGCTTTAAAGTGGAACTAATGGCAAGTTCAAAAATGACATATGACGACATCTGTCACTAGCATTAACAATGTTCCCAAGAACATTTTTTTACCTGTTGATCCTGTTATTTTTCAACTTCCTTTATCAGACCAAGCTGTGCAGCAAACATGGAGAGAAACACTGACATGAGTGCTTACAATGGTCAGCTTTTATTCATTTATGTAAAACCTTTATCAAAAAGAAAACAAATACATGTTTCTGTAAGGCTTGTTTCACACGGGCCTCAGCTTGTATAAGACCATTGTGAACAGCAAGCTTCATGCAGCTTTCTCTAAGCCTTTAACTAGTTGCTGAACAGCTGCTGTCATTATACGGCGACAGGTTGGCTCTCCTTTGCGAATCGCCGTAGCTGTACGGCGGCTCTCATGCAGCGCGCGGTCGCGCCCGCTGCGGTAGCGTGCCTGCAATACGGGCGGACTCTATGACCGTCGGCGACAAAGCCTAATACAAAGGCAGAATGGGGATCTGCCTTTGTAAATAAGTCAGATCCCCATTCTGACAGGGTACATTCCAGAGATCTACTGTTCCCAGTAATCGGAACAGTGATCTCTGTCATGTCCCTGGCAGCCCATTCCCCCTACAGTTAGAACACGCTGAGGAAACATAGTTAACCCCTTGATCGCCCCCCTAGTGTTAACCCCTTCACTGTCAGTGTCATTTATACATTGATCACTGCATTTTTACAGCACTGATCAATGTATGTCACTGGTCCCCAAAAAGTGTCATTTGGGGTCAGATTTGTCTACCTCAATCCCGCTAAAAATCGCTTCCTATACCAGTAAAAATAATACAAAAATAAATAAAAGTCCCTAAATCTATCCCATAGTTAGTAGACACATTAACTTTTGCGCAAACCAATATACGCTTATTGAGATTTTTTTTTTACAAAAATATGTCGAAGAACATATATCGGCCTAAACTTTTTTTTGGATATGTATTATAGCAAAAAGTAAAAAAAAAAAATGTTTCAGGTGATCCAATACCACAAAAAGAAAGCTCTATTTGTGGGAAAATTTTGTTTGAGTACAACGTCACGCAATTGTCAGTTAAAGCGACGCAGTGCCGTATCGCAAAAAATGGCCAGGTCATTAAGGGGGCAAATTTTTCCGGTCCTTAAGTGGTTAAAGCACTCTTCAGCTCCGGTTTGTAAAAGTCCCAATAGGAGAGCTGATTGCCACTTTAAACAAGCTGCTAGCAAGCTTTTAATAAGTAGTGAATCAAAAGAAAAACAAAAAAGTCTCTTTGCTCAATTGTTCATACAAATGAAATGTTAGAAGATAAAAAAAAAAAACACAAAGTACTTTGGTCTGTAGGGAGAGATCTATCCACAGTGCTCTTTAAGAAAACCAAAAAGGAATGCAAAGGACAGCAGTCTTGTAGTAAGACAATAGCAGGATGGATCACTGGGATGTATGTGATCAGGGATGAATGGATGGATGGGTTCAGGTTCCATTCATGGTGAAGCAGGGCTCATCAGACCAGGGAAGTTCATCATGACGTAGAAAAACAGAAGGGGACCACAGCGCAAACATCAATGGAAGCACAAGTCATTTATTTAAAACAAACAAAAAAAAAAAACTTACATCTAGGTAAGCAGGTGGCTGTCAGGTGAGAAAGCTTCTGTGGCCAGCGTGGTCGTCTGGTTGGCAGAACCGGCTGTTGAGCACGGATTGCCAAAGCTGCTGAAAGAGTCGGAAGTGGGAGCAGCGTCTCCTTTAGGCAAAGTGACAAGCCATGGGGGTATAAGGAAGCAAGGAAGCTTATACAATTTAAAGAAATAGGCTTCAATTAATATTAAAGTGTATCTGAAGGTAAACCATTTTTATTACCTTTGTATAAAGTGACTAGAATGCCTGTCAGAATTTTATTGCGTTTTTTTTCAAAATTTTCGCTATTTTTTTTTTTTATAGCGCAAAAAATAAAAACCGCAGGGGCGATCAAATACCACCAAAAGAAAGCTCTATTTGTGGGAAAAAAAGGACGTCAATTTTGTTTGGGAGCCACGTCGCACGACCGCGCAATTGTTAGTTAACGCGACGCAGTGCCGAATCGCAAAAAGTGGTCTGGTCTTAAGCCAGCAAAATGGTCCGGTCTGAAAGTGGTTATAGAAAGATCATTTCTTTGTCCGTGGGCAAACGTACAAAATCATCTTTTTTCCCTCACTGTAGAACCACCAACTACAAAGGCACTGGAGGAGACCAAGCAAAGCTTCATTTAATATTGTGGGAGATGTCCGGCGTGTTCCTGGGAAGTAGCTGCCATCTAGAAGGCCACAAAGATTTCTTTCACAGCTTGACCTCAAAGAAATGGAACTCTGGGTGTCGGCTTGCAGACTGAAGAAAAGCGTCTTTCAGAGGCAATATGCCCTACGCTACACAAGAAGCTTCTGTATACCAGCAACAGGCACAGGAACAGATGTGCCATTAACCTGATGCTTTTCCATGGCAAAAGGGGGTCATTTACATTTGTGTGCATCTATTCTGTTAATTACACAGAACCTGCTCATGGGTACAAGTGTCTGGTCTCTCCTGTTACATTAAGCCTTGGGAAAAGAGGAGGGGGCAAGAGCAGAAGTGCTGTTTGTGCAAACGACAGCAAACTTTTCATGAGTTTCCGTGGGTGACACCTTTGTGTCTCCGGTTTTTATACAACATGCCTCTGACTTTGGTTATGCCAAGCACAAAGCATGCAAAATGGGCACTTTTGCTGAATTGCGAGAGCCAGCCTCACAGGATGAATGACAAATACAATGTGCACAATGACAGTTGCCCAGAAAAAAAAAAAAAAAAAGAAACGTGACATTCACAACAGGCAAACCATCAGTCAGTCCCAGCTGTTTTCCACTACCACCATCTCTTGTCAAAGCACACCCTCCGACAAGCCTCCTTTCCTCCCCTTTCTGGAGAAGCGTAATTTAAAACCTCCCATCTCTTAGGCAACGGAATTAGGCTGGCACTTCTAAGGGTAGAGCAAGCTGTCAGGGAGCACCAAGCAACTACTGGCTGTATGGGGTGACAGGGGACAGAGCAGTTCTGGAGTGCAGGGTAAGCCTCTCCGTGTGCAGCTTTTACATCTTATAGGAACTTTTATTTGCTATGACAAACTGTCACTTCACTGACTTGCACGAGTCACTAGTTTGCTGTTTAGAATACATCATGCGTGGACCAGGGTTAAACAAAGCAACCTGCATACTTGGAAGGCACAATACTATAAAAACAACACAAAGTATATTTCATCTCATTGTCTGCAGATCTTGATTTTTTTCTATGTGCCTGGAGTTAGACAGAGCACAATAAAAGGAAGGGTGAAAGAACACGAAATAGTAGTATGTTTACAGATCTCTTGGCTGTGTGTAGTCCCAGCATTCATTCCTGCGATGGTCAATGTAAGTCGTGTACCTGCCAACAGATCCTGCCAAATACTAGTGCTCTTATTTTATTACTATGTGCTGGAGGAGCTCAGAGCTCGGAATATTCTGCCTTGGTCTTGTAAAGCTCTGCGCAAATTGTTGGCGCTATATAATGCTGCTACTACTTCTACTATAATAATAATAATAATTGCAAATACGGATTTGGATTTCTCTGAAATCTGAATCATTTGTTCCTTTGATAAAAAGTTTGAAGTCAATGCAATCAAAAACCTTCCCAGGACTTTACAGCAGTGATTGCTCATTGATTGCAATAAAGATCTGGGCATACAAAAGCATGTACACGACTAATGGCCCGCACACGCGATCTAAATATCGTACGAAAACGATCGTCCGATTTTCGGATCGTGTGTACAGTACTTTCGACAGCCGATCACGACCGCTCATCCGATCTTATTCGATCGGGCATGCACAATGGTTTTTATCGTATGATTCCCGATCGTACGATTTTCGGGTAGTCAGTATAGTTGTCGTTCAAAAATTCAATACAAATACATTACAACACATGACATTACTTCCGATTTTTCTTTCTGTCGTATGAGAATTTTCTGGACTTTATTTAGTTTTTCAATCTCTACATGATCGTCCCGTGTAACCCATGATAGAGAACAGTTGTATATGAACAATGCCATGCACTGAATCGGTTCAGTAAGATATAAACTGGCAACAGGTGTAGACAGAAGAGAGCTGCTATTCATCACTACCCAATAAAAGTAAAACAGAAGGCAGCTTACACCATTGATAACACAAAATCCCAAATCTAATTAAAGGGAATATTAGTATACAAAATTGTATTTCAGTTTATAAAAAAAGTCTACCTGCAAGTGATATTTTATTTTTATGTGGAGCCCAATGGTCACCTGGCTGCCTATATGGTGGTTGCCCGCTGCTATAATTCCTCGCTCTGTTCTTATACACCTCCAAGTTGCCTTGCCCACTGTTGCAAGTTCCTAATCATATAAAAAAAAATATATATATATATATATATATATATTTTTTTTATATCTATCTCTCTATATATATCTTTCTATCTATATATATCATATCTATCTATCTATATCTCTCTATATCTATGTGTGTGTCTCTATATATATATATATATATATATATATCTATATCACTATCTCTCTATCTATATCTATCTATCTATATCTCTCTATATATATCTATATCTATCTATTTCTCAGGGAGTGTGGGGACCCACTTATAATGGTCACAGTAGGTGTGCAGACTTATCAGTACTCCAGCATAGATCTCCTAAAAGAGAACAAAAAACTGTCAAGTGGTTTGATTCTTTAGCACCTACCAGAAGCAGTAATATCAATTTTTGGTGAACGGACATCTTTAATATCCATACTGACACTGGCCTAATTGGCAGCTAGCATTAACAGTTAGCATATAGCCCAACTCCAGGGTTACATCCCTTTCTCCATAGGTTTTCAGTCTGGTCCCATGACAAGACTGGTCCTCTTCCTCCAGCAGAGAGTAAAGCAACGTCATTACGTAGCACTGCTCTGTGCAGCATTTTCCTATCAGTCCAAGGCGGCTTGATGATGTATCCCCAAGGGGGCGGGTCCATGACGCCCCTAGCTCACAGTAAACAGGCTAAATGACAACAGGGGTCATTAAACCCAGAAGACGGGTGGCACTGGACTTCAGAGCAGTAATTCTGCAGAGGACAGCACCAGAGACAAGGTCAGTATTGCAGTGAAAAAAGCTTTTTCTAATTTAATAATTACCGGGCAACAAATGTTTTTTTAATCTAGAGTTAGGCTTTACGCTGAACTATAAGGGCCTATTCACACCTGAGCGGTTTCAGCTCGTAAAACGCTCATCTCAAAAGTTCCAAACCGCCCAACAAGCAAAATCCCATTTATTTAAATGGTCTCTGTTCACATCTGAGTGTTCTGTCGCCTGAAGCTCAAAAAAGTACATGAGCTTTTTTTGCTTTTTACATTAATAACCTTTTGACCCGTACAAAATTGCAGCACAATCATGCGACGTTCCGCCTGTAAACGATACGCTCAGGTGTGAATGCAGCCATGCAAATTAAAAGTGAAACAAAGTACCGTATATACTCGAGTATAAGCCGAGTTTTTCAGCACATTTTTTTGTGCTGAAAGTGCCCCCCTTGGCTTATACTCGAGTCAAGCATTTTCTGCAGCAGAGAATGACATTTTTCGACCCGACTTTGGGGCCCCGTATCTCGGGGTCACTTGGAGCTAGGAACCCAAAATTTGGTGTGCCAACCCAGTAGAACTAGCACTACAACATATCCAGATGGGGTTCCTATCACCAAGTGGTCCCCAAATACAGGGCCCCAAAGTCGGTTCGGAAAATGTCACTCTGCTGCAGAAAAGTGCTTGACATTTTCCGACCCGACTTTGGGGCCCCGTATCTCGGGCCACTTGGAGCTAGGAACCCCATCTTGGTTTCAATGGGTTAGCACAACAAATTTGGGATTCCTAGCAAGAAGTGGCCCCGATATACGGGGCCCCAAAATTGGTCAACTGTGTCCATCTGCAGCAATGTCATTTCGGGACCCTTTGGCTACACCTAGAGGGCATCTAGGAACCCTTATCTACCAAGTTTGAAGTTCGGGCGACCTATGGCTGCAAATGGGCACAGAGAGGCTGCAAATGGGCATTGTTGACCCTCTTTTCCACTTACAGTAGCTGCGCATTTCTCACCCTAGGCTTATACTCGAGTCAATAGGTTTTCCCATTTTTTTGTGGTAAAATTAGCTGCCTTGGCTTATATTCGGTCGGCTTATACTCGAGTATATATGGTATATGACAAATATTGAGTATTCAGTTGTGAAGGAATTGATAACCCACCCCTCTTTACTATTCCTCCTGATTTTGGCATAGAGCTTTTTCTTTATCCCCACATTAGTCATGAGGTGACCTTGCCATTTTCTTTTTTATAGAGTTTTTTTTTTTGTTCCTATATAGTTATGATGAATCCATAAGGAGTTTGGTGACATTATAATTGAATAGCATAATGCTCGTGTCACCCTAGCGGATTCTGGGAAGAAATGTTAAAGTGCAACTTCATTTTAAAGTGATTCTAAAATGTCCGCAAAAAAAAATCAAACAAACATGTCATACTTACCTGGCTCTGTGTAATGGTTTTGCACAGAGCAGCCCCAATGCTCTTCTTCTCAGGTCCCCCGCCAGAACTTCTGGTTCCTCCCCCTTAAACAGCTCATCCAATAGCAAGCCTGGTTATGGGGGTGCTGGTGCGTGTTTGCTCCTGAGCCCAGCTCTATGCATCCATAAGACACATAGAGCCGCGGTTCAGCCCTGCCCCCCAAGGAGAGAGAAACTTGGGACAGCCAAGGCTCCCATGCACATCACTGGATCAAGAGAGGGCTCAAGTGAGTATAAGGGGCTGTGGGGGGAGCAGAACATACAAGGTTTTTTTTTGTTTACTACATTAAGAGAAAAAAAAAAAAAAAAAAAAAAACCTTCAGCCTTTACAACGACTTTAAGTAAAGTTGTCCTTAAAATGTTTGCCATATCCATCGGAGTGGCAGCCACCTACAAAATACTTATCCTCAGTCTTTCTTCCTACGACTGAGTGACCCTGCCTGACACGCAGTCTTTGCAGAAGCCCAATATCTGTCAAAGACATCATGTGAATTGGGTAAAGTAACATTTTATTAGAAACTACTAAGAGACTTTAAAGGCTACCACTGATGACTCCTCCTGAAAATGCTAGCTGCCTGGCTCTCCTGATTGTTTTAAAACTTTCTGTGGCACTAACCTAAAACAATTCTCAGGGTCAATTCTGAATTTGTGATTTGCATGACTCGGAGACTCGGAGTCTATTGAAGACAGAGACAGCCAGGAAACCAGTATTCTAAGCACCTGTTCGTTTTTCCTTTAAGAGTGCAGTCAGTGAGAGCCATCTCCAGCAAATCCAAGGAGTGTCATTAATTGTAGTCGTGCAAGTGTTTTTTATTTTGGTTAGTAACAAATGACACCCATTATTGTCCTTAGCTGGATGCTGCAATCCTATTCATTATTATGGAGGAAAGCTTGGGAGCAGCAAGTCCCTGCCCTGCCTTTGGGGCATCGTAGCATCAAACAAATGCAATGTGACGAAGGCAACGCACAAAGGCAAAGAGGAAACCACAAGACCCAAGGAAAGTAGAAAATAACATCACTGAATGTGACATACTGTGACAGATGATGTTCAGGAAACAAAAATAACAAATGATCAGAATTTTCTAATTGAAATTGTTACAGTAAGTCAGTCTTCAGAAGAAAGCAGAGTACAGGGCCTAACTGAAGAAAAATATGAAGAGGGAAGAAAGGTCTGAATAATACATAGGCAAAGATGAAAAAAATAATGTGTACAGTATATGGACAGTGAGTAATCAGGAGTGCGGACCAACGTTTCCTCCATTTTTTTAATACATCATTTTAACCACTTAAGCCCCAGACCAATTTGCAGCTAAAGGACCAGGCCCCTTTTTGCGATTCGGCACTGCGTCGCTTTAACTGGAAATTGCGCGGGACGTGGCTCCCAAACAAAATCGGCGTGCTTTTTTTCCCACAAATAGAGCTTTCTTTTGGTGGTATTTGATCACCTCTGCGGTTTTTATTTTTTGCGCTATAAAAAAAAATAGGAGTGACAATTTTGAAAAAAATTCAATATTTTTTACTTTTTGCTATCATAAATATCACCAAAAAATATATAAAAAATATATATTAAAGCAAAAATGTATGTATGTTGGTAAATGTATACAGTGCCTTGCAAAAGTATTCAAGTATTCACCCCCCCCCCCCCCCCCTTGGCATTTTTCCTGTTTTGTTGCCATTGTTTGAGGATTTGCATCATTTAATTTACAGAACATGCCCACAACTTTGAAGGTGTTTTTTTTTTTTTTTTTTATTGTGAAACAACAAATAGGACAAAAAAACAGAAAAAGTAAAATGTGCATAACTATTCACCCCCCTAAAGTCAATACTTTTGCGGCTATCACAGCTCCAAGTCGCTTTGGATAAGTCTCTATGAGCTTGCCACATCTTACCACTGTGATTTTTGCCCACTCCTCCTTGCAAAACTGCTCCAGCTCCTTCAAGTTGGATGGTTTGCGCTTGTGAACAGCAATCTTGAAGTCTGACCACAGATTTTCTATTGGATTGAGGTCTGGGCTTTGACTAGACCATTCAAACACATTTAACATGTTTCCCCTTAAACCACTCAAGTGTTGCTTTAGCAGTGTGTTTGGGGGTCATTGTCCTGCTGGAAGGTGAACCTCCGTCCTAGCCTCAAATCACACACAGAGTGGTACAGAATTTGCTCAAGAATATCCCTGTATTAGCACCATCCATCTTTCCCTCAACTCTTAACAGTTTCCCAGTCCCGACTGCTGAAAAACATCCCCACAGCATGATGCTTCCACCACCATGTTTCACTGAGGGGATGGTGTTCTTTGGGTGATGTGATGTGTTGGGTTTGCGCCAGACATAGCGTTTTCTTTGATGGCCAAAAAGTTTAATTTTAGTCTCATCAGACCAGAGCACCTTCCTCCATACATTTTGGGAGTCTCCCACATGCCTTTTCGCAAACTCAAAACATGTCATTTTGTTTTTTACTGAAAGTAATGGCTTTCTTCTGGCCACTCTGCCATAAAGACCAACTTTATGGAGCATACGGCTTATTGTCGTCCTATGTACAGATACTCCAGTCTCTGCTACAAATACCACCAAAAGAAAGCTCTATTTGTGGGAAAAAAAGGACATCAATTATATTTGGGTACAGCATTGCACAAGCGCGCAATTGTCAGTTAAAGCAACGCAGCGCCGTTCCTGCCTGGTCAGGAAGGGAGGGTGAACCTTCCAGGGCTGAAGTGGTTAAACTTAATTTTACTTACATAAAAGAGAAGTATGGGAAATTTTTTTTCTTATTAAGAATTGTACTTACCTAGGTGGATGCAGCATCTGTCCCCCGCTGGCTCTAAGATTGAGAACCGAGAGATCAAAGACCACTGAGAGCTCCTGCTCTGTCCCCGAACCCCCCCACTCACTGGAGTGCTGGGCCGTGGAGGGGGTCAAAGTCATCTAAAACGACATGTCCATTTTCAATACCCTGTCCACAGGGTAACAAAGGTGCTGTGATTTTACTTGTTTACACGTGTCCAGGCAGGCAGTCCCATTTATGTCAATTGAGATGCAGCAACTGCTCCCAATTAGTTGCTGTGTCCCAATTTGACATCTGATTGGAAGCAGGTGCATGTCCCTGAACGCAGACAGTGTGAGTTTGGGGACACATACAAAAATGTCAGATTGGGAACAGCAGCTGTGTCTGTCCCAGTTGACATGAATGGGACTGCCTGCATGTGGATGCATGGAGCTCCTGTGCAGGCAAACACTACCTTCACATGGGTGTATGCTTAAGTAAGCTCATGTAAAACATGGGCATACAGAATTGAACAGCATTGTCACCCTATTACAGGAAGTGGAAAAACAACCGACAGTAATACCTCGGATTGCAAGTAACGCGGTTAACGAGCGTTTCGCAATACGAGCAATTATTTAAAAAAAAAATCCTGACTCAGTTTGCAAGTGATGTCTCCCAAAACAAGCAGGATTCAAGCCTCTACGGTGTGCAGTACCGCATTTGGCCAGAGGTGCGGGGGCGCCAGTGACACTCAGAGCCGCTCAGATGCACGTGGAAAGACTCAGTTCCCGAGCATTTCCAAGTGCATCCGAACGGTCTCCGCGTATTCCCGAGTCTCTCCGGCGCCCCCCACCGCTGGCCACATGCTGTACTGCATACAATATAAGTCAATGTGGAACAAATTATCTTAGTTTCCATTGACTTCTATGGGGAAACTCGCTTTGATATGCAAGTGCTTTGGATTACAAGCATTCTCCTGGAACAGATTACGCTCGTAATCCAAGGTTCCACTGTATCTACTGGCAGGATAAACAGGTAATAATAAATGTTGTTACAGAAGGAACTGTGATAGTGACAGATCTGTAAAATCAATGGCAGGCTTGGAAGCTCTGTAGTTGTTTGAATGTAAACATACATGAAGAGATTACCTGGGTTAGGGACAAATGAGCAGAACTGCATAAAGAGCCATCAATCTGTCCCTAGGCACATGTAATCGCTATTTGAACAATTACATGTAAACCACTGCGAACAGCATCAGCCTGTTATTTATTTGTACAGGCTTCCTATACACTGCTGATCGTAAACACCAGATCTTACCCGAAGCAGAAAAACGCCAATCTGGCACTTTACAGCCACGAACATCTGTGTGAATGGGCCCTAATGCTCGGTTCACACTACTGCGACCTGAAAGTCGTAGGACTTAAGGTTTCCTAATAATTTGCTGGTGACTTGAGTACTATTTTGATGTGACTTTGTCTTGTGCAGGTATGCAGAGATAAAAGCATACAGAAAGAGGTCATGCACTGCCTGGGTAATCTTCCTGTAATGTCGGATCTAAATCACATCAATATACAGTAGATGAGGATCCGACTTGGAGGAGACTTCTATTAAAGCAAGGGCAGGCAACCTTAGAGAGATGGAGATCTACTTAAACAACACTGATGAAGTCAAAGATCACCGGCACAGTGTCCAGTTGTTAGGGCTGGTTCACACTAGAACGCAGCGCCAGAAAGGCATGTTCCATGTGTGTTTCCTGCACCATGTTCAAAACGCACTGCCTTTGTGATCTACTGCGGGTGATAATACATTGTTAACCCCAAAACGCAGTGTGTTTGTGAGCACAAAAAAAAATTAAGTATTACAGGAGCATGCCGGGATCAGGAGTGCATCGCGCTCAGAATGCCGGGTGATGTGAAGGGTGGAAGAGGACACTGCTGGGGGTGGCCCTGCCCATGACAGTGTCCACTGCCACCTTCACATCACACCCCCCCCCCCTTTAGTAGTAACCTCTGGACCCCTTTCCTCCCATAGCAGCGTTCCATAGCATGTTGTATCCTACCTCTGCACATAGCGGAGATCGGGAGAAAGCACAGTCATGGACAGAGGGCGGGAGCTGGCCGAGTGACTTTTTACAAGCTGGTGATTGGTTGCTTAGGTCCTAGCAACCAATCACCTGCAGGTTTACTTAAAAAGTAAACTTGGCCAGCTCCTCCTCCCAACATTTGTGCCATGGGCGGGGGTAGAGGCGAGGTGGGGGCAGGGGCGAGTCGTGGCGATAGAGAAGAACCGAAGGCATGGCTGGTGGCAGAGAGAAAACCAGTTTGGTACCTAAAGAAGAAGGCGGGGTCGGTGGTGCAGACCTGATCACGGTCTACCTGTCACCTGTCCGTGGTCAACAAGTAGCTCGCAATCGATGGGTTGCCGACCCCCGTTTTAAAGTCTATGGGGGAAAGTCAGATAGAAGTCGCCTTGAAGTAGTACAGGAACCTTTTCTAAGGCTTGATTCACACCTATGCATTTTTAGTGCATTTTTCAGATTTGCACTACAGAACGTGTTCCATAGGAAACCATGTTAAATGGACTGCAGTGCAAATCTGAAAAATGCAAAAAGCACTAAAAATGCATAGGTGTGAATCAAACCTAAAGTCGGAGCGACTTGCTAATTAAGTCAGCTCTTATTGACTAACATGGAACCCTAGAGTTGGGCTTCAACCAGATATAAAATTTCAGCCATATAAAGAGTGCATTGTTCTCAGTCGGACCAGACTGGTAGTCTTGGACTGAGCAAAGCACAATCGCTATGCAGATATACCAAGTAGGAAATGGAGCCTGTATAAGTAATGGGTAAATGCTACTACTGCAGCATACATGCATCATGAACTAAATTTAAAAAAAAAAAGCTCTTTTGAAAAGAAACACACATGGATAAGAATGTATACATAAAGCAAATTACTTTCATATCTTAAGAAAAAATAAAAAAATAATTAAGTTTTTGTTTGAAACATAAAATGTGTAAAAATCCTAACAGGTTAATAAACACAAGTATGATGGCACATAGAAAATAACAGTAAATAGAGACTCTTGACCCTTTTAGTAGTCTATTACTTCTGGCCAAAGTTCAAGAATGGGCAACTCTTTGTTCAAATCCTGAAAAGAGGAACTTAGCCAAAGTGGACATAAGCTTACTCCAAGGACTGTGTGATAAATAAGCCAAAGCTTTCTGCTACCTTTTACACAGAATAGATCCTTCTATTTGTGTCGGTCATACAATGTGCAATCTGACACAGATGTCCTTAAAGCAAACCCTATACCTTAGTCACCCCATTAGAATACAATGCACAATACCCTGCTGGCTTGCACATTTTAAAGAGGAAAAAAACATTCCCCTCTGAGTAATCTAAATCATTGCAAAGATTTTACCAAACTTTGTTGCAGATTCCTACGTTTTGTTATTCTGAAGAAATAGCTGTGAATCTGTATGGGGTGGTTTTATAATTATCAGTCAGCTGCTGCACCTGCTGGGTTCTAAAAGAAATTGTCAGGGTCTGCATCTCTTTAGCCGTGGGTTCCCTTTGGGAGTATCTGACCAAAAATGACATTTTTGTTGCGGGCATGTCAAAATTCTGACTTGTATCTCAGTGCAGACTTATGGGAAAATCAGTGAACCAAGCACGCAAGCAGGAAATTACATATTTGATGGGGGGTGTTCTGTACACCATCTATGTACAGAACGCCTCCAGGTAGCCATATTGCATTGCATTTTACAGAGAATTACAGCACTGCAGAATGAAAAACTACCGTTTTTAATTCAAGTACAATATGACTCACTTGTATACGTTATATTATTTTATTTGCTAATTTTTTTTTCTCACAAAAGTGGAGTTACCCTTTAAGTGCTGTGTTTCCAGTACTGACATAGAACTTGCATAGTACTTTGTCCTTCACATATGTAGATCGCTAAACATCAGTAGTACAAGAACAGAGACAAGGACATAAGGCTTGATTCACACTAATGCGTTTTTGATGCATTTTGCAGAAATGCAGAGAAATGTTTTAACATGGGTTCCTATGGAACATGTTCACATCAATGCATTTTTGTGCCTCTGCATTTTTGGAAAGGGTCGGGGACTTTTTTTCATGCAAAATGCAGCGTTTTGCATGTAATAGAAGTCAATAGACCCGCATCCAAAACGCAAGTACTGTGTTTTTACCGCGATTTGGGTTTTATTTTCACATAAAATACTGTACATAGCTGGTTGCTAAGCAACCACAGTGTAAAAAAAAAAAAACGCGGCAAGCACCGCAAAAAGCACTGCAGAAACGCTCAAAAGCAACATGCATAGATGTGAATCGAGCCTAAAGCCATCTTCTGTCATTCTGAACTGTCCCAAGCAGTGATTCGCAGTCATCGGGTCATACCTAGAAAGTCTTAAAATAGAACTATAGGCAAAACTTTTTTGGGGGAGGATTGAACAAGGGAGGGTTATAACCCGTCAGTTTTTTTTTTCCGCCATCCCTGTCCCATTGCAGAGATTTCCCTTCAATTCCTGCCTCATAGCCAAACAGGAAGTAAGAGGAAATCTCTGAAAATTAAAGCGGAGCTCCACCCTAAAGTGGAACTTCCGCTCATCAGAACCCTCCCCCCCCTCCGTGCCACAATTGGCACCTTTCAGGGGGGAGGGGGGTGCAGATACCTGTATAATACAGGTATCTGCACCCACTTTCCGGGCAGAATCTGCGGATAATTACGCCACTTACTGTCATCCCCCCGCTGTCTGCTGGGAAACACACGGATTCCCAGAGACAGCAGGGAGCATCCTTATTGCGCAGCGCGACTCGCGCATGCGCAGTAGGGAACCCGGAAGTGAGGATGCAAGGCTTCACTTCCTTATTCCCATACCGAAGATGGTGGTGGCAGCATCCGAGAGCCGATCGATAGATCGGCTTTCGGGTGCCGACATCGCGAGCGCACTGGACAGGTGAGTGTCCATATTTTAAAAGTCAGCAGCTGCAGTATTTGTAGCTGCTGACTTTTAAAAAAAAAATTTTTTTTTGACGGACTCCCTCTTTAAAGTGGGATTAAAGCTTTGCTTTTTTTTTTTTTCCAAATAACAAACATGTTATACTATGTTGTATGTCCTTCACAGAGCAGCCCCAATCTGCTTTTTTTTTTTTTCTTCTTGTGCAGAAGAGTACTATGCATCTTCTGGTCCATTACAAATCCGAATCCAGACAAAAATTCAGACCTGAAAACGGTGAACAGGGACGCATCAGATCCCCTGCTGCGACCTGCTCCACACAGTGTGAACCCAGCCTAGAGCTTTGGACTTATTTTGGAGAACGGACAATGATAGGGATGGAAAGACCATGGCCGTAATTTCATTTAAAGTCCCAAAAACCCTCCCTTAAGCTCATTCTGGAGAGGTGACATTCTTTTGCTCTACATAAAAATTAGGGACCCTCGGTGTGCTCACACAAGTCCATAAAATATTTCCCAATCCCAGGTTACCCAAACCCTGCTGACCTTCCTAGGAAATTGATGGTTTGACACTAGCAAGATCATAATATCCCTTTATGTGAACAATGGCCTGAATAAGGGAGCCTTCCTTGCTTTGGGGCTCTGAGGGAAGTGTATTGGCCAGTATTATTCCCCACTGATAAGCCAGTACCGGTCTGCTTATTGCTCCCTACCTCATACTCCTCCATTGCTATGATCTTGTTAGCAGAACATTTGTCCCAAGGAGGTCAAATCCTGTCTATATGAATGATGAATATTTTGTAAAAAAAAATAAACACCCTTTCAGGTACCTTTTTTGCATCTTATTTTTGTCCAGTTTTGGGTGGAGTTGTAAAGTGTTAGAAGCTCTTTCAAATTTGTATTCTCCTGTGGACTGAATGAAAGAGCGCAATCAATTCCCCCATTCTAGCTGAACAGAGTAGATACTGGAATCTACACTCTGCATTCAGGCAGCTGCATCACCCTCAGTAGGATGCAGTAACTTTTGGCTGGAAATTTTTAACCTGGCTCCTTCGATTTCAATATCAACAGGGCCACCTAAAGTTAGCATTTCTAGAAGTGTATGGCCAACATTAAAAATATATTTCCAATAAATTTACTGCTTTAGACGAAGGCCCAGGTTGTTTCTATAGTAAATGTATATTTGACTGGTGGCAGATATTGAGCTTTGACTTAATTATTTACCAAGCCCAGTCCACTGCATCACAATGCTACGGTATATGGGTGCCGTACTCCCCATTTACTCCATCAAGGCTGAGGCTTACATTACAGGGGGTCCCCGACTTACGAACGCCCGACCTACGAACATCCCCTACTTACGAACGGGATGCTGCGGGGACCCTCCGCCATTTTCCACCGTCCTCCGGCCGTTCTGCGCATGCGCGGCCATACGGAGTCTCGGAAAATGCCGGCAAACTTCAGAAATATCCGTAATTTGCCGCGCATGCGCAGAACGGCATTAGACGGAACATCGGAAATGTCCGTAATTGTCAGTCTGCGCATGCGCAGCCGACTTACGAACAATTCCGACTTAAGAACAGGCGGGCAGTCCCTAACGAGTTCGTAACTCGGGGACCCCCTGTATACATGCCCCTCTCGGGAACTAATAAGGAGTGAGTGGAAATATTTCTCTTTCATTACATACCACATCATTACGGAACTGCTTATTAATCTTTTCAAAAGGGATAAAAGGGGTTTTGTTTTTTTTACGTTCAAAACAGACCAGGAAAAGGGTATTGCAGTATGGTGCGTGCATGCACATATGTATTTTTTCTTTATTATAAGGCTATGCAATAACAGAACCCCGTTAGACTAGAACTCAATGATATTAGTAATAAATACTGGATTTGTGTAGAAGCTGCAGTTAGGCAACCAATGCATTGTTGGGTTTCTACATCTTGCTTTTTAGCAAATAATGACCAAAAAATATAAATAATCAAATCACAAAAGTAAATCTATCTCTTCCTGTGAGCCCAGACATAAAACGTGCCCAAGGTAAATGGAACTAAAAGCGCAGGTGCCTGAAGTAATGAATGCTGGATTTGTAGAGAGACTGCAATTTGGGAAACCAAGTCATTGTTGGATTTCTATGAATAGTCTTTTGGCAACCCAATACCATGTAAAATCGAATCACAGAAGGAAATCAATCTCTTCCTCTGAGCCCAGACATAAAAAGTTCCCAAGGTAAAAGTGCCAAGTGCAGGTGAAGTTTGCTTGGGTGTTAAAAAGAAATGCGTGGTAAAACAAAATATGTGCATGCAGCATTACATTGGGTTTTGATGCTTTTAGGAGGGAGGCAATTGTAAAAGCTAGGGACAACGTTTTCAGAACACCTTGTTAAGCAGCTTTTTTTGGGAGGAAATTAAAAAAATATATCAAAAACTTTCCGAAGACCTAACATGCATCTAAAGCAAGGTGTAACTTTGAATCTAAGTATTTGGTAATCCTTAAAAGAGATGTATGGGAATTTCAGTCTGATAGTTCCAACACTGAAGAACGATCGCTTGGTTCTCAGAGCTCCGTGAGCAGAGAGCTGGTGACTGTTAGTCACGGCTCTCTGCTTTGCCATCCCCACCTGTGCTCACTGGAGGGTGGGGCTGTGGAGGGGGCGGGAACAGCCAGCTCAGGCTCTCGGCGGCTCGCTGAGAGGCTGAGCCAGGTGTCAGTCCGATCTGCACTCCTGTGATCCACAGGGGAAGTACAGCCAACTGAGGTTTGGCTGTACTTCTCCTTTAAGGTAACATGTGATGGATGCGGATATCAGACCCCTTCCCTCCTCACCAACTCATGACAAAGAACTGTCCGATCTCACACCGCGCTGCTTGAAGGACCACAATCTAGGTGCCAGTAGCCTAAGAGCGATTGTCACTAGGCTACGTTAACACTTAGTGACCAAGCCTATTTCTGACACTTGTTGTTTACAAGTTAAAATCATATATTTTTGATAGAAAATTACTTAGAACCCCCAAACATTATAATATATATATATATATATATATATATATATATATATATATATATATATATATATATATATATATATATATATATATATATATATATAAAATTTAGCAGCAACCCTAGAGAATAGAATGGAGATCGTTGCTATACTTTATGTCACACCGTATTTGTGCACCAGTCTTACAAACGCAATTTTTGTGAGTAAAGATAGCCCAATTTTTTCCTATAATGTGAAAGATAATGTTACGCCGAGTAAATGCTTTAAAATTGCGCATGCTTGTAGAACAGCGTCAAACTTTGGTACTAAAAAAATCTCCATAGGTGACGTTTAAAAAATTTCTACAGGTTACCAGAGTAATGCCCCGTACACACGGTCGGATATTCCGATGAAAAAAGTCAGATCGGATTATGTTGTCGGAAAATCTGATCGTGTGTGGGCTCTATCGGACTTTTTACGTCGGAATTTCCGACAGAGCAGGATCTAAAATTTTCCTATCTGACTTTTTCCGATCGCGTGTAGAGAATTCCGACGCACAAAGTGCCATGCACGCTCAGAAGAAATTTGGAGACGAAAGCTATTGGCTACTGGCCTCTACGTTGTCCCGTCGTACGTTTTCTACGTCACCTCGTTCAGAACTATCAGATTTTCCGACAACTTTGTCCGACCGTGTGTGTGTGCAACACAAGTTTCGAGTGCTAGAATTATTGCTCTCACTCTAACGATCGCATCGATACCTCACATGTGTACTTTGAACACCATTTCCATATGTGGGCGCAACTTGCGTATGCGTTCACTTCTGTGCACGAGATCAGAGGGACGGAGCGCTTTAAAAAAAAAAATAATAAAATAAAATAAAAAAAAAAATCTCCTTATTTATTTTACTTTATATTTAACATTTTTACACTGTCCCTTCTTTTACAAGGAATTTAAACATCCCTTGTAATAGAAATAAGCAGGACGGGGCCTCTTTAATGTGAGATCAAAAAGACCTCAGATCTCACATTTACACTTAAAGTGTAAGTAAACCCTCCTATCGTTTTTAGCCAGGGAAGCTGCCATCTTTGCCTCTGTTTAATCGACAACTGCCATGATGCTGCACATGTGATCAGCCATTGGATGGTTTAAAAGTTTGGTTGAGAGCATAACCAATGGGAGTGTTACATTTCCGGCATGTGCCAGAAATGAAACAGTTTTATGGATGGGTTTACTACTGCTTTAAAAAGGGAGCAGAGAAAAAGAAAAAGGGAGCAGAAATCTGAAATTACACTCTGCACAGCTCAGTAAGGAGAGCTCTGAGAGCTGATTGGAGGGAAGAGAGACACCCTCCTTCAACTAGCACACAGGAACCAAGCGGAGGCTCTCAATCAGCTAGAGATCCCTCCTATGTCACCTTATTTCTCATGGTGTCAGAAAAACTTGTCAGAAGTGATTCATGCTCTTAAAGTGGGGGTAAACTCCCATGGTTGATATTTAATTATAATAAGGCTCACCTTTGTGTACAGTAAATATCTCCTAAACGAGCACCGTTTCGGAGATTTCTACTTGTTAATGGGCCGATAATGTCACCAGTGCATGCACTCTGAGCGCCATCATCGCATCGCGGCAAGACACCCGGAGGACGCGAAACCTAAAGGAAGACCGGGTGAAGATGGAAGCCCTGTCAGTGGTGACAGTGTGTCGCAGGAGGGCTTCATTTTAAGGGAAGTTTCACATAATGTGCTAGTATGCCAGCATACTGAGCAAAAAATTACATCCAATCTTGCAATTTCAGTCCTCAAAATGGCAAATGGTTTTATTTTACAAGAGAAGCTGAGTGAATTTCTTAAAAATCAACAGATATTCCGTACTTACAGGATTTTTAATCCCTTCAAGCCACCGCCCAATAGCCCATTAAGTGGGCTTTAATGAGGCAGCGTGGCTTCTCTATTTTGTGACCGCTGTGACTGGTTCTCCCAGCAGTCACATGATTGGGAGTCCACCCCGCTGGCTCCCGATCAGAAGCTGTGACCAACAGCTGTCAGTGACAGCTTGGTCAGCATACAGTGAGCACACTCTTAGTACACGACCTTAGACCTCTGTGGATGCATATGTGCAATAACTGGGCGTCAACGCCCACCCTCTTTCCTGACGTATATATGCGTTGTGCGGTTGGCAAGAGGATAAAGGAATAATACACTCAGTCTATGATTATGGACTTCTAAACAAGGAAATAATAGACACAATAGAAATCTAGTATGCTGTACTTCCTCATAACTTGGTAATAAACATATATTCTTTAGCTTTGTTGGCATTAGAGTCTCTAGCAACTAAAGTCTGTTTGACCCCACATGGCTTTCTGTAACAATATAAATGAACAATTTGAAAAGAATAGTAATAACACAGAGCTTTGGCTCATTATGTATAGGTATTGCAGCAATCTTGATCCCTTCTTGGAGACAACAACTGTGACAACATAACCAGGAAACCTGCATTAAAAGAAATATGCAACGTGCCGCTGATGACCTCTCCTGAAAATGCTAGCTGCCATGCTGTCACATTGATCTAATGGCTTGAATAACTTGAGTCACTAACCAGAAACAAGGCGATGAAGGACTTTAACTTCACTGGCTGCCTTCATGTTCAGGAATTAGACATTACAGTTTGGAACTCAGAGAAAGGCTGATAATTGATAAGTCCTAAAGTGCATTGCTTCAAAAGAGAAGTATAGCATTTACCATATTTACTTAGGTGGATGCTGAATCTGTCTCCCGCCAGCTCTAAGACTGAAAACCGAGCGATCAAACACTGCCGATCGCCAGGTTCTCAAGGCTCCCTGAGCAGTGAGCTGGAGACTGCCAGTCATCGCTCTCTGCTCTGGCAGAGAGCGATGACTGACAGCTTTGGCTGTACTTCTCCTCAGAAAAATTGGCCCCCTTAATGACCGGGCCATTTTTTTGCGACGGCACTGCGTCGCTTTAACTGACAATTATGTGGTCATGCGACGCTCTACCCAAACAGAATTTACGTCCTTTTCCCCCCACAAATAAAGCTTACTTTGGTGGTATTTGATCACCTTTGCGGTTTTTATTTTTTGCGCTATAAACAAAGAGTGACAATTTAAAAAAAAAAAAAACTTTTTGCTAAAATACATATCCAAAAAGAAAAATATATATATGTAAATAAACAAAATGTATTCATCGGTTTAGGCCAATATGTATTCTTCCACATATTTTTGTTAAAAAAAATAAATAAATACAAAATCTCAATAGGCGTATATTGATTGGTTTGTGCAAAAGTTATCGCGTCTACAAACTATGAAATAGATTTAGGGACTTTTTTCTTATCGTTTTTAATAGAAATGGTCGGCGATCTGCAATTTTTAGCGGGACTGCGATATTGCGGCGGACAAATCGGACCCCAAATGACACTGTTTGGGGACCAGTGACATTATTACATTGAGCAGTGCTATAAAAATGCACTAATCAATGTAAAAATTACACTGGCAGGGAAGGGGTTAACACTAGGTGGCGATCAAGGGTCTAACTGTTTCCTGGGTGTGTTTTAACTGTAGGGGGGATGGGCTGCCAGGAACATGACAGAGATCACTGTTCCTGATGACTGGGAACAGAAGATCTTTGACATGTCCCATCAGAACGGGGATTCACCTTGTTTACAAAGGCAGATACCCGTTCTGCCTCTGTACTAGGCGATCGCGAGTCGCTGGCAGACCAAGTCTGCTAGACCCGCAAGACACACTCCCGTGCCTGCGCAAGCCGACGTACATCTATGGCAATTCACGCAGGAGAGCCAACCTGCCGCCGTATAATGACGGCGGCTGGTCGGCAAGCAGTTAATCTTGCTGCATTAAAGGTAAAAAACCTTATCTGTGCAGCACCCCCTTATACTTACCTGAGGCCAATGTCAACTGAGCTCTGTGCACTTGAACAGCAGCTCTCTCCCACCTCAAAGGGCAGACTGATAGCAGTGGGAGCCATTGGATCCTTCTGATGTCAATAAAATCCTATGTTGGGGGGGGCAAACCCCAATTTCTGTGTCTACAAACGCAGGCAGCGGGGCGCAGGACAGAGTTTGCAAGAGTGCCTTCATAGGTAATAAAAAGCCTAGTTATATCCTGCCTGACTGCCCTGATCACAGGGGATCATGAAGGAGCTAAGTAGCCGTTAAGTGCCCTCATATGATCACTAGTAGTAGAAGAGTTAAAAAGTTTTAGTTAAAACATTTTGTCCCAAAATTGAAAGAAAATTTTCAATTTTTAATGTACCTTTGTAATTATATATGTTTTCATCATGTATTAACTATAGTCAACTATTAAATTAGAATAAAACCCCATATACACATGTAAATCAATCCAGTGCTCCAAGTATAAAATTATAGTATATACATTAAACCAAATGTATCAACGGAAATCAGAGCGTCAAACAAACAGTATGTGGGACAAAGTAACTTACCACTCTACAGTAAAAAATGTGTTATGTACCCAATTTGTGTCGTATATGGATATATTTAATACGTTATGTATTATACTCACGATTGGTTACACACCTCATATAAAGTCCCACATTCTGGCCCCCCCCCCCCCCCCCCCCCCCCCCCCCCCCCCCCCCCCCCCCCCCCCCTCCCCCCCCCCCCCCCCCCCCCCCCCCCCCCCCCCACCCCCCCCCCCCCCCACCCCACCCCCCCCCCCCCCCCCCCCCCCCCCCACCCCCCCCCCCCCCCCCCCCCCCCCCCCCCCCCCCCCCCCCCCCCCCCCCACCCCCCCCCCCCCCCCCCCCACCCCCCCCCCCCCCCCTTTGTATTGCTTAATAGGGATGGAGGCATATTATTAAGTCCCAAACTTTCCCTCATTGTCTGTTATTGGACATAAATAAAATAAAACACTGTTTTTTTTTTACTTGGAGTTGAATGGTATTCTAGCACATTATGAAATACTTAACTTGGAATGAAGCCCTCCAGTGATGCGCTGTCACTGCTGACAGGGCTTCTACCTTAGCCTGGTCTTCCTTCCGGGTTCAAGTCAACTATAATCTTGGAATAATATGATCTTGCGTGTTGAAAATGCAAAAATCCTGGCGAGGTGGTATGTGACCCCCCAGAGGGCTCACAGGATCGGGGTAGAGGGACCCCCAACTTGTTTGAAGGGGATGCGATGCCCGGGGGCCCTTTGCGCACCTCTGGTGGGAATGCACAAAGATCCAACCCTATTGGGAGGGAATCTTGGCAGCAACCTACCAAATCACAGGAGAACAGATTCAGAGGAATCCTTGGGATTGTCTGTTTCATGATACAAGGAAAACGGCTCCTCAATATAAGAATACCCTAGTTTCATATCTTTTAAATGTGGCCAAAAGCATAATCCCGAGTCTCTGGAGGTCCCAAGAAGTCCCACGCATGAAGGACTGGGTTGCAAGGGTTGAAACGATAAGAATTATAGAAGAAATTATTCATATAGAAGATGCATTGGAGAAATTCTGGAACCTATGGGGGAAATGGCAGGAGTTCAGGGAGTCTGGAACTTGGAGGAACAGATAAAGGTGCAGGGAATTGAGGCGGGAAGGAGGGAGGGGGGGTGGTATGGGATGTTTTTTTTTGGTGGGTGGGTTTTTAGGGGTAGGGGGAATAAGTCGATAGAGCAGAGATAAAGGAACAGGAAGTTTTTTCGATATGTTTATTTATGTCTATACAATTAAATAAATAAAAAGTGAATATGAAAAGAAAAAAGAAAATGCAAAGCCCAATGTCTGCAAGTTAAAATTGAATCAGGTAAGGATGTCTCTATATGATCCTTAGTACACTAGCAAATCCATCAAGGAATGACAAATTAAATGAAAAAAAAAAAGGGAGAAAAAAAAAAAAAGGGAGAAAAAAAAAAAAAATTCAAGGGTTACAGGACTGGCCTAGTCAAAGCCTTTTATCTGAAACTCACTGAAAGGTTATGAGGGAATTTGAAATGTGCACTCCCTGCAAGGAAACCCATAAATGTCATGCCTGAAGGAAGGCTTTTTACAAGGGGTTGATGTCAGAGTATGGGTAGGCAGTAATGAAAAATGCCTAAAAGAAGTCACTTTTGCTAAAGAGGGAAGTACAAGTTTCTGGGGCCACAGTAAATTTTTTCCACAGTACACATTACACCTATTGGTATTTTTGTTAAATAATTTCTAAAAAAAAAATAAAAAAAAAATGTAGCAGCCTATAACCCAGGGTCCATGAATATCAAGCCTGTGTCCTGTACTGTATAATTAGGATAAGAAAATGTTTGTGTTTTTATTCCAGTATATCACCTCTATCTGTAGGTACTGTTTGAATGAATTCTGATCCAGTGTTGGTCTAAAAAGTACATCACATATAAAGTATTTCCAAATCCTCAGTAAGCGCAGGATTAAAAAAAAAAAACAGAGTGGCTATTCATCATTTAATGGGCACAAAGTAACCCTTGTGGGTATTTATAGTAGTACTAGCTACAGGACAACTAGCATGGAGTCTTACCGCAGTCACGCCTCAATTTTGCCATTTCTAAGAACTAAAGTTTGCATTCCTTTTTTATAAAAATAAAAAAATAAAAACAAACTACTTTGCTGGGCTAACGAAGCATGTGGCCAAATGCTGCTTTTCAACAGCAAACACAAATCTACACATTATCCCAAAAACATATTTGCTGAATAGCTGTTCCGAGGTTACTAATATTGCTTGAGGAACACCAAGAATCTGGATCTTCCAAATACACCATGATTGCTGTTTAAATAGCCGAGCCATGCAGTTAGGCTTCATGCACACGAGACGCAGTTAAACGCACGTTCAGAGGCAGTTGGACACTTTTTTCAACTGCACCTGAATGCATGCAATGTTATCCTATGTGTCCATGCACACAGTCTAGTTTTTTCCCGTTTTTATGCAGCTGCGTTTAACCTCGTTTTTCCAGAAGCAAAAAAATGCGTTCAGACACTTTGCTTTTCTGCGTTTCAGATGCAAAACGCAGCTAAACGCGGCTAAACGCAGGCACCTGCGTTTAGCCGCGTTTGCGTTTATAAGCCTTTTTAAAGGAACCCAATTTTTTGGAGCAGAAAACTCAGAAATATGATGGTAAACCATAAAAAATACTAGAAAAATTGGTTTAAAATGTCGTAATTAGTTTAGAGCTCATAGAGCGTATATACTCACTGATGCATACATGTTTGTGAAATGCATACATGTTTGTGAAATATCCAACGGACATTCGCTGTGCCATCAACGGATGGGTCCAATATCGACAAGCTCTGATTCTGGACCTCTCATGCAAATTTGCGACGACATTGCTGCCGCATCAAGAGCAACATCAGGAGCATTTCCTGACATATATTCAATATGGGATCCATTTAAAAAAAAAAAAAAACACAGAAAGAGAGGCAAATGCAAGTGTACAACTACTCTCTCTGCTGCTGCTGCTCACTCTGATCAAAATGGCAGAAATAGTTAATAATACATGCTTTCTGAGCTTGGGGAGGGTCTATATGATGTTATCTTTACAAATGCTTATAGACGCAAACGCGTCTAAAGGCATCTAAACGCATCTAAACGCGGCATGAAAACACAGCAAAACGCGCGTTTTTAAACGCAGGTTTCTGCTTTTTAAAACACGCGTTCAGCAGAGTTTGCATCTGCGTCTCGTCTCCATTCAGAAATAGAGCTTTAATTTCAGTGGTATTTAATCACTGCTGGGTTTTTTATTTTTTGCTAAAAAAAATTAAAAAAAATTAAAAAAATTAAAAAAACAGAAAAAGACCGAAAAAAAATTTGAAAAAAAAATAAAAAAAAATATGTTTCATAGTTTGTTATAAAATTGTGAAAACTGGTCATTTTTCTTCTTCATCGATTTGCGCTGATGAGTCAGCACTGATAGTGCCCATCAGTGCAGCCTGATGAGGTGACATTGGTTGGCAGCACTGATATGCACCTGTAGGTGGCACTGGTTGGCACTGGCAGGTGGCACTGCATAGCAGCAGTGCCTCTCCCTGTTCGGGACTGATGACCCTCTGTGCTGTTAGGCTCCATGCACACTGAAGCTCAAACTGCCGTTTTTGAGAGTTTGCACGTTTTTTTTAAACAGCCCATAAACTCCCCTCTATGTTATCCTATGTGTCCATGCACACATGGGCGTTTATCAGCAGTGGAGCTTATGGGCTGTTGTCTGAACGCCCTAAAATCTCGTTCAGGAGCTGTTTTTCTAACCACAAAAAAAGCTTTAAAAAAATTTAACGTGCATAAGCGCTGATAAACGCTCAAAAACATGGCTCACCAGCATTTAAAGTTTTTTAACCATTGAAAGAAAAACGCCATGGTCGACCAAAGAAGTTGAGAGCACGTGCTCAGCGTCATATCCAGAGGTTGTCTTTGGGAAATAGACGTATGAGTGCTGCCAGAATTGCTGCAGAGGTTGAAGGGGTGGGGGGTCAGCCTGTCAGTGCTCAGACCATACGCCGCACACTGCATCTAATTGGTCTGCGTGGCTGTCATCCCAGAAGGAAGCCTCTTCTAAAGCCCCATACACATGGTCGGACTTTTTCATGGATTCTGTCCGATCGGACAATGTTGTTGAAAAATCAGACCGTGTGTATGCACCATCGGACAGTGTACGTCGGATTGTCCGACGGACAAAGTCTTATCTCCTGCTGGAAAGATTTGCCGACAACACGGTCCGATCACACCAAATCCGATCGTGTGTACGGTTGTCCGACCGGACAAAGTGCTACGCATGCTCAGATCACATTACAAGACCAAAGCTATTGGCTACTAGCCTCTACGTAGTCCCGTCGTAGGCAACAAACGTCACCACGTTCAGAATGATCGGATTTTCCGACAACTTTGTCCAACCGTGTGTACGCAAAACCAACATCAGACAAAGTATGACGGACAGGATCCGACCGACCTGGTCTGCGGATTGTCCGACCGTGTGTATGGGGCTTAAAAGATGATGCACAAGAAAGCCCACAAACATTTTGCTGAAGACAAGCAGACTAAGGACATGGATTACTGGAACCATGTCCTGTGGTCTGATGGGACCAAGATAAACTTATTTGGTTCAGATGATTTCAAGTGTGTGTGGAGGCAACCAGGTGAGGAGTACAAAGACAAGTGTGTCTTGCCTACAGTCAAGCATGGTGGTGGGAGTGTCATTGTCTGGGGCTGCATGAGTGCTGCCGGCACTGGGGAGCTACAGTTCATTGAGGGAACCATGAATACAAACATATACAGTGACATACTAAAGCAGAGCATGGTCCCCTCCCTTCAAAGACTGGGCCGCAGGGCAGTATTCCAACATAACGGCCCCAAACACACCTCCAAGACGGCCACTGCCTTGCTAAAGAATCTGAAGGTAAAAAGGTAATGGACTGGCCAAGCATGTCTCCAGACCTAAACCCTATTTAGCATCTGTGGGGCATCCTCAAACGGAAGGTGGAGGAGCGCAAGGTCTCTAACATCCACCAGCTCCGTGATGTCGTCATGGAGAAGTGGAAGAGGACTCCAATGGCAACCTGTGAAGCTCTGGTGAAGTCCATGCCCAAGAGGGTTAAGGCAGTGCTGGAAAATAATGGTGGCCACACAAAATATTGACACTTTGGGTCCAATTTGGACATTTTCACTTAGGGGTGTACTCACTTTTGTCACCATCGGTTTAAGACAATAATGGCTGTGTGTTGAGTTATTTTGAGGGGACAGCATATTTACACTGTTATACAAGCTGTACACTCACTACTTTACATTGTAGCAAAGTGTCATTTCTTCAGTGTTGTCATTTGAAAAGATGTAATACAATATTTACAAAAATTTACATTTGTGAGATACTATATATGACCATAGCAGATATGCCTGTAAGGTGATGTCTCCCAGATATGCAATACGGGTACACTCATCCATGTGGACACAGATAACCACTGATGGACAAGCCCCATATAATCACCATTAGCTAAGGCTGCACACAAACCTTGGGCGATTTTCATTTTGGGAGCACCTTCTGACTTTATTATTTAGGGTCATGTGATCTTTTTCTTGTCCTGAAACGCTCTTTCCTCCCTCCACACAGTGACAGCTGAAGAAACAACAGCTGCGAGTTAATGGCAATTCTGCCTTCACTACTGCCAGCCATTTTGCTATGGCTGATGCACAACTTATGCAAAATTTTGCTTTTATCACGATTCCAAAGTTTCACAGGATTCCTGTACAAATGACATGCGGAATTCAGTGCGGTGCACATTAAGCCATGCATTATGTATGGCTCAATTCACACTGGATCCGCACCAAAAACGTGCAGGAGCCTTTTCTTTTGTCTGCACTGGAATCAGATCGCATCAGTGTTCAGACCCATGTGATTCGATTCCATCTAATTCCACAGTTCACACTGCATTCTGTAAACCAATTTGGGGGTGTCATTAACTTTATATTGACACCCGCAGTGGTTTACAGATTGTGGGCTGAATTTGGACCTGAAACGGACCAGAAGACGCACACGAATTGCACCGGAGTCGCTGCAGAGATGTGTGAACCAGCTCCAAAGAGACGGTCACAATCTCCTGACATGCAAATTGGATGCAGAGAAACCCACATCCAATTTGCAATAGTGTGAACCCAGCCTTAATGTAGAGATGGATTTAAAATTGATGAAATACTAAAAACCAATGCATGCAGATACAGATTTTGATCAATTTTTTTTTTATTATTTCAGGCAGATTCTGCCACAAATACCTTTGTGCAACCATGTCTTCTCCAACTATACAAGAAGAGGTGGCAAAAATGGGGGAAAAACTTCTGATAAAATTAAGGCAAATCCCTCAGGCAGATACTGTGGAAATAATTTCATTCACCATCATCCTTGTTTTTATTGGTGAGTAAAATTAATGATTGTTTTGGTATGTTCATGTTCCTTATTACTATATAACTATTCTACAACATAAATTTGTCCTCATTTATTTAAAAGCATACCTCTCGCATAAAGTGGTTGTAAACCCTTACATATACCAAATGAAGTGACAGTCCTCAGGTGATACACTGAGATGCAACAAATCCTCCTACATAAGTTGTATCTGTTTATCTTCAGTCTTCTTGTCTGTACATTCAAAGTCCAGCCTTTATAAAGTTTGCCTGAGCTGTCAGAAAAAAGGGGGCAGATTGCTTGAAGATGCACTCTGTAGAGCTCAGTGAGGGCGGCTCTGAGGGCTGATTGGAGGGAAGGGACACACTCTGCAGAGCTCAGTGAGGGCGGCTCTGAGGGCTGATTGGAGGGAAGGGACACACTCTGCAGAGCTCAGTGAGGGCGGCTCTGGAGGGCTGATTGGAGGGAAGGGACACACTCACCTCCACACATACACACACAGGAACAGAGCTGAGGCTGTCAATCACCTGGAGATAACAATGTATGTAAACTCTCTACGTAAGGAGAGGAGAGTCAGAGCCTTGTGACGTTTCAGCTGTGTGGGATCTCGGCCGGGAGCCCACACTGTGTGTTTTTTCATCCACCGCTGCATTAACTCTGCATGTATTGTAAGTTATTTATTGCTTATATCTATTAAATCTTTTAAATACTACACAATGGATTGCATCAATCTGTTTGCTCACATGTCCGCCTGAGAGGAGCTGGCAGGGACCCAGTCAGAGGAACAGATCCGGAGGAGCCCAGTAAGGTTGTTTTTCCTTACCTTTAAGGTAAGGGGTTGGGGGAAACAGCCCAGGACACCGGCATGAAAAGGAGCACTACGGTTTACCCTTAAAGACTATCACAAATATAAAAATCCACCACCTCACCTGGAGATTGTTTATGAATTGTGCACCTTATATGGGAATATCCGTTTGATTGCACAGGACTTGCTTTTTAAACTTTTATCCTGGGAAGGAAATAAGTATCAATGCAGTGTGGTGCTGCAGATACTAAGAAGGTAGTTACGTGCCACGTCCTTGATATAATATAGAAAAAAGGAAGGGGGGGGACTTATGGACTTTTTAGGCACTGTAGACTGTATTATAATATCAAAATTTATTAAAGGAAAACATACATAAAAAACCATGTACATCTAAAAACATATACATTTAAGTCAAAAAAGAGATATTGATATAGTATAGAATCGCATGTGCAGCCTAAAGTAATTAGCCTAAGGGATACCACGGAACAAAGATCAGCAATGAAGATGGATTTTGTCCAAAATTGATGAGGTATCTGATGTAAAGGTGAGGATGCAGTGCGATATCGATGAACTTTGGCGGAAGCTCTACATGTTTCGCGTTTTCATTTAACGCTTCATCTGGAGCCTGAGGTTGCAGTGACTAACAAACAGATATGAGATTTAAAAGACACAGTAAGTATATGCATATAGTTAATACTTCCTAGATAACATGTTCTATTTGTATATAAGAAGATATAAATCTAGTCAATAATTGCCGAATGTGGCCATCAAGCCTGCGTCATCACCACCAGACAGTGCGCAGCAGGGGTACAGGCCAATTATCCAAATACTCAGTGGGGACGTGTAAAATACCATATTGAACTGTCAGTTATATATAAAGGAAAGAGTACTTACTACAATTCTTTATTGGTTCAAAAAAGTATAAAAGGAAACAGTCCCTATTGTCTCCCCACCAACCAGGAGAAATGCTGAAGATGGATAAAGTAGGGTTGAGCGTCATATACCCCAGGTGAGATCCTAGTTGGTAACCAAACAAAGTTTATTCAACACCTATCAGTACAAACAAAACAGATATGCACCATAAGTGAGTTACCCTCAAAACAGGTTAAGGTATGAACTCACCTCTATGAAGAAAGTGAGGGACTCCCTCGGTTAAATACACGCACCAGCGCTTTAATTGTTTGTATATAGGTTCCCGGGTTAAGCGGGACCAGGATGATGAAAAAACCCGATTGATAACCAGATAAGGGGAACCTCAATGTTGAAAGATAGTGCCATAATAGACCTGTATAGTAGGGCCATATATATAAATAAGTGCCTCAATTAGAAGGTATAAACGCATAAGTAAGGTAATGTAGCATGGCCGAACGGCATACATGTAACTCACCATCCTGGAGTACAGAGGGATCAGGCCTACCAGCATCATAACGGTGGTGGAGAGCGGGGGACGCTGACAGAGAGCACACTTTGGTGTGCTTAAATACACGTCCCATCCGTAGTCAATATCCGGCGTCAGGCCGGCTTGACGTCATCCGGATCGGCCGCAAGAACCTAGTGCGCATGCGCCGACGTCCCGCCTCGCGCCTGCGCATTGAGGCCGAGACGTACACGGCAGCGCGCGCAGCTTGTTCAGGCAAGAGAGATGACTGGGGAACTGAATCCCAGTCATTTCTTGCAAGTCGTCACATAGATAACCAAAGTGACGATGTGCGGCCGCACTGGGTGATGGAAACCAGTCAGTATTGCATTTGGAAGAAACAGGGGGAGCAAGAGCATGGGGCCTGAGACAGTATTAAAGGAAAGGTTTATTTCGTGGCGTTCCTATTTTTTACCCCTTTTTTCTTTCTTTGTCCCAGTTACCCCCTCGCGGGTCCCTCGGGACAACTGCCAGGACTATAAAGGAAACAGCTGTAGTGTCGAACTTATGATAGAGATCTAAATGTCTACTCACGGAGGTGATCATTTTTCCCCCGGATGAGTAATAAATATGGTCTTTAATTCGGGCACGGAACTGACGGATAGTTTTTCCGACGTAAAATGCATTACAGGTACATGACATTAGGTATACCACACCTTGAGTTTCACAGTCAGCGTGAAAACGCGGTACAAAGGTTTCCCCATTAGGGAGGACAAAACTATTCCCTGTATTAGAATGTGTCTTGGTACTATAGTGACTCGATGTAAATTTGTCACGTAACGAATGTGATTTTCTAAACGTAATGGTAGGGTTTGGGCTTATATATTTTCTCAAGATGGGGTCCTCACGAAGTAGAGGCCAGTGTTTAACCAAGATTTCCCGTAATTCGCCATGCTGTTTAGAGTACCTAGTGATGTAACGGACGATGTCAGAAGTTTTAGTAGTTTTCGTTTTATAAAGAAGTGAGTTTCGTGATTGTCTCAGGGCCTTGTTGTATGATTTCCTCAAGATAGATTTACTATATCCCCTATTCTTTAGACGGTCTCGGAGGAGATCACTTTCTTCATAGAGGTGAGTTCATACCTTAACCTGTTTTGAGGGTAACTCACTTATGGTGCATATCTGTTTTGTTTGTACTGATAGGTGTTGAATAAACTTTGTTTGGTTACCAACTAGGATCTCACCTGGGGTATATGACGCTCAACCCTACTTTATCCATCTTCAGCATTTCTCCTGGTTGGTGGGGAGACAATAGGGACTGTTTCCTTTTATACTTTTTTGAACCAATAAAGAATTGTAGTAAGTACTCTTTCCTTTATATATAACTGACAGTTCAATATGGTATTTTACACGTCCCCACTGAGTATTTGGATAATTGGCCTGTACCCCTGCTGCGCACTGTCTGGTGGTGATGACGCAGGCTTGATGGCCACATTCGGCAATTATTGACTAGATTTATATCTTCTTATATACAAATAGAACATGTTATCTAGGAAGTATTAACTATATGCATATACTTACTGTGTCTTTTAAATCTCATATCTGTTTGTTAGTCACTGCAACCTCAGGCTCCAGATGAAGCGTTAAATGAAAACGCGAAACATGTAGAGCTTCCGCCAAAGTTCATCGATATCGCACTGCATCCTCGCCTTTACATCAGATACCTCATCAATTTTGGACAAAATCCATCTTCATTGCTGATCTTTGTTCCGTGGTATCCCTTAGGCTAATTACTTTAGGCTGCACATGCGATTCTATACTATATCAATATCTCTTTTTTGACTTAAATGTATATGTTTTTAGATGTACATGGTTTTTTATGTATGTTGTTTTCCTTTAATAAATTTTGATATTATAATACAGTCTACAGGGCCTAAAAAGTCCATAAGTCCCCCCCCCTTCCTTTTTTCAAACTTTTATCCTGGACTCACGGCATTATATTTACCTACACAGGTTTATTTGTGTTTTTTGCACAGGTGCGTTTATTCACGGTTTGCTTTTTGCACTAATGATATTTTTTAAATTGTATTATTGCATATACACGTTATTCGCCATTGTTTATCTGATTATTTATTGCCACCTTTAGCTTTTATTGTGCACCTCTTTATCTTTCTTGGACACAAGGGATATTGATTTATACTCACTTGATGTTGTTTGTATAGCCCATTTGGTATTTGATGCTATACTCCTTGTTCTATTCCATTAATTCCTTTGGACGCTGTGTCTGGAGCCACCCTTGATGGATGATCCCCCTTGGAGTGGTGGACGTTTATCAGTGCCACATTTTTATCTTAATATTAATTTTAATGCACTCTTGTTATTATTCCTATTAGCCTTTCCACTTATTTATGCTAGCGCCCCATTATTTATATATTTCTATATATTTATTCTCAATCATCTGGAGATCCCTCCTCTGTCACTTTTCTTTTTTTCTTGATGTGAAGAATACTTGTCAGAAGTGATTCATGCTGATAGTAGAGGGTTGAAGCAGCAGACAGAAATACCACTAAGTGCTCTTAATTGAGACAAGTACACATTAGAGAGGGATATGCTTTGTTCATATGTCATGTCTGAGGTTTACAACTACTTTAAAGACTCACTTTCCGATTCAAGTACTAGTCTGTGAAAGGGTACTAACCCACCACTACAAATACTTGCATTTTCGGTGACCCCCTGCAGCTCCTTCCCCTGTCATAGCTTGCACCACAATACCTGATATCACCCACTACGTCATATGACAGTATTTAGGCCTAGCAATAGGCTGCTAGACCCAAGCACTGTCATATAGGAGGAGGTTACATGCTGCCCTATACCCAGATGCATATGGTATTTTGCAGCAGCTGTTAATGTGCATTACATAAGTTACTTAGTATCAATCTATAGAATTCACAAAATAAACAAATCACTAATGCTAGAGTGTTTCTGTGCCGCTTTGTGTTAAATTTTCTGCCACTAAAAAAAAAAAAGGTATTCTACCAATTAGAATTACCCCCGCCATCTTGTTTCCAAGAGGTATGTTCTTGCTCATCCTGTGCTAGAGATAGGAGTAATCAGTGAAGGATGCAGACCTCTGGGTATGTTCTACCAAAACTGACATGTTCTGCAGAAACAATGTTGCAACGGCAGCAACATTTCCTAATACCTACACTTCTACAGCTTTTACAGCTGCCACAGTAATAAGTGACAAGGATAGGGAGCCAACAAAACAAAAAGGTGGCGTTTATCATCAACCTTCCAAAAAACAAAAAAAAATAAAAACAACACTTTAGCTGTCACTGCTTGCTGTGCGTTAGAAAATGAAAGCAGGTTGTTGCAATAGGCAATGTTCCAGATTCCAGTTCTGGTCCAGTTCTTTGCTCCAGATTTATCATACAAATCCCTACTATAATGTTGTATATAAAACACATCTGTAATTCTTTGCTAATCCACACCAATACAAATAATACAGTGACTGTTTTCTCTTTCACAGCCGCAGTGTTGGTGGTTGCAATCATAGCGTGTTCCGGCTGTTGTTGCACCAATAAGAAGCATCGTACTACCCGGGTTCAGCCAAAAGCGGAGGTGTGAAATGGAACAAGAAGCCCTTATCCAAATGCCTTACTTTACCACCTGGATCACTCTATCAAACGCAGTGAAAAGAAATGTGGACTTCAAAGAGGCATAAGAATAAGCACTGGACATTTTTTCTACATAAGTGTGAAAGGACTGCAGCTTTGTACTATTATATCCACTAACATAGTTCTGAGAAGAGTTTGGAGCCAAAGAAACCAAAACCCAACACAAGCAACCTACTAATATCAAAGACCACTCCATTATTCCTAAGATCTGCCCTTCTTCTAGGCTTCTCAGGGAAAACATATATATTACCAGATAACTCCTATGCTTTTGGCTCAAACAAAAATGACAAAAGTAGGCTTGCTATGTATGGTGTAATGCAACCAATTAAAAATGTTGTATTACCAGAAGAACACAAAGGTTGCAGGTCAATGGCGTCACTTGGTTTATTCTTTCTGCCAAGGGCCCACCTTAGAACAGCACCCACTCTAACGAGCCTAATTGTAGAGACCTCTCTACACAGAATCGATGAGTAAGCCCATAGGGGTGAAACGCATCAGTGTGGGGTGGCTTTTATGTCAGGCCTGAATACATTTTATACCCAATGATGTCCTCAGTGCCTGGCCTTCTTGCTCTTCTGGTAATATGGACGCATGGAGTGACCACGTGCTTGTTGACAAGCACCCGATTCACCTGTAGCTGGAGGGGATACCAATGTTTATAGAGGTATTACTTGCAATTATTTAAATATGTGCCACAAAATCTGTAAATAAACTAAACTATTCTTTAGAGGTTTTTAAACTATCTGTGTTGTGATAATCTATTCTAGACTCATTTATATTTGATAGAGAGAAAAAAAAATGTAAGTTCTTCTTTGAATAGGACCTGTCTCAGATATCGCCGTCTACACATTTCTTAAGCACTTTCATGAGTGTATATCTATTTATGTATATGTATATATCTATTTATGGATGTGAGCATTCAACAGCAGTCTGTAGAACTATGTACTGCAGATTAGACAGTTTGTTTTATCTACATGCCTTTTGACCAAGCTGCATTTCCATTACTGGTGTCTGAAGGCACACGGTCTTTGATGCCCAAAAGCAACATATCTCTGCTAGTAGGATGCATTTACAATGGATATATTTTTGTTTTATTTGCCCTATTTTGGTCTAGGACATTGTGATAATGTGTACAAATAATATATGGACAAAAGTTTGTGAATATTGGACCATTACACAATCCTATATGGTCAAAAGAATGTGGACCTTTCCATTGTTACAGTTTACAAAAGACATCTTATGCCTGTGTAACGCCCATACCCACTGAGGGGCGGCTATGGTTTTCTGGGCTTACCGATTACCTCCTCCCTGTAGCTCATCGTTTCTGTCTAGGGGTTCTCAGGGTTAATACCCAGTAATTTCTGAGACTGACACTCAAAGACCTTTTGAGGATTTTTATTTGCAACAAACTGCTGAAATTGAACACAGTCTCTCAGTTGGGAATAGAGGGTATGGGTGATGAAGCTCAGGCACTTTAGAACAGCTGACACTCAGATTAATGTCTCTCAAGATGATCCAGGGAGTAGCCACTCGCAACTGGACACTTCACTGTTGGATAAACCCTTGTTTGTAGATCTAGCAGCCAAACAGTGATTCGAACTTAGCAAAGTCTCTGCCACAGACTAGGTTGTGAAACTTCAAGTGAACATGTAAAAGTCTCTGCCACAGTCTAGGTTGTAACCGAAGGATGGTTTAGGAACCTTTCCTATGGTACCAGTATCTTTCAGCCGTTTAGGTGATACCGTAGGAAATGCGGATTCAACTAGTGTCCATACATCTCAGCTCCCAGGCTCTTACCGAGCAGCCAGCCTCGTGCGTGGCCCTCCTCCGAAGAGTCCTCCCCTGGTCGCTCGTCGAGTTGTTGTGCCGCTCCAATCCTAAGAGGACACCGGGACACTTCTGAAACCTCCTTCAGTTACTGTGCCTCGAACTAGCCAGTTCTGAGGCTCGGAAATGGATGGATCCCCACCCCAGACCATGAGGACCTCTGGAACTGGTCAGGATGACCAGGCTTACGGGGGCAGCATGCACTCCTGGACCGAGACCCCACACGTGTCTGGTCCGGACTGGAACCAAAACCGATGAGGAGAATCCGACCACTCACACGTGACTTCAGCCTTCCCGTGCCCACTGATTGGCCCTGGGAAAAGATTGGCACCCAATGCGTCCAACCAGACTGCGTTCTCAGCCTGTCACAGGTGCTCACTTCACCTATGATCAGGCAGAACTCTAGTACAGCCCAGCCAAACTGATGCCAAAGCATAACCTAGAATAATTAACCCCAAAACTCAGTTACAGCTCTGGGAAAAACTAAATTTACAAGAATAACGCACACTTTGAAAAAGTGTCGGCGCTACACCTGGTACGCACGGAAGTTTTTTTTATTTTTCACTATAGTTGTGTTTTCAGAGAACAATGCCAAAAGCCAAGAAAAGTGTTAAAAGGACAACATTAGGGCTGTGGTCGCACGTGAGGCTGGAAATGTTTGGCAAGAAATGTATATGTTCATTTTATTATAATACCTTAAATTTAATTGACAGTTGTCACCAAGTAGTTAAATCTCTTGCTAATAAATGATTACAATCTCATGTGAAGTTGCAGCCCTACTCAGTATGACTAATGCACATAACTCTGTCTCAATGTCATTTCACACAATTATTTTTTTTTTCTTTTTTTAAACACCAAAAAATAGTTTTCACCGGTTCAGTGAGGATTTCATGTCCAGAATAATGAAACAATGTCCTTAAAATCAGGGACTTCATGGGAATTAAGCAGTGCCTAATGGCATGCACTCTGCACTCAAAGGAAATTATAATGATTTTTTTAGTAAACAAATAGAATGTTTAGCTAGTACAATATAAAATAGAGATGTTATCACTCATTGAAGGTTAGGGTTAGAAAACCCAGGAACAAAAATAGAATATACTGCAGCTTACCAGTCCTTAAATGTTGTGGCTGCATTAGTTTTCTTTTTTCAGTACAGAAAACACCTGTTAATCCCGCCAGAAATGCAGCATCCTTGTCACTTTTTGTGAGCTGTACTGAACATTATTATCTTCCTTCTGAGCTAGATCTGTAAACTAACGATTGCCCTGCCCTCCATGCAATGGAGATGAAGAGATAAGGACAGGTTTGTAGTCCATATCAGAAGAGCCCTAAAAAGTGACGACTAGGGTTGGACCTATACCGAGTACCGATACTTTGAAGTGCGATTTGCGTCAATACAAAAAAAAAAGAAGAGGCAAATCGCACTGCAAAGAATCGCATGCAATTTAACCACTTAAAGACTGCCCACTGCATATATATTGCGGCAGGGTGGCTCTATTGCGTGAAACTATGTACCTGTACGTTGTTTTGTGCATTAGACCCTGTGTGCGTGTGCACGCTGCATGCCGGGGAGGGGTGTCCGACGGTCACCCACTATCACTCCACACATGTAAACAAGGCAGATCCCTGTCCCGACAGGGGACAATACTGAGATTGTCTGTTCCTAGTAATTGGAAACAGCGATCTTTGTGTTGTCCCAGTGAGCCCATTCCCCAAACAGAACACACACGAGGGAACACAGTTAACCCTTTGATCGCCCCCTAGTGTTAAACCCTTCCCTGCCAGTGTCATTTATACAGTAATCAGTGCATTTTTTTTTACCACTGATCACTGTATTGGTGTCACTTGTCCCTAAAATGTGTCACTTAAGGTCAGATTTGTCCGACGCAATGTCGCAGTCCCGCTAAAAATCGCAGTTCGCCGCCATTACCAGTAAAGACAATAAAAAAAAAAAAAGTAAAGGACAAGCCAGGAGCGCCACAGAGGGACCCCAGAAGAGGAGGATCGGGGCAACTCTATGCAAAACCAACTGCACAGAGGAGGTTTGACGTGTTTTTTTTTTTAAATAGATAAGTCCTGAGCAACTCCCTAGAGTGGTACAGTGCTACTATGATAGTAAACTGTACTCCTCTGGTCACAGAATGTAAAAAATAAAAAAAATTTAAAAACGTAAAAAAGTTTATAAATAATTATAAAATAAATATATTTATTTTTTTACATACTGTCAGCAGTCAGTGTTCCTGATCACCGCCACACCAAATTATATGATGCGGCTGTACTGTACTGGTGACAGAATGTAAACAATTTTTTTTTTTAATGTGAAAAAAATCTTAATTCTTACATTTTCCAAAAAAGTGACAAATAATTAGAACTTCCAAAAACACACCACACCTCAGACTGTCATTTTGGGGGTATTTGTACTGCCCTGGCATTTTTGGGCCTCAAGAAATTTCAATTTTCAGATATATACCATCGTTTAAGTATACCTTTCCAACAGACTAAATAATATACACTGATTTTGGATATGTTCACCAAAGAAATGTAGCAGAATACAATTTGGCATAAATTTAAGAAGATTATTTGCAAGATTTTATAACAAACGAGGATAAATGCATTTTTTGGCAACATTTTGGCCCTTTTTTTGTTTTTTTAGCAAAAACTTGAAAACCCAGTGGTAAATAAATACCACCAAAAGAAAGCTCTATTTGAAAATGATAGAAATTTGATATAGGTACTGTACAGTGTGGCATAACCATGCAATTATCATTCAAAGTGTGACAGCCCTGAAACCCTGAAAGCTAAAATTGGTCTGGGCAGGAAGGGGATTAAAGTGCCCTGTACTGAAGTGGTTAACCACTTCAATACAGGGCACTTATACACCCTTCTGCCCAGACCAATTTTCACACAGTCATGCTACACTGTACCCAAACAAAAATTTTAGTATTTTGTTCCCACAAATAGAGCTTTCTTTTGGTGGTATTTGATCAACTCTGGGATTTTTAGCTTCTGCTAAACAAATAAAAAAAGGCCTTAAATTTTGGAAAAAAATGTTTTTTTTGTTTCCGTTACAAAACTTTGTAAAAAAGTAAGTTTTCTCCTTCACTGGCGGGCACTGATGGGGCTGCACTGACGGGCACTGATAAGGCGGCACTGATGATAGGCACTAATGTGCACTGAAAGGCGGCACGGATGGGCACTGATAGGCGGCACGGATGGGCACTAAATAATGGTACGGATGGATGCCAATCAGTGCCAAACAATGCCTGACAATGAGTGGGCACTGATTGGCATCCATTGTGGGCACTGATTGGCATCCATTGTGGGCACTGATTGGCATCCCTGGTGGTCCTATTGGTGTCCCCTGGGGGTCCACTGTGGGCATCCTCGGGGGGTCTATGCTGATAATCAATCAGCACAGACCCCCTTTGTCAGAGGAGCAGCCAATCGACTCTCCTCTACTCATGTCTGACAGACGCGAGTGAGGAAAAGCCGATCAGTGGTTCTTCCGGTTTACACTGTGATTGGACACGGCTGATCACGTGGTAAAGAGTCTCTGTCAGAGACTCTTTACCTAGATCGATGTTGCTGTGTGTCAGACTGACACACTGCAACAACGATCGCCGCGATTTGCGCCCCCGGGGGCGCGCAGCGACTTGATATCCTAAAAGACGTCATATGACGTCCGGTCAGGCTATTGAAACCACTTTGCCGCCATCATATTGCTAATTTTTTTTGCAAGTAAAAAAATAAAATAAAAAATGGGCATTTATTATTTTTTTGTTTTGGGGGCCTGTAAAGCATTGCACCAGCGATCAGCAGACAGCCGCAAAGGACCTTGTAGTTTTCCATTCACTGAGTCTTTATTGAATTGTAGCAGCAGACACGGGAAGAAGATCCCCAATTTGCTGTAATAGTGGGGATTGGGGTGGTGCAGGGGCAGTGCATTCATAACATGTTACACCCATATTCAGGGTGTAATATAACATGAACTTATCCTTTAAGGTGGATTTAGCCCAGCCAAAACACTGATGAAAAAAGAAGGTGGCTGTCCTAGAAGTCAATAAAAATATTGACTGATGATGCAGAGACACGGGTGGTGAGCGGTTTACATCCTATGCAAGTGGGGGAAGACTCCGATTGTTCCAAAAAGAACATAATGGTAATGCGAGTCTCAGTGGAACCTTCTGCTGCATACAAATACTGGGACTCTGTACAACATGCCAAGTACGTGAAAGCCTTATGAAGGTCATCTTGTAAACAGTAAAAATACAGCAAGTCAGAAAAGGGGGAAATTGGGTAAGTTAGTTGTGATACATAGGAATTAACCATCAGAGATCTTCTTCAGAAGTAGTGTGGAAATATATAGTGTTGAGTAGACATGTGCAATTCGTTTATTTTTTTTTCGTTTTTCATTTTTTTTCGTTATTTTCGTACGAATGAACGAATCGTTCGAATCGTACGAATCCGATTAACGAATCATTCGAATCGAACGAATCCGAAAAAAACAAAACAAATGTACTAATGAAGAAAATCCGAAAAACGAAAACGAACGAAAAAATTCGTACATTCGTAACTTTTTTTTTTTGTTGAATTGGTAATTTTCCTTGTCCCTTATAATGGTGCTGCTAAACGTGCTTCGAATGGATTGAACAAAAAAATTCGTACATTCGTAACTTTTTTTTCCCCGATTCGTAACTTTTTTTTTGGATTTGTAAATTATTAAAATGTAATAATAGCATACACATAACATAAAATTATGAATTATGCTCCGATTACGAATCTACGAATGTACGAATGCGTCCGAAAATTAAACTAACGAAAAACGAATCAACGAAAAAATAACTCTTACGAATGTACGAATCATTACGAATAAGAACACCGACGACTTACGAATGTACGAATCAACGGAAACGAAAAAACGAAACGAAAATAAACAAATTTTTTTGTTGTGCACATGTCTAGTGTTGAGGCTCTTTTTTTTCTATAGAAAATAACAAACATTTTATACTTCCTACTGCAGTGGATTTGCACAGAGCAGCTCAGATCCTCCTCTTCTCAAGTCCCTCTTCTGTGATCCTGGTCCCTCCCTCCTGTTCAGTGCCCCCAAAGCAAGCAGCTTGCTATGGGGGGGACACAAGTCACAGCTCCCTGTGTCCATTAAGACCTGGCCCTGCCCCCTCTATGGCCTGATTGGCTAGCTGACTGACAGCAGAGGGAGCCAATGGCACCGCTGCAGTGTCTCAGCCAATCAGGAAGGAGAATCTCAGACGACTATGACACAGAAGGCTTTTTATCTTAATGCATAGAATGCATTAAGAGAATAAAAACTTCTGCCTTTACAACCATTTTAAAGTTTTTAAAGTTTGAATGTAACTGGTGATACAAGAAAGAGAGAAGAAACGATACAGCACAGCTTCAGAATATTCATTCACGTTGACCTTGTCTGCTGGAGATATAGCCGATGATCTGTGTATTCTGAATACAACCTCCCTGCTAAACCTATTCATTTCTTTTTTTTTGTTCAGCCTACTGGCTGATGGAAAAAAGTAGCCGTGTATGACCAGCTTTAATGTAATGTAGAATGTGCAAATGTTCGAATTATAGCGAAACTGCAGTGTTTGTTGGATGCTATTAAAGTGAACTTTTCCCCCACAACAGTAATAATACATTTTACATGAACCTCTCTGTGCTGCTTCCAAAACATCTGCTAGTCATCTGTTAACCAGTTCACGACCACCCTATAGTAGATTTGCCGCTACAGGGCGGCCATTGTGTGCAGAATCACATATACAGTTGTGTGAAAAAGTATTTGCCCCCTTTCTGATTTTTATAAAAAAAAAATTGCATTTGTCACACTTAAATGACTCAGATCATCAAACCAATTTTATTATTACACACAGACAACTGCATTTTGTATTTACTCAGGTTTTTAAATGATGGTTTAATTTATTAAGGCAAAAAAGCTCTCCAAACCTGCCTGGCTTTATGTGAAAAAGTAATTGCCCCCTAAACCTAATAACTGGTTGTGTCACCCTTGGCGGCAACAACTGCAATCAAGCGTTTGCGATAACTGGCAATGAGCCTTTCATGTTGCTGTGGAGAAATTTTGGCCCACTCTTCTCTGCGGAATTGTTTTAATTCAGCCACATTGGAGGGTTTTCCAGCATGAACGGCCTGTCTAAGGTCATGATACAGCATCTCAATTGGATTGAAGTCTGGGCTTTAACTGGGGCCACTCCAAAACCGAAATTTTGCTGTGTTTGAACCATTTGAAGTTGTTCTTGCTCTTGCGTTTCAGATCATTGTCCTGCCGCATAACCCAAGTGCACTTGAGCTTGAGGTTACGAACTGATGGCCGGACATTCTCCTTTAGGATATTCTGGTAGAGCTCAGAATTCATGGTTCCATCAATTATAGTAAGTCGCCCAGGTCCTAAAGCTGCAAAGCAGCCCCCGACCATCACGCTACCAACACCATGTCTGACTGTTGGTATGATGTTCTTGTTATGAAATGCTGTATTCGTTTTATGGCAGATGTAACGGGACACACCTTCCAAAAAGTTAAATTTTTGTCTCATCAGTCCACAGAATATTTGCCTAAGGCCCCTTTCACACTGGGGCAGTGCAGGCGTCGGCAGTAAAGCAGCGCTATATTTAGCGCTGCTTTACCGTCGTTTTAGCCGCGGTATTCGGCCGCTAGCAGGGCGGTTTTAACCCCCGCTAGCGGCCGAAAAAGGGTTAAACCGCAAAGTGGCGCTTTGCCGCCGGTATTGCCGCGGTACTACCGCAGTGTCCCATTGATTTCAATGGGTAGGAGCAGCGAATACACCGCTCTTTCACTGCTCCAAAGATGCTGCTAGCAGGACTTTTTTTACCGTCCTGCTACCGCACTGCTCCAGTGTGAAAGCCCTTTCACACTGGAGTTAAAGTACCCGCTTTTTTCAGGCGCTATACAGGTGCTATTTTTAGCGCTGTAGCTCCTGAAAAACACTTCAGTGTGAAAGGGCTCTAAAAGTCTTTGGGTATAATCAAGATGTTTTTTGGTAAATGTGAGAGGAGCCTTTGTGTTCTTTTTGGTCAGCAGTGGCTTTGACCTTGGAACTCTCCCATGGGTGCCATTTTTGCCCAGTCTCTTTCTTATTGTTGAATCATAAACACTGATCTTACCTGAGGCAAGTCAGGCATGCAGTTCTTTAGATGTTGTTCTGGGTTCTTTTATGACCTCCTGGATGAGTCGTCGTCATGCTCTTGGAGTCATTTTTGTAGGTCTGCCACACCTGGGAAAGTTCAGCACTGTTCCAGGTCATCTCCATTTGTGGATAATGGCTCTCCTGTAGTTCAATGTAGTTCCAAACCCTTCCTAGACCGATACATGTACATCACTTTGTTTCTAATCTGTTCTTGAAATTGATTGAGATTGTGGCATGATGTGATCCGTTAGCGTGCTTCACTTTGTCAGACAGCTTCTATTTATGTGATTTCTTGATTCAACAGGTCCGGCAGTGATCAGGCCTGGGTGTGGCAAGTGAAATTTAACTCAGCTTTCCAAAAAATTGTGGTCATCGCAGTTCATTCATGATTTAGCATGGGAGGGGGCAATTACATTTTCACATAGGGCCAGGCAAGTCTGAACAGCTTTTTTCCCTTAATAGATTAAATAATAATTTAAAAACTGCACCTTGGATTTACTCTGGTTATCTTTGTGTAATATTAAAATTAGTTTGATGATCTGAATCATATAATTGTGAGAAATATGCAAAAAAAAATCAGTAAGGGGGCAAATACTTTTTCACACAACTGTATATACACATGATCCTGCACTTCCGCATAGGGGCACGCACCACTTCTGTTGTGATTATTCACAGTAAATCCAAGCCGATCCGCCGGTGCTGGCCAATGGTTGTCCACTGGCATCCGTTGATTATCGAGGAGAGACGCAGGGCGGAGCTCTGCATTTGTAAACAACGCAGAGTTCCGTCCTCACAACAGGGATGTGATGGATTTTCTTTCCCTTAAATGCAGGGAAAGAAAATCCATCACATCCCTTAGCGAAAGCAGAAAAACATAGTACACAAAAACACTGATCCTGATGTTTAACCCCTTCCCAGCCAGTGTCATAAGTACAGTGCACATTTTTAGTACTGATCACTGCATTAGTGTCATTGTATCCCCACAAAGTGTCAGTGTCAAACTGGCCACTGCAAAATTGCAGTACCGCTATAAGTCGCTGATAGCCACCATTACTAGTATATAACAAAAAATAATAATAATAATTCTAGCATATATAACCATAGTTTGTAGACGCTATAACTTTTGCACAGACTAAACAATCTTATCAGGATTTTTTTTTTACAAAAAACATACAGCACAATACATATTGGCCTGAATTTTTTGAATAAATTAGATTTTTTAAATTTTTTTTATTGGATAGGTTTTATAGCAGAAAGTAAAAAAAATATTGTTTTTTTGTTTTAAAACTGACGGCCTTTTTTGTATATAAAAAATATAACGCAGTGGTGATTAAATACCACCAAAAGAAAGCTCTATTTCTGGAAAAAAAAAAGTGTAGCATGACTGCGCAAATGTCAGTTAAAGTAACAGTGCTGTATAGCAAAAAATGTCCTGTTCATGAAAGGGGGGGTAAATCTTTTGGAAAACAAGTGGTTACATCAAAGAATAATTTTTACTTACATTAAAGGAGAAGTCCAGCTTGAGCTTTTTAGGCTGGGCTTCTCCTAAGGGTCACAGACGTGCAATTCGTTTTGCACTCCTGTGACCCGGTTTCAGCGGAGAGCGGTCTGAAGTCCGCTGTTTGCTGACGTCACTGCAATCAGTCGAGACAGCGCGTCATCCTGACTTAGGGAGTCTGGATCCACCAGGTGCCTTGACTGATAGCAGTCTCAGCGAGCCTCTGAGACGGCCGCTCCAGTGAGCGTGGAGGAGCAGAGCAGGAGAAATGCTGATCGACAGTCAGCAGCAATGTTGGATGGCTCGGTTCTCAGTGCAGAGACGCCGGGGGACAGCTGCAGCATCAGTCTGATGCTGCATTCACCTAGGCAAGTATGAATATCCAAAAAAAACTAAAACATTCTTCTCTTTTAAATGGAATTACACTTCCTGGTTTCCTGAGGCACTGGTGACAAAGCCCTAGTCTCACAGCAGCAACCTGGGAAGGTTACGTTATCACTCCATTCCAGGGTTGAGGAGGTGAGTGACAATAAAATTCAGGAAGTGTTAGGAGAAATAATCCTCTGCTGCCCTACTGAAGATGGCCACAGGCATAAGGGTATTTAACATAAACACACCAAAAGCATTCAAAAAAACAAAACTATACAGTACATTTAAAAGTGAATGTAATTTTTTAACTTTAATACATTTCATATTGTTTTTATAGGTGCCGTTATTGTATTTTTCAAAATCAAGGTGAAGGTCATCTTCAATGGCTAAAGATGCGTTTTCTTTCACTTGCTGCCTGGAAATGCTCTTTCTACTGTCTAATGCCTCAGAGAAGCCGACAGTGGCTACATGGTATTCTTTTCACGGTGGGATTATATCATGACTTACTCATTTCCTTGCTTTGTTTTCTTTCTTCATTTTTTCATTTAATTTTAAAGGAAATACACACTAAAGAAACATGCTGGCTGTCAACCTTGTAAGATTGCAACTAAGGCTCGATTCACATCTATGCATTTTGCTTTTGAGCGTTTTTGCAGTGCTTTTTGCGGTGCTTGCCGCTTTTTTACCGCGATTTGCGTTTTTGTATTTTTTTTACATTTTTTCTTTACACTGTGGTTGCTTAGCAACCAGCTATATGCAGTGTAAAAAAAAAATGCAAATCGTGGTAAAAACGCGGCTCTTGCGTTTTGGATGCGGGTCCATTGACTTCTATTATATGCAAAACGCTGCAGTTTGCATGAAAAAAAGTCCCTGACCCTTTCCAAAAACGCAGAGGCACAAAAATGCATTGATGTGAACATGTTCCATAGGAACCCATGTTAAAAAATTTCCATGCATTTCTGCAAAATGCATCAAAAAACACGCTAGTGTGAATGGAGCCACAGCTGACTTATGTATTGTAGATGTCAGTTCCCTGGCTATCATACTGATGGCTTTGACTTTCAAAACTTTCTGTTTCTGTCCCGGAACAAATATGGAGATGAGGAATTCCGATATTTTTCCCAACACATTTACATCATTTACTGCATGCTTGTTTTGGGTCTCAGACTGCATTCATACCCGAGCATCGTGTTTTTAAGCATTTTGTCAGCCATTTGTATGTGCGTTGCTAGACGTTTTTTACAGCGTTTTTGAGCTTTGGAGGTTCGTTTTTTATTAGCCAATGGAGAAAAATATCATCTGTTTCATCCGCTTTGATTTATTAATCTTTTTTTTTTTTTAAAGGGTAAAGGGTTAGGGGTTAAAGTGATTGTTATTTTTATAGGAAAAAAAAAAAAACCGAGACTTTACAAACAAGTCATACTTGCCTGCTTTGTTGCAGTGGATTTGCACAGAGCAGCCAAGATCCTTCTCTTCTCGGGTCCCTCTTCGCTGCTCCTGGCCCCTCCCTCCTGTTCAGTGCCCCCACAGCAAGCAGCTTGCTGTGAGGGCACCCCAGCTCCCTGTGTCCATTCAGAAACGGAGCCCCGCCCCCTCTCTCCCGATTGGCTAGCTGACTTTGACAACAACGGGAACCAATGGCGCTGCTCCTGTGTCTCAGCCAATCAGGAAAAAGACTATCGAATGGCTGAGACACTTGCTAGACAGAGAGGGACCTCAAGTAAGTATTAGGGGGGCTGCTGCACACAGAAGGCTTTTTATCTTAATGCATAGACTGCATTAAGATAAAAAAAATCTTCTGACTTTACAACTACTTTAAAGGTTGTTAGGGGTTATTTTATTCATTTACTTATTATTTTTTAAATTTTGTTAGGTTAGGGATAGGATTTTGGATAGGGTTGGGGTTATTTTAATTATATATATTTTTTGTATTTATTAATGATGATCATGACAGCAAGGCAACCTATATTTTCAGAAATAAGCCAGTACAAGTTTCCTTTAAAGAGGAAGTAAACCCTAATGGGTTTACTTCCTCTTTGTTTCCCTAAAAAGGTAAAGCATAATGGACTACTATGCATCGCATAATAGTCCATTATGTGTCACTTACCTGACACAGGAGCCAGCGAAGTCACCGATGTCCCCTTGGGTATGGAGCCTCCATCTTCTTGGTGGGTCTCACGGCTCCTGCACTGTCATTCGACGGCGCCGCAATGACGTCACTCCCACGCATGCGCACGGGAGCTGCCACTCGCGGCATATCGCCGTAGAGAGCGGCTTTCTCAGTGCGCCTGTGCACCGCTGTCTATGGTGCATGCGTCATAGACAGCGGTGCCTGTTCTTTGCCAAATATCTCCTAAACCGTGTAGGTTTAGGAGATATTTATTTGACCTACAGGTAAGCCTGTAGGTCCAAGTGGTTTGTCAGGGTTTACAACCACTTTAATATGCCGCACAATGCAGCAAGTTGTCAGTAAATAATCTTGGAATATACACGTACCTTTCGAAAATAGTTCTACAAATCATGTGTTCATAAAGCACATCAGTATAGTCTACGGTTTTAGAATAATACAGAATTATGTGCAGGGGACCTATGACCTGAGGTTTAACTCCTTCATGCATATATGCGGCCTTCTGCTTGTGATTACCCCAGTATCGTTTTTTTTAGAGCCTACTGTTGACTTTCTTGTATTAATAACCAATGCGCCTAAACAACCACTCGGCTGTTAATACAAGCAGAAGGAGGGGATGGCCCTCCCCTCACGCCGGATTCCACCGCCTTTCCCGGGCTCTCCCATCACACTGGGAGGCCTGAGTGACCAGCATGCATGTCCGTCGTCTGGCCGGAGACACGAACAAAAGCAGGAATCAGCTTTGATTGGGTCTCGGATCTAGTAACCCGGAAGGCGATGGCATGACATCGCTTCAGGTTTACTAGAGCCTTAAAGCGAAGCTCGACACAAAAGGGGAAGCTCTGCTTGTTTGCTTCCTCCCCTCATCTGCTGCCACATTTGGCACCTTTTGGGGGGGAGTGGATACCTGTCAAAACCAGTTATCCGTTCCCACTTCCGTGTAAGATCGCCATATCGCTGTGTGGCAATCTATGAAACTTCCGGACCCTCCTCCGTCCCCCTGCTGCATTCTGGGAGACACAAAGGTCCCGGAAGACAGCAGGACCACAAAGAAAGTGCAACGCGACTCGCGCATGCTCAGTAGGAGACAGGCTGTGAAGCCGCAAGGCTTCACTTCCTGTTTCCCTTAGTAAGAATGCCGGCACCTGCACCCAGAGCCGATAGCTCCCTGGACAGATATGTGTCCTTATATTAAAAGTTAGCAGCTACAGTAATTGTAGCCGGTGACTTAATTTTTTTTTCACCCAGGCTGAAACACATTAAAGGCGCTAGATTTAAAAAAAATATATATGTCATTATTCAAAATTGCCAAACTTGCCGTTTTAAATTAAGTGCAAAGGAGGGAACTGGGGTCTTAAAGACCCCAGATCCCTCCATAAAAATACCTGAAACTTGACTATTGCCGTCCCAATGGATGTTTACATTCCTTGCGACAGAAATAAAAGTGATCAAAAAAAAATAATTCTAATAATTTAAAAAGGGACAGTAACATTTTTCAAAATGTAAAATCGCTCCATCCCTCCGTGCTCACAAGCAGAGGTGAATGCATATGTAAGTCGCACCCGCAAATGTCAACAGCTTTCAAACCACAGCTGAGGTATCACCGCAATCGTGCGAGAGAGAGAGAGAGAGCAATAATTCTAGCACTAGACTTCCTCTGCAACTCTACACTCGTAACCGTTAAAAATGTTTAAAATGTCGCCTGTGGGTATTTTTAAGTACCGTAGTTTGTCACCATTCCATGAGTGTGCGCAATTTTAAAACATGACATGTTATGTATCTATTTAATCGGCGTAACATCATCTTTCACATTATATCAAAAAATAGGGCTAACTTTATGGTTTTGTTATTTTTAAAATTCATGAAAGTGTAATGTTTCCCAAAAAATTGTGTTTAAAACTGCTGCGCAAATACAGTGCGACATACAATATTGCAACGACCGCCATTTTTTTTCTCCATGGTCTCTGCTAAAAAAAGAATATATATGTTTGGGGTGTTCTAAGTAATTTTCTAGCAAAAAATACAGATTTTCAAGCAACAAGTGTCAAAAAAAGGCTTAGTCTTCAAGGGGTTAATAAGCCTTAAGCATATATACATACATACATATATATATATATATATATATATATATATATATATATATATATATATATATATATATATATATATGTATATTTATATATATATTTGTATATATAAACACATGTGAACCAATGGAGTAAATTACGTCACAATGCAAAAGGTATAAAGCTGCCGGACCAGCTGTATTATGTGAAAGGGTGTTTCCTCTCTCTGTACAGTATTTTGTGATCACTTTGTGGGTGCGGACACAGAAAAAAGAACAAAGCTGGAAGGAAATTAGGCATTCATTTCTTTGTCAGGCAGGTTGGCAACTGCATAGGGTTTTCCCCAGAGAATTAAAAACAGAGTAACAATATATGATTCAATTACTATAAGTAATAGGTTGTATCAAATATACAAGCCCTGGCACAATAGACTCTGATAAAGCCTGCATTTACAAATGAATAGTTGTCAAGTATTGGTCAATTTGTCCAAAGACTCCACATTTAAACTCATTAAGGGGGCTTTAAAGTTGCAGTGTGTCCCTTTCGATGCTTAAGCCTAGTACACACCACTAGTTTTTTTTTTTTTAAGAAACCGTCAGCTCCAGTCAGAATCACTGTACTAACAATCTGATGTTAGTACAGCGATCTCCCTGCTGCTCTATTGTGTTCTGATAGGGGGACGGCCCCCGCCAGAACACGGTTTTCCAACATGCTCATCCTACAGAAGCCTGTCGGACCGGCTGCCATACACATGGGCTGAATGTTGGGCAATTTTTATTGAACCCGCCGATGTCGCCCGACATTCAGCCCATGTGTAGTTGGCTTTAGAGGCAGGTGCAGCGTTCAGCCCCACTACAGGCAGCCTGTCAAAGTCTGTGGGGATAAACACTGTACCATACAGTACATAAGTCTTTTGTGTTCCATAACCTTGTCCCTGAATGAACAGGACCCAAGCACTAGTAGCACTAGGGGACTGAGAAGCAGCATGAGGAACCAATCAGTTGTGCCGCAGTGCATGGAGCATGCTGATAGTAGAAGAGAGAAGAGCGAAAAAGAAGGAGCTCAACATTCTGCTGATTCTACCCTTAGGCCCCTTTCACACAATCGGACTGATCGGGTCCACCTGTCCGTTTTTCAGGCAGACAGGCCGCCCGTTGTCCTCTATTGGGAGGCGAATGTCAGCTGACATGTATCTCCTGACACCCGCCTGGCATCAGATCCCACAAAATCCGCTGAAAACAGACAGATGGCGATATGTTCGCCATCCATCCAGCGGGTCGGATCAGGTGACAATTCGAATGGAAACTGACATGCAGTCCGTTTTCCATCCGCATGCCCCATAGCGGAGAGCGGTCTCTGCTATGCAGAGAGGACAGGACCCGTCATCCGCCTGTGCAGCAAGGATCAGCAGAGAGAACCCCCCGCTGAGCAAGCAGATTCTGCTCAGATGGATCTGCCCCGTGTGATACGGGTCTTACTGTTTAATCACAGGCTACAGAAGAAACAACACCTGTAAGTGCCACCTAACTGCAGAAGAAAAGAAAAAATCACATCAAGGTTTTGTCATGACAGAGCTGTGCTGTGTGGTAGGAGAGTAAATCTCAGTACTGGATAGACAAAAATACTAAATTCTTTGGCAGATAGAGCCTCACCCATATATGTATTTGATCTGCGTATTTAGTCATTTGCCATATGCCTGGGGTTCAGAATTAAGATACACTATATTATCAAAAGTATTGGGACGCCTGCCTTTACACGCACATGAATATTAATTATGTCCCAGTCTTAGTCCGTAACCCCTGAAAAACAACCCCATACTATAATCCCCCCTCCACCAAATGATCTGGTGACAAGTGATGGTGGCAAGGTACAAGCTGCATCTGGTGACATGCAATGGTGGCAAGGAACAATCTGCATCTGGTGACAGGCGATGGTGGCAAGCGACAGGCTGCATCTGGTGGCAGTCGAAGGTGGCAGGTGACACACTCAGGGATCCCACTGATTCTGCATTATGATGAGTTGAGCTATTTTGTTTAAATAATAATGCGCATCAATTATCCTGACACCATTACAATCATTGTGTGGTGGTGATTGAAGCGCTAACAGCAGTTGCCCCAACAAATCACCCACGGTCGTGGAATTTAGCCTGAAACCAGACCCTGGTGCAAAAAAAGGTTGGGGACCACTGCCTGTGCCCAATGCAGCCTCACCTTTGCCCAATGTAGCGCGGCCTGCCTATGCCCAATGCAGCCTCACAGTCCTGTGCCCAATGCAGCGTCCCCCGTGCCCAATGCAGCCTCACCTGCCTGTGCCTAATGCAGCGCGGCCTGCCTATGCCCAATGCAGCCTGACCCGTGCCCAATGCAGCCTCCCCCGTGCCCAATGCAGCCTCCCCCGTGCCCAATGCAGCCCCCCGTGCCCAATGCAGCCTCACCGTGCCCAATGCAGCCTCACCTGTGCCCAATGCAGTGTGGCCTGTGCCCAATGCAGCCTCACCTGCCTGTGCCCAATGCAGCATGTTCAGTGCCCAATGCAGCCTCACCTGTGCCCAATGCAGCGTGGCCTGACCATGCCAAATGCAGCCTCACCTGTGCCCAATGCAGCCTGTGCCCAATGCAGCCTCACCCGTGCCCAATGCAGCCTCACATGTGCCCAATGCAGTGTGGCCTGTGCCCAATGCAGCCTCACCTGCCTGTGCCCAATGCAGCATGTTCAGTGCCCAATGCAGCCTCACCTGTGCCCAATGCAGCCTGGCCTGCCCATGCCCAATCCAGCCTCACCCGTGCTCAATGCAGCCTCACCCGTGCCCAATGCAGCCTCACCCGTGCCCAATGCAGCCTCACCTGCCTGTGCCCAATGCAGCCTCACCTTTGCCCAATGCAGCGCGGCCTGCCTATGCCCAATGCAGCCTGACCCGTGCCCAATGCAGCCTGACCCGTGCCCAATGCAGCCTCCCCCGTGCCCAATGCAGCCTCACCTGCCTGTGCCCAATGCAGCCTCACCTTTGCCCAATGCAGCGCGGCCTGCCTATGCCCAATGCAGCCTCACCTGACCCGTGCCCAATGCAGCCTGACCCGTGCCCAATGCAGCCGGACCAGCCATGGCAGTTTTACTGGATGGACAGAATGGCACGGCTGGGCGAAACTACATTGCCTTACGTCGCTTTGCCTCTTGGCCACTAGGGGCGCGCTCCCGCAGAGCGTGTGCACGGACCTGATGTGAGTGATAGATCCCGGTTCTAGCAGAGGAGTAGAGACAGATCGTGTGTTCATACTATATCTCCTCAACTTGCACAGTTGAGGCGATATTCACTATGCGCACTGAAGAAATGGCCCGCTGGTATCGTTTTTTTCAGGGCCCGTTACATGACCGCATGCGCAGGAGTGACGTCATCGCGGCTCTGGCCAATCACAGTGCTGGAGCCCACAAACCCGAAAGTAACTCCGGTGAAAGGTAAGCAAGTAGTAAGTTCTAGGGTAAGTATTTCATAATGGGTATTTCATAATGGGTAAGTATTTTATAATGAGCTAGTATGCGATGCATACTAGCTCATTATGCCTTTGTCTTGTAGGTTTTTTCTTTTGAAGGTTTAAAAACCTCTTTAATGGTAGGTTTATCTTAACAGTGAAAGACAGAACAAAAAATATATACAGAAAAACACATTTCAAAAAAGTTATAAATTGATTTCAATAAGCTCCCAGGTGTCTTCTATACAGGTAAAGAGCTGAGATTAGGAGCACTCTCTTAAAGGGAGTGCTCCTAATCTCAGCTTGTTACCTGTATAAAAGACATCTGTCCACAGAAGCAATCAGATTCCAATCTCTCCACCAAGACAAAGAGCTGTCCAAGAATGCTAAAGATTGTAGACCTACACAAGGCTGGAATGGGCTACAAGACCATCGTCAAAACAGCTTGGTGAGAGTGACAACAGTTGGTGTGATTATTCGCAAATTTAAGAAACACAAAATAACTGTCAATCTTCCCTCAGTCTGGGGCTCCATGCAAGATCTCACCTCGTGGAGTTTCAATGATCATGAGAACGGTAAGGAATCAGCCCAGAACTACATGGGAGAATCTCGTCAATGATCTCAAGGCAGCTGAGACCATAGTCACCAAGAAAACAGTTAGTAACACATTATGCCGCGAAGGACTGAAATCCTGCAGCGCCCGCATTGTCCCCATGCTCAAGAAAGCCCATGTACAGGCCCCTCTGAAGTTTTCTCATGAACATATGAATGATTCAGAGGAGAACTGGGTGAAAGTTTTGTGGTCAGATGAGACCAAAATCAAGCTCTTTGGCATCAACTCAACTCGCCGTGTTTGAAGGAGGAGGAATGCTGCCTATGACCCCAAGAACACCATCCCCACCATCAAACATGGAACCTCCTTCCCTCAGCCAAGGCATTGAAAATGGGTAGTGGATGGGTATTGCAGCATGACAATGACCCAAAACACATGGCTAAGGCAACAGAAGAAGAAGTGGCTCAAGAAGAAGCACATTAAAAGGTCCTGGAGTGGCCTAGCCAGTCTCCATACCCTAATCCCATAGAAAATACGTGGAAGGAGCTGAAGGTTTGAGTTGAGTTAACAAACGTCAGCCTCAATACCTTATTCACTTGGCACTATATAAATCAATAATAATGATAATAATAATAATCCCTCCAGAGATGTGTGCAAACCTGATAGCCAACTACAAGAAACGTCTTACCTCTGTGATTGCCAACAAGGGTTTTGCCACCAAGTACCAAGTCATGTTTTGCGAAGGGGTCAAATACTTATTTCACGCATTAAAATGCAAATCAATTTATAACTTTTTTAAATGCATTTTTTTGGATTTTTTTTGTTATAATTCTGTATCTTACTGTTAAAATAAACCTACCATTAAAATTACAGGGTGAAAAAAAAACACAGATCCCCTAATGGGCTGTATAACTCTGTGCCACGTGATGACTAAAACTAGATTATTAGTGAACTGATAATATAATAAAGCTGCTCCCTTCAAAAATCGTGAGATTTGGAGATTGTGATAGAATGGTGTAACAGGGGCGCTAATTACATAGGTGGGTAAATCCCCCTATATAACTCAATTAATATATAGTGCAAAACTAGATTAACCCTCGATAAATGCTGATTAATCCCAAAAGATTGCATAGATATCTACGTGCTTCTTTTTACCAATGTGTGACTCTGCAATGTGAAAAGAATATATATACAAAACACAAGTGTACGTAATACAAGTTGGTTCAACAACTGATAGCGTGAGTCATCAGGTGATCATATAAAACATTCACCATATCCCTAATTGCATATAATGAGTCCATTAGAGTGAAAAAAACATGCAGTTAAAAAATGAAAAAATTAAAAAAATTCTGAAATAAAAGTTTATATATAGAAAAAACTTTTCAATGTCCTGTGATAAATCAAGGAGCCAACCACAGATATCACTCTTGACCGCAAATTTGTGTGAAAATACCCTTCACCACATTCTTCTTTAAGTCACCCAAAGTGAGTATGGCGTGGAGATCCTGTTTCACCTGGAATACGATAAGGAGCGGCGTGCGTTCCAGCGGCCGCCGCCGACAACCACCGAAGAACAGGAAACAGGAAGTACGTACTATAGAGAAGCGTGACTAGACAAACGCCGCCGACGCACGTTTCGATGTAGAATCGTCTTCAGGGGGGCGTTCTACATCGAAACGTGCGTCGGCGGCATTTGTCTAGTCACGCTTCTCTATAGTACTTACTTCCCGTTTCCTGTTCTTCGGTGGTTGTCGGCGGCGGCGGCTGGGAAGCATGCCGCTCCTCATTGTATTCCAGGTGAAACAGGATCTCCACGCCATACATTACATTATATGCGAGCAGCCCCAGTGCCGGGTGGGCACCTTATACTGTAAGTAGCCATTTGGCTAGTGTTTATTATTTGAATTTTATTAAACCAAACGGAATTATGCTATGTAGTTGTCCTTTCACTTTCTACATATATCTTACCTGAGTCTAATGGGAAGAGGAGTTTCCAGTATCATCTCATGCAAAAACCGTATGTGTACAGGCACTAACCTGTGGAAGCTCGATTGACTTTCTTTTTAATTATATTTATTTATTTTATATGATCACCTGATGACTCACGCTATCAGTTGTTGAACCAACTTGTATTACGTACACTTGTGTTTTGTATATATATTCTTTTCACATTGCAGAGTCACACATTGGTAAAAGAAGCACGTAGATATCTATGCAATCTTTTGGGATTAATCAGCATTTATCGAGGGTTAATCTAGTTTTGCACTAAATATTAATTGAGTTATATAGGGGGATTTACCCACCTATGTAATTAGCGCCCCTGTTACACCATTCTATCACATTAAAATTACAGACTGATCAATTCTTTGCCCGTGGGCAAACGTACAAAATCAGTAGGGGGGATCAAATACTTTTTCCCCTTAACTGTACCTTTCAGAGAAGGGGTATTGACACAGTAACGAGCTGCAGGTGGCTGCTCACCCCGGGGTTTGGTAAAAAAAGAAAAAAGGTTCTCCCTTGGTGGAGGGGTTTTTAGGCAGCGATCCGTCTGGTAAGATTTATCAGGCGGATATATTGAGTGAGAGACCAAGTCTTATCCAAATCAGATTTTCACGTTTATTCAAATTAAAAATAAGAATGACACATAAAAAGGGGGGGAAGGTATAAAACACAAGCCCATACAGAAAAAAAAAAAAGTACAGTACACAAGTTTAAAACCAACAAGTAACACCTAGCACCACAACTGGTATGATCAGAGGGGGGTGATTGTGTGAGGTGGGACAAAAACACTGACGCATTTCGACCTGTTGTCTATATGGGTCTTCCTCAGAGTATTTTTGTCTGTTGGGAAAAAGAAACAATGTAATCGTAACTACTCAATTATGTGTCACTATACACTTGCACTTGTGTCACTATACATTTTTTTTTAGAAACATCGGTATAGTTACCAGTATGGGTGTAGTGTACGAACTAATCTTCTGCATGGGTGTTTATAAAAATCCCATCATTTGTTCCCGGTGGCCTCCAATTTCAGCTTCTACCGGAGGATCGGAGCACAGTGAGTCATCCAGGCCGTATGTGGCTTGCGAGGAGTTACACTTGTGGTCGACTCGCCAAAAAGAGACCCCAACAGGAGGCCCCCGGAGGGCACGGCGGGGATGGAGGGGGGGGGGGGAAGGAAAGCGGAAAACCAGGTGGAACACCACCAGCAACGGACTCCTGGAATATACCAAGGAAAAGTTTATAGGCACATTTGTATAAACGGGGAAGCAGATGAGAGGAAGAAAGAACTCTCTATAAGGAAAAGAAATCCCTCATTTCAAACTCAGAGTAGTATTATTATATACTCTGAGAGTGTGGTTCATATCATTGGACTTAAGCTCTTAAAGAACAGAAATGACCTCGTAGAGGAAGAGAAGAGAAGAATTGGAAAGCTGATATTCTGAGGAAAAATTCCTACAGAAAAAAAAGGAAGGGAAAGAAGAGGGAGGGGGGAATTAGAAAAGAGTGGGGATGACAGAAGAATGGAAAAAAGAAGGGAAACAGGTAAAAGGAGAGAAGGAAGAGGAAGGAGGGGGGGGGGAAAGGGGGGAGAAGAAGGTAATGGTCAGGGAATGTATATGTATGGCGCGCTTCATACATATAGGGGGGTAGGGAATAGATGAAAGTAAAGTGAGAAAGGAAAGAGGGGGTGTGATGGGAAAGGGAAAGTGTGGGATCATATGGGATGGGATGAAGGAGGAGGCTGGGGCTGCTGGGAAAAATAAGAAAAAAAAAAATTGGAAGAGTGTGCAGAATTTTCAGTGCAAGAACCGTGTGACGCATTATGTGAGAAGGAAAAACGAGGGGGGGGGGGGGGAGGGGAGTGTGTGAAGTGTTGGGAAAATAAGTACATGAGTGGAGAAGGTTGTGGAGGGAAGGGGGGGGGGGGGAAAGAGGAGGGGGGGGGGGGGGGGGGAGGGGGGGGGGGGGGGGGGGAGGGGGAGGAGAGGGGGAAAGGGGAGGAGAGGGGGAGGAGGGAGAAGGGGGGGAGGGAGGGGGGGACGAAAGTGAGGAAGGGAAAAGGGGGGACAAAAACGGAAGCCAGAATAACTGGTGGTGTGAGTTGTGCACGTGTGTGTGTGTCAAAGAAATTGTTAAGAAGGGGGGGAAAGGGAAGAAGGGGTAAGGAAAAAAGGGGGGGGAAGGAAGGAAACCGACCTGGGGTGTGGGGAAGAGGTGAAGGGGGAAAAAAGGGAAGGGGGGGGGGGGGGGGGGGGTTGTGGGGTTGGGAGAGAAATTAGGGAGGGAAGGGGAGGGGAGGGGGGGTAGAGGGATGGGGGAAAAGAAAGAAAAGAAGGGAGGGGGGGGAGAAGGGAGAGGAAAAACTGTACTTTAGAGATGGTAATGGTTATTACCTTCAATATGATGTTTAATCACATAGGCCGCAGAGTGACAGTGCATGGAGTTCTCAACCAAAAAACAGCAACTTTTTGGGAGATTTGCCAGGGATCTCTGATGGATTCTATAGGATAAAAAACAAAAAGACAGGGGAAAAGGGATTCTTCTTTAGAACCCTGTTGCTGGTGTGAAGAGGGAAGTCCCTTAGAGAAGAGAGTGATACTCACTTTGAACCCCGATGTGCCTGGAGACTGCTAAGCCTTCTGCGGAAGTGGAGTGTCCTTCTCCACTCCGCTTGGCTTATAAATGCATGCTCCCAAGTGTAATTGGTCCGGTGGGTGGGCGGCCGGAGACGCCCAGGACCAGCCTGGACGTCTGTAGGGGGAGGATATAGGGAGGGACAAAATTAAAAGGCCGCTCCCTTACCTTTGCTGGGAAGGCACAACGAACCGAGATGCTCAGTGCAGAGACATCACCAATAGGAGCGGATGGCGCCACCTAGGGAAAAATGGGAAAATGACATAGGTGGTAAAAAAAAGGAGATGTTTAATGAGTGAATAAATTTAAACATGGGAAAAGTGATATAGGAAAAAGAGTCTAGGCTGCATGGGACTATTAGATCACATGGAGTCCATTGTAACTGGTGTTGTTTTATGTCTCTCACCGGTGCTTGTCTCATTTTACAAAATAAGGTACTTTGAAATATAAGTACTCTCACTATATGATCTACACAACAAGGACATTCCACTATGATATAGTTGGACCGTTATTAAGATCGTAGATCAAATGAGAGACATAAAACAACACCAGTTACAATGGACTCCATGTGATCTAATAGTCCCATGCAGCCTAGACTCTTTTTCCTATATCACTTTTCCCATGTTTAAATTTATTCACTCATTAAACATCTCCTTTTTTTTACCACCTATGTCATTTTCCCATTTTTCCCTAGGTGGCGCCATCCGCTCCTATTGGTGATGTCTCTGCACTGAGCATCTCGGTTCGTTGTGCCTTCCCAGCAAAGGTAAGGGAGCGGCCTTTTAATTTTGTCCCTCCCTATATCCTCCCCCTACAGACGTCCAGGCTGGTCCTGGGCGTCTCCGGAGGGTTGGTCCTTTGCTGGCAGCGTCCTCCGACATTTCCGGACGTTGCGCGCATGTGCGGGGCCCCGTACGTGCGCGCATGTGCGGGGCCCCGTACGTGCGCGCACGGTCATGACGTCACGCCGTTTGCGACGGAAATGACGCAGTTGCGGGGCGTAGCCTTCGGAGAACGCCGGGGGAGTCTACACGAGGCGGACCTTATGGCCGCCATGACCTGCTTCGAGGACCGCACTGGGGCACCTGTGGGTGCGGTGATGTGTGTGTTGGGGGGGGGGGGGAGGGGTTTGGGAACCATACGGCCGCCCACCAACCGGACCAATTACACTTGGGAGCATGCATTTATAAGCCAAGCGGAGTGGAGAAGGACACTCCACTTCCGCAGAAGGCTTAGCAGTCTCCAGGCACATCGGGGTTCAAAGTGAGTATCACTCTCTTCTCTAAGGGACTTCCCTCTTCACACCAGCAACAGGGTTCTAAAGAAGAATCCCTTTTCCCCTGTCTTTTTGTTTTTTATCCTATAGAATCCATCAGAGATCCCTGGCAAATCTCCCAAAAAGTTGCTGTTTTTTGGTTGAGAACTCCATGCACTGTCACTCTGCGGCCTATGTGATTAAACATCATATTGAAGGTAATAACCATTACCATCTCTAAAGTACAGTTTTTCCTCTCCCTTCTCCCCCCCTCCCTTCTTTTCTTTCTTTTCCCCCATCCCTCTACCCCCCCTCCCCTTCCCTCCCTAATTTCTCTCCCAACCCCACAACCCCCCCCCCCCTTCCCTTTTTTCCCCCTTCACCTCTTCCCCACACCCCAGGTCGGTTTCCTTCCTTCCCCCCCCCCCTTTTTTCCTTACCCCTTCTTCCCTTTCCCCCCCCCCTTCTTAACAATTTCTTTGACACACACACACGTGCACAACTCACACCACCAGTTATTCTGGCTTCCGTTTTTGTCCCCCCCCTTTTCCCTTCCTCACTTTCGTCCCCCCTCCCCCCCTCCTCCTTCCCCCTCTCTCCCCCCTCCCCCCCCCCCCCCCCCTCCTCTTTCCCCCCCCCCCTTCCCTCCACAACCTTCTCCACTCATGTACTTATTTTCCCAACACTTCACACACTCCCCTCCCCCCCCCCCTCGTTTTTCCTTCTCACATAATGCGTCACACGGTTCTTGCACTGAAAATTCTGCACACTCTTCCAATTTTTTTTTTTTTCTTATTTTTCCCAGCAGCCCCAGCCTCCTCCTTCATCCCATCCCATATGATCCCACACTTTCCCTTTCCCATCACACCCCCTCTTTCCTTTCTCACTTTACTTTCATCTATTCCCTACCCCCCTATATGTATGAAGCGCGCCATACATATACATTCCCTGACCATTACCTTCTTCTCCCCCCTTCCCCCCCCCCCCCCTCCTTCCTCTTCCTTCTCTCCTTTTACCGGTTTCCCTTCTTTTTTCCATTCTTCTGTCATCCCCACTCTTTTCTAATTTCCCCCTCCCTCTTCTTTCCCTTCCTTTTTTTTCTGTAGGAATTTTTCCTCGAATATCAGCTTTCCAATTCTTCTCTTCTCTTCCTCTACGAGGTCATTTCTGTTCTTTAAGAGCTTAAGTCCAATGATATGAACCACACTCTCAGAGTATATAATAATACTACTCTGAGTTTGAAATGAGGGATTTCTTTTCCTTATAGAGAGTTCTTTCTTCCTCTCATCTGCTTCCCCGTTTATACAAATGTGCCTATAAACTTTTCCTTGGTATATTCCAGGAGTCCGTTGCTGGTGGTGTTCCACCTGGTTTTCCGCTTTCCTTCCCCCCCCCCCCTCCATCCCCGCCGTGCCCTCCGGGGGCCTCCTGTTGGGGTCTCTTTTTGGCGAGTCGACCACAAGTGTAACTCTTGGCAATGCCACATACGGCCTGGATGACTCACTGTGCTCCGATCCTCCGGTAGAAGCTGAAATTGGAGGCCACCGGGAACAAATGATGGGATTTTTATAAACACCCATGCAGAAGATTAGTTCGTACACTACACCCATACTGGTAACTATACCGATGTTTCTAAAAAAAATGTATAGTGACACAAGTGCAAGTGTATAGTGACACATAATTGAGTAGTTACGATTACATTGTTTCTTTTTCCCAACAGACAAAAATACTCTGAGGAAGACCCATATAGACAACAGGTCGAAACACGTCAGTGTTTTTGTCCCACCTCACACAATCGCCCCCTCTGATCATACCAGTTGTGGTGCTAGGTGTTACTTGTTGGTTTTAAACTTGTGTACTGTACTTGCATATTTTTTTTTTTTTTCTGTATGGGCTTGTGTTTTATACCTTCCCCCCCTTTTTATGTGTCATTCTTATTTTTAATTTGAATAAACGTGAAAATCTGATTTGGATAAGACTTGGTCTCTCACTCAATATATCCGCCTGATAAATCTTACCAGACGGATCGCTGCCTAAAAACCCCTCCACCAAGGGAGAACCTTTTTTCTTTCTTTTTTTAACTGTACCTTTCTAGTGCTTCTGTCATTTTGTTGGCTACCCGATAAGGTAATATTAGTTGGATTTTGGATAAGCCTCTGCCAGTCCCTGACCAGCAGAGCTCAAAGAGCTCAGAGGAATTGGAGAAGCAGCACAAAAATCCAATCAGGTGTATTGCAGTACAGCTAATGAGGAGAAAGTGTCAGCTCATCGGTGCATGGTGTCCAATAACAGGGTGTGTGGGTATGGAATCTGTAACTAAAAGTGCAACCTCAGCAGAGAAAGAACAGGTCTCTGCCCCTGCCAGGCAAGACTAGACTGTGTTGTAAAGTTGCGTACGTTTCAGAACTGGATAGACAAAAATTCATATCCTTTCGGCTGGTAAAGCAGCCGTCACATGTACTTAATCTGTGTATTCAGCTGTTTGCCTGGAGTTCAGCTTTAAAGTGATTGAAAAGTCTTGTTTTTTATTTATTTTTTTAAATAAAAATGACAAACATTATACTTACCTCCTCTGTGTAGTGGATTTGCACAGAGCAGCCCAGATCCTCCTCTTCTTGTGTCCCTCTTTTGTGCTCCTAGCCCCTCCCTCCTGTCGAGTGCCCACACAGCAAGCAGCTTGCTATGGGGGCACCCAACCCGAGTCACATTCAGACATGGAGCTGTGGCCCGGCCCCGCAACTCTCTGCTGATTGGCTGACTGACTTGGATTGACAGCAGCGGGAGCTAATGGTGCCGCTGCTCTGTCTTAGCCAATCAGGAGGGAGAGTCTCAGTCGACGGAAACACTTGTGGACATCGCTGGACAGAGGGGGCTCAGGTAAGTATTAGGGGGTGCTGGGGCGGCTGCACACAGAAGGTTTTTCTATCTTAATGCATAGAATGAACTCATTTAACCTTTTCTATACCCTGAGTTAAGTGCAATGATGTAGATATATTTCAATCCTACTCAATGGATGTCATGATTGATAAATGCAAAAGAAAAAAAAAAAAAAAAAACAATAAAAGTAGCGGTTCCAGCCAAAAAACAATAAAGTAGTGGTTCCAGCCCTGTGGAAGTCAATAAAGCCACAAGCCCAAATATAGATAAAAAAAAATAAAAAATTCAATTTAATGTAAAGTAAAGTTAAAAAGCATGGCATGCAGAAGTGCCCAGACTGATACATCAACAAGCCAGTGGGGAGGAGATACACATAATCCCAAAAGCTGAAGGATGACACATGATCCTGGACCGAACAGTAGGTTACACCACCCAGGAGCCTCAGGACAGTGGCAGAAGTAGATGGAATAAAGCAGCCAGGGTCACTGAGATGGCGCGCCCACCCAAATCATGTGTCCCGGAACCAGATGGGATGTCATACATCTGGCAGAAGAGTGCCCGAACGTTGGCTGCTGAGGGCAAACTGGAAGTCTTGGAGAGCACTCAAACCATGTCAAACCAAAAGAGGGAAGCCAGTGACCATGATAACATGTTTTGAGGGACTTGCCCCTTCCTCAGATTTCAGATCATCATCTTTTTTCCAGAGATTTTTCCAGTGGACACATGAACGCTATGCAGTCCCTGTACTCTGTGGTACGAAAGTGCATTGTGTCACACATCCTGGTTTGCAGGTAAGCCCTGCTATTCTATGGCACTTTGTTTCTTAGCTTACAATTGCACACTACTCATTATCCAACTGCCCTATGCTTGGATCATAGTAAAGGGTCAATGTAGGAGCTGTCAATCAATTCCTTATGACTGCCCAGGCAGGCAAGCAAGGCTGCATGTAACGTGGACTACTGCCTATGAGTCAGGGAGAGTAACATGTGTTCCCTCCTAGATTGGAAGCTCTAACGAGCAGGGCCCTCTGATTACTACCGGATTTATTTGTATTGTAACTGTACTGTCTGCCCTCCTGTTGTAAATTGCTGCGCAAACTGTTGGCGCTTTATAAATCCTGTATAAAAATAATAATAATGTGTAGGCATTGCATACATATAAAACAGGCACTGTAACCAGTATGCAGGAGTAATGACATCATTAGGAAAGAGCTGCCTCTGGATAGCACTGTCACCCCAGATGAAACTGATAGAATCAACAACTTATTTTTTTAGCAAGATAAAGCACTTGGGAAAACAAGTGGCAGCAGATCAATGCAATCTGAGGGAAATATTGGCAATTTTTTTACCTTTTGTAACTTAAACATTACTGTGCATTTTGCTGAAAATTATTTTAAATATTTAATAAATCGGACATACAATAATCTGTACAGTTTGGTAACCCTTTAAGTGCCATGCTCACACCAGTGCTGTAACATAATATGCAAAGCAGTAATCGATTGATTTGTGGTAATCTAAAAAAAAAATTTTGTTAATTTAACAGTTAATGCAGAAGACAAATTCTGGAAATCACCATCAATTTACTAAAATAAAAGTCCTAGAAACAAAGATGATGTGAATTACTTAATATATCCTCCCCTACGAGATGATGCAACAAGGTACCAGAGACAAGTAGACTAAATCAAATCATATATAGTAACATTGCTTTCCTTTGCACATATTAAAGCCAAATTTCAGCAATCATATAGAAAGCTGACACCAAAATGGACATGAAAAAATATACGGCTGCACACCACCAAAGATCCAATATGGATTTATTCATAACATCATGACTGCCACCAAGATGAGGGACACAGAAGGGGGGTGACGCCTCTCACACTTAACTCGTGCTTCTTCAAGAAGCACGAGTTGAGTGTGAAACACGTCACCTCTTCTGTGACCCTTGTATTTCAAACACGAGTTAAGAGTCACCTCTTCTGTGTCCCTCGTCTTGGTGACGGTCATGATGTTATGAATATATCAATATTGGATCTTAGATGGTGTGCAGCCGCATCTCTTTGCCTTTCCTTATTGTGGTGGCGAGCCAAGGGTAGCACCCTGCACATTTGATCCACTGGATTACAATCACCTGGAGCAGCGTTACTTTTCTTTGGATTTACCAAAAAAGGACATGATAAAAACACTCACCCCTGCTCCTCGCAATAGTTCACCATTGTCTCAAATCCAACCATTGCAGCTTTGTCTGTTGCTTTGGTATCTTTCCTTTTCGCCTGTAAAAGCAGACAAATAAATTATCCTAACAAGAACCTTACGTTAATTCATACAATAAGGGTTGTATAACTAGAAAAAACATGTACTGATACTGAAATTGACAGAATATTAAAGCATGTAAAAACCAAACGTTTTCTTCTATTTTGGATAGAGAAGGAAATGGTTAGAACCCCTGTCAGGTTTTAAATGAGTTTTACTTTAGTCCTGAATACTATAATATTCGCAGCTGCAGCTATGCTCTTTATGCAAAACATGCAGGTATGAATTAGGCCACTTAATCAGCCCTAGGTAACCACCGATCCATTTAACTACAGGGAGAATTCTTGTTCAACTTATAGCATCTGTAGCTTTGCTCTACATGCAGTTTCCATTCGCACTTCTTTCCAGTAGGTATTTCAGCTGTTCTGTTCCTAGTGTTTTTTGTATTAATTCCAGTAACCATTTAGTCACATTTCAACAGTTTGGTCTCTTAGTTTTGCACACTGGGCTTAAAAAAACGGCAGTTCATTTGGCAGAAAAAAAAATGCACAGTTTAGACGAGTTTAGGAGAGTTTTGCATTATTTCTGCCAGAAAGCTTCAATCAGAAATGCAAACCAGAAGGGTTTTTTCCTGCCTCTAAAGGCTCATGCACACTGCAGCTCAAAAAAAAAAAAAAAAAAAAAAAGCTGCTTTTACAGGCATTTGAGCTTTTATTTCTCTGCCTTCTGTTTTTTTGTGCCCTTTTGCACATTTTTACTGAGCTTCTTCAAGCATAAGCATTATTTTTTCCCCACAAAGCCTCCCCTCAGCTCATTTTATCTTTTTTTTTTTCTGCATTTTCAAGCTCTTGCACGCGTTTTTGGGCACTTCTGCTCAAAATCTGCTCTCAAAAATGGTTGGGTTTTTTCTACCTGTAAACTCCTGACAAAGCCATAGTGCCTATGGATACATTGGCTAACACGGAGAGGGTGTTTCCTAGCAGAAAAAAATGAGAGCTCATAAAAGCTCAAAAGCCTGTGGAAGCCACTTCTTTGATCTTCTTTGAGATGCAGTGTGCATGAGCCCTAAAGGTTGGAGTTTAAAATATGCCTGTAATCGTCCTAATGTGTATGGAGACATAGGATAAAACTGAGCGGCTTCTACAGGCAAAGCGCTAAATTCCTGTAGTAGGAGAGATTTTTAACCACTTCCGGACCGCCCATACGTCGGTATTTTGAAGAGGAATATCGTTTTTATAGCAGCAGTTAGCTGCCATAACCCCGGTATCCTCTTCTTCAGCAGGCGTTTTTTTTTTTTCAAGATAAAAGTGGTCTCTGTGGCGGATTTGCCGCAAGATCTCTTTTCTCGGCAGCAGGGTGGGCCCCCTCCTGCGGCGCTCTGGTGCCCTCTGCCGCTTACCGGAGCCGTCGGCAGTGACGGAGGCGAGCGGATGCTGTCCCTTGTGTGACATGTTCCAGTGAGCACTGTTGGGGCCAGAATCCAAAAGTGGAAAGAACATAATTTCACCATAAACCGACCACAACCAAGTGTTCCTTGCAAGCTTTCTGGCAGAGGAGTGAAAAGAATTATCAGAAGAGTTGTCCAAGAGTCAAGGACCACTTGTGGAGAGCTTCAGAAAGACCTGGAATTAGCAGGTACAATTGTTTCAAAGAAAACAATAAGTAATGCACTCAACCGCCATGTCCTGTATGCACGCTCACCACGCAAGACTCCATTGCTGAAGAAAAAGCATGCTGAAGCTCGTTTACAGTATTCTGCACAACATTTAGACAAGCCTGGGAGAATATAGTCTGGTTAGATACGATCAAAATTGAACTCTTTAGATGCCATAATACACACCATGTTTGGTGGTCAAATGGCACTGCACATCATCCCAAAAACACCCCAATACCAACAGTAAAGTTTGGAGGTGGGAACATCATGGTGTGGGGCTGTCTTTCAGCATACGGTACTGGCAAACTTAATTTGTTTAAAGGAGGGTTGATAAAAAATCTGCTGTCCAGGATGATGAAGATGAAACGAGGGTGGACATTTCGGCAAGACAATAATCCCAAACACAAAGATGAGGAAACTCTCAATTGGTTTGAAAGAAATAAAATAAAGCTGCTAGACTGGCCCAGCCAATCACCTGACTTGAATCCAATATTAGATCTATGGAAAGAACTAAATATCAGAGTTCATAGAAGAGGCTCATGGAACCTTCAAGATTTGAAGATTTGAAAGAATGGGCTAAAATCATACCTGGGCAACCTTACGCTATACAAGAAAAAATGCTATGACTTTCAATACACTTATTTCTCAGCAATAATAAGAATAAAAAGCTAGCTGTACAGGGTGATTTCACTGCAGAACGAAGAGCATGGTCACCCTATGAAAGAAAATGCCTACTCAATGGTTCAATTGGCAGGATCAACAAGTATTTACAAAATCCAATTGGTACTCGGAAAACCAAAGAGCTCAGACTTACTGGTGTGACAGGCTACATCACATAAATGATTGTATAGTTCTTTCATTAAATCGTCTTCGCTCTCCTTTTGTATGAGATTATCATTAACACAGTGACTGCTATTTTTTTTCTTTTGCAAAAAATGCTGCACCCATATCTCTACTGTCAATCCTACCAGCCCAAGTTCATTCCTGTGTTTTTTTTTAGTACAGGACTCAGTATCTACATATATCATGCGTGATATAACAAAAAACTTGCCACCGCCCTTATCTATAGCGGACTATCGCAGTAAGCAGCATTGGAAGCCTTCCAATGCTGCTTACTGCGATAGCCAGCTATAGATGAGGGCGGTGGCAAGTTTTTTGTCATCACGTTGGTGTTTGTATTGGTCCAGCAGCGCACCAACACCTTTGCAGCCATTGTGCTACTTGCTGGGTGCTTGGTGTGCTGCTGGGTGCTTGGTGTGCTCCAGTACCTTTAAGAAGGGGTGGGCTCCCATTCAGTCCACCTGCCCTCATTTATCCATCAGAATGCATGTGCCTCCAGTGTGGAGACACTCCTATTTTAGTGTTAGGACCACAGATATCAGGGTGCTGTGACAAGGCTCTGTGGCTTACGCATGCGTTTGCAAATGCGTGCGGACTAAACCCCTGTTAACGCACTGTTAGACAGGTTCATTCGGTTGTCTGTGAGCTGGTGGTAAGTAGGCTTGGGTTTTTTCCTGGGCATTCCCCAGGCTTTGTTGTTACATATATCAGGCATCTACAGTACACACGTATATTCTATGTAACTAATAAAAGCCCAAGGACAAAGTAATTAGCACAACTTGGACAATAAGCTAATCTGCCTCAATTAGTAGGGACCTGCTGCTGCATACCAACATGGATGACGTAGCATGGTGACCCCGCCCCATGCCAATATAAGAAGAAGTCGAAAGAGATGTCGGAACTGCCTTAATAAAATTACTTAAAAAACCTGTGTACTGCGTTTTATTTTTGACACCTTTTTTTATTTTTTTTACGTGAATGGGTAGGGGTACATACTCCATACCCCATACTCATTCACATAGGGTGGGGGGACCAGAATCTTTAACAAGGGGGATTCTAGATTCCGATAACCCCCCCCCCCCAGCAGACCCAGACAACCAACAGCCAGGGCTGTTGGGAAGAGGCCATTCACCTCATCAACATGGGGACAAGATGCTTTGGGGTGGGGGAGCGCCCTGCCCCAAAGTACCCCCCCATGTTGAGAGCATGCAGCCCTGTACTGTTCAGAAGGGGGGGCGCTCGTTCGTCCCCACCCCCTTTCCTGACCTGCCAAGCTGTGTGCTCGGATAAGGGTCTGGTATGGATTTGGGGGGGGGGGGTTGTTTTTGTTTTTTATATTTTGCGTGGAGTTCCCCCTAAAGATTCAAACCCGACTCAGTGCCTGGTATTGTTGGGGATCAAAGTTGGATCCCTGTTCATTGAAGTTGGACGCATGTCGGGCTTCAAGTCGCAGGGCAAAGTCGGATCCAAAGTGGTACGACTGTCCTGTCGTACCAGTGTGACTCCGGCCTAACAAGCCAAGAAAGTACAAAATACCCCCCCCCCAAATGACCCCTTTTTGTAACAAAGACATTCCAAGGTATTTAGCCTACTTTCACACTGCAGTGTTTTATAGACGATATAGCACTAAAAATAGCGCCCGCAAAGCGCCTGTACAGAGCCTCTCCTGTCACTTCAGTGTGAAAGCCTGAGTGCTTTCACACTGGAGCGGGGCGCTGGCAGGATGCTAAAAAAAAAGTCCTGCAAGCAGCATCCTTGAGGCACTTTAGGATCGGTGTATACACTGCTCCTAAAGCGCCCCTGCTCATGGAAATCAATGGACAGCGCCGCCAAAGCATCGCTTTGCGTGTGTTTTTAACCCCCGCTAGTGGACGAAAAGCGGCATTAAAAAGACGGCCCTGCGCCTCAGTGTGAAAGTTCCCCAAATAAGAGGAATTGTGCATTTTTTGAAGTTGTAATTTTTGTTACCACAACTCTTTGCAAAATGGAGATTTGTAAAAAATAAAAAAAAAATATAAAAATAAAAAAAATTGTCATATTAACAGGTTATTTCTCTGACATGGCATATGCATACTCGCAACTACACCCCAAAACATATTCTGCTATTCCTCCTGAGTATCGCAATATCACGTGCGACAATATTTCACAGCCTAGCCAAATACAGAGGCCCAACATGCAGGGAGCACAAATTACACATCTAATTTCATGACAACCTATCACACTTTTGAAGGCCCTGGAGAACTAGGACAATGGAAAAGCCGCCAAAATTACCCCAATTTGGAAAGCAAAACAGCCGCGTTTTTTGGCTGTTTACCACTTTACAGTTAACATACAGCTATACAACTGAAGAGATCCCAGTTCAAGCATTGCATTATTAGTGGTGTGGAGACATCTCATAAGGATGTACATAATTCTAGAGATACAGTATTCTTTTTACTGAATGATTCTTAGTCCCCATTGAGCAGATATAGATTGCTTTGGCTGAGCTCTTTTCAGTTGTAGCTGTCTGTGAACAACATTCAACACTTACTGAAATACAAAGGACTGCTATAAGTAATGTGTATATTGGAACTTACTATAATGCAGTGGCCAGCAGATATTTACCAAGTGTCTATGTACTTAACATGGTATTTTAATCCATACATTTTGTAATGAATAATATTTTTAGGGGGCACAGTTCTACTAATTACTTTTGATTACTTGCTGGAGTGTGAATTTTTATTTGGATGAGATAAGTTTTGAGGAGTGGCCTCTTATGCATGTTTCTTGGGAATAAAGTTGTATATGTAATATGCCAGGGACTCCAAACCTTGGTGGTGGTTAGGCATACTTAAGCTGGTCATACGCTGTCAGCTTTTTTTTTTTCAACCTACTGGCTGAACAAAAAAAAAAAGAACAAAACTCACAAATGATCCACCTCCCCCCCCCCCCCCCCCCCCCACCCTCCCCCCCCCCCCCCCCCCCCCCCCCCCCCCTGCTGAGAAATGGCATTCTGACCGGTTGCTGTCATATTGCACTGATCAATGGCTGCAGCTGCTTATCGAGAGAAGTTTTCCAAAGTTTACCTCTTCAAAAGAGGTTGAAGGTAGTAGTACTCCAGACCTGGGTGGTGGTTAGTAGTAGTACTCCAGACCTGGGTGGTGGTTAGTAGTAGTACTCCAGACATGGGTGGTGGTTAGTAGTAGTACTCCAGACATGGGTGGTGGTTCGAAGTAGTACTCCAGACCTGGGTGGTGGTTAGTAGTAGTACTCCAGACCTGAGTGGTGGTTAGTAGTAGTACTCCAGACCTGAGTGGTGGTTAGTAGTAGTACTCCAGACCTGGGTGGTGGTTAGTAGTAGTACTCCAGACCTGGGTGGTGGTTAGTAGTAGTACTCCAGACCTGGGTGGTGGTTAGTAGTAGTACTCCAGACCTGGGTGGTGGTTAGTAGTAGTACTCCAGACCTGGGTGGTGGTTAGTAGTAGTACTCCAGACCTGGGTGGTGGTTAGTAGTAGTACTCCAGACCTGGGTGGTGGTTAGTAGTAGTACTCCAGACCTGGATAATGGTTAGTAGTAGTACTCCAGACCCGATTAGTGGAGTCCTGATTTTTTCTTTTGCTGCCACAGTCCTATTCAACTCTATAGATGACTCCATAAGTATGGAACTATTCATAGGAAGGGACAGCAGCATGCATGCATAGTGGTTGCAAGGTTTAGCTGGAATTGTTTAGGAGAAAAATTGTACAGCGCCCGCCAGCACCGCACAGCAAAAATATTAGGGGTGGGGATGTGAATAAGTATTTACCGCACAAATAAGAACTATAGAGGGGGTTCATAAGGTACAATTTTAGCCTCTGATGCTTAAACTCACCTGAGCTTTTGTGATCTCCTTTTTGATAAGAAAGCTGACTTGGTCCCTGTCAGTACGTGAGTAGTAGATGCGGCAAAAAGATTGCCTGCCATCTCGGCCAGCCCGTCCTGATTCTTGGTAGTAGCCAGCCAATGACTTGGCAACGTTCCAGTGAGCAACAAACCTGCCACAAATAAAAGGCAAGTTAATACAGGATTGTAATGAATAGATTTCCTACATCCTAATATTACAACCAGAGCAACACACCTCACATTGGCTTTATCCACTCCCATTCCAAAGCTGATGGTGGCCACTATCACTGGAACAACCTCATCCATCCACTGATTCTGGGTACTCGCTCTGTCTCCTGCTTTGAGACCTGATAAAGAAAAACATTTGTACTTTTGTTAAATTATGTTTTTAAAGTGTAAAGTATACTATGCAAAAAATGGTTTAATCTATAAACTGTCACTTACCAGCATGATAGGCCTTGGAGGGGACGCCTCGCTGAGTCAATTGTATTGCCACTTCCTCACAAGAGTCTCTGGTTCGGCAGTACACTATTCCACAGCCAGAGAAACCCTGTGTATGAGCAGACCAATGTATTACATAGCTTACCAGAAATATCTGTTGGCAAACATTTTAAATGCCTCCTTATGTTTTATAACCTGCCCTAGAAAAACAAAACAATATTCTGGCTTTTACGTGTTTTAACCAAATCTTCTGATCAACCTCTTTTGAAGGGACATATTGGAAAACTTCTCTCGATAAGCAGCTGCAGCTATTGATCAGTGCAATATATGACAGCAGCCGGTCAGAATGCCATTTCTCAGCAGGGGGGGGGGGGGGGGGATCTTTTGTGAGTTTTGTTCTTTTTTTTGTTCAGCCAGTAGGTTGAAAAAAAAAAAAAAGCTGACAGCGTATGACCAGCTTAAGTATGCCTCTGTGAAGGGGGACAGTGGGTTAGGTTAGGTCAGCAAAAGGGGGTAAAAATGGTTAATGCACTTTGTTTTAAAGATAACTTATTCTTTTAAATTGTTGTCAGAACTGGAGCTTATAGATCTATGGAATGGAACCATTATAGGAAGCTACAAGATTATTATTAATAACACTTTATACACTATATTACCAGAAATATTGTGAGGCTTGCCTTTACACACACAAACTTTATTGGCATCCCAGTCTTAGTCCGTAGGGTTCAATATTGAGTTAGCCCACCCTTTGCAGCTATAACAGCTTCACCTCTTCTGGGAAGGCTGTCCACAAGGTTTAGGAGAGTGTCTATGGGAATGTTTCAGAAGCTAATTTTTGAGGTGGATGGGCCGAGATATGGACTAGAAGGCTCAGCTAGCAGTCTCGGCTCCAATTTATCCCAAAGGTGTTGTATCGTGGTGAGATCAGGGCTCCGAAGGCCAGTCAAGTTCCCTTTACCCCAAACTCGCTCATCCATGTCTTTATGGACCTTGCTTTGTGCACTGGTGTGCAGTCATGTTGAAACAGGAAGGGGCCATCCCCAAACTGTTATCACAACGTTAGGAGCATGAAATTGTCTTGGTATGCTGATGCCTTAAGAGTTCCCTTCATTGGAACTAAGGGGCCAACCCAAAACATAATCCTCCTCCACCAAATGATTTGGACCAGTACACAAAGCAAGGTCCATAAAAACATGGAGCGAGTTTGGGGTGGAGGAACTTGACTCGCCTGACCTCAACCCGATAGAACACCTTTGGGATGAATTAGAGGGGAAATTGCGAGCCAGATCTTCTCGCCAACATCAGTGCCTGACCTCACAAATGTGCTTCTGGAAAAATGGTCAAACATTCCCGAAGACACACTCCTAAACCTTGTGGACAGCCTTCCCAGAAGAGTTGAAGCCATTATAGCTGCAAAGGATGGGCCAACCTGTAATGGAAATTTGTAAGTTCTGTATATAATTGTATTCTATTTTGTATGTAGCGAGTTTGGGGTGGAGGAACTTGTTCATTTATGGTAACAAGGGGCGTATCATAGGCAGGCTTATTCTAATCAGGACTCGAAAGAATGTAAACATGTACTGAAAACATTATTAGTTATTAGACCCCCCTCCTTTGTGCTCTCCTGAAAGAATGTGGCTGGGATGAGAGGTTGGAGATAAGCTGGAAGGACACCATGCCAATTTCAGTTTTTAGACAAAACATTTATAACTTTATGTGCCGGGTTACCGAATCTAATGTTAAACAATGTGATCACAATTATTTTTGAATCTGTTTTCCAAACATGGTAAAATGAAGGTTACATTTAACCGTGTATTACACAAATTGAATATCCTTTGATAGTGGAAACAGTGCATTTAATAGGGAATTAAGTAAAATTAAGTAATATGTCCCCCTTTAAGGAACGTTATCTGTGGATATATATATTAGGGCGTGATATTGAAATTATCATTTGAGTATTCATTTCTAATTGGGGTTTAACAATTTTATTAATAATATAGATATATTGAAACTGGTTTAGACAACCTTTGGTTGGAAATGAAATCCAGTTTAATGGGGAATTTATAAAAATGGGATTAGTTTAGTTTAAAATAAGAATTTTGTAATTTTACATTTATTGAGTGGAAAGAAAAAAGTTTGCTGCCATAATGTTTAACAAAGCCAAGATGGATGGATACATAAGAAGTTTTTCTACAAAAAATTAAATCTTAAAGGTCAATGTGAGAGTAATAATAAATAAAATGTAAATATGACACCCATTCAAGTCCCCACACCCAGTTAGGATAGATCCCACACTCTGAGCGCTTTGTTTGTTTTTTATTTATTTTTATTTTTGAATCCAAAGCAGAATGTGGGATTGTGAAATGATGTGCCCCTTTTCCTCATAAGTGCAGTGAGTATAAGCAGAAGAATCATCTCTGCATGACCGCAGGGTAGTTATCATTTATGGGATGTCATGTGTAACTAAATGTTTGTGTAAAGGTAGGCCCTCCAGGACACCACACATGGACGTGTCATCAGTCACAAGCAGTTATGGCTGCCTTAGTAATTGAGCGTGGGATGATTGTTTTTATAACATACCACTTCTTGTTTTACCTGTTACCAAAGGTGTTACCAAAAGTGAACATCCCTTCCAGATATATCCAGATGCCACTGCAAAGGCCACAGTAAAAAGTGTTACCAGAAGTAGCACCAAGCCCCTAAGGGGATGTTGGGACTCTCTCCCTATGGGATTTGGTTTGGGAGTGTGTTACTCAAAAGTCTCCATTCGGAGCTCACAGAGAATGTTGCTGATCTTTTAAGGTTTTTGACTCATTTATGTGTTTTCTCCCCAATTCCAGATCCTAAAAGGATCTAAAACTAAAGCCAGGTGAACATCTATTTCATGTACAGTTTTGCAAAACTTGAAGGAAAAGTCAAACACCTTCCTGTTTCAGCGCTCTCACACTTTGAATGACAATGTGCGGTCATGTACCCAAATTAAATTTTTATCATTTTTTTCCCACAAATAGAGCTTTCTTTTGGTGGTAGCGGTTTTTATTTTTGCTAAACGAATAAAAAAAGACCGAACTGAAAATTTGAAAAAAAAAATGTTTTTTTTTTGTTTCAGTTTCAACTTTTCTCCTTCACTGACTGGCACAGATTGGCTTAGAGGGGGGTACTGTGTGTCATTGTAATATAGTTCGGAGACTCTTTATATTCCAAGCCACACTGGATTTTAGAAGAGTTTTAGCTGCAAAGGGTGGGCCAACCCTCTTCCATACTGTGTTAAGAAGTCTGGGATGTCAATGCGTGTAAGTAGGCGTACCCATTCAAGCCTGGATTTTAGATTTTAATAAGTAACAGACATGCATGCCTTAGGGTTATACTGGCAATTAAAGTAAGCAGTTTGTAAATCATCAACACAATTTACCATTCCAGTTTGACTGAATTTTTCTTACCCCTGTAGGTTTCTTCTCTCCTAGAGCTTTCAAACAAAAATCCTTGAGGCTCCCATAAGGATCTGCCAAAAGCTCCTTCATCTGAACATCATAGAAAAGATTGCAACGAAAGCATGGTGTTTTGAACATTGCAATTGGTTGGCGCAGCTTCAGTGATGATATAATGTCATCTTGTACTTGCTTGGTGGCTGTGGCAGTGAGAGCAACGCAGGGTGTTTGCGACAAGCGAGCTCTCAAGGTCCCCAAACGCTGGTAATCAGGACGAAAATCATGGCCCCATTCAGAGACACAATGGGCCTCGTCTATGATGAGATAGGACAGGAGGCCCCGAGAAAGCAGCATGTTCAGGGTGGGCTGAAAAGATGAGGCAGCGGCCATTTCAGGGGTGATATATAGAAGCTTGGTTTTGGGGCTCTCACACTCCAGATCTTGCATGATTTGTTTGCGTTCTGCAGCGGGCAGTTTGGAGTTGAGGGAGCAGGCATTAATCTTCAGGGCTACAAGGTGGTCTATTTGATCCTGTATATTGGAACAAAGGGGAACAAGAACTAGTTAAACAGTTCACTGAAAACTGATACTTCAGTTACTAAGGCTGCTTTCACGCTTTTTGAAGCACTTTTGTGTTTAAAAAAAAAAGTGCAAGGAAAAGAAAAGGGATTCCCTTTAAATTCTATGTATTTCTTCACACTGGTCCGTTGCAGTGTAAAAAATCCTGCTTGCCGCATTTTTGGTGAATGTTTGGTCAGTTAAAAAAAATAAAAATAAATAGCACCTTCCCATTGAATTCAATGGAAGACGCAAAAACACATCAAAAACACACCCGCGGTGCGCTTTTGAGTCACCTGTCCTTTTAAAAAAATGCATCACAAAGCATATGCGTTTTTGTAGCAGATAAGTGTGCAAGTAGCCTTACTGATGTTATTATAGCAGAACCTGCCTGAACCACAGCTGAACACAATTTTGAAATATGGGAGTTGTTTTACCTGCCAAGTATTTGCTCAGCCAGTACTGAGACTTAGGGCTCGTCCACACTAGCTTTGCTCTCTGAAGAGTGATCTGAGTTCAGACTGCTCTTCAAAGAGCATCCGACAAGCGGTGAGGCTGCTTTAACCCTTTAATCGCTGCACCAGCGTGGCACAACCGACTGCACTACACACGGTTGCGGGGTGCTTGCAGAATGGCCCTACTCACATTAATCGGGGGCTGGAAAAGCATGGTTCAAGTGCTGGGTTTAGCACCCTCCAACCATGCTTGTGAACGCACTTACACAGCTCTGGCAGACAGGACAGCCAGGTAAACCTCACTTTTCTCCACTAAAGTTACACAACACAGCTTGGTCCCCAACCACTTTTTCTCATAGTTAGACAACACGGCTTGGTCCCCAACCTGTCCCAAGCCTGTATCTGGGCAATTAAAAAGCAGCTTCAGAATGAAAATTCCAACATTCTGGTCTCTTCTTTCGTCAGCATGTTTCTTGTCAGCACATATACTGTACATGGATCAGATCCTTTTGGCTCAGAGTGCTCACTACTCCTCCGCCAGTGTAAGAACTGTTGTACAGGTAACTACAGGAGGCTGAAATTAATACAAATTCAGGTAAACTATGCCTTGAGTTCAGCTTTAAAATACTGAACAAAAGAGACAATAGCTCTTATATTTCCCAGGGACTCTGAAAAACATAATTTGGAATGCAGCAGAGGATAACAATGCTCAAAGCCAAGAACTATGGCACAGATATTCCAAAATACAGATGTTACTGCAGCAGTCCAGTAGAAAGAAGCCAATGGGAGATTAAACCCAACAGACTCTATCAAAGCATAAAAAATAATTTTAGGTGAAATTAACTAACTTTTTAACTAACTAGGAGTTAATAAGAAACAGTAAATGTTACAGGCACTGTACACAAAAGATATTACACTCTAAAAACAGCAGAGCATAGAGATATAGAAAACACACAACTATATTTACATAGGGCTTACAATTTAGTAACCTGTTTATAAAAGGATATTGAACTCAGGCATTCTATATTCACCGGTCAAATCTGGTTGCCAAAAAAAAAAAAAACAACAATGAATGTTATTGGGAAACTGCCAATGTTAGGGAATGTCAACCTGTGGTGAATCCCTGGTATTACCAGGGTTACACCCATCTGGATGCACTGCTTCTATTGTTAGAGTAGAAGTCAGTGAAAAGTCAACTGAAGAACGTAAAATAAAGGGAAAACAAAAAGAAAACTAGTTAAGCACAGAAAACATCTCCACAGGAGGTCCAAAATAGAAGGACACTAGAAAAAAATTGCAGGGGTGCGGTTAAGGGAGTACATCCAAAGGGCATACCCAGCAAAGCATGTGCCAGCATCCAATCACCTAAAAGCTAACAGTCTATAACCTAGGGGGGGTCTATGAATACCCAGCTTGTGATTAAGACAAATAATATTACACCGGTTTGTCTCAGTCTGTGCAAATATGTCCAATAAGGCCCCCTTCACACTATTGGCCATAGAAGTCAATGGGTGGCCACCCATTGACTTCTATGGGCAGGCGGATGTCAGCTGAGATGTGTCTGCTGACACCCGCCTGCCATCTGATCCAACAACATCTGCTCAAAACAGACGGATGGCGATACGTTCACCATCCGTCCAGTGGATCTGATGGGATCGGATGAAAATGGACAGGCTAAAATGTATATGGCTATCCATAGAGAACAGCGGGGCTCTGGCAGGTCCGTCCCTGCACAGTGAGCGGAGACGGAGCTGTCATTTGCCTGCTCAGCGGGGATCAGTGGAGCGATCTTCCTCTGAGCTAGCGGAGTACGTCCAACGGATCTGCTCCGTGTGAACCCAGCCTAAGTAGGTAATCGTCTGCTGCAATCTCTATCAATAGGCAACGGTGTTGGGATTACTGGAAACATGCAACAATGTATTCTCATTTATAAGGTTTACAGAAAATATGTAACAGTTTATGAGGTCTTGCTAACCAATATCACAAATGTGAATATACTGTATGGGCGGCCATAGACAGTTCGTATCTCGGCGGGTTCCTGATTTGAACCATGTATGGGCCAGCTGAATGTACCAAGTTGATTTATCGATCAACTTGGGTACAACCAGCCTCATGGATTTTGCATGCGATTATCGCTAGCGGCTGGTAATAATCACGGTCTTCTCCCGGTGGGGGTGGCTTCCCCCGCCCCCCGCCAGGAGAATACAATGGTGGTTGCAGGAAATAAATTTGCTCCATTTATGGCTTGCTTTAGGGTTTCTGTCATTACCTGAATCAGTGCAATGAGTGGAGAGATAACAATAGTAATTCCCACTGAAAGAACGGCAGGAAGCTGATAACAGAGAGACTTGCCGGCTCCAGTTGGCATGCACACGAACACATCTTTGTCACCTGAAAAAGACACCACACAATACGATATAAGTAATAAAAAAAAGGCTCATTGATTAGAACTTTTATTGAGATGTCTCAAATGACACTTCATTTACTTCTACTGCCTGCATCATGGTGCAAGGCAGTGGATTGCGCTACACCATGCTGTGTTGGAAAAAGTACTTCATGCAGTATTTTTTTTTCAGCGCACATCACAGTGATGTGAACTAGCCTCATGAGGAACAAGGATTTTCCCTTGGCATGTGTTAGAACTACGCTGGAAAAGGTAGCCTAACGCAGTCCCAGCACACCTGGAGTGAACAAGTCCTAACAACAAAATCATAATCTAATTAGATGATCAACCTATGCACTTCTGGCACTGGATAGCCTCAGGTAGTCCGGTTATTGTGCAAGTCACTGTTGGGTCAAGATAACCAGGGGTCAAGTCTTGATTTTTCTCTGCTAGGAAAAGGCGGGTGTCTGGGGTTAGGTGTTTAATTCATTTTTTTTTTTTTTTTTTTTTGGGGGGGGGGGGGGGGGGTTTTTTTTTATATATTTGTGATAGGGTCTTTAATTATAAAAAAATTTCTTGGGGGTCAGCAGCACATACTATTGCGGTCCAGTTTATTGAACCACATTGCGAAGTATCACATTTGCAATCCCATAATGCCATGTGCGATAATAAAATGAGGCAATCCCATCTTCACCATGTCTGGGAGGTCTAAAGGGAGAGGCAGAGGTTCTTCACTTGCTCCTAGTAAGAGGAGAGAGGGTTCTGTATTTGAAGACCAAAGTGTTTTTTTGGTTTCTTCTGGAAGAAATTATGGACACTGGACACTGGTTATGTGGTTTTTTGGTTTGTTAGATATTCATCATAGGCTTTTCCAGATTATTCTGGGCTCTAATATTTATTTAGATTGATTTAAAACGTCATATGGTTTATTGCTATTATTTATGATTTATAACGTCATACGTTTTACTATTTATATACTATCACTTTTTCACAAAAAATTCTCTAATAAGCGACTATTGGGAGGCACTGGGTTGGTTAGTTGGATCACCTTACATCTCTGCCACCCCCAAATGCTCTTGGTGCACCGAGCCTCCAACAAAGAGGTTACACCTTAAGCACTTTAGACGTTTTTTTACAGTTAGAGCCCTGGGCATACATACAGTATATGGTACACAGGCTGCTAGTTCATCCATATGCTCAAACTATAGGTAGCGCCACTGACCCCTACCCTTATCTTGTTTATCATTATCTGGAGCTCCTCTAGGGGAGTCTCTTTTTTTGGGGGGGGGGGGCAGCCACCTACAACACCCACCTAAGCGCGGCGTTGTGCATTTGTATTTCCAAAGTGGTGATCAGGTCGCACTTTTGAAAGGGAGGTCACATCTGTTTTTCTTTTCTAGCAGTGGATGTGCTATAAACAGCTCATGGAGGAGGTAAGGGAATGGGTAACCAAGCCTTTGGCATTATCCTCTACCTCCTTCTGCCAGGCGCACAGTAGCACAGGGTCATCAACAGCTGAAAATGTTCCCTCTTCTTCCTCTTTTACAGCTAATCTTCATGGTTATCACTAAAATTGGTATTAGTATTCGAGTACACCATCAGAAACTTGCTGCAGGGGGATAAACTGGGATTCATTTTAGCCAATGTCGAGGAAGGGAATGCCAGGAACATAGAGTGAGGTGACAACGGGCAGAGAGAACCAATAGCCAGTTCTCTTCTGCAGCTTACTGCCAAGTAGGCTTAGGCAATGATGTGGACGGAGATAATGAGGTGGCAGACCATACCTGGGTACCAGAGACTGTAGAGGAGGAAAATGAAAGTGAGCACAACATCAGCGAGGCAGGATGACATCTAGGCGCAGCCTGCAAAGAGTGATGGAAGCAGACACCCTATTCCACTGGATGGCACTGCTCCATAGGTGCAAACCACTGGTATCCCCAAGTCCACTCCACACGGCTCAGAAATCTGGGCCTTTTTTCACACATCTGCTGCAAATACTGTAATGGTTTGCCGCCTCTGCCTTTAGCGTATTAAGCGTGGTAAATTTACAAGTCAATTGGGTACCACATGCATGAGGAGAGATAAGAATATTCACCACAAAGCTCTGTGGGCACAACACAGAAATAATATCAGTCAACAGCAAAAGGCCTTAACTCCTCCTTCTCACAAGCCCCTTTCTACCTCTCCCCGCACTGCACAGAAATCTCTATCTCATCCACTCCAACATCTACAGCCTCAAGCAATAAGGATGGAAGTCTTATACTGTAAGGATGGGGCCGAAAATCGTTTGACATGCAAAACTGCCCTCATGCTGGATCTCGACCTCGGCCATGCTACAGCAGTTGAACGTGCATCAGTAGGCTGCTGAGTATTTAATGGAGTATGGGACAAAAGCAGGCTCTGGGTTTTTTTCACCACGGCAGTGGCTCAACACTCAAGACTTATCTACTGTCTTGTCACCACTTACAACTAGAATGGTGAGCCGTGACATTTTGGGGGTCAGCAATGAAATCCCTCTGGCGTTCCAGCTGGAGCAAGTACGTGTTGTACAAGATTGGGCATGCGAGGCACAGCAACAGGAGAAAGAGGAAGACTTCCCGCTGTCTCATACCCCGACTTATTTTTAATCCATCCCTATGAGGCAGCACCAAACACAGGAGGAGTATGAGGAGAAGGAGGGTTGAGATGCCAGCTGTGAGGAGGACGACATGGGCTAGACTTCTAGGGGTACGTTTTCCCCTTGCCAAACTTTATGTGTTGTACATGGGTGGGGTGAGATAGTTGTGGACAACATTGTCCTCAGCAACACTGAGGGTCAGGTTCCTCTGCAGCTGTAAATTTGTGGCAGATGGGCACATTCAAACTGCAGTGATTTACCTTTACTGCGCAATTGTTTTGCACAGAACAGCCCCAATCCTTCTCTTTTGGGTTCCCACATCTGCGCTCCTGGCTCCTCCCCACCCGCTGAGTGCCCCCAGTGCTGCTTCCTAGGGGGCAGTTGTACATGCTCACTTCCGAGCCCAGCTGTTTGTGTCTATTCAGATGCACAGCCTGGCTCGGCCCCACCCGCCACTCTCACTGCTCACAGGTTTGACTGACAGCAAAATGAGTCAATGACTCCAGCTGCTTTCAGCCAAGCCTGCGAGAGCCGGGAAGAGAGGAGTGAAGATCTGCTGCAAATGTGCACAGCACTATATCAAGATTGGGCTCAGGTAGGTATTAATGGGGGACCGGGGGGCTACTGTTAAATGTTTTTTTTTACCTTAATGTGAGAATACATTAGGGTAAAAAACCTTTTACTTTTACAACCACTTTAAGTCCATGCACTAAATCTACTAGGAAATAAGAATAGCGTATGAAAACGTCAGTCACCTCTAACCACAGTACGGGTTGCATTCTCCTGCAGATCAGACCGAAAAGAGTCAAATCCAAAAATCTTCTTCAGGGCAGACTGTACCCTGCACTTTGGTCGTGCGGATGATGAGGAACACTCTGCACTCATCTTTTAAAGAAGAAAAAGGCATCTAATCCTCCTGCAGGAGAGAAATCAATTATTCAATCGCATAGAGAAAATATCTAACGACAAAAATCAGAGCTGTGCAGGAACTATAGGTTGTGCAATGCACAAGTACGATAAAGGCAACTGAGCTTTTAGAGATTCCTGTCAATATAAAAGCCACTAAAACCATCACAAAGAAGCAGACTGTACACAAATGAAACCAACAACAATTTTCTATGTTTGTAGGTCAGAAAATGTTTAACTTTGTTGTGTTATTTCTGATATATATATATATATATATATATATATAATGGGGTTTACTACAATTTAAAAAAGGGATTGTGTTGCAAGACCATTAACAGAACACAGTGGTGTTGCCCACAGCATAGCAGCAACTACACCTTTCAAATCACTGATTTAAAATCATTATAAAAGGCATTTATTTTTTATATCAAACATGTTATACTTACCTGCTCCGTATAATGGTATTAGATAGTTACATAGTAGGTGAGGTTGAAAAAAAAAGACACAAGTTCATCCAGTTCAGTGTGTGTGTGTGTTAATAGTACATTGTATACCCCTGTATGTTGTGGTCGTTAAGGTACCCATCTAATAATAAAAAAATAAATCGATGCTCCCCGCTGATACCACTGTTTGTGCAAGAGAATTCCACATTCTTACCACTCTGACAGTAAAGAGCCCTTTACAAAGTTTGAGATTAACAGGCTTTCTCTTCTAATTTTTGTGAATGGCAGCATGTCTTTTTAAATTCCCTTTCACTGAAAAGTTTGTTCACAATGCTAGAGTCACCAGTACTGTATTTGTACATCAACATCATATCCCCTCTCAAGCGTCTCCTCTCCATAGAGAACGCTTGTTGTCTTTCCCCATAGCCGAGATTCTCCAGTCCCTTAATTAGCTTTGTTGCCCTTCTCTGTACTCCAGTTCCAGTACATCGTTCCTGAAAACTGGTGCCCATAACTGGATGGCATACTCCAGGTGTGGCCGGACCAGAGTCTTCTAGAGTGGGAGAATTATCGTATTGCACAGAGCAGGCGTTCTTGGCTCTTCTCAGTGCTCCCCTATAGGAAGTGGTTTCTTATGGGGCACACATGCAGGCTTCCTCCTGACTTGGCTGTGTGCGTCTATCTATTGACACACATAGCACGGCTCAGCACCAATCCTGTTCCCTCCTTACAGCATTTAATTGACAGCAGCCGGAGCCACTGGCTCTCAGCCTGTGAGAGGGGGGAAGAGAGAGAGAACCAGCACTGCTGCAGACTGGCACAGTGCTGTATCAATCCAGCTTTACACTCAGTAGAATGTGTTCCTTGTGAAGATGCATCTTCCACTAGGTGAATCCATTCTTTGTCTATCTACCCTCCACCCCCCATAATCTTCTGCTGTGGTGGGGTTAATAAAACTAAGGGGCTGTCACAGGCTCTCATTAAGAGTGCCTGACTATGCCCTCCATTCCGCTCAGTTCCACCATTCATAGAAACTGTACTGCTACAGCTTGTGTGAGTAAAAAAGGATCTATGAATGGAGTAGGCAGACCTATCAGTTATCCTCCAGTCTTCCATTCATAGATGACTTTTCATTCAAACATGCTGTAGAACAGCTTTGAAAAATGGTGGAGCTGGACAAAAAGAGCAGGCATAGTCAGGCACTTTTGAGGAGAGGCTGCGACAGCCCCTTAATTCTGTTAACCCCTGCCACAACGGAAGGGGGCATGGATGGAGAAGCATGTCACCTAACAGAAGAAGAGTCAGCACAAAGGACACATCCTACTGAATGTAACTTATATCCCTTGTGCTGATTTTTGTTTTTTTTTATTTTAGCTGCAAACTCTGAAGACTTTGCACTCTTGGGAGCTGAGAGTTATTTCCGTTTTTTACAGTCTAGGTAATGGGACATGCATTGTTGTGACTGCAAGGTCATGAAATATTGTATAACCATGAGGGACATGTTGGTGCTTTAAAGCTGATCTGTAGGCAAACTGCTAAAAACCCAGATGAAATGCATATGTGGGAGCTGAGGTACCTGCCAAAGGATTTGTATTTTTGGCCATCAAATTCTGAGATTTACACAGTTATGTCACACAGCACAGACTTGTCTGGCAGGTCAGAAGGCCTGAATTTTCTCTGCTACAGTTAATCAACATTTATGAGTCTTGTCCCTCCCTCCGCCTGTGAAAGGAGAAGCAAAAAAACTGATAAAATCATCTCTGTTACTCTATTCTCACCTGTCAGCATGCTAATTCTTTCCCCATGAGCACTACAACACAAGGTACTGGTTCTTTTTCCTGCTTCTCTCTCTTCCAGTCGGAGAACAAGCTCTTCCCATCTGTGTGGCTGCAGGGCCGGTGCTACCACTAGGCAAACTAGGCAGCCGCCTAGGGCGCCATGCTGCCTAGGGGGCGCCCGGCCACTGGTTTTCCTACTCTCTTCTCTCTGCAGCAAGCAACTAAGTCTCAGCATCAGCAGGCAGCCACCCCTCTGTTCACAGATAGTGTCAGAGGCACAGTGGCGGTGAAGGACTGCGTCTGTCCCGACTCCTGAATGAATGGAAGCAAGCAAACATTCATTGATGGGCACTGGTAGGCTGCATTTGATGGGTCATGGTGAGGCTAAATGTGATGGGCGCTGGTGAGGCTGCATTGATGTGCGCTGGTGAGGCTGCATTTGATGGGCGCTGGTGAGGCTGCATTTGATGGGCGCTGGTGGGCTGCATTGATGGGCGCTGGTGGGCTGCATTGATGGGCGCTGGTGGGCTGCATTGATGGGCGCTGGTGGGCTGCATTTGATGGGTGCTGGTAGGTTGCATTTGATGGGCACTGGTGGGCTGCATTTTATGGGTGCTTCGTTAAAAAGGTGGGGTTTACATGGGCAAGGAAAAGGCAGGGCAGGGGTGGAGTCAAGGGGGGCGGCAAAATTAGGTTTCGCCTAGGGTGTCAAAAATCCTTGCACCAGCCCTGTGTGGCTGTGTGCTGCGCGTAGGGCAGCCCATTTATTTCAATGGCCATCCCTACCCACAGAAACACAGAGAAAGAAGTTCCCTTGTTATTTCTTTCTAAATTGCACCACACTGAAAACGCACTGTGTTTAGGAACTAATGACACTCTTGCACGTCTGCTTAGGAACAGCACGTTTGTTGGCATATCAGGAACATGAGCGAATTTGCGTGCATTCCCTAACACGCAGTAAGGTGAACCTAGCCTTAGACCGGTGTGCAACAAGCCTGAAAATAACTTTTCAAGGATGCCCTGACTGGAAAGTGGTTGATATATACTGGTCTATATACAACAATTTGTATTTCTTTTTTTTTTTTACTGGTAGGATGAGGTTTATCATGTCCCAAATAAACAGTTGTTTACTTGTAATTACTAGTTTACTTAAATTCAAGGCACCTGTTTAGAGCAAAGGTTCTCTTGAAAGCCCACCGTTTTATACTGTTCTCACTCCCCTGATGCTCCATTCATGTGTCAAAATACCTGGTACTTCCAGATATAGGGGAGAACCTGGTCTTCATCCTTTTCTCCTAAGATGCAACGTTAACATGCGAGAGGCCAATCACCAGACCTAAACCTTGTCACGCAGGTGGAGGGCAGAAGGTCATTTACCTTATGCGAGTTCTGACACCGAACGTCACTGAGCTTACACAGGGATTAGACTCAGGACTCTAACACACAAACTGTATGGCAGGAGAATGAGTAAAGGGGAGTATCAGTGGATGGTGGAACCTGCCAATGGGATAGCCAATCAGCTTCCAACTTCAGATTGTTCAGTTCTTTAACCAAAAAATATAAAAACTGAAAGCTGGTTTCTATGCAGAGCTGCACCACATTTTGCACTCTCCAGTTTTAGTAAATCAACCCCAATATGTCTTTGCCCATTAAAGTAACAGATGACTTTAGGATCAGTGCTGCACAATGTCTAACACTGAAATGATCATTCATTTACAACATAGTAGAAATGTTCCAGTAAAGCAGATCCTGACTGTGGAATGTTATTTTCACAGTATTCAGCGCTTCTGTTTGTCTTTCACATCACACTGGAAACAACTTCTACCAGCTGCTTTTCTTGGACATCCGCTTCCCTTCATTAGCCAAGTCTACCCCTTCAGATTCCTCACGCTCTCCTATGGAAATATCAGTGAAGGGAACTTAATTAACCTATTTGGCCTAAAGACAAATTTCCAAGTAGTTACAGCAGCAGAGGCTGCTACAGAAACCCCATTCACCGAGAATGCAGATGTATGTAAGGCCACTCATAGACGATTCGAAAACCGAACATTCTGTCACTGAAAAACGAAAATGGAGCATACGACTGTGCCATTGTTTCACTTATCTTTAAAACCACTTGCCGACCCAGTCGCCGCAGTTTTACTGTGGCAGAATGGCATGGCTGAGCGAAGCAACATTATGTTACGTCGCTTTGCCCTGTGGCCACTAGGGGGCCTGCTGCTTGCCCCTGGAGCCGATGTGAGTTACCGGCAGGCGCGATGACCGTCGGGCTCACGCGATCGCTCGTGACACACGAGAACCGGGAGGTGTGTGTTTCACCACGATGTACGTCGGCAGAATGGCACTTACAGGCATAAGGGCGAACAGGTATGTCCCTTTAAGAATGCCGCAGTGCCATCGTGTGCCGGTCGAGACCCCCGTGAGTCCGGTCGCGGGTCCCGCGGGCTCGATCGCCACGGGGATACCCGCGATCGTCTCACGGGAAGGCTGAATGTGGAGATGCGGAAGTAAACAGCATCCCCCCGTTCTGCCTAGCAACTAGTGATACTGATCAGTGTTCACTAAATCACAGCCACACCCCCCCCCCCAGTTAGTAACACGCCCCTAGGAACTTAACACTTAACCCCTACACTGCCACCTAGTGGTTAACCCCTTCACTGCCAGTGTCATTTACACAGGAATCAGTGCATTTAAATAGCACTGATTGCTGTATAAATGACAATGGTCCCAAAAAGGTGTCACAAATGTCCAAATGTCCGATGTGTCCGCCATAATGTCGCAGTCACAATAAAAATCGCTGATCAGCCACCATTACTAGTAAAAAAATAAATTATTAATAAAAATGCTATAAAACTATCCCCTATTTTGTAAACACTATAACTTCTGCGCAAACCAATCAATTGCTTATTGCGATTTTTTTTACCAAAAATATGTAGAAGAAAACGTATCGACCTAAACTGAGGAAAAAAAAATGTTTTATATATTTTTGGGGGAAATGTAAAAAATAATGCATTTTTTTCAAAATTGGCGCTCTTTTTTTGTTTATAGCGCAAAAAAATTAAAATCGCAGGGGCAATCAAATACCACCAAAAGAAAGCTCTATTTGTGGGAAAAAAAGGACGTCAATTTTGTTTGGGAGCCACGTCGCACGACCGCGCTATTGTCAGTTAAAGCAACGCAGTGCCGAATCGCAAAAAGTGGTCTGGTCTTAAGCCAGCAAAATGGTCCGGTCTGAAAGTGGTTAAACACACACATCCCGGTTCTCTGAGGGGAGAAGAGACTGATCGTGTGTTCATACAAAGTAAGGACAGCAATCTGTCATCTCCCCTACACAGTCCCATCCCCCCTTCAGTTAGAACACAGAGTTAACCCCTTGATCGCCTCCTAATAATAAAAATGCTATATATCTCTCCCCTATTTTGTAGTCGCTATAACGTTTGTGCAAACCCATTAATATACACTTATTGCGATTTTTATTACCAAAAATATGTAGAAGAATACATATCGGCCTAAACTGAGAAAAAAAAAATAGCTTTTTAAAAAAAAAAAATGGGAATATTTAATGTAGAAAAAGTACAAAATATTGTGTTTTTTTCAAAATTGGCACTCTTTTTTTCATTATAGTGCAAAAAATAAAAACCAGAGATGACCAAATACCACCAAAAGAAAGCTCTATTTGTGGGAAAAAAAACACGTCAATTTTGTTTGGGTACAGCGCCACTCGACCACGCACTTATGAGTTAAAGTGACGCAGTGCCGAATCGCAGAATATGGCCTAGTCATTCAGCAGCCAAATCTTCCGGGGCTGAAGTGGTTAAAAAATCCAGCATGTTGGATCGGGCACTTTTGATTGCACCACAAAAATCGTGTGTCGCAGCTGGCACACTAATGAAGTGAAAAACGAGCGACCTGATGATCGACAAGAATTTTCCTTTGGTTTTTGACTCATCTTTGGCCTGTTTAAAGCAGTCGGCTTCTAAGTGTTATAAAGCAATTAGGGACTTTGGACCGTTTAAGTCAAATATGATTTATTTGTAGTTATAGCCTTTTGACTAAAATGCTATTTTAGTCATCTGAATTGTTTTAGTCGTATTTTAGTAGACTAAAAAAAAGTGTTAATTTCGTCTACGAAATTAACACCGCTTTGGGAGCTCTTGTTTTAGGGTGCACTTAGAGAAGTCATTTTTTTTTTTTAATCATACTAACCTAGGTGGATGCAGCATCTGTTCGATGCTCCCTCTGTCCCCCGCCAGCTCTAAGACTGAGAACCGAGCAATCAAACACTGCCGATCACTCAGTTCTCAGGGCTCCGTGAGCAGAGAGCCGGTGACTGTCAGTCAGCAGCTCTCTACTCTGCCCCTGGGGCTCACTGGAGTGCTGGGCTGTGAATGGAGTGGGAGCGGCTGGCTGAGGTCTCAGTGGCTCACTGAGAGGCTAAACCGGGTGTTGGTCCAGGCATGTGGGCAGATCCCAACCATATGGTCGCAATCCTTCCCCAGCTTGGACTGGCTCTGTGACTTCAGCCCTGTGTCTGCTGAAAAGGGGATACAAGAGTGCAGAACAGATTGCACTCCTGTGATCCATTGGAGAAGTACAGCCAAACTGCAGAAGAGCACACCTAGGGGGGAGCTCCACAGAGAAAGATTTTTACCTTATTGCAGAAAATGCATAAAGCTAAAAAAGCTTTTACCTTTACAACCGCTTTAAGATCCTGGGGCTAGCATCCAGTATCAATTCAGTTTAACAACAACTTATCATTTCCAAGTTTATTAATGATATAATTCAGCTTCCCTAAATGTTAGGCCTAGTTAGTTCAGTGCTTAGACAGACCCCTCCCTTCTTCTTAAATTATATTCTGGGGTACATAAAAACAGCATCGCTCATCATTCAGTTTGTGGTCTTCTCGGAGCAACTGTTAATTTCTTCAATGAAAACATTTGTCACAATTTTCGTCAGTGGCCTTTTTACAATGACGAAAGGTACACCACGTCTTCGTCCAGACGAAAACTATGATGAAAATAATTTCTGTTTTCAAACGAAAACGTGAAGGAGGGAAGTTTAATCCTTGTAAGCTTTTCGGCTTAGCAGTCAGTACTGTACTAGGGATGTCAGCTGCATCTCTCACATGTCTGCTTTCTGTTCTCACTGAGCCTGGGCTACGAGCGCTTGGATAGCACACAAGCACCCCCCCCCCCCCCCCACCCCGTCCATACGAATGGGTGAGGCTGGATCTGCTCTACCCCCCTGTGCCCGCCCCTCCCTCCGTACAGCCCGTCCGTGTGCTGTATATGTGAAGAGAATGTGTGGGTGGGAATGTTTCAATCAAGCAAATGAAATATGAAGCCACTGAATGGGTAGTTCAGCACTGTGCCCGTACTCTTCCACTTCTCCGTCTATCCCTTCCTGCCATTTCTCCCCCTCCTCTTCTTTCTTATGCTGTCCCCCAGCAGAACCTTTTCTTAGCTTTCTTTCTTCAAACTATAATAGTACTTGGTTCTATGTTCATTTAAGTGGGCTCACCATGCCATTACCTTGAGGGCTTGGCATTTAGGAGGTTAAAAAAAGTCCTGCATGCTGCATCTTTGGTGCGCTTTCAGAAAACCCTACAAAAACGTGCAACTTAAAAGATTTTCGTCAACTAAAATGTACTGCAGATTAAGGTGACTAAATCAATTGCAGATTACTAAAATGGGACTAAAACTCAAAATGGCATTTTAGTCAAAAGACTAAGACTTAAACAAAATCGAAATCTGCTGCCAAAATTACCACTGCTGTCAGTCACTGATCTCTGCTCTGCCCCTCCAGTGCTCACTGGAGCACTGGGCTGGAGAGGATAGGCGTGCACTGGGAGGCGGAGTCAGCTGTCAGTCAGGCAGCTGGGTGGATCCTGACAATATGGTGAGGATCTTTACATCTGAGGTGCCTTTGTGATGTCAGCGGACAGTAAGTGCACTGCTGTGACCCAGAAGAGAAGTAAGGCCATAGCAGTATTAAACCCAAAAGCAAACATTTATTATATTACAGCTTACCAATTCTGCCAATCAGTGATGGCTGTTTTCGTTTCTTTTTTTAAGCTTTCTTTCTTCTCTTTTCATCTGGTGATCTAGCTAGTAAGTCTCTTGTTTTTCACAAGCTCCAGCAGAATGTATCTGTCTACATGGATGAGAAAGAAAAAAAAAAAAAAACAGTTAACACTGACAGGGATGATTCAAATTATAAGCTTTTATTTATTAATTTAAAAGCTTTATCCGAAAGGGAAAATAATGGTTTGCCATAACTGGTTAAAAAGTGTGAGTTTGGCTTTAAATTGTTAGAATAAAAAAATCTGCTAGTACATTTAACACTATCCCCCCCCCCCAGACTGGCAATGATGATGTCTGCTGTGCCTCCTATTCTCATTCCTCCAGAGTTGTGTCTCACTAATACAGGAGGTATGTTACTGGCCAGATCAAAAAGTGAAAAAAGAGGGAAGAAGCCAAAAAAAAAAACGAATGCAGCCACCACATTTAATGACTGGTAAGCTGCAATATATTACATATTTGGTTTTGGGTTTGGGTTTAATACCGCTTTAAATATAAATGACAGCTAGCCAGCTACCATGTTCAGAAGGCGAGGTCAGTAATATCAGCCCTGCACTTCTAGCACAAATATACTTTAAAGCGGAGTTCCACCCAAAAGTGGAATTTCCGCTTTAAGCACTCCTCGCCCCCTATACATGCCACATTTGGGGGGGGGGGGGGTACCTAGTTTTGACAGGTACTTCCTGTCCCACTTCCATCTCCTCGCCGCCTAGACGACGACTCCTCTCTCTAATCTTCTGGGACACATCACAGGTCCCAGAAGATTGCACTAAAAGAGTGCAGCACGACTCGCGCACCTGGCTGTGAAGCCTCAATCTGTCACAGCCAGGTGCCCACACTTGCAATGACGGCACAATGGAGAGGAGGGGGGAGAGGAGCAAGGCTTCAGGCAGCCACATCGCTGGACCGTGGGACAAGTAAGTTACACTTTTTGTAGTTGACTTTAAATAAACTTACAAACGAGTGGAACTCCGCTTGAAACTCTGATAATATATAATTTTTAGGCAGTGAAGGTTGGAGGAGAGAGATATTCATATAGCTTACAAAATGAGGAACGCACAAAAAGACCTCACTGCCCTATTCCCTGGCAGGTGACACCAAGAAGCTGTAAAGCAGGAACAGGAAACAGTATGCCTTCCTGGCTACACAGTGTAGTAGGGGTGTTAGAATCACAAGCGAGTATAAACAGAATTACAAATATTTAGGCATGCAAACAGTTTAAACCCATTTATTTAATTCAACTGTGTATTTATCAGTTTACCAGGAGGTCTACTTTACAAAAACATATTTCATAAACAAGTCTTACCAAATAATAATTCTTTATCCTAATCTCGTGGTGCGTCAGCGTGTTACTAAGAGGAAAAAGAAAAAAACAATTGGCAGTAAAACTGGATTTTGGTACTACAAGCTATAGAATGTATTCAATATACTTTACAACCATAACTGTTCCTTCCACTTTTTAAAGCAGGAACATCTAAACCATCCGAGGTGGCCCGCCACGTCTTGCTCTGAGATGGCGGGTCGGGAAGCCCTGATCGCGGGTTTCCGACCCGCCATCTCAGAGCATCAGCGAGAACGGAGCCGCCGCTAAAAGAAGCAGAGCCGATGCTTCCTGTATAGCGCCGGCTCCTTCACAGGCGGAGTGATATCAAATGTACTCCGCCTGTGACAGGAATGTGTACTGCAGCTGCATGCTTCCTGAGATCTCACAGCAGCCAGGAGTGCCAAAGCCAGCAGTGCCAGTACCAGTACCCATCAGCAGTACCAGCCTGAAGTACCAGTACCCACCAGCAGTACCAGTACCAGCCAGCAGTATCAGTACCCACCAGTACCCACCAGAAGTACCAGTACCCACCAGCAGTACCAGTACCCGCCAGCAGTACCAGTACCTGCCACCAGTATCAGTACCCACCAGCAGTACCAGCCAGCAGTACCAGTGCCCACCACCAGTACTAGCCACCAGTACCAGTACCTGCCAGCAGTATCAGTACCCACCAGCAGTACCCACCACCAGTACCAGCCAGCAGTACCAGTGCCCACCACCAGTACTACCCACCAGCCACCAGTACCCGTGCCCACCACCAGTACTAGCCACCAGTACCCGCCAGAAGTACCAGTAAATGCCAGCAGTATCAGTACCCACCAGCAGTACCCACCAGCAGTACCTGCCAGCAGTACCAGTGCCCACCACCAGTACTAGCCACCAGTACCCGCCAGCAGTATAAGTACCCGCCAGCAGTACCGGTACCCACCAGCAGTACTAGCCACCAGTACCAGTCACCAGTACCCACCGGCAGTACCAGTACCCGCCAGCAGTACCAGTACCCGCCAGCAGTACCAGTACCCACCAGCAGTGCCCACCACCAGTACCCGCCAGCAGTATCAGTTCCCGCCAGCAGTACCAGCTAGCAGTACCGGTACCCACCAGCAGTACTAGCCACCAGTACCAGTACTCACCAGCAGTACCAGTACCCGCCAGCAGTACCAGTACCCACCAGCAGTACCAGTCACCAGTACCAGTCACCAGTACCCGCCAGCAGTATCAGTACCCGCCACCAGTACCAGCCAGCAGTACCAGTACCCATCAGCAGTACTAGCCACCAGTACCAGTCACCAGTATCAGTACCCGCCAGCAGTATCAGTACCCACCAGCAGTACCAGTACCAGCCAGCAGTACCCACCACCAGTACCAGCCAGCAGTACCAGTACCCACCAGCAGTACCAGCCACCAGTACTAGCCACCAGTACCAGTCACCAGTACCCACCAGCAGTACCAGTACCAGCCAGCAGTACCCACCAGCAATACCAGTACCAGCCAGCAGTATCAGTACCCACCAACAGTACAAGTACCAGTCAGCAGTACCAGTACCCACCAGCAGTACCAACCACCAGTACTAGCCACCAGTTCCAGTCACCAGTACCAGCACCAGCCACCAGCCACCAGTACCAGTACCAGCCAGCAGTACCCACCAGCAGTACCAACCCACCAGTACTAGCCACCAGTTCCAGTCACCAGTACCAGTACCAGCCAGCAGTACCAGTACCCGCCAGCAGCACCAGTACCCGCCAGCAACACCAGTACCCGCCAGCAACACCAGTACCCGCCAGCAGCACCAGTACCCGCCAGCAGCACCAGTACCCACCAGCACCCGCCAGCAGTACCAGTACCCGCCAGCAGTTTCAGCCAGCAGTACCAGTACCAGCCAGCAGTACCAGTACCAGCCAGCAGTACCAGTACCAGCCAGCAGTACAAGTACCAGCCAGCAGTACCAGCCAGCAGTACCAGCCTTGGAGGACAGCCAACAGCAGCCACCAGTTATAACCACCTGGGGGACAGCAGCAACCAGCTGCAGGAATCCTGAGGAAGAAGTGAAGATTGAGGTCAGTTGAGGAGCAGGTAAACCGCTGTGCATCAGTGTGAAAGCAGCCTTAGTCCCCTTTCACACGATCGGTCCGATCGGTTCTGCCTGTCTGTTTTTCAGGCGGACCCAATCAGACCCTCCATTCACCTCTATAGAGCGGCAGATGTAAACAGACTCATGTCTGCTTACACCCGCCTATCAGCAATCCGATCTTCTTAAAAAACAGAAGGGGATCTGTCCCCTTCTGTCTGGGCAGATCGGAGGGCCCTTAGGGTAGAGCGGGCTGCATCTGTGTCTGCTCTACATATGCGGAATGGACACAGACCTGCCATCCGCCCGCTACGCTCATTGTGGCACGCGACCGGTTACCAAGTCGCTAAAGTGGCCCTCGCTCCTCAAAAGGTTGGGCACCCCTGATCTAAACTCAGGAAAAAGTGATCTGGGAGACAAGTAAATTCTTTCTACTTCCCGGGTGACGTCTGCTTTTAGAAAAACACTTTATTTGCTAAGGAGCTGTGCATTATAAACATTTGCCTAAAGTGGATGTAAACCCACTCATCAATTATAAAGTAATGGCATAATGCTGAACTATAAGGATATACATGCCTCCTGCATGTGTCCTTACCTTTCAAATATCTCCCCCTTCTCTATTTGGAGCCCCGAAAAACTCTGGATTCAGTGGGCGGGTCTGTTGTGCGGCGCTCGGTGGGCGGAGTCGTGACATCAGCAGACTCCCCTCCCGCCTCTACATTACCCTTGGTCAGAGCGCGTTCTGGGCAAAAGCAGAGCATGCTCAAGGCCCCCCCCGTCAGTCCTGCACACATACACACGAATGTCCAGTGACAGTCTAGGATGATCAGTGCGGCGGGGAAAGCTGGGAAGACCGATCTCCCTGCATGGATTTTCAGCTCACAGCCGCAGGAGGGAGAGAAGGATCAACGGCCGATGAAAAGCCATGCAGGGAGATCGGTGCTCAAAGCTGTCCCCCACCACTGTACACTCCACATTCCTTACCTGCCCATTATACCCACCTCCATACACTCCTCTCCTGCACATACTACTACCCACCTCCATACACTCCGCACTCCTCTCCTGCACATACTACCCACATTCATACCCCTCTCCCTGCACATACTACCCACCTCCATACACTCCTCTCCTGCACATACTACTACCCACCTCCATACACTCCGCACTCCTCTCCTGCACATACTACTACCCACCTCCATACACTCCTCTCCTGCACATACTACTACCCACCTCCATACACTCCTCTCCTGCACATACTACTACCCACCTCCATACACTCCTCTCCTGCACATACTACTACCCACCTCCATACACTCCTCTCCTGCACATACTACTACCCACCTCCATACACTCCTCTCCTGCACATACTACTACCCACCTCCATACACTCCTCTCCTGCACATACTACTACCCACCTCCATACACTCCTCTCCTGCACATACTACTACCCACCTCCATACACTCCTCTCCTGCACATACTACTACCCACCTCCATACACTCCTCTCCTGCACATACTACTACCCACCTCCATACACTCCTCTCCTGCACATACTACTACCCACCTCCATACACTCCTCTCCTGCACATACTACTACCCACCTCCATACACTCCTCTCCTGCACATACTACTACCCACCTCCATACACTACCCACCTCCATACACTCCTCTCCTGCACATACTACTACCCACCTCCATACACTCCTCTCCTGCACATACTACTACCCACCTCCATACACTCCTCTCCTGCACATACTACTACCCACCTCCATACACTCCTCTCCTGCACATACTACTACCCACCTCCATACACTCCTCTCCTGCACATACTACTACCCACCTCCATACACTCCTCTCCTGCACATACTACTACCCACCTCCATACACTCCTCTCCTGCACATACTACTACCCACCTCCATACACTCCTCTCCTGCACATACTACTACCCACCTCCATACACTCCTCTCCTGCACATACTACCCCCACCTCCATACACTCCTCTCCTGCACATACTACTACCCACCTCCATACACTCCTCTCCTGCACATACTACTACCCACCTCCATACACTCCTCTCCTGCACATACTACTACCCACCTCCATACACTCCTCTCCTGCACATACTACTACCCACCTCCATACACTCCGCACTCCTCTCCTGCACATACTACTACCCACCTCCATACACTCCTCTCCTGCACATACTACTACCCACCTCCATACACTCCGCACTCCTCTCCTGCACATACTACTACCCACCTCCATACACTCCTCTCCTGCACATACTACTACCCACCTCCATACACTCCGCACTCCTCTCCTGCACATACTACCCACCTCCATACACTCCGCACTCCTCTCCTGCACATACTACCCACCTCCATACACTCCGCTCCTGCACATACTACCCACCTCCATACACTCCGCACTCCTCTCCTGCACATACTACCCACCTCCATACACTCCGCACTCCTCTCCTGCACATACTACCCCCCTCCATACACTCCGCACTCCTCTCCTGCACATACTACCCACCTCCATACACTCCGCACTCCTCTCCTGCACATACTACCCACCTCCATACACTCCGCACTCCTCTCCTGCACATACTACCCACCTCCATACACTCCGCACTCCTCTCCTGCACATACTACCCACCTCCATACACTCCGCACTCCTCTCCTGCACATACTACCCACCTCCATACACTCCGCACTCCTCTCATGCACATACTACCCACCTCCATACACTCCTCTCCTCCACATACTACCCACCTCCATACACTCCGCACTCCTCTCCTGCACATACTACCCACCTCCATACACTCCGCACTCCTCTCATGCACATACTACCCACCTCCATACACTCCTCACCTGCACATACTACCCACCTCCATACACTCCGCACTCCTCTCCTGCACATACTACCCACCTCCATACACTCTGCACTAAGGATGGCCTCAGGCGTGTTTGCACACTCCACGTGCAGAGCCTGCCAGGAAGTCGGCACGGTGCTGCGCTAATCACAGGCAGTGAGGCATTGTCCCGATGTGCGGCTGCAGAGATCGGGAAATGCCTCACTGCCTGTGATTAGCGCAGCGCCGTGCCGACTTTCTGGCGGGCTCTGCACGTGGAGTGTGCAAACACGCCTGAGGCCATCCTTACTCCGCACGCCTCTTCTGCACATACTACCCACCTCCATACACTCCGCACTCCTCTCCTACACATACTACCCACCTCCATACACTCCGCACTCCTCTCCTACACATACTACCCACCTCCATACACTCTACACCCCTCTCCTGCATTTAATACCCACCACCGTCCACTCTGCACTGTACATTCTCTATTTAACATGACCACATTCTGCACTATGCAAGTCATCTCAGACTGTATTGAAATAACAAAAAGAGAATGGGGCTTGGACTTTTTAAGCACAGTCAATTGTTTTATACAAAAATAGTTTATTTTAATATGAATACATAAAAATACATGATCTCTAAAAATCCACATTGATATTACAATACATAATAATACTACCGCTACTGTATGGACCCAAATAATATCTACGAGGAGATACATAAGAATCATTCCATATTGTAAATGAATCCAGGTGTGTGGTTCAAAAACAGATAGACGGTATAAAAAATAAATAAATCAAATAAATAAATAAAATAAAGACAATTCGCTCTACATGTTGCACGCTTATAACTCTTCAAGAGCTTTTGTATTGATGGGTAATGTGGACTAATTGAACTCATAAAGATTTAAAAACAACACGATGTAGCACAAACGGGGATATGTAAAGCCGCAGAGTGGAGTAGTAGAGTAACTACAATACTGTCACAGAGGGAAGAATAGAAACAATAGGGATTACCAAGCTGGTAAAGTGTAGCAAAGAATGGGCCAAAGATAATCGTAGTAGTAGGGTAAATCACTTGGTATTGCGACAGAAGCCAGGTAGAGTGATAAACTAGATGTCTCTAGATGTAGTAGTAGCTTCCACATATTACGGCTATTAGCTTCACGGAGGCTGCGTTTGGTGTGGGGTCCTGTCTACAGAGGTCCTACCGTTTAGCTAGATTTCTGAGGATTCACCAGTGTCTGGCCTAGGATCCTCTGCAATTCAATAGCATATGTGGCTGAATTGAGACATCTAGTTTATCACTCTACCTGGCTTCTATCGCAATACCAAGTGATTTACCCTACTACGACGATTATCCTTGGCCCATTCTTTGCTTCAAGTACCTATCTTTGCTACGCTTTACCAGCTTGGTAATCCCCATTCTTGCTATTCTTCCCTCTGTGACAATATTGTAGTTACTCTACTTCTCCACCCTGCAGCTTTACATATCCCCGTTTGTGCTACATCGTGATGTTTTATAAATTTGTATGCGTTCAATTAGTCCACATTACCCATCAATATAAAAGCTCCTGAAGAAGCGTTATAAGCGCGCAACATGTAGAGCGAATTGTCTTTATTTGAACATCATTATACCGTCTATCTGTTTTTGAACCACGCTCCTGGATTCATTTACAATATGGAATGATTCTTAAGTATCTCTTTGTAGATATTATTTGGGTCCATACAGTAGCGGTAGTATTATTATGTATCGTAATAGCAATGTGGATTTTTAGAGATCATGTGTTTTTATGTATTCATATTAAAATACACTATTTATGTATAAAATAATTGTTGACTGTGCTTAAAAATTCCAAGCCCCATTTTTTTTGTTATTCCAAATTTATAGGAAGTGGCACTTTATACTGATGCTGTATCCACAGTGCCACTCTGTGGCTTGATACAATCAATAATTTCAGACTGTATAGAACCACACCCCTTTAAGCCAACGTCCAATATTTTACGCAAATTGTAGCACCCTTTAGTAGTGTAGGTGCTAGAGAGAGAGTTGTTAGAGTAGGTAAATTTAGGCCAGCCTGGCTGGCAGCCAGGCCTGTTTGTTTTTGTTTGATCTGGGCAGGGAGTGGCTCAGGGTAGAGGCTGGGTGACTCACAGGCAGCATCACCAAGACCTCCCTCTTCTTTCCAGAACTCTCTAGAAGGTTCTGGAAAGAGAGGAGGAGAGGGGGTGGAGCTGCCTGGGGTATTCTGAGGAGCCCTCATCAATCCCTAACTTGGAAAAGGCAGGGGGCAGGCCTCCTCAAATACCATGGGTCAGCCCAGTTTGGGAGAAGTTGTCGGGTGGAAGAGTTGGAGATGGAGTACTGAAGCTGTCGGGGCCTTGGAGGGAGCTCCCCAGTGGGGGGGGGGGGGTCGTGACCTTGGGACTGGGCTTGGGTGCGGACAGGTTTCTCTAAGAAAATGTGGAGGTGTCCTGGACAGGAGGCACAGGGGGAGCAAAAAAGTGCAGCGGGAGAGAGTACTGTCGGGCAAGTCTCCAGGGAGAGGAACCATCAGTTGCAGCAAAGAGGGCTGGTGAGTGGCATGCACAGTCTGGAGGACTGTTGAGGGACACCTGAAAAGGACTAGGAGAGTGCAGTCGGAGATGGGTGCAGAACCAGAGGAGAGGACTGTGGTGTTGTGGGCAGTGGAGTCAGGCCGCTGCAGCCAGGAAAGCTGGCAGGGCCTGAAGAGGGCTGACTGGAATCAGTAGCCGCATGTGGGACAGCTAGTACCAGAACTAACTATTTTATTTTTGCTACACCATAGGGGCCCGCGGTCCCTGCCTGTGAAGGGCATTTGCTTTAGGCCTGGCTGAGTCAGTGTCAGGCCTACAGTGCTAGCTAGTCTGGAGAATGAAAGAGAGGAAGCGATGTACAGGAGGAGTATGGAGCAATACTCAGAAGAGAGGAGTATGGAGTGTATACTCAGAAGAGAGGAGTATGGAGTGTATACTCAGAAGAGAGGAGTATGGAGTGATACTCAGAAGAGAGGAGTATGGAGTGATACTCAGAAGAGAGGAATATGGAGTGATACTCAGAAGATAGGAGTATGGAGTGTATACTCAGAAGATAGGAGTATGGAGTGTATACTCAGAAGAGGGGAAGAGATGTACAGGAGGAGAAATGGAGTATATACAGGATGTATATAGAGTCCCATGTTTGACCACCTGGACATCTCATGAGTCCCCATCCCTATACAAGTTTAATATCCCCTCAATAAAACAAAAAACAAAATGCAAGGACTACTTTATTGTCTCTGAGGAGTGAAAAGGTGTGTGGCTGGCTGTGCAGGGTGACAAGTCCTGCTGATTGCCGTCATTACTAGTAAAAATAAATAAAAATTCCATAAATCTATCCCATATGTAGATGCTATAACTTCTGCTCAAACCAATCAATATACGATTATTGGGATTTTTTTTTTTACCAAAAACATGTAGCAGAATACATATTGGCCTTAATTGATGAAAAAATAAAATTATTTACATTATTATTTTTTTATTGGATGTTTATAGCAGGAAAAAAAAATATTACTTTATTTTTTTCAAATGTGTCGGTCTATTTTTGTTTATAGCGCAAAAAAAAAAAACGCAGAGATCAAAAACCACCAAAAGAAAGCTCTATTTGTGGGAAAAAGGGACATCAATTTTATTTGGGTACAACGTCACCTGACCGCGCAATTGTCAGTTAAAGTAACGCAGTGCAGTATAGCAAAAAATGGCCTGGTCATTAAGGGGGGGTAAACCTATCGGGGTGAAGGGATTAAAGTGGTTGTAAAGTCACTACTCACAAATCCTTGAATTCCCTCTGTTACAAGAAGATATACTGTGCAGAATCTGTCTTTTATTTTTTAAATGATGCAGCGGAATATTTTCTTTTACAGCACCGCTGTGCAGCCAGTCACGTGACCACCTGGTGCTCTCCTTTCCCGATCCCCCAAATACAGTGAGAGGGGCTGAGATTCCCCATTGATGTCACCCGGGAGGAGAGCGGCGGCGCTGTCAAATAAGGTATTTTGCTGCACAATTTTGGAAACACAGATACTGCACAGCATATCTTTCTGTAACAGAGGGGATTCCAGGATTTGTGATTAGTGATTTGACAGCGAGAGCAGTGGAAGGGGAGGGGAGAAGATGGCTCACACACACACAGACTCCCGAGCTGACAGGCAGAGAGGGAGAGGGAGAGCAGCGGAATGAAGGAGGCACATAAACTGACCACTAGTAATGGGCTTGGGTATGTTCGGATTGAACCCACCAGGAAGCCATCCCTGCACACTGGCAATCATAGGCAGTGAGGCATTTCCTGACCGGCAGCTACACATACACACACACTGCCTATGATTGGCGGCGTGCAGTGGTGGCTTCCTGGCAGGTTCGATTTGAACACGCCCGAGCCCACCACTACTGATCACGGTATCATGGATCAGCAGCCATGATCTCCCCTTTTTGCAGTTTCAAGCGTATAGATGTTTATTTATATATGGATTCATAGCTGGCATTAGCAGGGATTTGCACCTTGAGGGATCCTTATTTTTCATGATTACTGTGGTCAACACACCAAGAGGGACACAGGAACAGGCAGGATCAACCAGGTATTTTACAGCATAGAGAAGGACAAATGACACCACACAAGCACTATGCTGTATATCCTGCTTTAACCGCTTCTCCTGCGCGAAAAATATATATATATATATATATATATATATATATATATATAAAAAAGGCGGCTACTTTGAGACATAGCAGGCGCACATGGCGGGGGACCCGATGTGCGTGGCAGGCAGGAGCGATCACAAGCACGAGAGCCAGAACGAGGATTTCTGTGTGTAAACACCCAAATCCCTGTTCTGACAGGGGAGGAGAAACAGATCGTCTGTTCCTACTAAGTAGGAACAAGGATCTCTCTCCTCCTCTACTCATTCTCATACCCCTACAATTAGAAACACACCTAGGGAACACATTTAACCCCTTGATCGCCCCCTAGTGTTAACCCCTTCCCTGACAGTGACATTTATACAGTAATCAGTGGCTATTTTTAGCTCCGATTGCTGTATAAATGTCAATGGTCCCAAAAAAAGGGTCAAAAATGTCCGATTTGTCCACCATAGCTGATCGCTGCCATTACTGGTAAAAAAAAAAAAAAAAAAAAGCCATAAATCTATCCCCTATTTTGTAGACGCTACACCTTTTGCGCAAATCAATCAATATAAGCTTATTGCAGTTTTTTTTTTACCAAAAATATGTAGAATACATATTGGCCTAAACTGAGGAAGAAATTTGTTTTTTTAAAAATTGGGATGTTTATTATAGTAAAAAAATTGTGTTTTTTCAAAATTGTTGCGCTTCTTTTGTTTATAGCGTAAAACTGGGGAATCTGTGCATAGTAACCAATCCGTTTTATTGTCAAAACTTATAGTATAACTAAAGGCATTTTTTTCATTTTGTTTTAGATAGAGTGCAGATGGATTAGAACGCTTGCCAGTTTTTATTGCAGTCTGTTCCCCTGTTAATAGAGGGGCAATCTTCCAATGGGGAGACTAGTTCTGGTGATCTGAGTGTCCCCAAGATATTCCCATATATTGCAGGGAATTCCTATTTTGGCTATGGGATGGGAAGTGAAGGGAAATCTTCACAATGGGACACAGATGGATTAAAAAAAAAAAAATACTGCCTATAGGTCTGCTTTAACCACGTCAGCCCTGGAAGGTTTACCCGCCCCCCCCACCACCTTCATGACCAGGCCATTTTTTTGGATACGGCACTGCCTTAGTTTAGTTGACAATTGCGTGGTCATGCTACACTGTAAACAGATGTCCTTATTTTCCCATAGAGCTTTCTTTTCACCTCTGCGGTTTTTATTTTTTGCGCTATAAACAAAAAAAGGTCTTTTAGAAAAAAAAAATATTTTTTTTACTTTCTGATATAAAACATTCCCAATAAAAACAAAATTTGAAAAGAAAAAAATTTAATTTCTTCATCAATTTAGACCAATATGTATTCTGCTACATGTTTGTGGTAAAAAAAAATCCCAATAAGCGTATATTGATTGGTTTGCGCAAAAGTCATAGTGTCTATTTTTTTTTTTTTAACTAGTAATGGTGGTGATCAGCGATTTTTAGCGGGACTGCGACCATGCAGCAGACAAATCAGACACCTAACTGACACCTTTTGGGGACCAGTGACACCAATACAGTGATCAGTGCTAAAAGTATAATGCACTGTCACTGTACTAATGACACTGGCAGAGAAAGGATTAACATCAGGGGAGATCAAAGTGTTAAGTGCGTCCCTGGGGGGGGGGGGGGGTACTTTGACTGGGGGAAGACAGAGATCCGTGTTTCTGCTTGGCAGAAACACAAGATTTCCATCTTCCCCTCTGGCAGAACGGCAGTCTGCCTTGTTTACATAGGCAGACCGCCGTTCTGCCTCTCCTCGGAATGTTTGGCGAGTCTAGGCACGTGTCCCAGACCCCCCCGTGCACGAAATCACTTACAGATACGTGATTTCATGCAGGAGGGCCTCCCTGCCGCAGTATATCTGCATGGGGCAGTCAAGAAGCGGTTAACTGAACAAGCTTTGCGAAGTTAGAAGCTGATTGGCTACCCATGCATAGCTGCACCAGATTACCGCGGCTAAAACGACGTTAAAGCAGCGATAATTATAGCGCTGCTTTACCGTCGCCGCGACTCCCGCCCCAGTGTGAAAGGGGCCTAAATCTGCCCATTGTATTAATAAAAATCAAGTCAGGGCTGTGTGGACAGAAATTAACACGGCGGTGACATTTTTACAGGTTTGTTAAAATTCTAGACATTGCGCTCACTGATGCCAAGTACAAGCGCCACCAAGAACACTGGATGTGAGATGTCACTGAACAAGAGGGGGAGTTCCAGCCCATCACTGACCACCTATAACACAAATGTCAGTTACCTACATGTGGTAGAAGGGGTTAATATCAATAAAAAAAAAATAAAAAAAGGCATTTTTTGTATCAATTTGATGTGGAATCACTAATTTCAGGCAGAATGCCAACAGACAGCTTTTGTCGGCTTTTAGTTTAGTCAGCCCGACTTTTGCATTCCACCCACTTCCTGTCTCTGTGACACCAGGACAGGAAATTGGTATTGGAAGTGGTTGTCACAGGGGCGGTAGGGCACAGACAGCAATAAACACAGTAGGGTTGACACACTAAAGACAATTCGACTGTTCACTTTGCAGGGAAATTTGATCCAGGACTTAGTGAATGCGGAGAATCTCTGCTGACTTCCATTATCCAATCAAGTGCAAGCACAAAAATGTATTTTTTTTTCCTTGCATGGTATTGGCCGCTATTTACAAAGTGAAATTTTGCCACATTCACTAAGCTGTGGGAAAAATCCCCTTGCAAAGTACAGCTTTTGTTTTTTTTTTTTGCAAAGTGGACAACCTATTTGCCTGTAGTACATCAACCCCATTGTAAGAAATCGTAATCTTTCCTCAATGTAGTCAAATGGATCATTGTTTTTTGCATGCAACCCCCTCTGAGAGATCTTGCCCTGACAGGAAGTGAGGTGAGCTCTCCCCAATGGGAGCAAAGATGGCAGTTAAAAAAAACCTGACAGGGGCTCCAACCCTTTTCAAATCTATATAAATTGTCTTGGAGTTGGCCATTCAGAATCCTATTTATTCAGTAAGCCCGCCTTGTTTGTCCCATTTACTGCAGAGAGAAAAAGTGAAAGAAAATCCCAAGTTTTGAGCAATCACCAGAACAGGAATAGAGGGAAAATCATCAATGTGGAAAATAGGAAACCAGGAATCCCCTCATTTTTGGGGGGGGGGGGGGGTGCCCTCACTTCCTGTTTGGCTATGTGACAGGAAGTGAAGGAAAATCTCCCCATTGGGATACAGGTGGCAAAACAAACCCGACAGGGGTAATATCCTAATGTATCCAAAAAAAAAGAAAAAAAGACGTTTTGCCTTAAAAGTTAAAGCTCCAGGCTGAAGGGGAAACATCACTTTGGAGAGATTTCCTCTCACTTCCTGCTTCAGTTATAGCACAGGAAGTGAAGGGAAATCTCCCCAATTGGAGACACACAGGACAAAAAACTGACAGGGGCACAAACAGCAACAAAAATGTGACAGGAGTTCTAATCCCTATTTACTCTATACAAAAATAAAAAGTTATGTCTCCATGGTCTCATGTAGGGGGCCTTATAACTAATAAACACCGATATACTGTCAGAGCAGAGGCGACCAGCCACACTGACATAGGAAGAGTAAGGTGTCTCCTTCTACCTCTGCTATGGAAAGCCAGCTTGTCCCCCCGGAAAACACCAACTGTACAGACGTGTATCGTCTCCCCGCAAACTTCCGCCGGCGCGGCGCACACTGATGACGAAGCCAGACCCGGCCTCCGTTGCTATGGGATTACGTTCACACACCTTCCTTCCGCTCGCCGTAAATGCGTCATAGTTGCGACAGGAGCGATGGCGGCGAGTAGGAAGAATGTATTGTCGTCTCTGGCCGTGTATGTGGGGGACTCGGAGCCTGAGCTGGAGAGTGACGGGGAGACGGAGGGTGAGACACGTTCGGGAGACTGAGGGGGGCGCGGTGCGGTGCTAGAGAGACTGCACTTCCTGGAAATAGCCCTAGTGTGGTCCAACTCTATGGTACTATAGAACATCCGTAGGCTGGACTGGGGACCAGAGAGCCAGCCTTGTGTTCCTAGGATTGTCCCTGGTCCCTAGTGTTGTCCTTCTCTATGGTACTATAGAACATCTGTAGGCTGGACTGGGGACCAGAGAGCCAGCCTTGTGTTCCTAGGATTATCCCTGGTCACTAGTGTTGTCCATCTCTATGGTATATAACATCTGTAGGCTGGACTGGGGACCAGAGAGCCAGCCTTGTGTTCCTAGGATTGTCCCTGGTCACTAGTGTTGTCCTTCTCTATGGTACTGTAGAACATCTGTAGGCTGGACTGGGGACCAGAGAGTCAGCCCTGTGTTCCTAGGATTGTCCCTGGTCCCTAGTGTTGTCCTTCTCTATGGTACTATAGAACATCTGTAGGCTGGACTGGGGACCAGAGAGTCAGCCTTGTGTTCCTAGGATTGTCCCTGGTCCCTATTGTTGCCCAACTCTATGGTACTATAGAACATCTGTAGGCTGGACTGGGGACCAGAGAGTCAGCCTTGTGTTCCTAGGATTATCCCTGGTCCCTAGTGTTGTCCATCTCTATGGTATTGGACATCTGTAGGCTGGACTGGGGACCAGAGAGTCACCCTTGTGTTCCTAGGATTGTCCCTGGTCCCTAGTGTTGTCCATCTCTATGGTACTATAGAACATCTGTAGGCTGGACTGGGGACCAGAGAGTCAGCCTTGTGTTCCTAGGATTATCCCTGGTCCCTAGTGTTGTCCAACTCTATGGTACTATAGAACATCTGTAGGCTGGACTGGGGACCAGAGAGTCAGCCTTGTGTTCCTAGGATTATCCCTGGTCCCTAGTGTTGTCCATCTCTATGGTATTGGACATCTGTAGGCTGGACTGGGGACCAGAGAGTCAGCCTTGTGTTCCTAGGATTGTCCCTGGTCCCTAGTGTTGTCCATCTCTATGGTACTATAGAACATCTGTAGGCTGGACTGGGGACCAGAGAGCCAGCCTTGTGTTCCTAGTATTGTCCCTGGTCCCTAGTGTTGTCCATCTCTATGGTATATAGAACATCATTCTGTAGGCTGGACTGGGGACCAGAGAGTCAGCCTTGTGTTCCTAGGATTGTCCCTGGTCCCTAGTGTTGTCCATCTCTATGGTATATAGAACATCATTCTGTAGGCTGGACTGGGGACCAGAGAGTCAGCCTTGTGTTCCTAGGATTGTCCCTGGTTCATAGTGTTGTCCATCTCTATGGTATTGGACATCTGTAGGCTGGACTTGGGACCAGAGAGTCAGTCTTGTGTTCCTAGGATTATCCCTGGTCCCTAGTGTTGTCCATCTCTATGGTACTATAGAACATCTGTAGGTTGGACTGGGGACCAGAACACAAGGCTGACTCTCTTGTCCCAAGTCCAGCCTACAGATGTTCTATAGTACCATCATTGTACGTCGACCGCTTTAAGAGCCGATGCGCATGTAAACAGATCACTGTTCTGTCTGGGGGGAGAGACAGATCTGCTGCTCCTAGTGATTAGGAACAGCGATCTTTCTACTTCAGTCACTTCACTCCCCCCACAGTTAGAAACACCTCCCTAGGGAACACTTAACCCCTTCCCCGCCAGTGACATTTATACAGTAATCAGTGGCTATTTTTAGCACTGATCGCTGTATAAATGTCAATGGTCCCAAAAAAGTGTCCGATCTGTCCACCGCAATGTCGCAGTCCCGCTAAAAACCACTGATCATCGCCATTACTTGTAAAAAAATAATAATAATAAAAATGCCATAAATATATCCCCTATTTTGTAGACGCTATAACTTTTGCACTAACCAATCAATATACGCTTATTGCGATTTTGTTTGAGTACAACATCGCATGACTGCGCAATTGTCAGTTAAAGCGTCGCAGTGCCATATCGCAAAAAATGGCCTGGTCAATTTTGCAGCCAAATCTTTTGGTGCTGAAGTGGTTAAACAGGTTGGGAATGAATGAATGCATGATTTGTATAGCGCTGCAACTGCGAACTGAATCGCCTCAAGTCTGCTTTTGTTGTGATGCCATGTTTAGAAGAGGTGGGTCTTGAGTTTTTTCCTGAAGGCCTGATGGTTTTCTTCCAAGCGGATGTTGTTTGGTAGAGCGTTCCATAGCCGAAGTCCCTGTACTGCGAATCTTCGTTCTCCCTTCGATTTGTATCGAGCTTTGGGGATGAGAAGGCGGTTTTGGTTTGTTGATTGAAGGCTGCGATTTGGTATGTATTTTTCTATTTTCTCACAAAGGTATTGAGGCGCATTTCCTTGTGTACATTTGTGGGTGAGGCAGAGGGTCTTGAATGTGATCCTGTCTTTTTTACCTTGAGCCAATGGAGGGTCCTTAGGGATGGGGAGATGGATTCCCAGGGTTTCTTTCCGGTGACTAATCTCGCTGCTGTGTTTTTGGACAATTTGAAGGCGCGCAATCTGGTAATCCTATGTAGAGGGAGTTTGCATAGTCGAGACGCGAATTGATGATCGTTCCTACTACTACCGCTTTTTCCTTTTCCGGGATGAAGGGGATGAGTCTGTGTAGCAGGCGGAGGAGATGGTGGGATCCGCTCATTACTGATCCTATTTGTGCCTCCATGGTCATCTCTGAATCAAAGATGACTCCGAGGCTTTTGGCTTTGTTGCTTGGAAGGGTGGTGTCCATGGGGTCTTCGGTTTTTTCCTTTGGTTTGCGTCGAGGAGCAGTAGTTCTGTTTTCGATCCATTTAGTTTGAGGGAGCTAGTGGTCATCCAGTCATCTATCAATGTGAGACATTTTCCTAGTTCCTGGTATTGGTCTTTTTGTCCGGTGATCCGGAAATACAGTTGAGTGTCGTCCGCGTATGAGTGGTAGCATAGATCCGATTTGTTATTAATTTTAAAGAGTGGCCGGATGTAAATGTTGAACAGTACTGGTGACAATGGTGATCCTTGAGGGACTCCATAAGTAATTGCCCGGGTTTCTGAAGTGAAGGCTTCTAGTTTCACTGCCTGTGACCGGTTTCCTAAGAAGGAAGCGAACCATGGAAGATCTACATCTGTAACTCCTGCCACTTCCTTGAGGCGGCTGAGAAGCGTGTTGTGGTCCACTGTGTCGAACGCTGCGCTAAGATCCAGCAATACCAGAAGACACGATTCTCCATCATCCGCTGCTTCTAGGGCATCATCCCATGTTTTCAGAAGTGCCGTTTCTGTGCCATGGCCTGGGTGGAAGCCAGATTGTAGTGGGTCCAAGAGCTTGTGTGTGTCCAGATGAAGTTGAAGCTGTTGTACTACTGCTTTCTCCATGATCTTGGAAATGGTGTTCAGGCTTGTTACCGGTCTGCGATTGTTCGGATCTTTGGGGTCGAGGTTGGGTTTCTTTAGCAATGGTTTGATGCCTTGCTTGAGGGAATTCGGAACCAATCCTTCTTTGAACGACTGATTTTACTAGGTGTGTAATAGCGGGGGCCAGAATGTCGGAGCATTCTTTCAAGAGTTTTGTGGGGATGATGTCGTTTGGCGATGTACTGTCTCGGAGGCTCTTGATGACATTTTTGGTTTCATCCGTGGTGATCGGGGTAAGCGAAAAATGTGGTGCTTGTGCGCTGTGGATGTAAAATTCCTTACCTGGGTTGGGTTGAGTAGAGTTGGTTGTTTTTTTGTTGAATTATCTTCTAAATGTTGTCTATTTTGTTGATGAAAAAATCGGATAACTTGTTGCAGTATTCTTGAGTTTCGTTTCCTAGGGGCTCAAGGCAGGTGGGGTTCATAGTCTGGGCGACTAGTTTGAAAAGTTCCCGTGGTGGGTTTAAGGCTTTTGAGAGGGTGTTTGAGACATGTTTTTTTTTTTTTTTTTTTGCCGTGAAAATTGCTTTATGATATCTCTTGGTGAGTATTCTGTAATTTTGTGTGATTTTCCTTTGTGGTGTTTCTTCTCCAGGCTCTTTCTGCTCTTCTGTGTTCCCGTTTCAGTAGAGTAAGCGTGCCATTAAACCATCCAGAATTTTTTTTGCGGATGGGTGCTCGATGTTTCGGGGCGACTGCGTCTGCTGTTTGTAGAAGTGCCTTGTTTATGAAGCTGAGTGTTCGTTCTGTTCAGTGGTTTTGATTTAGTGTTGCCATTTTGTATGTTAGTGTGGTTTTGAAGATTTCCGAGTGTAGTTTCTTCTGCGATCTAATCCAGTGTGTTGTTGCGGCCGGGTTTGGTTTTTGGAGGGAGATGTTAGTGGCGATCTCAAATTTGATAGCATGGTGGTCTGTCCATGGTAGCGCTATGTTGTCTAGTATGTTGAGGTCCATATTTTGCTTGAAGATGAGGTCCAGGATGTGACCCGACCCATGTGTGGGAGCCTTTACTAGTTGTTGAAGCCCTAGGTCTTCCAGTTGATTGATGCAGGTGGTGGCGATGGGGTCTTCGGTGGAGTTCGCCCAGAGGTTGAAATCTCCGAGTACCAGAACCTTGTTGTTTTTCAGGGTGTGTGCCGAAATGAATTTAGTGAGTGGTATCGGTAGGTTTGTCTTTGGTCCTGGTGGTCTGTAGCATAGCAGCATGTGGATGGTTTCTTGTGGTGTGGTTTGCATCTGTAGCGTAAGTGTCTCCATAAAAGTTGCTGTGTTCTGTACCGTAGGTTTGGCGAGCGCCAGATGAGCTTTGAAGATCACTGCTAGGCCTCCTCCTTTTTTCCCTTTCCTATGAATTAGGAATCCTGTAGTTTTCTGGCACTAATTCTGTTAGGATGGTGTTGCAGTCGGGTGTTAGCCAGCTTTCCGTGATGAAGAGGCATCACGCATCACGCATTACAAAGTGAAGCTAATTACTAAGAGACATTGAAGATAGCAGACAACTAATAAAAGTTGCATATGTCATAAATGTGCACTTTTTAAAAAAAAATTTTATGACGTTTTTTTGGTAATACTAAAGAATAAAAAAAAAACTGCAGTGGGTCACATCCATGCAGGGAGATGTTTGGTGGCAAAAAAAAAAGCAAAACCCTAATGGACAATAAACCCAGTAGGTTCATGTGTAGTTTATGTAAAATACACAATACAGGGGGTCCCCGGGTTACAAACAAGATAGGGACTGTAGGTTTGTTCTTAAGTTGAATCTGTTTGTAAGTCGGAACAGGTAAATTTTTTAAGTGTAGCTCCAGCCAAAAAAAATCTATTAAGTTTTTTTTGATAACATAGAGAAGGGTTATCACCCCTGTAACATTTGTTTTGCTGTCTGTGTCCCTGTTCAGAAGATTTCACTTCACCTTCTGTCCCAATGACAATAGGATTTTGAAAACTTTGGGTTGTTAGGGAAACATGGACTGGTGATAAAGCATCAGTTTAGACACCTTTTTCCCATATTAACTCTTACAGGAGAGGATTTCCCTTCCTAGGGGTGGATTTCCTCTCACTTCCTGTTGTCTCCCTCCGTTTGTAAGTAGGAGTCGTTTGTAAGTCGGATGTTTGTAAGTCGGGGACCCCCTGTACAGTAACCTCTCCAGTCCTCGAGTTTAAATGGAACAGAGCCATAATGTTTATGAATAGGGACACATCCAGATGTGATCCAGCCGCAGAGATCACCGTATGTGAACAAGATGCATCATACTGTCAATATTGATTTTTATGATTGTTTATATTGTCATATGAATGATATTATGCAGGAATATTCAATTTTAGACAAATTTAAAGCGGAGCTCCACCCTAAAGTGGAACTTCCGCTTATCGGATTCCTCCCCCCCTCCGGTGCCACAATTGGCACCTTTCAGGGGGGAGGGGGGTGCAGATACCTGTATAATACAGGTATCTGCACCCACTTCCGGGACGAGATATCCGAAGATGCCCAGTTGTGTCTTGGGAAACGCAGTTCCCAGGACACAACGGGGACCAATAGAGACGCCCAGCGCGACTCGCGCATGCGCAGTAGGGAACCGGGCAGTGAAGACGTTGCGTCTTCACTTCCTGATTCCCTGACAGAGGATGGAGGTGGGGCAGCCGAGAGACGAGCGGTCGCTCGTCACATTCTGCCGACACCGCTGGAACAGGTAAGTGTCCATTTATTAAAAGTCAGCAGCTGCAGTATTTGTAGCTGCTGACTTTTAATATTTTTGGTGCGGGTGGAGCTCCGCTTTAATAAAAAAAAGTTTTACTATAGAAAACCAATGTTGTGCCTCAAAAGTCCCACTTTTTGATACTACTATGTTTCAAGGCACTAGACTAGATATAGGGATGCGGCAACTATACTTTGCAAATTTTATATTTTAGTTGGATGGACAGGGCACAGCAACATGAACAAAGTGGGTGGAGGGGTAGACCCTGGGCACAACAGGGCATCTTGTACATGGGCACTTTATTGCAGCACAGCATCTTAGATCAGTTTATTTCCAGAAGCCAACTGGTCAATGTGCTTAACGAAAATTCTAAATACAAAATTCAAGTTCCTTTGTAAGTTTCCTGTTGGTGATACATGTTCTCTTGGTTCTTTCTTCCACATGACATGATAGAGTGATCATTTGGACATATTGGCAAAGCATGCATTACTGATTCAGTAAATATTTTCAATATCAATGAAGTTTTACAGCTAAAAAGTGCAATACATATACTGATCAGCCATACCTTAATGACCACCTTGCTAACATTGAGTAGGACCCCCCTTTGTCCCCAAAACAGCCCTGACCTGTTAAGGTATAGACTCCACTAGACTTCTGAAGGTTATGCTGTGGTATCTGACACCAATACATCAGTAGCAGATCCTTTAAGTCCTGTAAGTTGCAAGGAGGGGACTCCATAGATTGGACTTGCTTTTACAGCATTTGCTTGATTGGATTGAGATCTGGAAAATTTGGAGGCCAAGTCAGCATCTCAAACTCATTGTGTTCCTCAAACCATTCTTGAACCAATTTGGCAGTGGGCGTTATCATGCTGAAAGAAGCCACTGCCATCAGGGAATACCATTTCTATGAAGGGGTGTACTTGGTCACTAACTATGTTTAGGTAGGTGGTTCATGTCAAGTAACACTCGCGTGAATGGCTGGCCCCCCAGGTTTTCTAACAGAATATAATGCTGCCTCTGCCGACTTGCCTTCTCATACTGCATCCTGGTGCCCTCTCTTCCCCAGGTATGTGACGCACGCACACCCAGCCATCCACATCATGTAAAAGAAAGTATGATTTATCAGATCGGGCCACCTTCTTTCATTTCTCCATAGTCCAGTTCTGATGCTCTTGTGCCCATTGTAGGTGCTTTTGGCTGTGGACACGGGTTTGCATGGGCACCTTACCTGGTCTGTGCCTACACAGCTGCATACACAACAAACTGCAATGCCCATTTTTTTTTTTTTTTTTTTCTGCTTTCAACACATCGACTTAAGGGACAACATGTTCACTTGCTGCCTAATACATCCCACCACATTTAGATGCCATGGTAACAAGTTAGTTATTGTTATTCACTTAGCCTGTCAGTGGTCATAAAGTTTTATAGCTGATTGGTGTGTGTGTGTGTGTGTGTATGTATGTATGTATGTATGTGTGTGTATATATATATATATATATATATATATATATATATATATATATATATATATATATATATATATATATATATATATATATATATATATATATATATAATTACACACACACACACACACACACACACCCATCTCGCTGGATATAATGCTCTACTCTAAAGCAAAGTACTAGCTGTTTTAAACAGTGTTGGTCATCTTACAATAATAATAAATGCGCCCCTTGGTTACAGTAATACTAGACCCGCCCCTTACTTACACGATAGACACCCCTTGCAGAGTAGCACGAGCATCGGGAGCGTGCGGCATTGCCTCGTACAATTAAATGTTGACTGCACCTGCATGGTGTAGAGTTCACTCAGAGCTGTTTAGGTTCGGCAATTTTCGGACGCTCCGTAGTCCTTTGTACTGCGCAAGCCCTGCGCAGTACAGGGGGTCCTTATCCGGCGGGGGAACTTTTTCGGCAGGACACCGGAATTACACTACTGCCATCTAGTGGCGGTAGATGTAATTGGGGTAACTAAGCCAAAGTAATGGGAACTGAGTTACCATGAGGGGAAAAGTTATCAGTTAGATTACTCGTTACCCTCTAAAGTAACTGCGTTAGGTAACTCAGTTTATTTTAACTCAGTTACTTACATCACTGGTTTTGAAATCTGATAATTTAGTCCCAGGTGACATTGCACATTTATTTGCAAGAAAGTGTATTTGGTAGGGATGCACCGATGGTGTTGTCAGTGCCAATATCAAGCATTTGCACGAGTATCGGTACTCGCCCAAATGCTCCCAATAACGAAACCGATACTTTGCGGTGCAATTTGCATCAATACAAAATGAATGGGCACAAATCGCACTGCAAAGAATCTCATGCCATTTGAACAGGAACACGGTGCATTTCCTGTCCAAATCGCATGCCATTTCCCGTGTGTGTGTGTGTGTGTGTGTGTGTGTGTGTGTGATTAAAGCACCATCTAGTGGGCGGTTTAAAAATTGTAATAACTCACAGTACTTGGTAGGTACCGCTGGAGGTGCTCACAGGGCTGAAGGAGATGTAGAGGCAGTCCGTCCCCTAAGCTGTCATCACTTTCATCCTATACCCACGGGGTCCTGTAACTTCTCCTTCAGCCCTGTGAGCACCTCCAGTGGCTCTGATTTGCTACCATCAGCGGACCAGGACACCTATGTAGATTATTTTGCATGTGGCCAGATAGGTACTGTGAGTTCTAATGTTTTTAAACTGCCCACTAGACACACACACACACACACACACACACACACACACACACACACACACGTATATGATTCAGACATGAATCGCACTGCATTCCTGTTAAAATCGCATGCAATTCTTTGCAGTGTGATTCGCTCCTTTATTTTATTTTTGTTCTTGTTTTGACGCAAATCGCACTGTAAAGTATCCGTACTCCGTATCAGCGAGTGCTTAACCAAAAGTATTGGTACTCGTAGATAAAAAAGAAAACGGTATTGGTGCAACCCTAGTATTTGGTTAAGGAATAATACAAATTATGTGATAGGGAGAGATAATTATGTGTAAAAGTATGGGCAATGTACTTTTCCACCTTTTTGCTAATAAAAATATCACTTGCTATTTTAGAAGACAAGGGAAGTCTGGTGCCGCTTTCATATGGACAAGATGATATATCCAGAGTGGAAGAAGATGGATCCAACAAGGAAGATGATGATGCTAGCCTACATTCTGTAAGTACATTTGTGAAGAAGGCACTCTGACCACTAATTATTATCAGGTTAAGCTGAACTCTAGGTAAACAGCTGAATACGCAGGTGAATTACATATGTGGGAACTGTTTAACATGCCAAAGAATGTGTATTTTTGTGCATCCAGTTCTGAGATTTCCACTGCTCTGCCACACAGCACAGTGTTGTCTGGCAAGGAAGGATCCCTTATTTTTCCCTTTGTGTTTATTAACACTTACAAGTGTTTTCCCCTCTCCCAGCCTGTGATTGTACAGTGAAGGAGAAGTAACGGACTGATGAGATCATCCCTCAATCTCCATTTAATGGCATATTGCTTGCTTGCATATGTACTGATTGGCTGCTTGTGCTGTTTGTCTGTATCCCAATCTAAACCCTTCTGTAAAGTAGATGGTAAGAGGTTGATGCCGAGTCAAATTCAGGTACTTGCACTGCTTGTATTGGAAAATGCATTTAAAGCATAACTTTACCCATAACAGTTTGATAACAATTAATGTTCTTTAACAAATGAGCATACATTCCACATTAATAATTATGCTAAACAAATTAGTGTGTGCTGTAAATTGCCTCCAGCATTGCTCCTGTTTATTCTTGCTGGAGGCTGCCATTTTGTTGAAGCCCAGAGCAGTCACTTTCTTATTGAACACTATCCTTGGTCTCAAAAAATATGTCACTTTCTTTAAAGCGGCGTTCCACAAATTGTTCCGTTTATTAACTGCTTAGCAATTGACGGTCTGGCGGCGCAGCTCTCGTGGAGGGAGGGCCACGAGAGCCTGCCGTGTCACTGGGCACCTGATGTCTGCGGGGTACCCGCGATTGCCCGGAAACACAGCCGGACCGTGGATCTGTGTGTGTAAACACACAGATCCACGGTCCTGTCAGAGGAGAGGTGGTGGTGATGGTGTGTTCTCAGTACAGAGAAACACTGATCGGTCTCCTCCCCTTGTGAATCCCCTCCCCCTACAGTTAGAATCACTCCTAGGGAACATATTAACCCCTTCAGCGCCCCCTGGTGTTAACCCCTTTTCTGGCAGTTACATTTATACAGTAATCAATGCATTTTTATAGCATGGATCGCTGTATAAATGTGAATGGTACCAAAAATGTGTCCGATATGTCCGCTGCAATATCGCAGTCATGATAAAAATCGCAGCTCGCCGCCATTACTAGTTAAAAAAAAAAATAATAATAAAAATGTTCTAAATCTATCCCCTTTTTTGTAGGCGCTATAACTTTTGTGCAAACCAATCAATATACGCTTATTGCGACTTCTTTTTTTTTTTATTTAATTTTTTTTACCAAAAATGCGTATCGGCCTAAACTTTTATATATTTTTGGGGGATATTTAGTATAGCAAAAAGTAAAAAAAAAATGTTTTTTTTTTTAACTTGTCCCTCTTCTTCTTAAGTCCGCGCAATTGTCATTCAAATGTGACAGCGCTGAAAAATGGCTTGGGCAGGAAAGGGGGTGAAAATGCACTGTATTGAGGTGGTTAAAGAGGAAGTAAACCCTGCAACTTATTGCTGTTTTTTCTAATAATCAAATTCTTTTAAACCTTGCCAAGCGACTGTGTGTGTGTGTATGTGTGTGTGTATATGTATGTATGTGTGTGTGTATATGTATGTATGTGTGTATATATATATATATATATATATATATATATATATATATATATATATATATATATAATATATATATATATATATATATATATATATATATATATATATATATATATATATATATATATATATATATATATATATATATATATATATATATATAAATTTATATATTTATTTGTCCAAAACTAGCTTTCTTCTTCTTCTTCTTTACTTCTTCTTCTTCTTCTTCTTCTTCTTCTTCTTCTTCTTCTTCTTCTTCTTCTTCTTCTTCTTCTTCTTCTTCTTCTTTCTTCTTCTTCTTCTTCTTCTTCTTCTTCTTCTTCTTCTCTTCTTCTTCTTCTTCTTTCTTCTTCTTCTTCTTCTTCTTCTTCTTCTCTTCTTCTTCTTCTTCTTCTTCTTCTTCTTCTTCTTCTTCTTCTTCTTCTTCTTCTTCTTCTTCTTCTTCTTCTTCTTCTTCTTCTTCTTCTTCTTCTTCTTCTTCTTCTTCTTCTTCTTCTTCTTCTTCTTCTTCTTCTTCTTCTTCTTCTTCTTCTTCTTCTTCTTCTTCTTCTTCTTCTTCTTCTTCTTCTTCTTCTTCTTCTTCTTCTTCTTCTCGCCATTCTTCTTCTTCTTCTTCTTCTCGCCATTCTTCTTCTTCTTCTTCTTCTTCTCGCCATTCTTCTTCTCGCCATTCTTCTTCTTCTTCTTCTTCTTCTTCTTCTTCTCGCCATTCTTCTTCTCGCCATTCTTCTTCTTCTTCTTCTTCTTCTTCTTCTTCTCGCCATTCTTCTTCTTCTTCTTCTTCTTCTTCTCGCCATTCTTCTTCTTCTTCTTCTTCTTCTTCTCGCCATTCTTCCTCCTGTATACTGAAGCCTTTGTGGACATCATTTCCACCCTTAGTTTGTATCCCTGTCAAAATCTCATGCATGCGCCATAGTGTTGTAACCAAGCCTCTATCAAGGGGGAGAACCAGGAAGGAGGGAATCATGCTGCAGCATCACAAGGCTTCGCTCTGTGCCCTTCTGAGTGTCACATAATGACACGGCAAGCAAAGGAAGCTGAAACGGCACACATTGTGTGCCGTTAAAAGAGATACCTAGTGCGCAAGCACGGGCAACGTCACAGCACCTAGGACGATTTACATTGCAAACACAACTGTGAGTGCACTTTCACAGGCAGCGATCAGCTGCCTGTGCTATCTAGATTAGATTGAGCTAAAGTAGTAGAGGAGGGTTTACAACCACTTTTAAAGTCAGCAGCTACAAAAAGTGTAGCTGCTGACTTTTAATAAGCACACACTGACCTGTCCCACAGTCCAGCGATGCGGCCGCCCGACGCCTCGCTCCTCTTCCCCCCTCCTCTCCACGGCGCTTGCATTGCAACTGTGGCCACCCGGCTGTGACAGTTTTTGTGGCTTCACAGCCGGGCACACATGCGTGAGTCACGCTGCGCTCTCCTAGTGGCCAGGCTATCTTCTGGGACCTGTGATATGTCCCAGAAGATTGCAGAGAGGAAAGGGTTGTCTAGGGGGAGAGGAGGAGTCGCCTAGGTGGCTAGAAGATGGAAGGAGGAAGTGGGACAGGAAGTACCTGTCAAAACCAAAAAAAAATTGCATGCCAAATGTGCCATGTGAGGGGTGCTTAAAGCGAAAGTTCCACTTTTGGGTGGAACTCTGCTTTAATTGCAATGTGGTCATTTGCAGCCTTGATTGTATGTTTTGGCTCAGCTAGAGGGGAAAGCCTGCAGAAGCTTTGCAGTGGTGAAGTTCATAGTGCTGCCAAGGGAGAAAGCAGAGAATATCAGTGAGATAAGATAAGACACCGTCTTTGTATGTTGAATCTTTTTGTCTCCCTGGCAGCAGACAGTTTGTCCTGTCACCTCTCCTGCTTTTCTTTTCTCTCGTCCTAATCTGTCCTTCCTCGGCACCATCTCTGTCATTCCTGCTGCTTTTTGTGGCACCCCCATTGTGGGGTAACCAAAATATAAACTTTGAAATTGCGCTATAAAAACTTAAAGAGCTGCTGTCACAACCATCGATATCAAGGGTCTAAAACAATAAAATTCTCAAAGTGCTGCACTAAAAATGAACACGTAAAAGATGAACAATAAGGCCCCTTTCACACTGGGGCGGGAGCGGCGTCAGCGGTAAAGCAGCGCTGCTTTACCGTCATTTTAGCCACAGTATTCGGCCGCTAGCGGTGCGGTTTTAACCCCGCTAGCAGCAGAAAAAGGGTTAAAAACCCCCGCAAAGCGCCGCCGCAGTATTGCCGCGGTATTACCGTGGTTTCCCATTGATTTCAATGGGTAGGAGCGGTGAATACACCGCTCCTTCACCACTCCAAAGATGCTGCTAGCAGGACTTTTTTGACCGTCCTGCTAGCTCACCGCTCCAGTGTGAAAGCCCTCCGGATTTCCCACTGGAGTGAATGGGGCCGTTTTTTTTTTTTCAGGCGCTGTACAGGCGCTATTTTTAGCGCTGTTGCGCCTTAAAAACGCCCCAGTGTGAAAGGGGCCTAAACGTGTATATTTAAGTGGGGGGGGGGGTACAAATTAAATGTGCAAGTGACATGATCTGTCCCAAATGGTGCACTGCAAATTACAATGAATCGGAACAATGGATGCCACGTGTGCTCTGCCACCTGCGATGCAGTTAAACTCTTACCAGAGCAAATAGACTCTTTATGGAACAGGGGTGTCCAACCCATGGCCCGGGAGAGTTCGGCATGCGACCCCATGCAAGAAAAAAGCCCAAGGCGGCTAGCATGTATGGCAAGATGCAGGGGATGCCATGTATATCTATTTGCATAGAAGCTGCAGCAGGAATGAGCACAGCTTAAGTGATGCTGGAGGTGCTGTTTTTGTAAAAGCATCGGTAACTGCTAAAGCAGGGATTCTGGAACCAGGCAAACTTTATCATGAAAGCGTTCTGAGCGAATCATGAGCCGATGTCTCCCAGGCTTACTCTTTCAGCCGGCTTGCATGAGAAACGATCCGATGGTGCGGCTGGCTTTTCCCAGAGGCGATCAATGACTAGATTTTTATGGCCTTGGAAGACCGGAGCGACGTCATGACTTCACTTCTTGTCCAGGCTGGAAGTAAACGATTTTGCTTAAAAGTTTTTTTTTTTTGCTTTTAAAGGTAAAAAAGAGATTTGGGGTCTCTCCATAAAGAGGACCTGTCATCCTTATTTCTATTACAGGGACAGTGCAAAAATAATAAAAAAATGTATAAGCGCCCCCATCCTTCCGTGCTTGTGCACAGAAGCGAACGCATATGTAAACTATAATCTCACCAGACATGTGAGGTATCTCCGCAAACGTTAGGGCGAGAGCAACAATTCTAGTGCTAAACCTCCTCTGTAACTCTTAACAGGTAACGGTGATGCCTATGGAGATTTTAGGGACTGTAGTTTGTCGCCATTTTACAGCGTGACATGTTGGGTATCTGTTTACTCGGCGTAACATCATCTTTTACATTTTATAAAACAAATAGGGGTATAGATTGTGTGTGGTTCTTCTTTTTTTTTTTTTTAAGTGCATTTTTCCCCAAAAATGCGTTTCCAAAACTGCTGCGCAAATACCATGTGACATAAAAAATTGCAACGATCACCATTTTATTCCTTAGGGTCTCTGCTAAAAAAAAAAAAAAAAAGTATAATGTTTGGGGGTTATAAGTAATTTTCTAGCAAAAAATACTGATTTATAAACAAAGTGCCAGAAAAAGCCTGGTCTTCAAGTGGCTAGAAATTATCAAATAAAAACATCTGAAATTTGATCTGCCTGGCATTTAGGCATTCAGCTTTAGCCGTTTACTCATTTTGTATAGTAGAGTTAAATCATCTGCCAGAGCTGCATGGCAAGGGTGCCAACTATTTAGTTTGTTCACATACAGTGAGGGAGAAAGTATTTGATTTTGTATGTTTGCCCGCTGATAAAGAAATGACCAGTCTATAATTTTAATGGTAGTTTTATATTAACAGTGAGAGACAGAATAACAACAAAAAATCCATAAAAACGCACTTCAAAAAAGTTATACATTGATTTGCATTCTAATGAGTGAACAGTATTTGAACCCCTATCAATCAAGATTTCTGGCTCCCAGGTGTCTTCTATACAGGTAACAAGCTGAGATTAGGAGCACTCTCTTAACGGAAGTGCTCCTAATCTCAGCTTCTATGGACAGCTCAGCTGTCCATAGAAGCAATCAATCAGATTCCAATCTTTCCACCATGGCCAAGACCAAAGCGCTGTCCAAGGATGTCACAGGTCAATATTGTAGACCTTACACAAGGCTGGAATGGGCTACAAGATCATTTCCGAGCAGCTTTATGAGAGGGTGACAACAGTTGGTGTGATTATTCGCAAATTGAAGAAACACAAAATAACTGTCAATCTTCCCTCAGTCTGGGGCTCCATGCAAGATCTCACCTCATGGAGTTTCAAAGATCATGAGAACGGTGAGGAATCAGCCCAGAACTACACCGGAGAATCTTGTCTGATCTCAGACCAGCTGGTACCATAGTCACCAAGAAAACAATACACACGACACGGTGAAGGACTGAAATCCTGCAGCGCCCGCAAGGTCCCCCTTCTCAAGAAAGCACATGTACAGGCCCCTCTGAAGTTTGCTAATGAACATCCGAATGATTCAGAGGATAACTGGGTGAAAGTGTTGTGGTCAGATGAGACCAAAATTTAGTTCTTTGGCATCAACTCAAATCACTGTGTTTGCAGTCTGACCCCAAGAACACTATCCCCACCGTCAAACATGGAGGTGGAAACATTATGCTTTGGGGGTGTTTTTCTGCTAAGGGGACAGGACAACTTCACTTCCTCAAAGGGACGATGGACAGGGCCATGTACCGTCAAATCTTGGGTGAGAACCTCCTTCCCTCAGCCAGGGTATTGAGAATGGGTCGTGAATCGGTATTACAGCATGACCTTGACCAAAAACACACAGCCTGTAATTCTGTAGAAAATATGTGGAGGGAGCTGAAGGATCGAGTTACCAAACGTCATCCTCGAAACCTAATTGGAGAGGATCTGAAAAAAAAAAAGGAGTGGGACAAAATCCCTCCTGAGATGTGTGCAAACCTGGTGGCCAACTATAAGAAATGTCTGACCTCAGTGATTGCCAACAAGGGTTTTGCCACCAAGTATTTATTATGATGATTAATATTATACAATATTTATATAGCGTTAAAGCGGAGTTCCACCCAAAAGATGTACTTGCGCTTTAAGCACTCCTCTCCCCCTTACATGCAACATTTTTTTTGGGGGGGGTTACCTAGTTTTGACAGGTACTTCCTGTCTCACTTTTTGCTTTGGTAGCCTAGACGGCGACTCCTCTCCCCCCTAGGCGGCCCCTCCCTCTCTGCAATCTTCTGGGACACGTCGCAGGTCCCAGAAGATTGCCTGACCACTAAGAGAGCGCAGCGTGTGCCCTGCTGTGAAGCTGAAAGCTGTCATAGCCAGGTGCCCACACTTGCAATGACGGTGCTGCGGAGCGGAAGAAGGCGAGGCTTTGGGCGGCAGCATCGTTGGACCGTGGGACAGGTGAGTGTCTGTTTATTAAAAGTCAGCCGCTACACTTTTTTGTAGCTGCTGACTTTTTTAATAAACTTACAAACGAGTGGAAATCCGCTTTGTCATGTTCTGCAAAGGGGTCAAATACTTATTTTGCTCATTAACCACTTCAATACCGGGCATTTATACACCCTTCCTTCCCAGACCAATTTTTATCTTTCAGCGCTCTCACACTTTGAATGGCAATTACTCAGTCATGCAACACTGTACCCAAACAAACAAAATTTTTATCATTTTTTTCATACAAATAGAGCTTTCTTTTGGTGGTATTTAATCACCGCTGTTTTTTTTTTATTTTTTGCGATATAAGTGGGGAAAAAAAGCAAAAATTCTGGGAAAAAAAAAACACTTTTTTATTTTATTTTTTTAATTTCTATGATAAAATTTAGCAAATAAGTAATTTTTGTTCATAAATTTGGGCCAAAATTTATACTGCTACATCTCTTTGCTAATAACCCAAATTAGTGGATATTATTTAGTCTCTTTGAAAGTTATAGTCTACAAGCTATGGTGCAAATCATTGAAAATTGATCACATCTGATCACACCTGATGCACTGACGGCCTATCTTATTTCTTGAGGCTCTGAAATGTCAGGAAAGTACAAATACCCCCCAAATGACCCTTTTTGAAAAGTAGACAGTCCAAGGTGTTTAGTAAGAGGCATGGTGAGTTTTTTGAAGTTGTCATTTTTTTCCCACAATTTTTGGGGGGAAAAAAATTGAGTACTGTTGTGATACTTTTTTTTTTATTTGCACTAACATATCATTTTTCATGGACGAGCTTTCGGGGTGTGTCCCCCTTCTTCAAGGTCTAAGCAGTACTGATTCACAAGCATGATTTAGCAGAAGTTAAAATGTTAAAAGAAAAAAAGAAAAAAAAAAAGGAAAAATCTCTGAGGGAAAGGAAAAAGAAAAACAAACACATACATATACAAATCAATAGTATGATAATAAAGCTATCAGCAAGTGAGATAAGACAGAGGGAAAGCTATAGACTGGGGGGGGGGGGGGGGGGGGGAGATCAGTCACAGAGGGGGGGGTCATAAAAACTGTAGTATAGTGGGTGTGGAAACCAATATCCAAATTTAAGACATTGTTTTTTTGTGTCAAAAAGAAGTACAATTCTTAACTCAAATGTTTTCATTTCCTGGATAGTTCTGAAATTCCCTTTAAGAACTAAAACATTAAAGTCTTCTATATTGTGGTCCAGTTTTGAGAAATGATGTCCCACAGGAGTGCAGAGACCATCTTCCTTATGTTCCTTGTAACTTCTGTCCTGTTTCACCAACATAAGATCCTTTGCTACATCTGTTGCATTGGATGAGGTACACCACATTATTGGAGGTACAGTTGTATGAGCCCGTGATATTGAAGGTCCCATTTGTGTGTGTGACACTTTTGGATAGATTGATCTGGTTGCATAGTTTGCAGGATTTTTTATTGCAGGGTACACCGGCGATTAGGCCTGGTGTGAATAGTAGAAGGAGAAATCAGCGGCTAGGTGGAACTGCCAGCCCCTCTTCACTATGACGTCACTGGTGGGCTGCAGCTATCCGTTGCTGGCTGTGCAAAGATGCGCAAATGTGTAAATCTGTCAAACATTCTATCGCTGCAACATTGTATAATTTCTGTGTACCAGTTCACTCTCTGCAGGAGCCGATATATCACACTTCATTAACTGTGAGCCCTCTAGTGGTCATAATGAACTGACGTTATTATACATGTGTTTTTAAAGCGGAGTTCCACCCACATTTTGATCTCCTTCATCATCCGCTTTAGACCTTGCTTTAAACATCGCACTGGGCATTCTCCCCCCCCCCCCCCCTACTGCCTTTACCTTGTTAAGAAGGGTTTCTGCAGCGCTTCCTGTATCTTCCATTCGTGGCTATGTGTGCAATATCTGGCTGTGCACTGGCTCCTGGGAGATGTTTGTCATAATTCCCAGGAGTCAGTGGGCATCGCTGATTCTCAACATTGAGAGATTACAAAAGTTCTTTCCTGCGCTGCAAAGTGTGCAAAATGCGCATGCGCGTGTTCAGGCGGTGCATGTTGGTTATTCAGCAGCACTTTATCCCAGAAGATTATCCTTGTGGGCTTCACCTGCCCACAAGTAAGATGGGAGCGTGCTACAAGGAGGAACATAAGGTTAGTTTTTTGTAATAAAATAAAAACGATAGCGGCGCAATTTAAGAAGAATAGGCAGTGCAGTATTACAACTATGATGATAATTGCTTTAAGGAGGAAAGTTCCTTTGTACCAGAAATTACTTATAGATGCCTGAAGATGTGTACGGTCATTTTATTTTTTCCCCTTTTTTGTTTTGACTTAATTGGGGCAGAAACAACTAATCGATTATGAAATGAATCGATTACTATTTTCAGAATCAGTTAATCGGCCAGCCGATTAGTTGGCCTGCATATAGAATGCATTATTTGTTTACATAATAGGTTTGCAGTTGTACCATACTCTTTCCATTTTCTGGTGATGGATTAAACCGTGGTCCGTGGGATTTATCCCTGACCTGTCTGGTGTGTTCCTTGGCCTTCATGATGCTTAATGTTCTCTAACCTTCTCTAATGTTCATGTTCTCTAACAAACCTCTGAGGGCTTCACAGAACAGCTGTATTTATACTGAGATTAAATTGCACACAAGTGGACTTTATTTACTAATTAGATGACTTCTGAAGGCAATTGGTTCCACTAGATTTTAGTTAGGGGTATCAGAGTAAAGGGGGGCTGAATACAAATGCACGCCACACTTTTCACATATTTATTTGGAAAAGATGTAGCTCTAGAGAGAGAGAGAGAGATACAGTGTATGTGTGATATAGATATAATATATAATGTGTGTCTCTATTTCTTGGTTTACAGTGCAGAGGTTCCCTGATGTTTTCTCTTCTGGTTGAATCTTCTCCTGTGAATTGAATGTTCTTTATCTCTTCTGATTGAATTTTTTTTATGGCTGTATTCTTTTAGAGCTGGTTCACACTGAGGCAGCACGACTTGGAGTGCGACTGCCTCAGGCGACCGGCATCCGACTTCAGCAATGGCTTGCAAAATGACTTCTGTATAGAAGTCAATGCAAGTCGCCCCCCAAAGTAGTACAAGAACCTTTTTCTAAGTCGGAGTGACTTGTGTCGCTCCTATTAGAACGGTTCTATACTACAGAACGGGACGCGACTTGTCAGTTGCCCCGGTGTGAACCGACTCTTAGGGTGAAATGTTACATACACCCTCCTGTGAAGGACAACAACTAGACACTAACATTTCACACATTTTACATACATTTATGGGTATTATTCATGACTTTCGAGGGAATGCTGAGACATTCGCATTGTGAATTTTATATAAATGGACCCCCATGATTCAAGTGAGAATACATATACCTCTTGTGATTAGACATAGTATAAGAAGCTGATAGAAAACAGTTTATATCTATGTTGACAACCGGCACACAATCCATTTTGGGAACATGCATCTCTGTGAAAATAACAATTGCTGTTTTTTTTTTTTTTTGTTTTGTTTTTTATTTTTTCTGTTTTTAGTATTTTGCTGATCCTGAAAAACAATATTACACTTTGAAAGTGGAAAAATAAAAATTGGAACCTTTGTGAAGCCATTATTTCCCCATCATTTCATATAGTGGGGTTGTGTACAAAGTTTCCTTCTGAAAGCTACACCAGACCCCATTTCTAGTGGAGCTCTCATCTGATGTATATTTCCCATTATAGTGGATGTATTCCATGTTATGTACTGGAGGCACACATTCCAATTTACACCCCGTTTAGTTTCAAGCACAAAATGGTTAATGAATCAATGCAAATGATCAGTTTCTTTCAAAACCTTGACTCTGACTCTGAGCTGTTGGTTGTCAGCACACTGTTTTTTGTTATTTTTGAGATTGAAAACTGCCATTTGTATGGTGAGTATAATGTTGGCTCATTCACTTGGCAATGTGGTGGCATTCAATCGCAATTCAAAACCACAGGAATGTCATTTTCAGTTCTTTGAAACCCAGAAAATGTTTTTTACCTTTTTTTACAAGTAACACAATTGTTTGGTCAAAGTTGGAGGTACGGTATGTTACCTCTAAGAAATCGTATAATTCTTATTTCCAGCCTGATTCCTGTGTGTGTGTGTGTGTGTGTATTGAACACATATTGCTTTACACAGATTAATTCAAAGCTGCCTCTAGTCCTGTGACCTTTCTATTATGGTACAATGTATTGCCGAAGGAACTGCTTTCTGTGTCGCACAGCACTTCTGGGTTTCTTGCCTAGGCCAGGCCCTGCTGCCTCCTAGGTCATGTTTTTTCAGTAGGCAGTGGGTTACTTTGTGCTGCATCTATGAATGTGTGGCAGATTACCACGCATGCGCACTTATGGCGCTGGTCTTTTCCAGCTCCCAAATGCACAGAATAGACCAGTGGCGTATCTGCAAGTGTGCAGTTTTTTTTAATGGGTACTCTTACCCTAAAGTGTGGACCCACACACACCGTGGTGGTGAGTCGGTCAGGCGTGAGATTTTAATCAGCAACAATCGATCCTCCAACAAGGGTGATGGAACGCCAGACAGCACCTAAAAGGTTTTAATCAAGGCGGCCACTTTCCAGACACCCCCTTCTTTGCTCCCAGTGGACTTGACATGTTAGCTTGTCAAGCAATGACTTTCAACCATTGGGGCCGGTAACTTGTGGTGTTTGTTAACGGGGAGCATAAATAATGTGTGTGTGGATGACTGCATTTCTCTTGGAGATTTTGTCGGTGACATCTTATACTGGATATCCTGGTTGCACAGATCACTGAGTGCTGTCTGGCGTTCCATCACCCTTGTTGGAGGATCGATTGTCGCTGATTAAAATCTCACACCTGACCAACTCACCACCACGGTGTGTGGGTCCACACCTTAGGGTAAGAGTACCCATTGCCTTTTTTTCTTACAGTCTGTGCACCTGAAATCTCCTTGCATGACGTTTTACTCTGTGTTGGTTGAGAAATGCGTGCGTCTTTACGCCATTCTACACACTTGAAGTTCCCTCTATGAAGTTTGACTATCTTCCACGGAGGAATTGTACTTTATTATTGAAGGGACGTTATTGCCTTACACAGTGTTTACCCCTGTGTGCAGGGAATAAACACTACATTTCATCCATGTGATTCATTATTGTGGACTTCACAGATTTTTCATTTTGTTATTGATTTTAATTATTTTCACGATCACTTCATTGTTGCCACTTATTTGGTTTAGGCTGTGTCAGGCCAATTCCAATGTTTACATTATTTGTTAATTTTGTATTTTTTGATTCACTTATTTTTATAGCGTTTTTTTTTTTTTTTTTTGTTTGTTTTTCATCTTCCTGTGACAACCACAAGGCACTGATTTCTGTAGGGAATTCAGCGTATATCTGCAGCAAAGTGAAATTATTAGGAATGGGGATCCGGACTTCGTTATTGAATGAGCAAAAAAAAAAAATGGTTTCAGGTGCAGATTTTTATTTTTTTTTTCCTAAATTTCATACCTGCACAGGACCCTTTTTTTTAAACTGCGTTGCGGCTTAACCAGACGTGTGAAACGGCTCAATTGAGAGCCGATCACATTCACATATCATGCAAATTGGATGCGGTTTAAAACGCATCTAATTTGCATATATGTCAACCCAGCCTGAAGCGCATGCCGCTGAGCTGCCCCAAACACATTCTGCCCACACATCTGTGAGATTAGGATGGAGGTCTGTCCATGCAGTCTCATAGGCTTGAATAGGCTTCCTGCGCACAGCAACTGCTGGCTAGGGATGGATAAACAGACTGGCACTGTTCATGGACCTCCGTGCCCCTGTGAACCAGGGCTTAGGGAAAATGAGAGTGCATCTAAAACAGCTGATGCAGCAGGTATTTAGGATACCACTATGTTTTCATGCTTGGAGCATGGAAAGGTTCACTTTGTTAGACATTTAACTTACCGGGGGGGGGGGGGGTCCATGTAATCCAGTGTAGAAACAAAAAAGGGACAATCCCCCACGTTGGGGTTTTTAGGCAGCGTACAATGAAGGGAAGTCAGAGTTTGTAGGTAAAAAAGTATAAAGTTTATTTATAAAAAATGATTGAAATCATTGAATTGAAACATGAGCTCCAATGGGAATACAAAAGAATACTATACATTTAAGTACAGGGGGAACATGGATATACAATATGCAGACTAGTGTTCACAAAACAACAGTACATAATCTGTCGTAAACATGAAAAAATATCCCTGACGCGTTTCAACCCGAAAAGGGTCTTCCTCAGAGGGAAAAAGGAGGTCTGCTAGACAAAGAGGAATAAAATGTCAGTGTTAGTGGCAAATACAGTTTACAAAGTGAAACAGGCTCATACGATATAAAGAGCTGAATGTGACAAAACACATTGGAGTTTATATTTACCACACTGGTGTATATCCTGAAGGTAAAAGGTAAGTGGTGTTCCCACTGGGGGTTTGTTTTGGAGCGAGGAGGATGCCGTCCACTCAAATGGGGTACGCTAGACAGGTTCCACCGAACACCACCCAGGCCCTGGGGCGCCACACGTCTTGCGGGAGGTCACACGCTTGGGGTTCCACTCCTACTAGTCCTGCTAATCAAGCAAGGATACCAGGGGAGGGGAACAACCTGGGAAAGGCCTAGAAGCGCGCAGGCACCACCAATAAAAGAGTCTATAAGGGAATAAGGGTTATGTTAAAACTTGGTATCTTAGCGGGTAGAGCAATATGTAGCAGCTAAGAGGGAGAAGTTAGATAATTAATTAAACATCTATATGTAGTTATTAATGCCAGGTGGGGTGACCAGAACATGTACTGAGTAAAATGTGCGCTGGAGAACGAGGTAAAAACACAGTGTGTGACTAAAAGACAAAAAAGGGGGAAAAAAGGAAACAAAACAAGAAACGACAAACATAAACCAAAAGCCAAGAACCCAAATCAAATCAACCAGCCCAGAGGACAAAGACTCCCCTCGGGGAGAAAGGAGAAATTGAAGTGCAAAATTGTGATGGGGCAAAGATGTGTAGGTGTGGTGTGTAAAGAGGTGAAGGGATAGGGGGAAGTGTTGAGGGGAGTGAATGGGGGGTGATGTGGGGTTAGATGCAGGAAAGAAAGGAGTGATGGAAAGGGAAGGAAAGGAACGAAAAGGGGAGGGAAGAGGGGAATGGTGGGGAAACCGGGGAAGGGGGGGGGGAAAGGAAATGAGGGGGGTAGAAGAGGGAACGGGGGAGATGGGGGAAACGAAGGAAAAGGGAAGAGAGAAAAAGGGGGAGGAGGGAAGGGGGGAAGAAGAAGGAGAAAATAAGGGGGAAGGTAAGGGAAAGGGGGAAGGGGGGGGCAGGGAGGAAGGGGAGTGTTAGGGTTGGGTGTGAAGAGGTGAATGGTGACGGTTCTACTTGTTCAAAATGTGGGATATTAATAATGAAGTATTGTGTGTGTGCATGAGCTGGAATTATAGTCCTACCTGGGGTGAGGAGATGCTGGAATAGTGCCACAGGCTGCTGACCATGGGGTTATATCACAATAGCCGATGGTACGTTCTGGGAAAGACCCCCAGTCTTAAATCACTAATGTAGTGATAGTGTAGGGGGACTGTTAGATCGATTAGCTGAAAACAAAGGGTAATGGTGATCAGTAGGATCAAACAAAAAATCTAATGATCGAATATACAGCAAAGCTGTCCCGTGGGAACCACAGGGGGGTCTGCGGGAATAGAGTGATGGATATAACCATCAGACAATGTCCATGCTTACCGCATATCGTTCTCGGTGGTAGTCTGGTCCTGTTAGGGAGGCAGTGGTGTGATCTAGTGTTTGGTGATCCTTTTATGGGTTGAGGATAATTGCTGGTGGCCGGAAGTGTGTCACCGGAAACAGTCAGCAAGGGCTGACTCTATTGGTAGGTGGGTGTCTGCGCAGAGTAGGCCCTCCTTCGGGTGGGGGCGGCCGCCAAACGGGCAGGCCTCGTGTGGCGTTCCTGGCGGCCATCTTGTGGCCCGTAATTGACGTCATCCCTGACGTAAACCACGTGACGCATGCTCGTCATGCGCACCAGCGCATCCAGGGATGTCCAGGAACGCCGCCGACGAGGGTGTTCCAACGGTCGATCGCACGGGACCAGCCCAGGTGCGTCGATCGTGGAGAAAGAGGAGGCGCTTGTTGGTGGAACGTGGCGTCGCTCCTTACCCTCGTCGGGAAGGCGTGATGGCGCCACCCAGGGACCCAGATGGCGCGGTGGAGTCAGGCAGTCCCCAGTGGTGGACAAACATCCTCCCTGCCCCAACCTAGTCAGCCTGCGGTAAAGAGATGGTAAAGAGATGTTGAGCTGGAGTGAGGGCAAAAGAAAAAATAATAATAATGATAAATGAAAAGGTATAGTAAAATAAAGTAAATTAAAATAAATATGAAAATAAATAAATAAAAAAATAAATAAAATGAAAAATAAACAAAATATAACTTGTAGAATAAAGTAAATTAAATGGTGCAAAATTTAATTTACTTTATTCTACAAGTTATATTTTGTTTATTTTTCATTTTATTTATTTTTTTATTTATTTTCATATTTATTTTAATTTACTTTATTTTATTTTACTATACCTTTTCATTTATCATTATTATTTTTTCTTTTGCCCTCACTCCAGCTCAACATCTCTTTACCATCTCTTTACCGCAGGCTGACTAGGTTGGGGCAGGGAGGATGTTTGTCCACGACTGGGGACTGCCTGACTCCACCGCGCCATCTGGGTCCCTGGGTGGCGCCATCACGCCTTCCCGACGAGGGTAAGGAGCGACGCCACGTTCCACCAACAAGCGCCTCCTCTTTCTCCACGATCGACGCACCTGGGCTGGTCCCGTGCGATCGACCGTTGGAACACCCTCGTCGGCGGCGTTCCTGGACATCCCTGGATGCGCTGGTGCGCATGACGAGCGTGCGTCACGTGGTTTACGTCAGGGATGACGTCAATTACGGGCCACAAGATGGCCGCCAGGAACGCCACACGAGGCCTGCCCGTTTGGCGGCCGCCCCCACCTGAAGGAGGGCCTACTCTGCGCAGACACCCACCTACCAATAGAGTCGGCCCTTGCTGACTGTTTCCGGTGACACACTTCCGGCCACCAGCAATTATCCTCAACCCATAAAAGGATCACCAAACACTAGATCACACCACTGCCTCCCTAACAGGACCAGACTACCACCGAGAACGATATGCGGTAAGCATGGACATTGTCTGATGGTTATATCCATCACTCTATTCCCGCAGACCCCCCTGTGGTTCCCACGGGACAGCTTTGCTGTATATTCGATCATTAGATTTTTTGTTTGATCCTACTGATCACCATTACCCTTTGTTTTCAGCTAATCGATCTAACAGTCCCCCTACACTATCACTACATTAGTGATTTAAGACTGGGGGTCTTTCCCAGAACGTACCATCGGCTATTGTGATATAACCCCATGGTCAGCAGCCTGTGGCACTATTCCAGCATCTCCTCACCCCAGGTAGGACTATAATTCCAGCTCATGCACACACACAATACTTCATTATTAATATCCCACATTTTGAACAAGTAGAACCGTCACCATTCACCTCTTCACACCCCACCCTAACACTCCCCTTCCTCCCTGCCCCCCCTTCCCCCTTTCCCTTACCTTCCCCCTTATTTTCTCCTTCTTCTTCCCTCCTCCCCCTTTTTCTCTTATCCCTTTTCCTTCGTTTCCCCCATCTCCCCCGTTCCCTCTTCTACCCCCCTCATTTCCTTCCCCCCCCCCTTCCCCTTTCCCTTCCCCGGTTTCCCCACCATTCCCCTCTTCCCTCCCCTTTTCGTTCCTTTCCTTCCCTTTCCATCACTCCTTTCTTTCCTGCATCTAACCCCACATCACCCCCCATTCACTCCCCTCAACACTTCCCCCTATCCCTTCACCTCTTTACACACCACACCTACACATCTTTGCCCCATCACAATTTTGCACTTCAATTTCTCCTTTCTCCCCGAGGGGAGTCTTTGTCCTCTGGGCTGGTTGATTTGATTTGGGTTCTTGGCTTTTGGTTTATGTTTGTCGTTTCTTGTTTTGTTTCCTTTTTTCCCCTTTTTTGTCTTTTAGTCACACACTGTGTTTTTACCTCGTTCTCCAGCGCACATTTTACTCAGTACATGTTCTGGTCACCCCACCTGGCATTAATAACTACATATAGATGTTTAATTAATTATCTAACTTCTCCCTCTTAGCTGCTACATATTGCTCTACCCGCTAAGATACCAAGTTTTAACATAACCCTTATTCCCTTATAGACTCTTTTATTGGTGGTGCCTGCGCGCTTCTAGGCCTTTCCCAGGTTGTTCCCCTCCCCTGGTATCCTTGCTTGATTAGCAGGACTAGTAGGCGTGGAACCCCAAGCGTGTGACCTCCCGCAAGACGTGTGGCGCCCCAGGGCCTGGGTGGTGTTCGGTGGAACCTGTCTGGCGTACCCCATTTGAGTGGACGGCATCCTCCTCGCTCCAAAACAAACCCCCAGTGGGAACACCACTTACCTTTTACCTTCAGGATATACACCAGTGTGGTAAATATAAACTCCAATGTGTTTTGTCACATTCAGCTCTTTATATCGTATGAGCCTGTTTCACTTTGTAAACTGTATTTGCCACTAACACTGACATTTTATTCCTCTTTGTCTAGCAGACCTCCTTTTTCCCTCGGAGGAAGACCCTTTTCGGGTTGAAACGCGTCAGGTATATTTTTTCATGTTTACGACAGATTATGTACTGTTGTTTTGTGAACACTAGTCCGCATATTGTATATCCATGTTCTCCCTGTACTTAAATGTATAGTATTCTTTTGTATTCCCATTGGAGCTCATGTTTCAATTCAATGATTTCAATCATTTTTTATAAATAAACTTTATACTTTTTTACCTACAAACTCTGACTTCCCTTCATTGTACGCTGCCTAAAAACCCCAACGTGGGGGATTGTCCCTTTTTTTTGTTTCTATCCTTTAGGGGTGAGCAGCACTCTTTTTTGACCTCTGGGTCTGTGTCTTCCCCTTTGCGCATGTAATCCAGTGTAGCCAGATTTCAGAGACATTCTAATGCCTCGTACACACGGTCGGAAATTCTGACCACAAAATCCGTCGGATTTTTTCTGACGGATTTTGTCCGACACTGGTGTTGCATACACGCGGTCGGACAAAGTTGTCGGAAAATCTGATCATTCTGAACGTGGTGACGTTCGTTGCGTACGATGGAACTACGTAGAGGCTAGTAGTCAATAGCTTTTGGTCTCCTAATTTGATCTGAGCATGCGTGGCACTTTGTCCGTCGGAATTCTCTACACACAATCGGAAAAAGTCCGATCGGACTTTGTTGTCGGAAAATTTGAGAGCAGGATCTCATATTTTGTCCGTCGGAAATTCCGATGGAAAAAGTCAGATGGAGCCCACACACGGTCAGATTTTCCGACAACATGGTCCGATAGGACATTTTCCGTCGGAAATTCAGACTTGAAAATGATTGCACAGAATTTAGCACCAAAATTGGTTACATCTGGCTTTCTGTATGCCAGTGACAGCAAGGATTGGATGGTGGGTGTGTTTGGGAACACCTAGCTTTGACTACAAAGAGGTGTTCCCAGTACACTACAGCCATGCATGCATGTGAAATGCACTTCCTGAACAGGTGTCTCTCACCTATTGCTTTTCAAAGCTTCATTTTAGACTCGAGTGGAGCTTTACCAATAATATGATGTCACCTTGTGTAAATGCCCTCTGGCTACAGAGCATTGTATTTTATCCCACTTCTTTCTGCAGTTGGGCTAACAGGTTTCTAATATGTGTGCTCTATGTCCGCTTCTGTTCCTTACATCATCTGCGTGCTGTCATTCCAAATACTGGCTCTGATTGTGGATTGTGACAGCCCATTTCCTAAACCTTGTGAATTTCTGTTTTTATAGGGAGAGGACGATTCAGAGAATGAGACTCAGGAGACTGGTGACATAAAGGTATTTTTGGGAAAGGGTTGCAGACTTTAAACTGCATGGCTAACACCTGTGTGCCCTCTGCCTTGCTAACAATCCTTCCTTTCTTGTGTGGGAGCAGAACGCTCCTGGAAATGAAATGCAGTGTTAGATACATCCGGGTGTACCAACTGTATGCCCACTCACTAGTGTTTGCTACAGCCAACTTCACCTCGTCGCTGCCCTGTTCACTATGTTGGTTTAGGGTTATGCTTTGTCTGTCCAAATACATCCAACATTACACATTCCTGTATAGATCTATAATTCAAGTGCTTAAATTAAATAGTAATGCATTTGAATACCTATTATTGTGTGTGTGTGTGTGTGTGTGTGTGTGTGTGTGTGTGTGTGTGTATACAGTATCTCACAAAAGTGAGTACACAGAATAAATTTTAACAAAAATATTCTATCTTTTCATGTGACAACACTGAAGAAATTACACTTTGCTACAATGTAAAGTAGTGTACAGCTTGTGTAACAATTTGCTGTCCCCTCAAAATAACTCAACACACAGCCATTAAGGTCTAAACCACTGGCAACAAAAGTGAGTACACCCCTAAGTGAAAATGTCCAAATTGGGCCCAATTAGCCATTTTTCCTCCCTGGTTTTATGTGACTAATTAGCGTTACAAGGTCTCAAGTGTGAATGGGGAGCAGATGTGTTAAATTTTGGTGTTATCGCTCTCACTCTCTCATACTGATCACTGGAAGTTCAACATGGCACCTCATGGCAAAGAACTCTCTGAGGATCTGAAAAAAAGAATTGTTGGCCTAGGCTATAAGAAGATTGCCAAGACCCTGAAACTGAGCTGCAGCGTGGTGGCCAAGACCGTACAGCGGTTTTACAGGACAGGTTCAACTCAGAACAGGCCTCGCCATAGTCGACCAAAGAAGTTGAGTGCACATGCTCGGCGTCATATCCCGAGGATGTCTTTGGGAAATAGACGTATGAGTGCTGCCAACATTGCTGCAGGGGTTGAAGGGGTGGGGGTCAGCCTTGCAGTGGTCAGAGCACGTTGCACACTGCATCAAATTGGTCTGCATGGCTGTCGTCCCAGAAGGAAGCCTCTTCTAAAGATGATGCACAAGAAAGCCGCAAACAGTTTGCTGAAGACAAGCAGACTAAGGACATGGATTACTGGAACCATGTCCTGTGGTCTGATGAGACCAAGATAAACTTATTTGGTTCAGATGATGTCAAGCATGTGTGGCAGCAACCAGGTACAAAGAAAAGCGTGTCTTGCCTACAGTCAAGCATAGTGGTGGGAGTGTCATAGTCTGGGGCTGCATGAGTGCTGCCGGCACTGGGGAGCAACAGTTTATTGAGGAAACCATGAATGCCAATATATACTGTGACATACTGAAGCAGAGCATGATCCCCTCCCTTTGGAGATGAGCCCAAAACACACCTACCAAGACGACCACTGCCTTGCTAAAGAAGCTGAGGGTAAAGGTGATGGACTGGCCAAGCATGTTTCCAGACCTAAACCCTATTGAGCATCTGTGGGGCGTCCTGAAACGGAAGGTGGAGGAGCGCAAGGTCTCTAACATCCATCAGCTCAGTGATGTCATCATGGAGGAGTGGAACAGGACTCCAGTGGCAACCTGTGAAGCTCTGGTGAAGTCCATGCCCAAGAGGGTTAAGGCAGTGCTGGAAAATAATGGTGGCCACACAAGATATTGACACTTTGGGCCCAATTTGGACATTTTGACTTAGGGGTGTATTCACTTTTTTTGCCGGCGGTTTAGACATTAATGGCTGTGTGTTGAGTTATTTTGAGGGGACAGCAAATTTACACTGTTATGCAAGCTGTACACTCACTACTTTACATTGTAGCAACGTGTAATTTCTTCAGTGTTGTCACATGAAAAGATAGAACAAAATATTTACAAAAATGTGAGGGGTGTACTCACTTTTGTGAGATACTGTATGTGTATGTAAAATTATATATAATAATATATATATATATTATATTGCATTAATCACCTCAACAGCAGGGAATGTGCACTGACCCCTCATTGACCAGTCTTCAGTACATATGCAGTGTATGTGTATTGGCCTCTGTCACCTACCCTCAGCTTCTAAACAGACAGAAGGGTTATGTGACCTGCTTCAAAAGCATATGCATCAAACTCTGTGCTAAATATGTGCATTAAACCCTCAGTGATCTGTAACCAGCTTAAAAGCATTAACACCTTTGTGCCCAGTCCAAAGCTCACATGTTTTTTAACCTCTCGGCTCCCGCTTCTCTTCAAATGTATGTTTACCCCATCAACCCCTAGTCCTCAGTCAATGTGCCTCATCTTCTCAGTGCTCAGTCCCTAGGTCAGTGATGGTGAACCTTGGCACCCAGATGTTTTGGAACTACATTTACCATGATGCTCAACTACACTGCAGAGTGCATGAGCATCATGGGAAATGTAGTTCCAATACATCTGGGGTGCCAAGGTTCACCATCACTGGCCTAGGTGTTTATTTTAACTCCTCCGTAGCCAGCTCCATGAAGGTTAAACCCCCCCTTAGCACTTAGTAACCAATGTATGTGCTTTAAACTCTCACCACCTTTTTTGTTTGTGTGCATCGTTCTCTCAGCATCCAGTACCCAGCGCATGTGCATTTTAGCTCTCAGCAGCCAGTCATCCGCAAAACATGTTTTTACCCTCAGCAACACAAGTGTATTAACCCATCTGTGCCCAGCTCCTATGAATTACCCCTTGGCACCCAGTCTGCAGCACATGGGGGATAATCCCTCACATTTGTGCATCCCACCACTCCAGATATCTATCTCATCTCCACTGGCTCTAGTTGGTGGTAATCTCAGCTCCACTGCTCCAATTCCTGCTGCCCTGCCCCATCTCCCACATCCCCCTGGACCACCTCCATTGTTTTCTGGACTCCATGACCTTCTAAATGTTGGTGCATCCTTTCCAGCCTAATTTGTCCACAATTCCGCAGACATGCTCCTCCTGTTTTCAGTGTCCTCTTCACCACCTTCACAGTCCAGTGTCGGAGAGGCCACCTTTACTGGGAAAAATACTGGCCTTTATGGTGTTTTTCCTATTAATAACATTAGCAACAAGTTCAATTTTTACTGGCAATGATGATAAAATACCAGGAAGGTAGCAATCATATTACCGCTGACACCCTTCCCATGACTCCACTTTTTCAGAAAAACCTGCTTTTTGGTCAGCCCCTCTCCTGGACATAGATTTTCATCTTTATTATCCCTACATAAACCCCCCATGTGTAAAGAGCTCAGCTGCTGTTGGTACTAAAATACATATTGAGGTACACTTCCCCCTACCGTCCTTGACAATTACCTGTATGGTTATGACCATATTTTTTTTTTTTAATGGTTTTGTTGCTAATTTTGGAAAGAGCAGTATGAACTATTTAGGAGTCAAAAAAAAAAAGAACTGTTCTACTGGTCATCATGCCCTCCATAGTCATCGTCCTGCACATACCATCTACTGTTATAACCGTCAAACTCCTCTCCTGCACATGCGGTTCACTTTCAGACCCTCCACACTCTTCTCCTGTACATACTGGGGGTTATTTACTAAAGCTGGAGTGCGCAAAATCTTGTGCAACTCAGCATAGAAACCAATCAGCTTCAAGGTTTTATTGTCAAAGCTTAAATTTAGAAGCTGATTCTGAGTGTTTCAATTTTAGTAAATCTTCCCAACTGTCTGCTGTCCTACCCCCTCTGTACTCCTCTCCTGTACATACTGCCCGCTGTCATACCCTATACACTCCTCTCTTGAACATACTGCTAACTTTCAGACCCTCCACACTCCTTTCCTGCACGTTCTGCCCACTTCATACCCTCTGTACTCCTCTCCTGCACATACTGCCTACTGTCATACCCTTCCACACACCTCCTGCGCATACTGCTCACTGTCATAACATCCACACACCTCCTGCGCATACTGCTCACTGTCATACCCTTCCACACACCTCCTGCGCATACTGCTCACTGTCATACCCTCCACACACCTCCTGCGCATACTGCTCACTGTCATACCCTTCCACACACCTCCTGCGCATACTGCTCACTGTCGTACCCTCCACACACCTCCTGCGCATACTGCTCACTGTCATACCCTTCCACACACCTCCTGCGCATACTGCTCACTGTCATACCCTCCACACACCTCCTGCGCATACTGCTCACTGTCATAACATCCACACACCTCCTGCGCATACTGCTCACTGTCATACCCTTCCACACACCTCCTGCGCATACTGCTCACTGTCATAACATCCACACACCTCCTGCGCATACTGCTCACTGTCATACCCTTCCACACACCTCCTGCGCATACTGCTCACTGTCATACCCTTCCACACACCTCCTGCGCATACTGCTCACTGTCGTACCCTCCACACACCTCCTGCGCATACTGCTCACTGTCGTACCCTCCACACACCTCCTGCGCATACTGCTCACTGTCGTACCCTCCACACTCCTCTCCTGCGCATACTGCTCACTGTCGTACCCTCCACACTCCTCTCCTGCGCATACTGCTCACTGTCGTACCCTCCACACTCCTCTCCTGCGCATACTGCTCACTGTCGTACCCTCCACACTCCTCTCCTGCGCATACTGCTCACTGTCGTACCCTCCACACACCTCCTGCGCATACTGCTCACTGTCGTACCCTCCACACTCCTCTCCTGTGCATACTGCTCACTGTCGTACCCTCCACACTCCTCTCCTGTGCATACTGCCCACTGTCGTACCCTCCACACTCCTCTCCTGTGCGACCTTCCCACTCTCGTACCCTCCACACACCTCTCCTGCGCATACTGCCCACTGTCATAACCTCAATACTCGTCTCCCTAACATGTTATTCAATGTCATACCCTCCACACTCCTCTCCTGCACATACTGGTTGGTGACCACAATCGTACCATCCATTCAGATTATTCTCCAACATATACTGCCCTGCAAAACACCTCTTTATCACTGCTGTTTCCTGTGCCACGCTTATTGAGTGTGTGTGTATGTATATATATATATGTATATATATATATATATATATATATATATATATATATATATATATATATATATATATATATATATATATATATATATATATATATATATATATATATATATATATATATATATATATATATATATATATATATATATATTTATATATATATATATATATATATATATATATATATATGTATGTATAATCTTTATTTACAGGTAAGTGTGCAAGTTGGTCACAGACTTTTTGCTAGGTTAACTGACACATGCTGTCACTGCAAAATTGCATGTAGACATCAAAGTCCTCTGTTCAGAAAGGTATTACAAAAAATACCTGATGCTACAGCCTTGTTCAGGCATTTCCATTATAGGGTGACTACACTTTATCTCTGTCTCCAATTTCTTTTTCTCCTGCTTTACCACCCCTTAAGATGTTTTTTTTTATTGGAGAATTTATGTGGCTGTTTTGACTAGCATGGCACAGATATCGCCATCAGGTGCAAAATGCTAAGTATCCATCACTGGAGTGCATGAATACAAAGTGGTAGCTGCAAAGAGGCTGCAGGAGAGCAGCAGTGCTGATATGCAGCAAAGGACAGGAAAAAGTGAACCAGTATTTTACAACATGCCAGTTGTTAATAATATGGTGTTAAAACATTCTGATGTACAGATCAGCTGAATACTGCTCCTGGGAATCCATTCAAAACATGTAAGGACACTTTTTTTTTCTTTGATATCACTTCAGTCCTTTAAAAATGTCTTTGGGAAGAATGGAATAAATTTGTCTGAAATTAACATTTCTTACTGAACACAAGACATGTTTATCATTTATATTGTCAGTTGCATATGGTTTCCGCTAGGTGGCGCCATAGTTACATAAGTGAGTGCACTGTGCTTAGTTTGTAATTCATGGGGGTGTGAAAGAAGTTGTAAAGGATTATTATTTATTTAAATTTTTTTGGTGGGTGGAAGAGGGGGGGGGGGGGAGAGACTAACAACTTATCTGGTATTGCATGGCGGAGTCCCGATCCTCCTCTTCTGGGGTTCCTTTTGACAGTGCCCCCATTGGAAGCCGCTTGGGGGGGGCGGGGGCACACCTACAGGCTCGCTCCCGAGTATGTGTGTGTTTGTTTTTTTATATATATATATATATATATATATATATATATATATATATATATATATATATATATATATATATATATATATATATATAGGAAAAAAACTATTTGATCTTCTGCTGATTTTGTACGGTTGCCCACTGACAAAGAAATGATCTGTCTATAATTTTTATTGGTAGGTTTATTTTAACAGTGAGAGATAGGATAACAACAAAAATATCCATAAAAATGCATTTCAAATTTATTATTATTTTTTTTAAATTGATTTGCATTTTAACCACTTCAGCCCTGGTAGAATTTACCCCCTTCCTGACCAGGCCATGGTTTGTGCAAACGTTTTATAGTGTCTACAAAATAGGGGATAGATTTATTGCATTTTATTATATTATTTTATTTTATTTTATTGGGACTGCAACATTGCGGTGGACAGATCGCAAACTTTTGACACTTATTTTTAATTTTTTTTTTGGGACCACTTACAATTTTATATAGCGATTAGAGCTAAAAAATGGCCACCTATTACTGTATAAATGTCAATGACAGGGAAGGGGTTAACTCTAAGGGGTGATCAACGGGTTAAATGTGTTCTCTCAGCGTGTTCTAACTGTAAGGTGGATGTGACTGCCTGGGGGAGGAGACCGATCGGTGTTCCTATATACTAGGAACTATACTAGATCTCCCCTGCCAGAACATGGATTTGTGTGTTTACACACACGAATCCTTGTCCTGGCTCTGTGGGGAGCGATCACCGGTGGCCACTCCATTGTTGCCTTGGCCTTGTGTTTTGGGTCATTGTCATGCTGGAATACCCGTCCACGACTCATTTCTAGATTGTAAGCTCTAATGAGCAGGGCTCTATGATTCCTTCTGTATTGATTTGTATTGTAACTGTACTGTCTTGCCCCCATGTTTTAAAGTTTTGCATAAACTGTTGGTGCTATAAAAATAATACATTTCAATGCCCTGGCTTAGGGAAGGAAGTTCTCACTCAAGATTCTGACGGTACATGGCCCCGTCCCTTTGTGGTGAAGTTGTCCTGTCTCCTTAGCAGAACACCCCCAAAGCATAATGTTTCCACCTCCATGTTTGACTGTAGGGATGGTATTCTTGGGGTCATAGGCAGCATTCCTCCTCCCCCCAAACACAGTGATTTGAGTTGATGCCAAAGAGCTTGATTTTGGTCTCCTCTGACCACAACACTGTCACCCAGTTCTCCTCTGAATCATTCAGATGTTTATTAGCAAACCTCATAAGGGCCTGTACATGTGATTACTTGAACAGGGGGACCTTGCGGGCACTGCAGGATTTCAGTCCTTCATGGCGTAGTGTGTTGCCAATTGTTTTCTTGGTGACGTCCCAGCAGCTTTGAGAAGATTCTCCCATGTAGTTTTGGGCGGATTCCTCACTGTTCTCATTATCATTGAAACTCAGATCTTGCATGGAGCCCCTGACCGAAGGAGATTGACAGTTAGTTTGTGTTTCTTCCATTTGTGAATAATCACACCAACTGTTGTCACCCTCTCACCAAGCTGCTCTTGTAGCCCATTCCAGCCTTGTGTAGGTCTACACTCTTGTCCCTGACATCCTTGGACAGCTCTTTGGTCTTGGCCATGGTGGAGAGATTGGAATCTGATTTGAGTGATTGCTTCTGTGGACAGGGGTCTTTTATATAGGTAACAAGCTGAGATTAGGAGCACTCCCTTTAAGAGTGCTCCTAATCTCAGCTCGTTACCTGTATAGAAGACACATGAGAGGCAGGAATCTTGCTGATTGATAGGGGATCAAATACTTATTTCCCTCATTAAAATGCAAATCAATTTATAACTTTTATGAAAAAAAAATTCTGGATATTTTTGTTAGTCTGTCTCTCACTGTTAAAATAAACCTATTTATTAGACTATTAATTATAGACTGATCATTTCTTTGTCAGTGGGCAAACATACAAAATCAGCAGGGGATCAAATACTTTTTTCCCTCACTGTATGTAGAAACTCAGAAAATTCCCAAACGTCCGGCTCAGATTGCCGCAGCGCATCTGACCAAAAGTGGGAGTGGGGAATCTGTGAAAACCAGGATGCAAACAAGCGGAAATTCCCCTTGGAGAAGTGGCTGTCACCGCTGTACATGTAGAGACTGCACCTGACCTTTACCACTCACCTGTGCTCTTCTTGTCCTTCCACTCACCCATTCACAAAAAGCCTTGTACTCCATGGAAAAAAAATATTAGGCCTTTTGTGAATGGCTGAGGAAGGCAAGCTACTTTTTTTTCACTGTACACAAGCCAGAATTCTCAGTCTGAGCTGCTGACGCGCATAACTCCCAACTTACAGTCTCTGGCACAATAGAAATAATGTATTTATTATCTCCAGCCATCCTCCGGATGTGTTTGGCAAAGAACTGCAGGTAATTTCTCTGGACCTTTAACAATAAAAATAGTACGGTTTCCTGGAGTTCAGCATGAGGTGGAAAAGGAGGAAACGGGGAACGCAAAATTCTAAGCAGATAAAACTTCAGCCTTAAGTCAAAACCACAACCCAAATGTAGGTAATGCTGACACTATGCCTTGGAACACACACAATGAGGCTGTCAGATACCTCGCTGCTCCTCGTTCATGTTCAGACATGTGTGTCTATGTAGAAGATGCTGATAGTGCTGTGTAGCTGTCAGCTATTATGTTATTACATTTAGTGAGCATAGCTGCAGATATTGGGTTAGAAACACTGCCATAGCATTTCAAAAGGTAAAGTCAAATAATGCTGAGAAATTATTTTATAATACCATTAGCACCTCAGTTTAAAGTGATTCTAAAGGTGTTTGTTATTTAAAAAAAAAAAAAAAAACAGGTCATACTTGACTGCTCTGTGCAGTGGTTTTGCACAGAGCAGCCCCAATCTTCCTCTTTTTGGGCCCCCCTGCCTGCGCTCGTGGCCCTTCCCCCTTCATCGAGAGCCCACCATAGCAAGTTGCTTGCTATGCAGTCACTCTTGGGGGGGGGGGGGGGATTCGCTCCCAAACAACATCTGTGGTCCATAAGACTGTTCCCTCCTCACTGGATGTAATTGATGGCAATGGCTTCTGTTGCTGTTTCTAAGCCAATGAAAAGGGAGAGAGCCTCAGCTATTGTGCACATCGCTGGTTCAAGATCGGGCTAAGGTAAGTATAAGGGGGGATGGGGGGGGGGGAAGCTGCGCTCATGTTTTTTACCTTCATGCATAAAGGTTAAAAAAATAAAAATAAAAAAAAAACTTCTGCCTTTTACGGACACTTTAAACCTGTCTTGCAGAGTTAGATCCCAAGCAGTCATGCACAGGGCTTGTGGTATTTAGCTGTGGATAGATGGGTATCATCCAGCCCTACCGTTGGCAGCCTGTCCAACTCTATAAGAGACTGACTGCTGCTAGGGGTTGACCGGTGCACCTAACATTATGATCATTTAGGGGAGTATGCACCCAGGGATGAATGCCCAGAACACAAGAAGTCTTCAAACTTTTATACCTGGACACATACAGTGTAAAGGACTAGCGTCAAATGTAGAGCTTTAAGGACACCACCACTTGCTGGTTCTTCTTTTTAAGGGCTTTGTTTGCCCATTTTTTTAAAAGCAAGTTCAGCAAACAACATAGGTTTCCCTCTCAGAGGTTTTCAGCATTCCTTTTTCCATCAACAAAAATGACATCCAGCCTAGTTGGCTCTCATTTGCAGCTCTGCTGCTCTGGCCTTACACTCCAGGCCCTTGTCTGTCCCGTACAGACTGTTTCACCGACCACCTTGGTGCAAATAGCTACTAGTCTCTTGCTGTACTGGCTCCCCCGTGGAGCCCTCCTGACTCCTGGTACTCAGACTTCCTGTCTGCTGGGGTGGAGCCCAGAACTATGGTCGGGTTACTACTAAAAGCCCAGCACACACCTAACCAATCAGTATGCTGGCTGTTTTCAAAATCGGGACCCAGGACTGTGGATTTCATCCCACCCGGATCCCTCAGAAATCCCCGGGCTCCAGGTCCCAAAGTGGACCTTTCTAAGAAAGGAGGAAACTGAAAAGACAGTTTCTTCTTCATGTTACAATCTCCCTGGAGCCCCTCAACCTGTCTGGTTGAGAATTCTGGGTCACATCCTCCTTCTAGACCCTGGCAGGGAAACGCTCTGCCACAACAGGCATACCCCACTTTTCAGTACACAATGGGACCAGAGCATGTATGTAAAACAAAAATGTACTTAAAGTGAAGCAATACCTTTTTTCACTTCTCAATGCTTGTACTGCATTGCAATAGTCATTTACACGCATAACTGATTACCTAGGAAAGCTGGCCAACCCCAAAATTGGATATGTTGTAGTCCTGGGTCCTCTCCCGGTGCTCCCCAAGTTTGGTGTCCCTGTCACTTATGGTTTGGGAGCAGTGCCATGTCAAGCTAACCAAGATTTACCCTAGATGCCAATGTCAAGCCAAACAAGATTTGCCATAGTCCCCAATGTTAAAGGAGAAGTCCACCCTGAGCCCATTTGGCTGGGCTTCTATGGGTGACAGGAGTGCAATTAGTTTTGCACTCCTGTGACCTGTTTTCAGCAGCGAGCGGTCTGAAGCCGCTCTCTGCTGACGTCACACAGATTAGTCCAGGCATCTCATCAGCCCGACTCTGAAAGTCTGGATCCGCCAGGTGCCTGGACTGATGGCAGTCTCAGCCTCTCAGCGAGCCACTGAGACGGCCGCTCCCTGCCCCTCCACAGCTCAGCGCTCCAGAGCTGGAGAGCTGCTGACCACTCGAGGAAATGAGAGAACCAAGCCATCGGGGGTGTTTGATCGCTCGGCTCTCAGTACAGAGACGCCGGGGGACAGATGCAGATATCCACCTAGGTAACACAGCAAAAAAACGGATTCCCATACTTCTCCTTTAAAAGCCGGGAGCAGTGCCATGTCAAGCTGACCAAGATTTGCCATAGACACCAATGTGTCTGTACTTGTGAGTGTATGTAAAGTGAGGGCACGTAAAGCGGGGGGTATGCCTGTACTGCAATAAATATAAGTACCGCTTCATGCACCATCCTGCCACAGCAGCTGTTAGGTTCTCATAGAGTTTGACAGGCTGCCGGCCACTGGGCTGGGTGATACCCATCCATCCACAGCTAAATGCCATAGCACCATGGCTAATGTGTGCATGGGCCCTTAAAGCTGCTGTTAAAATTGAATGTATCGGATGCATGTGTCTGCCTGAAATTACACCTTCCCTGATCATGCTCCTGCTCCGTAAAAGGATGCCAGTGATGTAGCTACGGGGTGGATGTTGGGTGCAGGCATGAGCATCTGACATACCTGAAAGTGTTGCATGCTAAAGATTCCAGTGGCAACTCTCAATTTTATAAGTGAGCAGACATTGGATACAATAGAGGTGCTTTTAGAAATTAAATGTATTTTATAAAGCGGTATTTGATTAAAGTGTCACTAAACCCACATCATAAAAAAAACTATCAATAAATGCTGTATTTCATACTCGCTCAGTCCCTTTTTTTTTCGTTTTCAGTATTTTGTAAAAAAAAAAAAAAAACTGGTTGATCCTGCTGCTCTCTATCGCCACCTTCTGTCCAAGTATCCAATTTGGCATAGCATTGTTGGCAGCTCTGCACATGCTCAGTTTTCAGTGAGTTTCTATGCTGAGCATTTCCTCTCTATCACGCCTGAGCAGTTTATGTGACTATAGTCACATGTTGGTGTATACACAGTGGTAAATAGCCTGCTCCGTCCCTCCTCTATACCCGCTAACCAGCTAAACACAATGGGGACGGGATATTGCATGTAGATTAATGGTGGCTTTATCTCCCTGTTATTCTAAGACACAGGGCGGAGGGGTGTGACTCAGCCTGTGATTGGCAAAAATCCCTCCGCACCATGTTATTTCCCAAAAAATAATAGATTTTGATTTTAAACATACCGTTTATCAGCGTATAACACGCACCTTAACTTTAAGAGGGAAGTTTCAGAAAAAAAAAAACTTAAATTTTAAAATAGTCAGTTCCCATCAATGCAGCCTGATCAGTTCCCATCTGCAGCCTCACCAGTGCCCATCAATGCAGCCTGATCTATGCCCGTCTTCAGCCTCTAATATGCCCATTATTGCAGCCCGTTTAGTGCCCATCTGCAGCCTCTAGCATGCCCATCATTGCAGTCTGTTTAGTACAGATCTGCAGACTCGCCTTTTGCCAATGATTGCAGCCTTGCCAGTGCTGGATTACACAGATCCCCAATCTCCTGTGTATCCAGAGCTCAGTCACTCAGTCCCGCCCAGCTCATATGATGGACATTACAGTTGTCCAATGCCGGGCCAGGGGGCGGGACTGTGTGTGATGGCGCCGGATACACAGGAGATTGCGGCTGTGTGTAATCCAGTGGCGTCCACTCCGAGTAGCAGGGATCGGCATATAACACGCGCACATGATTTCCCCCTGGTTTTCAGGGGGGGGAAAGTGTGTTTTATTCGCCGATTTAAATATGGTATTTGTAAGCCAATTTTAGGCAGGTTTGATATCAATTATTTACTTTTACTCTGTATTCCAAAGGCTGTTTTTTTTTTTTTTTGTTTTTTTTGTTTTTTTTTAAACATGTGACCAATAGCAGAGGACTAGAAGTTCCGCCTGCTTTTGTTGCCTTGCAGACAGGCTGGGAAAGAGCTGGGTCTTTTTTTTTTTTTTAATTAAAATGATCACAGCGCCATTATCCATATACAGAAATAAGCAATGTAAATTAAACAATGTGTGTTTAGTATCACTTTAACAATCCCCCTCCTTCCTTCCTGATCTTTCACTTGGTATTTACCCATTTTACATTTGTTTTACGCACATCTACAAGTTTTCAGCTGGTATGTGCCCCAACACCCAGGTAAATGTTGGCTGTGTTTCTCGCACAAGCCTTGCCCTGGGGAGATGCATAGAAAACCTGGTTGTTTTTAGTATATAAAAGAAATGTTATCACAAGGTTGCCTGGATTTGTGTGTTCCTCCCTACAATTAAGGCGACTCGTGAAACTTCCCTGCCAAAGGGAGTGAACACAACTTCAGCCTCCTCTTATTAATTTGGCTGCTCTTGGTGGCGGGTGTCAAAGGCCTTTCCTCCCGCGAGGGCCTGTACTGGGAAGTGTTTCTAAGAGAAAATCTAATTACTGTAAGATCGGGATAAAAGGGGAATATAATAAAAGGCATTGTTGTAATGCTTTTGATTAGAACATCTTATAATAGGAGGTGCTGTGCCAGATCCTTTGTACTGTGAAGATAGTTCTGTTTTCCACCTCTTGGGACCATAGGAGGTATGAAGGGTAAATAAGATCCTCCTCAGTGTTCGGATTCTTCTTGTACAGCTGCTGCATGAGCACTCATGGTTTGTAAACACCACCTGGTTATTACCATTCACATCTCTGCGTTTGCATGCAATATAATGCATTGTATTTATGCATTGTTGGCACATACTGGGGTTCATTTACTAAAGGGTAGAGACTGTTCACCAAACTTAATAAAGTTGTTGTAACCTTAAAAAAAAAAAAATGATCCCTTACAGCAGGATATAAAGCAGGAATATGCAATTAGCGGACCTCCAGCTGTTGCTGAACTACAAGTCCCATGAGGTATGAGGCATGATGGGACTGGGGTTTTGCAAAGGCTGGAGGTCTGCTAATTGCATATCCCTGAAATACAGCATAGTGCTTGTGCCGTGTCATTTGTCCCTCTCTATGTTCAAAAAAACCTGGTTGATCCTGCCAGTTCCTGTTTCCCCCCTCTGTATGCTGACCACAATAGTCACGGCTGCTTATCCCTGATTACTGTGGTCAGTTTACGTGCCTCCATCATCCTGCTGTCTCTCCCCTCTCCCCCTCCCTCCCTGCCTGTCAGCTCAGGAGTCTGTGTTATCCATCTCCTCCGGCCGCTATAGCTGTTAAAACTACTAGTTACAAATTCTCTAATACCCTTTCTTACAGGAAGATCTAATGTGCAGTGTCTATGTTTTAAAAAAAAAAATTATTCCCCAAAATACCTGCTCTTCTACTCTCCTCCCAGCTGACATCAGCGGGGAAACACAGCCCCTCCCACTGTAGTGTTTAGTTGGAGGGAAAGCGGCGGCACTGCTCACTGCTGGAGAGAGAGAGAGAGTGTCCGCCGCAGTCCCGATATAAATCGCGTATCGCTGCCATTACAAGTATCAAAAAAAAAGCAATTCCAGTATATATATTGGTATTTTTTTTTAACCAAAAACTCATAGCAGAATACATATTGGCCTAAAGTTATGAAGACAATTTTTTTTTTTTTGGACATGTTTCATAGCAGAAAGTAAAGATTTTTTTTTTTTTTTTAAATGTTATTTTTGGGGTACAGCATTGCATGACCGCACAATTGCAAAATGAATAGCCTCTAAAAATGTACTAACTGAAAAACGCATGAAAAGCAATCCTACTTGCTTTAAGTTTGGGATATACAAAAACCAAACGGGCATACTCCCTTTCATGCTGCAGCATCAGCTGTCCTATGCTGGCTCCAAGACAGAGAACTAAGCAATCACATTACTGCCAATCTGTCTCAATCCGCTCAGAGTGGAGGACATTGACTCAGTCATTGCACCCCACTCTGCTCTTCCAGCACTCCAGGCTGGGGAGGGGGCAGGCAAGGCTGGCTATGGCTGTCAGTTTGGCAGCTGGATGGATCCCAACAATATTGTCAGGATCCTTTCTGAGCCTGGAACGGCTCTGCCCATGATCAGCTCGCTCTGGGTCGGAGGAGAACAGAAGCCAATGTGACCCTAAGGGCTCTTTTACATGGACGGACCATATGTCCGTTTTTCATCCATCCGTTTTCGGATGAAAAACGGACTTGCATGTATCCCTATGGGATAGCGGGTGTCAGCAGATGAGCATCCGCTGACACCCGCTCTCGTCCGTGCCCGCTATGCTCCGTTTCTGCAGACGGAGGAAAACCCTATTTTTTCATCCGTCTGCAGAGCGGATCGGATGACGACGGACTCTACGGTCCGTCGTCACCCGATCTCCCATAGGGGAGAGCGGCGCTCTGACAGGTCCGTCCCTGCGCTGTGTGCAGAGACGGACCTGTCATCTTCCTGCTCAGCGGAGATCGCTCCGGCGATCCCCGCTGAGCAAGTGGATATCCACGGGGCGGATCTGCACTGATCCGCCTCGTGTGAAAGGACCCTAAGGCGAAGTACAGCCATAAGAAGGATACTTTTTAAAACGCTTTTTTTTTTATGTGCTGATGTGAATGCACTCTAATAAAGCTGTGTATACATGTTTAAAAATGTGTCCGGTTCAGCAGGAACTGGCCAAATTTCAATCCATGTATACCCCTCTCTGGGCACCCGAAGCAGATCCTTAGACTGGCTCTTGTTGAACGGTCCTGTTGGAAAAACAGCATTCGCTCAGCCACTGCAGCCGATGACTACAGCGCTGATCAGGTTTTTTTTTTTAATGGGGGGGGGGGGGGGGTAGTAGCCAGAATATACACAGCAGGGGAGATCCCTCTATCTACATTGCTTGTGTACATGCAGGAATCTGTGAGGTTGTTTTTTTTTTTGCCATCCCTGCTAGACAGAATTTGAGCATCTGATCAACTTCTCTTAAATGTTTGGAAAATGTATCTCCATTGACGACTGTGGCCACTGATCATTGTATTCTGACTGCAATAGTAGCTGCTGTCCACATACATTTTCCACGTGGTGAGGGGTTGGTGGATTCTTGGGGGGGAGGTGTTCAGAATTGTATTATCAGCAGCTATAGCTGCTGCCAATAATCACATGCTAAAAATTCAACATGCTTGTTGTACCCATATTAATCAATCGATCAACTTGGGTACAATCAGCATGGGTGTGTATGTGTATATTTATATAATCCCCCTAAAGGTTTTCCTTTTAGGTACTGTAGTTTGTCGCCATTTCATGGGCGCATCCAATCTTTATTTGATGTACCATCATCCTTCTTTTTTTTTTTTTTTCATCAAAAAACTGGGTTTTGTGTTTATATGCACTAACATTCATTCTAGAGCAGGAGTGTCAAACTCAATTTCATAGTGGGCCGCATCAGCATTATGATTGTCCTCAAAAGGGTTGGTTGTATCTGTAAGATTTTAGATGTCCAGCGCATCCCCTCCCCTTACATTAGATGTCAAGAGCCACCCCACCATCAGAAGTTGAGTCCCCCACTCTCCCTAACATCACAGTGCACCCCCTTTCCTTATGCTGCTGCTGGGAAGAAGCTGGATGCATTGCTTGAAAGCAGAAAGTAGGGGTCTGGAGGAGGACCAGAGGAGGGCTGGAGCTCTCCTGCAGCTGCAGGAGAGATGCGAGGGCCTTGTGTTTTGACACCTGTGTTCTAGTGTATATTTTCCTGAAAATGTGCATTTGATAACCCACTGCACAAATATCATGCAATGTAAAAATTTCAACAGTCACCATTTCGTTCTCCAGGGTCTCTGCTTTCAGAAAATATATATTGTTTTGGGGTTATAACAATTTTCAAAATAAAAATACAGATTAAAAAAAAAAAAAAAAAAAAAATTGCCCAGGACATCAAGTGGTTAAAGAATGATGACCCTGTATATCTAACGCAATGTGACATTAGCAACCCTTTGATATTTTTTTTATAATATTTTATTATGACTGTGGGCTGTACTGTAACAGGGAAGATTAAAGTACACAGAACTTCTCACCTAGCTGTAACGTTCCTGAGGACCCATCCCTTCCGCTATACCCGCCTCCATGATTACTCACCCCAGCAATCATTAACCTGCGGGCTCTGATTACAGCTGTGATTAAATGGTCTGTCCCAGACGGCACACCACACCCAGCACTCTCCCTCCTGCAGCACCTGTTGCATTCAGAGAAAAAAAACCTGTTGGAGTGTCATACAGTATTATAAAACGGTTAGCGAGCTTTGGAGGGCACTCAAGAGCCTTGTTCCAGATAATCAGAAGTACCTAGTCTGAGGGCATGAAGTTGGTGTTCGTTCTGAGATATGGGACTGTATTTGTACACTTGTGCAATCAGCATCTTGTGTTAGTATAGATGTAGTTACACACAAACATATACATAAACACTCATTTAGTAATTCCTATATAAGAAATCTACCATCCAGTTTTGTGTCTTGACTGCTGGCAGTGAAATGGTGAATGGGTGAGCCATACCTGGCAATGTTCGGTTGCCCGGCAGGCGTGTGCATGCTTTTGCATTCCTTCCCTGCAGCGCTGAATACCTGCCATTGCTCATACAGGCGTGTCTCTGCCACTGCATGCAGACAGCGGGACGGAAGCCTGCCTATTCTTCAACTACATGATAATGGGCACAGCTTACTAATATATTGAAGTGATGGTTACAATGTAGTGTTTTTTTTTAAATGAGACGTTGTGCAGTGAGTTAATGTAGAAGTCACTGAGTATAACTAGTTAAGACTTGAATTACTGGACACAAGCCACCGATATGCAAGCCTGATAGTTTGCAGAGTCTGTGCAGGAAAGAACAGGAGATGAGTGTTCTCTCCTATCTCTCTCGCTCAGTTATGACCTGCTGAGGAGTGACCCTGCACAGCAACAATGCTTTAGGTTTCTGCACAGTTATCTGGTGACTTGAAGTGTGTAAACCTCACAATCCTTTTCAAAGTGGACCTAGATATGTATCCAAGTCAAATGCATGCAAATGTGCAAGCATAAGGCAGGCCATAGATGTTGCGATTTTTCTCTCTTGCAACCACGGGTTGCAGGAAAGGAAATCATTTGATTGTGTTCATGGGAGAATCCCTCCCGTGGAGCTATTGTGTCTCCCAGCTGGGAAAGTGGGAGGTGGGAGGGGCGGATAGCCATCCCCGCCGGGAGAACACAATGAATTTTGTTAGTGACTATAGCCGCTACCAATAATTGCATCTACAGTATCTCATGGAAGGGAGTACACCCCTCACATTTTTTGTAAATATTTTATTATCTTTACATTGTAGAAAAGTGTAATTACACACAGCCATTAATGTCTAAACCGCTGGCAACAAAAGTGAATACACCTCTAAGTGAAAATGTCCAAATTGAGCCCAAAGTGTCAATATTTTGTGTGGCCACCATTATTTTTCAGTACTGCCTTAACCCTCTCTTGAGCATGGAGTTCACCAGAGCTTCACAGGTTGCCACTGGAGTCCTCTTCCACTCCTCCATGATGACATCACAGAGCTGGTGGATGTTAGAGACCTTGGGCTCCTCCATCTTCCGTTGGAGGAAACCCTATGCTCAATAGGGTTTAGGTCTGAGGACATGCTTGGCCAGTTTATCACCTTTACCCTCAGCTTCTTTAGCAAGGCAGTGGTCGTCTTGGAGGTGTGTTTGGGGTCGTTGTGTTGGAATACTGCCCTGCAGCCCAGTCTCCGAAGGGAGGTGATCATGTTCTGCTTCAGTATGTCACAGTACATGTTGACATTCATAGTTCCCTGAATGAACTGTAGTTCCTCAGTGCCGGCAGCACTCATGCAGCCCCAGACCATGACACTCCCACCAACATGCTTGACTGTAGGCAAGACACACTTGTCTTTGTACTCCTCACCTGGTTGCCGCCACACACGCTTGACACCGTCTGAACCAAATAAGTGTATCTTATTTCCCAAAGACAACCTCTGGATATGACGCTGAGCATGTACACTCAACTTCTTTGGCCAACTATGGCGAGGCCTGTTCTGAGTGGAACCTGTCCTGTTAAACCACTGTATGGTCTTGGCCACCATGCTGCAGCTCAGTTTCAGGGTCTTGGCAATATTCTTATAGCCTAGGCCATCTTTATTTAGCGTAACAATTCTTTTTTTCAGATCCTCAGAGTTCTTGCTATGAGGTGCCACGTTGAACTTACAGTGACCAGTTTGTGAGAGTGATAACACCAAATTTAACACACCTCCCAATTCACACCTGAGACCGTATAACACTGAGTCACATGACATCGGGCCGGGAAAATGGCTAATTGGGCCCAATTTGGACATTTTCACTTAGGTGTACTCAATTTTGTTGCCAGCAGTTTAGACATTAATGGCTGTGTGTTGTTATTTTGAGGGGACAGCAAATGTACACTCAATACTTTACATTGTAGCAAAGTATAATTTCTTTAGTGTTGTCACATGAAAAGATATAATAAAATATTTCCAAAAATGTCAGGGGTGTACTCACTTTTGTGGTCACAAGCAATCCCCTCTGACACAGAGCAATACCTCCCCCCGCTGCAGCCTTTCTTTTTTTGACCTACGAATTTGCTATTTTGCTGCCTGATCCCCTGGGGAGAGGAGACTGAGGAAGTGCTTCCTCTTGCCTGCAGCAGACTGATATCTCAAGCTAGGAAACGTCTTGACTAGGCCTTATGGTCTTCTTTTTTAATGAAAAAGATATACAGCTTTTTTAAGAAATTCTATTGTATTATATGTTCCTTACTGAAAGCGGTCAATTTTGTTCCCGATTGTGCACTCGCATATATTTTGAAAAATAAACACAAATTTCTACATCAATCTGGTATAAACTGCTGTGGGGGGGCTTTCTGGCTGGCACCCGGATGTGGGTGACTGCTGGCTGGCCTGGCACCTTGCTGTAGGTGGCTGCTGGCTGGCCTGGCACCTTTGCTGTGGGTGGCTGCTGGCTGGCCTGGCACCTTGCTTTGGCTGCTGGCTGGCCTGGCACCTTGCTGTGGGTGGCTGCTGGCTGGCCTGGCACCTTGCTGTGGGTGGCTGCTGGCCGGCCTGGCACCTTGCTGTGGGTGGCTGCTGGCCGGCCTGGCACCTTGCTGTGGGTTGGTGGGTGGCTGCTGGCCGGTCTGGCACCTTGCTGTGGGTTGGTGGGTGGCTGCTGGCCGGTCTGGCACCTTTCTGTGGGTTGGTGGGTGGCTGCTGGCAGGCCTTGTACCTTGCTGTGTGTGGGTGGGTGGCTGGCCGCCCTGGCACCCTCCGGTGTGTGACTGCTAGCTGGCTTGCTGGCCTGGCACCTTGCGGTGGGTGGGTGGCTGCTGGCTGGCATGTCCGTCTGACTCCTTTTGTAGCATGCACTACAGTGGCAAGGCAAGGGAGGCCAGGACTGTCAATGTTTAGGCCCAGTGCGCGGAGGCGTAATTACATTGTGTGCGTGTGCCGAATGCCCCTGCGCACTAAGCCGGCAGTGCACTGCAAACCTTCCAGGCTTCTTTGCCCCAAAAAGATGTCTGCGGCCCGTGAAGACCAATATCGGTATAGTGTGCGTCCGATACCGATTCTTCTAAAATTGTGGATATCAGCCCGCAATAATCGACCGTACCGCTAATTGGTCTACCCCTAGTGTGTATTCAGCCAGTTTGTATGTGGTCATTTCGCAGTGCAGCTGTCCAGAGGTGGCGAAACGCAGCAAACTACCAGCACCCAGCTGCCCATGTGAAGGCAGCCTTATTGTGGCAGTGGTCATTTGACCGCGTATTGATCAGATCAATCTCCTCCAGAGAACCTGTCAGAATAGATATAGGTTCTACCTTTGTTGATTTGTGATATCCCTTGTTTCTGTCTCCCCGGGTTCCTTTGTAGCTCTGTACACGAGTTGTTCTGATAATTATACAAAACCATTTTTACATTGCTTGCAGTTATAACTTGCCATTTATTTAAACGAATCCCCGTCCAATCTCACATTCCTGAATGTGTTTTGTGTCTGTGGTTCCTCCCATCCTTTGACCTAAATTACCTTTTGGCTACCATTACCACCCTGTGCCAACTAGCCTCTGCCCTTATGCTGCTGGCTGCCGGCCCTCACAGACAGGATGTAGGCAGGAAGCCTGCAGGTTGTAGATCGCTATTCCCTGATGGATTGACTGTGTGAATATTCACTATCCCAGGCAGTCAGCTTACACTGGAGGGATACAGCTCAGGTCCTGTCTGTGTCTGGCATGTTTACAATGGAAAGTGCCGATTCCCCAAAGCAATCCTAAATTATATATATGGGTTTTTGTGGGGAGGCCAAATGGGTTTGTTATCGGAGAGACCATCAAAACAGTTGTATCGTTAGTTACTGTATTATGTGTACTAGCCCACATGTGACTGTTCATTGAAAATGTGTATGCAAAGAAAAGTTAAGTGTATGGTGTGTTAAATTAAAGCGATATTAGACCCTCAGTCTTAAGCACTTTCAGCAGGTCATCCTCTAGTATACATTACACCTGTATTTACGGTGTAACATGTTCATAAGCACCCCCCCCCCCCCCCCCCCCAAAGCCCAGAGATCTGTGATTGAATAAACTACAAGTCCCGTCTTCCTCCGCAGCAGATAGACTTGTAATTTCAATGGACTACGAGTGCCCTAATCAGTACACCCATAGTTCGTTGACACTTCCTCCTGTACAGAGGTACGGGCAGAAAGCTTCAGGGGGGGAAAAAAAATGCTTCTATAGCATAGTGCTTGTGCTATGTAATTTGTCCCATTGTATGATGTAAAATACCTGGTTGATCCTGCTTGTTCTTGTGTCCCCCTGTGTGTGCTGTCCACGGTAATCATGGTTGGGTATCCATGATACCATGGTCAGTTTACGTGCCTCTGTCATCCTGTTCTCTGCTGTGGGTCTCTCCCTCTCCGCCTCCCTCCCTGCCTGTCAGCTCAATGTGAGATCTGATCTCCTCCGCGCCACTACAATTACTATTTCTGTACAATAATATAATAAAATCCCTAGCATCCCCTCATTTAGGAATATAAAAAGTACTGTGCGTCAATTTTTTTATTTATTCTTAAATACCTTCTTGCACAAATACCTTCTCCGTTGTGCAGTCATGTAGTCTCCCTCTGCTGGCTGGCTAACGTCAGAGGGGAGACTCAGCCCTTCCCGCTGCTCTCCTTAGATCCGGAAAGGAGAGAGGAGGGGGATCACGTGACCGCACAGCGGAGCTGTAGAAAAAATATATTTTGGAATACAGGGGGTCCCCGACTTGCAAACATCCGACTTACAAACGACTCCTACTTACAAACGGAGGGAGACAACAGGAAGTGAGAGGAAATCGACCCCTAGGAAGGGAAATTCACTCCTGTAAGAGTTAATATGGGAAAAAGGTGTCTCCACTGATGCTTTATCACCAGTCCATGTTTCCCTAACAACCCAAAATTTTCAAAATCCAATTATCATTGGGACAGAAGGTGAGGTGAAATCTTCTGAACAGGGGCACAGACAGCAAAACAAATGTTACAGGGGTGATAACCCTTCTCTGTGTTATCAAAAAAAATTAAAAATAGATTTTTGGGCTGGAGCTACACTTAAAAAATGTACCTGTTCCGACTTACAGATTCAACTTAAGAACAAACCTACAGTCCCTATCTTGTTTGTAACCCGGGGACCCCCTGTATAATCTTAAAAAGAATTGACACAAAGTGCTTTTTACAGTGCCTTATACAGGTGCCTTGAAAAAGTATTCATGCCCCTTGAAATTTTATGAAATGTATTTTATTGGGAATTTATGTCAGACCAACACAAAGTGGCACATAATTGTGAAGTAGAAGGAAAATAAATGGTTTTCAACTAAATATGTGAACAGTGTGGCGTGCATTTATATTCAGCCCCCCTTTACTCCGATACCCCTAACTAAAATCTAGTGGAACAAATTTACCTTCAGAAGTCGCCTAATTGGTAAATAGAGTCCACCTGTGTGTAATTTAATCTGAGTAAAAATACAGCTGTTCTGTGAAGCCCTCAGTGGTTTGTTAGAGAACCTTAGTGAACAAACTGCATCATAAAGGCCAAGGAACACACCAGACAGGTCAGGGATAAAGTTGTGGAGAAGTTTAAAGCAGGGTTTGGTTATTGAAAAATATCTCAAACTTTGAACATCTCACAGAGCACTGTTCAATACATCATCCAAAAATGGAAAGAGTATGGCACAACTGCAAACCTACCAAGATATGGCCAACCACCTAAACTGACAGGCCGGGCAAGGAGAGCATTACTCAAAGAAGCCACCAAGAGGCCCATGGTAACTATGGAGGAGCTGCAGAGATCCACAGCTCAGTTGAGAGAATCTGTCTACAGGACAACTATTAGTCGTGCACTCCACAAATCTGACCTTTTTATGGAAGAGTGGAAAGAAGAAAGCCATTGTTTAAGGAAAGCCATAAGAAGTCCCATTTGCAGTTTGTGAGAAGCCATGTGGGGGACACAGCAAACATGTGGACGAAGGTGCTCTGGTCAGATGAGACCAAAATTTAACTTTTTTGGCCTAAAAGCAAAATGCTGTGTGTGGTGCAAAACTAACACTGCAATCACCCTGAACACACCATCCCCACTGGCTCAGTCACAGTCCAGAACTAAATCCAATAGAGAATCTGTGGCAAGACTTGAAAATTGCTGTTCTCCATCCAACCTGACAGAGCTTGAGTTATTTTGCAAAGAATGGCCAGAAATTTCCCTCTCTATGTGCAAAGCTGGTAGAGACATCCCCAAATAGACTTGCAGCTGTAATTGCGGCAAAAGGTGGTTCTACAAAGTATTGACTTGGGGGGGGGGGGGGGGGATACAAATGTAACCCCACAACTTTTCACATATTTATTTCAAAAAAAAAATGAAAACCATTTATCATTTTCCTTCCACTTCCCATTTATGTGCCACTTTGTGTACATTTACATATGACAAAATGTGGGAACTTTCAAGGGGGTATGAATACTTTTTCAAGGCACTGCGTATGCCTGAAACGGAGGATGCCAGCGATTTCAACTAGTGACTTAACAACCTCCCTTTTAATTTTTTTTTATTTATTTTTTTTTTTTTTTATGTTTTATTTAATTTTTTTTTTTTGTTATTCAGGCTTGGCTCTAGTCTACCAATTCTTTCCTAATTTTTTTCAGTGAAAAGATTGCGTGAGATAAACCAATTTGGTGTTTTGAGATCCTCTTTTGTTTCCTTAATTGTAATACGGGAGAGTTAATTCCAAAGACACCCACTCTAGCCACTCAAAGACTAGGGCTTCTTCTGACATTTGTTTATTTCTTTTACAGAGTCCCTAGAGAATAAAAAAGCGATTATTGCAATATTTTATGTCAAGCTGTATTTGTGCAGCATTTTTTTCATTTTGGAAAACATACGCTTTTAATAAAAAAAAAAAACGAAACCGTAAAATTAGCCCAATTTTTTTGTATAATGTGAAAGATGTTACACCGAGTTAATAGATACTTAACATGTCATCCTTTAAAAATCCCACGCTCGCAGAATGGCGACAAACTACGATACTTAAAAATCTCCATAGGCAACGCTTTCAAATTTTTTACAGGTTTCCTGTTTAGAGTTACAGAGGAGGTCTTGGCTATAATTGTTGCTCTCACTCTAACGATCGCAGCGATACCTCACATGTGCGGTTTTAGCACCATTTACATATGTGTTCGCTTCTGCGCACAAGCACAGAGGTATGGGGCGCTGTAAATTAAATTTAATTTTTTTTCTTATTTATTTTACTTTTTTATTTTTAAACCTGTTAATTTTTTAATATTGTTATCACTTTTATTAATATTACAAGGAATGTAAACATCCCTTGTAATAGAAATGAGCATGACAGGTCCTCTTTATTGAGAGGGTCAAAAAGACCCAAAATCTTTTACCCTTAAAAGCTAAATGTATATCTATATCTCTATCTCTATCTCTATCTCTATCGGTTGGTTCCGGGCTTACCGGCGGCGCGGGAGGCTCCTCTCCCGCTGCCTATAAAAGTGATCTTGCGGCGAATACGCTGCTTGCTTGCATCACTTTTATTGGAAAACCAGCCACCTAACGAAAAAGATATCAGGGTTATGGCTAGCTGCTGCTGTAACAACGGTATTTAACATTTAAAAACATGACGTATATTTGCAATTGGGAGTTCGGCAAGTGGCTAGGTAACATTTCCTTGTCTTAAAAAAAAAAGGGGGGGTGGGGGCATTAACTGGGGTTTAGTGGGTGTTCACTTTTACTCCCAAGGATTGATGGCTCGGGGTGAGTAAATGTCTTGGTGGTCTATAAATGATGAAAAGTCTCTTGAAGTTGTTTATTCTTTTGAGGTCTCTGTTGAGTCCCATGCCAGGTTGTAGTCCTGAAGGTGAGGTGGCTAGCGTTGAGGGATTGTTACCCAGTATGCAATGGCCAGCCACCAGGGAAAGCAGCCTTAAGCTGTGTGTATGAGCTGTGTGTTTGTGCATTGGTTCTGGTCTTGTTTACCAGCATGCTTTGCATTGTGTGTCTGTGACCTTCCACTCCCTTCCCTTACTTTTCCATGAAGTATCTACGTATCCGTTAGCTTCCTGCACTGAGGCTATGTTGGAGAGCCAGTGAAGTGCACCCACCTCAAACTTTTGAAAAGCCAGTGAGTACACCCATTGCGAGCGGTGCCAAAGAACTACAAATTCAGCACTGTGACAACTATAATGGCTGCTACCAAGGAAAGTGTCCACAAGAATGTTTTTAATATTCAAAGTACTAGTGTTTGGAGTAGTCTTTATTTTCATATCATTGTCAACTGAAACTTCATGATGAGGACGATGATCTGAAGGGCTTAGTGAATCCTTCTTTAAACAGAGTACTGCAAAGGAAATGGGTAAGAAGTGATGTGATAAGAGTCGGTCTTTCCCTTTAAATCTGCCTTCTTGGTCATAAATACCCAGAGTGTGGGGTTGTTATGCTGGAACACTGGGAAATGCCAGAACACATTCCTTCGTTGCATCTTTTCCAAGCAACACGTGGACGTCCTTCCTTGTCCAGTCAGTGGCGCTGTGGTCCTCCTCCCTATGGCAAGGTATCCAGGCAACACTGAAACACATTGTGTGTCCTGAATAGGCCCAGTGTCTGAGGAGGAATCTTACGTCTTTGACCCTCGCTTCTTATTTCACTGCTGCATGTCAGACTAGTGACCATTCTCTGGACTGGCTGACTACTCCGAATCAATTGTTTAAGACACTGTCCTGATCATGACATTACGAAAAGAAGAGTTTGTGCCTTGTAATGAAAAAGAAAAGCCTTGAGGATTCCATTCAGCAACTCCCTAATGTTGATTTAAAAAAAAAAAGAGGCTAATCAATGGGAATTTAAATTACCCCGCTAATACAAGTTTGCCAAACCTTTCTGTAAAAAAAGCTTTAATTGATGTACAAAATATTTAAGGTACCCATAAAATTGTGCACCATACATAGAGAACATGCCAAGTACCCTTAAGCCTAAAAAATTATTATAAATAAGAGACCAAACTGGGCCTACGAATGTCTCCCCTATCGAGATGAATCAATATGTCAGAATGGCTGATAGTATATCATCACCAATGTAGAAGGACATGCACTATATTACCAGGTGTATTAGGACACCTGCCTTTACACACACATGGACTTTAATGGCTTCCCAGTCTTAGTCCGTAGGGTTCAATATTGAGTTGGCCCACCCTTTGCTGCTATACCAGCTTCAACTCTTCTGGGAAGGCTGTCCACAAGGTTTAGGAGAGTGGTCAAACATTCCCATAGACATTCTTCCAGAAGCGCATTTGTGAGGTTGGACGAGAAGACATGGCTCGCGGTCTCCACTCTAATTCATCCCAAAGGTGTTCTGTCGGGTTAAGGTGTAGGCCATTCAAGTTCCTCCACCCCAAACTCCCTCATCCATGTCTTTATGGACCTTGCCTTGTACACTGGTGTGCAGTCATGTTGGAACAAGAAGGGGCCATCCCCAAACTGTTCCTACAAAGTTGGGAGCATGAAATTGTCCAAAATGTCTTGGTATGCCGACACCTTAAGAGTTTCCTTCACTGGAACTAAGGGGACAAGTCCAACCCCTGAAAAACAACCCCCCACCATAATCCCCCCCTCCACCAAATGATTTGGACCAGTGCACAAAGCAAGGTCCATAAAGACATGGATGAGCGAGTTTGAGGTGGAGGAACTTGACTAGGCCTGCACAGAGTCCTGACCTTAACCCTGATAGAACACCTTTGGGATGAGTTAGAGCAGAGACTGAGCCAGGCCTTCTCATCCACATTAGTGCCTGACCACACAAATGTACTTCTGGAAGAATGGTCAAACAGTCCCATAGACACTCTCCTAAACCTTGTGGACGGCATTCCCAGAAGAGTTGAAGCTGTTATAGCTGCAAAGGGTGGGCCAACTCAATATTGAACCCTACGGACTAAGACTGGGATGTCCTTAAAGTGTGTGTGTGTGTGTGTGTGTGTGTGTGTGTGTGTGTGTGTGTGTGTGTGTGTGTGTGTGTGTGTATATATATATATATAGATAGAGGCGGGTGTCCCAATACTTTTGGTAATATAGTGTATATTGGGCCCAAGGCATTTTGGTGTATTTTGTGGACAGTCCACTTTCATAGGAGGGATAAATAAGAGGCATCCATTTTACAATTAATATGTTCTTATTCACAAAGATACAAAGATTTATTTCAGAGCTGTATAACCGCTACAATGTTTTAGAAATCTTACATGTATAGGGTGTCTCATATGATCACATCTATAGAATGCCATTGTGCTTTTAAAACTGTGCCGGCCACCAGGTATACAACTGGGTGAAGGACCCCTGGCGCTAAGAAGATAAAACACAGAGCCATCTATTAGGGTGCATTCATACCTGCGAACGCATCCTGATCCCCAGTGGGGCTTGCTGTGGAAAGCTGCCAGCTCTCGCAGCTACTTGTGCCCACTTGCTTGTTTCGTTCAAGCAGTGATGGCTACATTGGTGATTGCTTGTGAGTGGACATGATTAGCTGCGAGAGGCAGCAGCCTCCCATTGCTTTCAATGGGCTAGAGAAAAGCAGCCTCAAAAACGTGCCTAAAGCTGCGTTTTTGCAAAAACATTTTAGATGCGTTTAGGACCGTCAAGCTCTTGGGCATTTATATCGTTGGCCAGAATAATAATTTGTATTAGGTTTGGCATCTGTTTACATCCACCTGCCCAAAGATTAACATTGAGCTGCCATAAACACTGATAGGAATTGATCAGTTGTGTGAAGGAGCCCTTATATACAGAGTTATCAGATGATAAAAAGGAAACCTCATCTAAGGACCGGTAAATTTAAATCTATACACTTTTGCTTTCAAGTTTAGATACGTTTTTAAGGCCTTTTTTACACGGACTTCAGATTATATAATGGCCCGTACACACGATCCGAAAATCGGACGAAAATACCACTTTCGACACGATCGTGCGATAATCGGATCGTTAGTACAGAGCTTTCCAGAGCCGATCACAATTCATCCGATATTATTCCCTGGAACGAGCGCGAAAATTTTCCTCGTACGATACCATATCGTACGGTTTTCGTTTAGTCGGTATAGTTGTCGTCCGAAAATACAATGCAAATACATGACATCACTTCCGTTTTTTTTTTTTTTATTTATTTCAATTTTTAATTTTTTTTTCAGTCGTGGGAGAATTTTCGTGACTTTAGTAACCTATTCAAATTACTTGTTATTAAGTGAAGAAAGTCGTATGATATTCGGATCGTGTGTACTGGCCATAAGAGCAGTGTATACCACTAACTTTTACAAGGCATTTGCAAAGCTTTGTGACGACTTTAAAAAAAATTTGTTGAAGACATGAAAGCAAACGTCTTCAGTTTGGAGATGGTAAACACAAATTTCATTGGGGACACCGGCTATCACTTTAAGGCTCCATGCACACTAGACACTCAAAAACTGCAAAAAAAAATAAAAAATAAAACATGGATAAAAAAAAATACAGCCAGCGTCCTTAACAAACAGTGAATGACTTGACCATGACTTCTCCAGAGCCTTTCTAATCCTCTGGAATTCCCTGTCCCAGTATGTCAGCCCCTACTCTGTCCGCCTTTGGCCCCTTTCACACTTATACGACTTGTCCCACGATTTGGGACTGCAAAGAAGCATGACCAGTCGTTCCCCATGATTTCCAATGACAGCCATTCATATTAGTACGACTTCAAGTCATTCCGACTTCAAAGTAGTCCCTGCACTACTTTGGTCCGATTTTGATGCCACTTCCACAGGCATTCCTTGAAATCGCAGTAAAATCGCGCAACTTTGAAGTCGCACAAGTGTGAAAGGGACCTTTAGGTGATCCCTGAAAACTCGCTTATTAAGGGAAGCCTACCCCACCTGCATCAGATCATCCCCACCTTTTTGTACCTCCTCCCCCTCCCATTAGATTGTAAGCTCCATGAGCACGGCCCTCTTATTCCTATGTATTGTAATCGGGGTGGATTTGATTTAAATCAAGTCGATTTTATATCACTAGTAAAAAGGCGTGATTTAAATCATAATTTTTAAAGAGCAACTGTCATCTCTGTCCCACAGTGGCTCCTCCTCTGACCCGCTGTTGACTCACCGACAGTCCCATTCACTTTAATGGGACGGCTGGTGATGCGGCTGTGACACAACAAGGTGAGGGACGTGGTGGCAGCAGGTGGGGGGATGCCCGCTAACAGGCGCTGCCATGATGGATCTGAAATGACAGGTAAATGTAAGGACTCATTCTTGCTGGTAGTTGGAATCTTTAATATTTGAAAACAAAATGAAGGTTTCCTATTTAGAAAAATACCGTATATACTCAAGTATAAGCCGAGTTTTTCAGCACATTTTTTTGTGCTGAAAGTGCCCCCCTCGGCTTATACTCGAGTCAAGCACTTTTCTGCAGCAAAAAATTAAATTTTCCAACCTGACTTTGCGGCCCTGTATCTCTGGGCCACTTGGTGCTAGGAACCCCAAATTGTATGTGCAAACAAAGTGAAACCAACATTACAACATATCCAAATTTGGGGTTCCTAGCACCAAGTGGCCCCGAGATACAGGGCCACAAAGTTGGGTTGGAAAATTTAATTTTTTTGCTGCAGAAAAGTGCTTGACATTTTCCGAGACCCCAAATTTCGGCTGCAGCTAGGGGGCATCTAGGAACCCTTAACTGCCAAGTTTGAAGTTCAGGGGACATATGGCTGCAGATGGGCACAGTGAGGCTGCAAATGTGCATTGTTGACCCTCTTTTTCACTTGCAGTAGCTGCACATTTCTCACCCCCTAGGCTTATACTCGAGTCAATAGGTTTTCCCATTTTTTTGTGATAAAATTAGGTGCCTCGGCTTATATTCGGGTCGGCTTATACTCGAGCATATACGGTAAGCTGTCAGGCTAGTAAAACAGCGATATCAGAACCGATTCAATCATACAGTTTGGTAGTGTACATAGATTTGCAAAACAATGGGATGAAGGAATATTCCTGAACTTTGGTTTATCTCATGGTTACTGTGACATTGTGTATATGTATTCATGCATTGCATGTTATCTCAGCTTGCAGAGCTTGGATTCATTAAATTAATTTACCAAAAATGTAAATAATGCAGAATATACAGCCTCATGCTACATAACTAAGCTCCATTTCATGCTTAAACTAAATTATTAATGTATAGAAAACTATCTTTTACATATATTTTACTCCAAAACATTTTGTTAAAATAAATATGATAAAAATTTAAGAAATCCGATTTAAATTAAAATCCAGAATTTTTATTTAAAAAAAAGAAATTATTGATTTTTATTTACCCTGATTGTAATTGTACTGCCCCCCTCTACATTGTAAAGCAATCGGCTAACTGTTGGCGTTCTATAAATCCTGTATAATAATAATGATGATAATCAAGGTCCAGAAACCGCTTCAAACTTCCTTCACTGTCATAATTTATGCACATACACACTTCACTTAACCACATGAGTATAAATGCATTTAACCTCTTGCTGCCCACTTAGGACATCTGCCGAAGCAAAGAGAGTGGGCTAATTCCAATCACAGTTGTCATGTGATCAGACAGACCTTCTGAAGCCTCCTATCAGCTCCTTTTAAAGGAGAAGTACACACAAAGCTCATTTGGCTGTACTTCTCTTATGGATCACAGGAGTGCAGTTAATTTTGCACTCCTGTGACCTGTTTTCAGCAGAGAGCGGGCTGAATTCCGCTTTCTGCTGACGTCACAGAGCTGGTCCAAGCTTGGCGTCATCAATACCATAGCCGGAATCCACCCAGATCCCTGGACCAGCACCCGGCTTAGCCTCTCAGTGAGCTGCTGAGAGCATGAGCCAGACACTCACAGCCCAGCACTCCAGTGAGCGAGGAGGGGGCAGATCAGAGAGCTGTGACTGACAGTCAGTGGCACTCTTCTTGGGGACCCGTGAGAACCAAGCGATCGGCAGGGTAGAGGCACCAGGTGACAGATGCAGCATCGGACCGATGCATCCACTTAGGTAAGTATGGTTTTAAAAAAAATAAAAAAACATGCATCTCTTTTAAAGTGACTTTCAGCTCTCCCATTTGCATCTGTTACATCTATGAGTGGCAGCTTTAATAATTTTTAAAAGCGTCGACAACTAACCACATTTTGCTCAAAGCTTTGCGAAATCTTTGTAAAAGTTTGCTGTATGATGTTCTCCTAACAGTTTTATTCCGTCCCCCACTAAATGAATTTGTTAAATGTTGCTAAAAATACTTGGTTTCCTGCTTGGTTTCCCAATGCTGTCTATTATGTGTATTGTTTGTCTGCTGCATTGTTTCTATTTTTATGGCTTTTTTTTCTTATCCTTATATACTTCTTGCCTACTCCTCAATACATCAATTTCATGATTTAATGTTCTTTTTTAAGATCTTATATTGTGCCCAAAATGCCTAAACTCCATGGATAACCCTACATTTAAATATAGAAACAAATGAAGCTGTCCTTTTCATTAAAGATACCCTTTTATTTTCCAGGAACACTCAGAGTTGGAGAAGAGGGACCCCCAAGAATTAGTAGGTACGCTTTCTTTTCACTCATAGGTGGCATGATATGGCTCTAATGTGTAAGAACAAATTCGGGTAATTTTCATTATGGTCTTATACGGTTCGGTCCATATATATTTGGACACGGGCACAATTTTCATACTTTTTGGCTCTGTATGCCACCAGAATAAAATGAAAACAAAACAATCCAAATGAATTTGAAGTGCAGACTTTCAGCTTTAATTCAAGGGGTTGAATATAAGAGTGCTTTCACACTGAAAGCGCCCGGGCGTTGGCTGTAAAGCGGCGCTATTTTTAGCGCCATTTTTTACCTTTGTTTTAGCGGCGCTACTCGGCCACTAGCGGGGCAGTTTTAACCCCTGCTTGTGGCCAAAAAAAGGTTAAAATCCGCCCAAAAAACGCAGCTGCAGCAGCGTTTTGCCAGCGGTATAGCAGCGCTGCCCCATTGTTTTCAATGGGCAGGAGCGGTGTATTCAGCTTATTACACCACTGAAAAGAAACTGCTTGCAGGACTTTTTGTGACGCCCTGCCAGCGCAGCGCCCCAGTGTGAAAGCACTCAGGCTTTCACACTGGGTTTGCAGCTGAGGCTTTTTTCAGGCGCTATGCAGGCACTATTTTTAGTGCTGTAGCGCCTGAAAAACGCCTCCAGTGCGAAGGGTCTAAATATCAAGTACAAATTTTAGTAACTGCAACCATTTTTTATACACATTCCCCTCATTTTCAGGGGCTCAAATGTAATTGGACAAATTAATATAGTCATAAATAATATGTTAATTTTTAATATTATTTTGTTGAGAATCCTTGACTGGCAATGACTGCCTGAAGTCTGGAACCCATGGACATTACCCAAGACTGGGTTTCCTCCTTTCTGATACTTTGCCAGGCTCTAATTGCAGCCGTCTTCAGTTTTTTATTTGTGGGTCATTCTGCCTTTAGTTTTGCCTTCAGCAAGTGAAATGCATGCTCAATTGGGTTGAGATCAGGTGATTGACTCGCCATTGCAGAATATTCCACGTCTTGTCCTTCAAAAGCTCCTGGGTTGCTTTTGCAGTGTGTTTTTGGATCATTGTCCATCTGTACTGTGAAGCGCCATCCAATCAACTTTGCTGCATTTGGCTGAATCTGGGCTGACAGTATATCTCTAAACATTGCAGAATTCATCCAGCTGCTTCTGTCGCATCATCAATAAACACCAATGACCCAGTGCCACAGGAAGCATGCATGCCCATGCCATCACACTGCCTCCACCATGTTTTACAGATGACGTTGTGTGCTTTGGATCATGAGCTGTTCCAAGCCTTCTCCACACTTTTTTCTTCCCATCATTCTGGTACAGATTAATCTAATGCTGGCCATACACGATACGAAAAATCGGCCAAACCCATTTTCGAAAAAAACGAACATTCAGCCATGGGAGAAAACGATAGTGCCATCATGTAATGACCGATAAATCGTTCAGTGGACGTAAATCCTTTTTTTTTTTTTTTTCTTTACATATACCTAGTGCAAACAGTTCGGACAGGAAACAAATTAACCTTTTGAATTTATCGTTCATTCGGCAGAAAATTTCCAAACTTGTCCTTCGTTTTTTTGGCCCATTAACTGGCCGAAAAACGAACGAACTGGCCAAATGACTGATTTTCGGCATAGTGTATGGCCAGCATTAGTTTCATCCATCCATCCATAGAATGCTTTTCCAGAACTGGTCTGGCCTTTTTTAGATGGATTTTGGCAAAGTCTAATCTGGCTTTTCTTTTCTTCAAACTTATGAATAGGTTGCACCTTTTGGTGTGAACCTTCTGTATTTGCTCTCGTGAAGTCTTCTTGATTGTAGACTTTCACTTGTCTGGATGTTGTGAATGGGTTTTTCTTTACCATAGAGAGGCTCCTGAGATCATCCACCACTGTTGTCTTCTGTGGACATCCAGGCCTTTTATGTTGCTGAGCTCACCAATGCGTTCTTTCCTCAGAATTTACCAAACTGTTGATTTGGCCACTCCTAATGTTGCTGCTATCTCTCTGATGAATTTGTTTTTGAAGCCTTACAATGGCCTGTTTTACTTGCATGGACAGCTCCTTTGAACACATGATGTAGGCTCACAGCAATAGATTCTAAATGCAGATACCACACTTATAATCGACTCCAGACCTTTTACCTGCTTTAATTGATGAAGAAATAACGAAGGAGTAGCCCACACCTGGCCATGAAACAGTTTTTGATTCAATTGTCCAATTACTTTTGGTCCCTTGAAAAAGGGCGATGGCTATTCTTAAAGCGGTTCTGCACACAACCATAGGACTATGTCTCTATGGCTTCCCTAGCATTCAAGATGACAGAATTGATGGTTCAATTCTGCATCTTTTACACTTACCTTTACTGATGGCTTCATCTGTATTCTCCTCCCTGCAGCGGTGGGCGGGCTCTCAGCTGTGATCGGCGTCACTTCCGTCCAGTTCGCTGTGTCTCCTGGGATCTCGCGCTGTCTCCTGGGATCAATCCCAGGAGACTTTGCGGGGGTTCCGATGCGAAATCTCGCGTGATTTGCATGGCGTGACGTCATTACGTTGCTTGCCATCACAACGGGCGGGACTTCCTACGACGCTGCTCGTTGTGATGGCAACCTGAACTGTTGGCGCTACTCTTTGCCGTTACTGCGCACGTACGAGATCGGCGCAATAATGGCGGTGCATGCTGGGCCATCTGAAGAACAGCAACCAGAAAGAAGGTGCCTGTGTGGTTTCACATGCCCACAGGCAAGATGGCACCCAGCAGCAACATTTTTTACAAGTTTCTTTATGTGACGAAAACCGGCAGCAGTTCGCTTGGAAAACAGAGCACGTGAGTGATGAATTTACATGTCCTAATCCTTCTCATTGTACAAAAAAAAAAAAAAAAAAAAAAAACATTACAGACAGTGTCACCCCGCTTTAAAGTGGTTGGTAACCCTTACAAACCACTTTGACGTACAGGTAAGCCTAGATTAAGGCTTAGATGTAGGTGCAAGAAATATCTCCTAAACCTACAAGGTTTAGGAGATATTGGCAAAAGACAGGCACCGCAGTCTACAGCGCATGCGCAATCGCACTGAGCATGCCACGGCTAACGGCAACCATGCCGTTAGTGGATGCTCCTGTGCGTGGGGGTGACCTCATCGCGGCTCCGGCCAGTCACATTGCCGGAGCCGCGATACCAGGGCTTTACTTCCACTTTAAGGGCTCTAATTCTTAAACCCTTCCTCCGATTTGGATGCACATACCCTCAAATTAAACCTGAGAATGTGCACTTTCAGCCCATATTCATTATATAACCATAACTATAGTTTTGATTATGTTTTGGTAAATACCTGAAAAAACAAAAATTGTGCCTGTGTCCCAATATATATGGACCTAACTGTACATGCAACATTTTTTTTTTTTTTTTTTTAAAGTAGAACCTTAACATGAATATAGATTTTTTTTTTTTTTTTTTTTTTTAATCAGTGTTATGAAAAGCTGAATCCTTTAAATGACATGTCTTGTCCAGTCATTCTAAACAGTACGATGATAGAATGACACACGAACGGATATGATGGTACCGAGGTGTGTATAGGAACTTGACACACCCTGCAGCCTGGAAAGCTTCAAGCCGTAGGGCACATTAACTTAGTATGTGGATGAACATTTTAACCGCTGTAAACCATCCTGTTCTTACATGAGAAAGGTGTGTTTGTTTGACGTGTGTAGGCGTTGCTAGAACTCCAAAGCTCGAGGAAATCTGGATTAACCCTATTGATAATGAGCTGACCTCCAATACATGTTACAGCTGGCTATGCGCTGAAACAAAAGTCTTCACTGTGTTAGTTTTTTTATGTAATCAGAACCGTGGGCAAAATAAAATGCATACCGTATATGCTGCAGTCTTTTTTTATTTTTTTTTATTTTTTTTAATGCAAGGATTAGACCATTTGTCAGTGCTGGGAGATTGACGCTATGCGGTTTTTAGTGCGGTTTGCAGAAACGCACTAAAATCTATTTAACATGGTTTCCTATGGTCCACGTTCACATCTATGCGTTTTGCGGCTGGTGCGTTTTTGGAAACGGTCGGGGACTTTTTTTTTTTTTCTACGTTTTGCGTGTAATAGACTTCAATGGAATTGCACCAGAAACACAAGTGTTGTGTTTGTGATGCGATTTTTGATGTGTTTTTACGTGTTTTTTTTTTTTTTTTTTTTAACCCACTTCAGCCCCGGACCAATTGTCAGCTTAAGGACCAGAGGTCTTTTTTCAATTTCGCACTGCACTACTTTAACTGGTAATTGTGCGGTCATGCAATTTTGTAACGAAACGAAATTTGCGTCCTTTTCTTCCCACAAATAGAGCTTTCTTTTGATGGTATTTGATTGCCTCTGTGATTTTTATTTTTTGCGATATAAACGGAAAAAGAGCGAAAATTTTGAAAAAAAAAAAAGAGATTTTCTACTTTTTGTTATAAAAAAAATCTAATAAACTCAATTTTAGTCAAACATTTGGGCCAAAATGTATTCAGCCACATGTCTTTAGTAAAAAAAATGCCAATAAGCGTATATTTATTGGTTTGCGCAAAAGTTATAGCGTCTACAAACTAGAGTACATTTTCTGGAATTTACACCGCTTTTAATTTATGACTGCCTATTTCATTTCTTGAGGTGCTAAAATGGCAGAGAAGTACAAAACCCCCCCAAATGACCCCATTTTGGAAAGTAGACACCCCAAGCTATTTGCTGAGAGGCATGTTGAGCCCATTGAATATTTTTTTTTTTTAGTCCCAAGTGATTGAATAAAGACAAAAATAAAAAATAATTTTTTTTTTCTTCAAAAAGTTGTCACTAAATGATATATTGCTCACACATGCCATAGTTATATGTGGAATTGCACCCCAAAATACATTTTGCTGCTTCTCCTGAGTATGGGGATACCACATGTGTGGGACTTTTTGGGAGCCTAGCCGCGTACGGGGCCCCGAAACCCAAGCACCGCCTTCAGGATTTCTAGGGTGCAAATTTTTGATTTCACTCCTCACTACCTATCACAGTTTCGAAGGCCATAAAATGCCAAAATAGCACAAAACCCCCCCCAAATGACCCCATTTTGGAAAGTAGACACCCCAAGCTATTTGTTGAGAGGCATGGTGAGTATTTTACAGCTCTCATTTGTTTTTGAAAATGAAGAAAGTAAAGAAAAAAAAATTTTTTTTTTTCTTTTTTCAATTTTCAAAACTTTGTGACAAAAAGCGACATCTGCAAAATACTCACAATACCTCTCAGCAAATAGCTTGGGGTGTCTACTTTCCAAAATGGGGTCATTTTGGGGGGTTTTATGCCATCTGGGCATTCCATGGCCTCCGAAACTGTGATTGGCAGTGAGAAGTGAAATAAAAAAATTACTCCCTTAGAAAGCCTGAAGGCGGTGCTTGGTTTTTGGGGTTCCGTACGCAGCTAGGCTCCCAAAAAGTCCCACACATGTGGTATCCCCGTACTCAGGAGAAGCAACAGAATGTATTTTGGGGTGTATTTCCACATATGCCCATGACATGTTTGAGCAATATATCATTTAGTGACAACTTTTTGTAAAAAAAAATATATATATTTTTTTTTTTTCATTATTCAATCTCTTGGGACAAAAAAAAAAAATATTTAATGGGCTCAACATTGCTCTCAGCAAATAGCTTGGGGTGTCTACTTTCCAAAATGGGGTCATTTGGGGGGGGTTTGAACTGTCCTGGCATTTTATGCACAACATTTAGAAGCCTATGTCACACGTCACCCACTCTTCTAACCACTTGAAGACAAAGCCCTTTCTGACACTTTTTGTTTACATGAAAACATATTTTTTTTTTGCAAGAAAATTACGTTGAACCCCCAAACACTATATATATTGTTAAAGCAAAGGCCCTACAGATTAAAATGGTGGGTGTTGCATTTTTTTTTTTCCACACAGTATTTGCGCAGCGATTTTTCAAACGCATTTTTTGTGGAAAAAATACACTTTTTTTTATTTTAATGCACTAAAACACACTATATTGCTCAAATTTTTGATGAAATAAAAAATATGATCTTAGGCCGAGTACATGGATACCAAACACGACATGCTTTAAAATTGCGCACAAACACGCAGTGGCGACAAACTACATACATTTTTAAAAGCCTTTAAAAGCCTTTACATGATACCACATTAGATTCACGGAGGAGGTCTACTGCTAAAATTACTGCCCTCGATCTGACCTTCGCGGTGATACCTCACATGCATGCTGCAATTGCTGTTTACATATGACGCCAGACCAACGCTTGTGTACGCCTTTGCGCAAGAGAAGGGGGGGCAGGGGTGCTTTTTTTTTTTTTTTTAGTTTTTTTTTTATTTATTTAGCTTTTTTATTCTATTTTTAAACTGTTCCTTCCATTTTTTTTCTTTGTTATGATTTTTATTGTTATCTCAGGGAATGTAAATATCCCCTATGATAGCAATAGGCAGTGACAGGTACTCTTTTTTTTGAAAAAATTGGGGTCTATTAGACCCTAGATCTTTCCTCTGCCCTCAAAGCATCTGACCACACCAAGATTGGTGTGATAAAATGCTTTCCCAATTTCCCAATGGCGCGGTTTATATCCGGGAGGGGGGACATTCCCTCCTACTGCTTGTAAAAGCAGTCTAGAGGCTAATTACCCGCTAGAATTGCTTTTACATGAAAGCCGATCACTGGCTGAAAAGAATGATACCAAGATGATACCTAAACCTGCAGGCATCATTCTGGTATAACCATTCAAAGTCCAGCAACATACTGGACATATATTGTAATCTTTTTTTTTCCATGCAGCCTCTTGGCTGAACGAAAAAAAGAGATTGATTGGTGGGTATGCCCACCATTAGAATACCTCCCTTCATCCACCCACTTCTAATGATGGGCATACATGCACCATTTATATATGCCGATGCATGGGGGCATCCTCCCGCAAAAGTTATGCCGTGTACACACGGTCGGAATTTCGACCGTATGTACGTGGCATTAGGAGCCAATCGCTCCTCCCCGCCCCCTGCTGCCCCCATGCTTCGGCATATATGCTCTTTTTTTTAACTGTGGTGGTGAAATCACCTCCTACAGCGTTGGAGTCGCGGCTTTATGTATCGTGGGAGCAAACGCTGTTGCTGTCAAGATAAATAAATCCGCGCTGCAACTGAATGGCGCACCTGAAAACAAAAAAATGCTTAACACTAAAACACAGTAAACAAAATTACATACCTGAAAAGCAAGCATGATAAAACATGATAAAACATAATAAAACATTGCAGAATAGAATGGAGTAAAAAAAGAGCAACAATAGAGAGAGAGAGAGAACAATAAAACGACAACTATTTTTGTTTTTTTTATTTTTTTTGAGATTCACAGGTAAAAAAGCTCCTGACTGTTAGCGACTGAATCAAAACGCTACCACAAAAAAAATGTTAGCGATCGCAGGGATCAGGCCTGACTCTGCGAACACTGCAGTTATGTGTGCTTAGTGTTTTGTAAGTGACAGTGATCGATCGATACTGCACTTGGGTGGGCTGGGCTGGGCGGAGGGGGAAAACGCAGGTGCTAGCAGGTATCTGGGCTGATCCCGCTAACAATGCGTTTTTTTGGAACCCTAAACTGCTGGGACGCTAGTATAGATCTGATCAGATCAGATATTGATCTGTTCAGATACTATACCACTAAGGGAGGTGTATGCTTTGCGCGTGGGTGTTTGCGGTACTGGCACTAACCTGGGGCGACGCAGACCTTATTTGACCCTAAAACCTAATTGATATCACCCGCCGGGCGATCAGGGGGTTAAACCGTTATTGGGTAATAAATGGCGGGTGCCCTGACAGTATAAAAAACAAGCTAACTAACCAGCGTCACCCGTAACAGTAATACAAAAAAAAAACTGGTTACCTAGCGACACTAATGCAGGGATCAGAAAAACGATCGCTTAGTGACACTGGCAAAAGGGGGTGAAAGGGTTAACTAGGGGCAATCAGGGGGTTAAACCTTTATTAGGTAATATATGGGGGTACCTGACGCTATATAAAAACCTGACGGGGAACCTAAATAACGAAATAACTAACTGGCTAACCAGCGTCACCAGTGACATTTTATACGGTGATCACTGGTGAAAGGGTTAACTCTAGGGGCAATCAGGGGGTTAAAACCTTTATTTAGGTTGTAATATGGGGGTACCTGACCTATAAACCTATTTATGAACCTATATAAACATGGCGGTTAACCTAAAAAAAAACTGGTTACCTAGCGACACTAATGCAGCGATCAGAAAAACGATCGCTTAGTGACACTGGCAAAAGGGGGTGAAAGGGTTAACTAGGGGCAATCAGGGGGTTAAACCTTTATTAGGTAATATATGGGGGTACCTGACGCTATATAAAAACCTGACGGGGAACCTAAATAACGAAATAACTAACTGGCTAACCAGCGTCACCAGTGACAGTTATACGGTGATTACTGGTGAAAGGGTTAACTCTAGGGGCAATCAGGGGTTAAAACCTTTATTTAGGTTGTAATATGGGGGTACCTGACCTATAAAACTATTTATGAACCTATATAAAACATGGCGGTTAAAATAAAAAAAAAATGGTTACCTAGCGACACAATGCAGCGATCAGAAAAACGATCGCTTAGTGACACTGGCAAAAGGGGGTGAAGGGGTTAACTAGGGGCAATCAGGGGGTTAAACCTTTATTAGGGGGGGGTAGGGGGCTACCTAGGACCTAAAACTAACTGCCCTGACAGTTATTACAGTCACACTGACACTAAATGCAGTGATCAGTAAATAAATGATCACTGCAATTAGTGACACTGTGACTGGGGGGGGAGGGGGTGATCTGGGGGGTGATCAGGGGTGACAGGGGGGTGTTTTGTGTGCCTAACTGTACTGGTGTCAGTGTAGTGTTGTGCACTAACCTTAACATGTTCGCCGCTCGGCGTCTCCGGTCACATAGACCGGCGCACCGAGCGTGACATCACTTCCGCCTTCCTGTCTATACAATAGACAGGAAGGGGAAGCTTTTCATTCGCCAGGAGCGATCGCGAGGGGGTGGCCAGAAACCACTGGCCGTCCCCTCGTCCCGGATCGCTCCTGAAGCGATGCCGACCGTCCCCGCCGGCGGAGGGGGGTCCGATCGGACCCCCCAACCGCCTAAAGAATGGCACGTACAGGTACGTGGTTCTGCCTGTACGTGCCATTCTGCCGACGTATATCTACATGGGGCGGTCGGCAAGTGGTTAAACACAGACGTGACGTCACAAGGGACGGGCTCTCTGGGTAATATCAGATGGCCACGCCCCATGGCTATATAAGAGATGCCAAACAGCAGGCAACAACACAAGGAAGGAAGACAGCCTTAGAAGTAGAGCAGACTTTTTTGTTTTTGGTGGGTAACGGGCAGCAAGGAAGAAAACGGCTAGGGGATAAGAAGACAGCTCGGGCTTCTTTTTTATTAAAGGACTTGTCAAAAACCGTCTCTTGCATTTTTTATTCACTGCTTTTAGGGTGAATAGGTAGGGGTGAGATGTACCCATTCACATGGTGGGGGGGGGGGGGGGATCTGGGGGCTTCCATATTCCAATAAGCCCACAGACCCCGACAACCACAGCTCAGGGTTGTTGGGGAAAGGCCCTTGTCCCCATCAACATTAAGGCAAGGTGCTTTCCTTCCCCCTTCCCCAAAGCACCCACCCCCCCATGTTGAGGGCATGTGGCCTGGTATGGTCCAGAGGGGGGGTCACACCATTGACTCAACAGTTAAGGATGCAGTGGCTGGCTTCCCGGCCCCCTCCTTAGCAACCAGCAATACTTACCTCTCCTTCAGTGGTTCAAGGTCCCTCGTTGGTGCCGGCATCTTCTACGTGGGATGTAGCTGTGTTCATTGCACAAGTGTGCAGTCATCCTGCCACATGTAAACACAATGTAAACAGAACTGCGCATATGCATTCTAAAGACTCTGAGCAGGCAGGTAGGTTTTTTGATTTGTTTTATTGCAGAAGAGACATTGCATGTCTCTTCTGCAATAAAAAGCCTGCCTGCTCATAGTTTTTAAATTTAACAATTTAGTTCTGCTTTAAAGCGGTTGTAAACCGCGAATATTGTAAAAAAATAAATAAATGCAAGGCAATGGCATAATTGTGCTGAGCTGGGGACGGGGCCAGGCCGCCCACTCTGTGTCCGCAGACTCGGGAGCGAGCTCGCACTGGCGCCCCCATGGAAAGTAGCTTTTTCATGGGTACACTTCCCAAAGAGGAGAAGCCTGGAGCACCGACAAAAGACCCCAGAAGAAGCGGATCGGGGCTGCTCTGTGCAAAACAATTGCACAGAGCAGGTAAGTATAACATGTTTGTTATTTTAATATAAAAAAATTTAAAATGAAGCTTTAATGTCTTTTTTAAAGCTAGTCTCTGCCTGAGAACCCTTGACGTGTGCCATAAGCTTTTGTTTGCTCTTATGTGTTGTAGGCCGTGATACAGCTCATTGCTCGGATACCCGGTCAATTCTGTCGTTTTTCCAAGACTTAATGCCTGGCTTTATGGGATGTGCATAAGCCTTTGTTCAGGCCTTGGTGCGATCTCTGAAAAGGCCAGCTTTGCTCTGTGCCCTATGCCCTTTTCTATGCCCATGAATCAATGACTTTTCCCAGCTGCTTATACTGCCCTGTCCTCTAGTTAGACACTGCTCTATTATTTGTGGACGGGAATGCTCCTTCTTAAAGTGTACGGGACTGAATGCATGATGAACATTACAGCAGTGGTAAATCAACATGATCTCCACTGAGAAATCTAAACCTCCTTGATAGGAAAATAGATTGGTAACCAATGGGTTAGATTAAATGTTTCACATGCCACTCCAGGTGAGATCAGTCTCCATGATCACATCTCAGGTGCTGGCTTGCCTCATCTTCACCAACGCAATTAGTTGTAACAGTAGTAGTAAAAAACCACGAAAAGCACCAACATGGGGGAATTTTTTCCTTTTGCTAACAGTAGTAATAAAGCCCCTTTCACACCACGCGGACTACATTTTGATCCGCAGGGGATTTGTCTGCTGATCCCTTGCAGATCAATTCAGAGCAGGAGGATGACAGAACCTGCTCTGCTCTATTGGTGGCTGGGAATAAATGGACTCTGTTGTCCGTTTACACCTGACTACCTCTGATCTGCCTAGAGGACGGAGGAGGGCGGCTCCCCTTCCATCCCCTGTGTGTGTGTGTGTGTGTGTGTGTGTGTGTGTATCGGAGGTACGAGGTCCAATTTACACCTGCTGGTCCACAGGGGTGAATGAACCGTCTCTGATCGGGCCCACCTGAAGAATTGACTCTTCATGTGAAAGGGGCTTATCACTGCACACCAAGATGCAACATGGATACCCTTCCTTTAGCAGCACAGTGGTGTAGTGGTTAGCACTTTCACCTAGCAGCAATATGGTCGCTGGTTCAAATCCTGACCACGACACTATCTGCCAGGAAAGAAAAGAACTAGATTGGACTTTAAGAGGCACATAGGTAGCTGATCTAAAAATAGTTATATTTATTTAATCAATTATATAAAAAAACACAGTTACATGTAAAAAATCAATAAAATTGGTATTAGTGGACCCTTGCATAACACATCTGACACCATGTAATAGAGAAAATGATACAATACAAAACCAAATCCACAGTTCACAATCAAAATGGATTTTTCAGAATACAATCTCCAAATAGAGAGCAGGGTATTGTGAGGATGTTGGGTCAGAGGTGTGGATCCGTGGGTAATTCAATCATTAGCTTAACATGTTCCGCATCTCAAAACGCTTCTTCAGGAGCAATTCAATTCTGATGAGGTGTATATATAAAGATTGCATAGTTACCAAATGATAAGCATAAAATTACATCATATAAAACATTTTTAATAAGTACAGTTAACAGATATGTATACCCAAATCCCCACAAGGGAGATGGTCCGAATGAATGGCGATAGCATTTGAGCCCCTCCAATCAGTCGCACTGCATCTGCCTGGAGTTTGCATGTTCTCCCTGTGCCTGCGTGGGTTTCCTCCCACACTCCAAAGACATGCTGGTAGGTTAATTAGATTATGTCTAAAAAAAAATTGGCCCTAGTATGTGTCTGTAAGTGCGTCGGGACCCTACGGGGTAAAGGATCATGCTATACCGCAAACGACACCGGCAGCAAAAAGCGGCCTGAGGCGATTGAGTTTGCATAGGTAGCACTATACAAGTCATTCATTCCTTCTCTCATTCATTAAAATATCCAAGTTCTATTCTGACATCTTATTTTGCATCTGTGTGCTGTAATTCTATTTCTGGTACAATTGAAAAGGGTTAAGTTCCTTTTCACTTTGGCAGTAGCTGACCCTTAGGCTGGCCATATGTGAGTCAATTTTTCATTCAACCAGCAGATTGAATAAAACAAAATGACTCAATTTCCCCATCCACACATTCAATGGGGGAATCTGCCCTGCTGAACTATTGTATTCTGACAGCTGGGAGACTTCCACTCCACTCCATCAGAATACACTGATCAGCACCGCCGGCTATAGCCGATGACCCTGATCGAGAGAATTTTTTTCCAGCTGATTAGTTGCACCCAAGTTAATCGATAGATCGACTTTGGTACAATCAACTTAGAGTTGCTAAGTAATGTGCAGTGTCCCACAGGAACTAATCAGAATTCACCTTTCATCTGCACAATTAAAGTGTTAAATCAAAGATTACTGCGTCTGGCCCACAGATCCTTGTCTTATGACATACGGATCAGATGGACTGATTTATTCCGGTAACACCAGAAAGCAGTGTGCAATGTGTAACATGGGAGCTGCTAGTTTATAGCATTGAGTGGTGGTACAGGCCACACAGAGGGTGATTGTTCCCATGCATTGAAAAGGAGGGTGGAGGGTGCAAAAGCCATCAGAGGAGCCAAAGGCAGTAAGAATAAGTAGTGGCGTGTCTGCTCCCCCTCTTCCCTTCACATCAAAACAGGAGAAATAATCCGGCGATTTGGCAGCACGGAAATGTCATGTTTGTTGTCCCGCATTTGTGTTAACTCTCTCATAACCTGTGCTCAATAGGCAAATGCCTGTGCTGTAGTGTTGACATTCAGTGCTGTCCCCCCCTTTTTTATATTCTTTTTTTTTTTTTTTACTTTGCATTTAGCCTCCTTCTCAGAAAGGGTCCGGAACATGTCTCCAGATGACATCAAAATCCCTCCTGAACCCCCGGGCCGATGTTCAAATCACCTGCAGGTAAACTGCAAGGACCCACCTGTAAATCAATGTTTAGTACAAAGATGTCTGACAGTGTAACACCATGTCTTCTAAAGATGTACACATTGACTATCTCCTCTGTGTTGTGGATTCCACATTTGAAGGGAGGAAGGTCTTGAGTGGCCACATGTGTCTATGAGGAATGCAATATGTAGGTGTGAGAGGCCACCAAGGACAGAGACGGCCCATCTGTCTTAGCCCGAAGAGTTGTGCATGCTGAAACCTGCCCTAAATATCACACATCCAAATCATATGCCGTCACTGGATTCTGGCTGTGTGCTATATACTGTATATACCTTTCCTCATATACCTCATTTCATTAAAGCGTGTATGAATGGAAGACTTGTGAACACTACGTTCACGTATCATACATACAGTGATGACATTGCATTTCTGTAGTATAGGATTGTCTAATAAAACATGCCTATCTACCCTTTTTTTTCAGTTTAAAGCTGAACTCCAGGCAAATGTACAAAAGCAATACATACCCTCACTGCCCATTTTATTAGGTACACCTTGCTACTATAGGTGGACCCCCTTTTTGTCTTCAGAACTGCCTTAAAAAACCTGCAAGACAAAAAGGCATAATGAGCTAGTATGCATGGCATAAAGCCCCTGCAGCGGTCCTCGTTCACCGAACCAACCGGCGATATCGCTCCTGGAGTTACTTCCGGGTATTGCAGGCTCCATCGCTGTGATTGGCCGGAGCTGCAATGACATCACTCCCACGCAGGAGCCGCTGGTAACGGCACATACGTGCCCTTGCTTCAGTTTGCTTCAGTGCGCATGTGCCGATAACATCGGCACATGCAAATACAGGAATAACTCCTAAACCATTTAGGTTTAGGAGATATCCAGGGTAGCTACAGGTAAGCCTTATTATAGGCTTACCTGTAGCAAAAAAGTGTGTTGTAAAGGTTTACAACCACTTTAATTCTTCATGCATAGATTCAACAAGGTGTTGGAAACATTCCTCAGAGTTTTTGCTCCATATTGACATGATAGCATCACACAGTTGCTGCAGATCTGTCGGCTGCACATCCATGATGCGAATTTACCATTCCACCACATCCCAAAGGTGCTCTATTGGATGAGATGTGGTGAGTGTGGAGGCCATTGGAGTACAGTGACCTCATTGTCATGTTCAAGAAACCAGTGGTGAGATGATTTGAGCTTTGTGAACCAGTCTGCCCATTCTTCTTTGACTTCTACGAGGCGTAGTTGTACTGCGGCAGAATGGCACGGCTGGGCACATTATGTAACGCCGCTTTGCTTGCCCTGTGGCCACTAGGGGGCGTGCGCCCCCTGCTCGCCCAAGGAGCCGATGCGAGTGCCCGGCAGTCGCGATCACCGCCGGGCCCCCTGGGATCTGTGTGTGTAAACAGTTTCCGGTTCTCTGAGGGAAGAAACAGACAGATCGTCTGTTCATACTCTGTAGATCTGTCATCTCCCCTGCCCCCCCCCCTTCAGTTAGAACACAAACTAGGGAACACGTTAACCCCTTGATCGCCCTCTAGTGGTTAACCCCTTCACTGCCAGTGACATTTTTACAGTAATCAATGCACTGATCACTGTAAAAATGCCAACGGTCCCAAAAATGTGTCAAAATTGTCCGACGTGTCCACCCTAATGTCGCAGTCCTGATAAAAATCGCAGATCGCTGCCATTACTAGTTAAAAAAATTAAAATAAAATAATAATAAAAATTCCAGAAAACAATGCCTTATTTTGTAGACACTATAACTTTTGCACAAACCAATCAATATAGCAAATAATATGGTCGCCTTGGAGTGAAACGCTCTGCTGCTTGCAAGCATCTCTCCTTTGCTGGCGACTTCCATTTTGAAGCCTTTTCGGCAATGAGGAAGTGACTCATAACTGCCAAATTCAGCGAGGGAGCATCACACACAGTAGGTAGCAGATAAGTGTTTTTTTCAGAGATCTTGTAACTGGTGAATTTTCCCTTGTGGCTTTAGCCTTAGGCGGGTTGTTTACCATTAAAATGAAGGTAAGGTTTACGGAAAGCATTTCGAGGATCTCTCCAAGCCCATGTCTGTAGGAACATAGATTCTTTTGATGAAATATCTTTTTGCAGGTTCATCTCTTATTACAGATGTTCTCAAATTTCAAGTGTTGTCTGAGATTTGACTGTCATGTTGAACTTTTTATCATACATGTCAAAAAGCACCATTCCAAAAGAGTGTGTGTGCCCCATACTATTCTAATGGAATGCTTGCATTAGAAGGGCCAAGTCTATTTAGAACTAGAAGTATTTGGAAAAAACTTAATTGCATAATAACATCTTTCAGAAATAATAGATTTTTTGTCTTAGGAAAAAATTCACAAACTGTATGAAAGAAAGCTGAAAGAAGGGACAGATATGAATCAGATGATACAGAAGAAGAAAGAGTTCCGAAACCCCAGGTGAGGTTGGAAACCAAGCCATATATCGTGAGAAATTAGCTGGCATTGCAAAATCCAAACCCCGATTACCGTTTTCTTAGTCCTGTTTTTTAAAAAGGTCCGCCCCCATGCGTTTTCTGTTCACCCCACTTTTTGTTTACTTCCTAAAGAGACGCATTTCTTGATATGGTCACACAGACATACATGGTAAAGTGAACTTGTCAGAATTTGCTTTACTCTTTTTGACTAAATTCGTAGCCCCCCAGTATACTGATTCAGCCTAGGTTTCAGGGGGCTCCGCAAGTCCACAGAAATAGATTTTAACAATAAAGCAGCCCAATGTCAAAAATCCGACATGCTGGTATTACCCACGTCAAGTGATGGATCAACTTGGGCACAATTAGCCTGCCCATACATGGATCAAATCTTGCCCTGTCCCCGCTAACCTGCCTGAAATTCTATACATGAATGGTCAACTTAAGTATTGCATCTTATTCCTCTAAAGGTAACGATCATGAAACACTTGCAGTCTGAGAGTGGGCATTGCCAGGATCTTTTTTTGTTTTTGTTTTTTTTGTTTTTATTTTTTCTGTTTTGTAATTCCATGCATTTTAGCTTTAGGCCTGTGACTCTGAAACCTAAAGTTTCTCAGTTTGTGACATCTGGGATCGACGTGGTTTGGGGAATGCAACAGTGGGTGCTGAAACCTAACCACTAGCCAGGAACACCTCTCAGGACAAGAACAGAAAAGGGAATTATTGCACAGCGATTTCCCTTTTCATGTATCCAGGGTTTATAGGAATCCAGGAGCTAATTGGTCCCTCCAGACTCCACCTATATTTAAAATACCACTTTGGACAGGCTGACTACAGAAGCCAAGTTTTTATGAAGTATAATATAAATTTATTCTAGGCCGTTCTATACAGTTGTCTTTGCTTTAACAAAGTTCCCTCTTCTTCCCCAGTATTTATGAAAAGCTTATTCAATTCTGTTCTATTGATGAACTTGGAACCAATTATCCTAAGGTAAGTGTAACTTCTTGCGTATCCTGCCATCATTGCAGAGAAAAGTTAATGCACATATTTTACCTGTTTTTACAAGAGAAATATGGGAATCGGAAACCCCAAAAAAATCATAACCACCCAGATGGCTGCAGCATCAATCCCAGCTGCAGCTGTCCCCCGACGCCTCTAAGTCCGAGGACTGAGCGATCACAGACAGCTGATCGCTCAGCTCTTGGTCCTCAGCCTGCAGAGAGCTGGTGGCTGTCAGTCATCGGCTCTCTGCTCTGCTCAATCACTTGGCTATACTGCTCTGAGAAGTATAGCCAAAAAAGATTTGGCCATACTTCTCCTTTTTAAATAAACAAATAATCACTGCAAATTTTAAGCTATAGGAAAGAAAATAATTGCTTATTAGCAACAGCAATCAGATTCCTGCAAATTTTATGTCTGATACAGTATATAATCTAAAAGCAGATATGTTTGGTTGGTTTGGGCACCAGTCCTTTTTGTTCCTTTTTGAGTGAATTTATGAAGTATTTATTAAAAAAGAGGAATGTTTATTTATTACTGTGCTTGTCAGTAGAGGTGAACCCATATGCTTTCTGAGAAGACCAGAATATACTACACATGTTCATAACCATTACTGAAAGCTTTATATGAATGAGCCATCTAATGATCTATTAGTTCATCTCTTACATGCTTTGATACTGGTGGTTTTTCTGTTGTAATGCTCAGTTTAGTGTTCATTATTTACAGGATATGTTTGATCCACATGGATGGTCAGAAGATTCTTATTATGAAGCTCTTGGTACGTCTCTTTTTACTTGGTAATAATGATGTAGAATATAACTGTGTATGTTCATACATACATACATACATACATTCATTCATTCATTCATTCATTCATTCATTCATTCATTCATTCATACGTATGTGTGTGTATATATGTATGTGTGTATATAATATATATATAAAAATATATGAGTGTGTGTGTGTGTGTGTGTGTGTGTGTGTGTGTACTCCAGAGGGGTGGACAGCATCAAAACATGATTCTGCCCATGCACTATAAAATTAAAAAAAAACATGCATGGTTACGGATTTATGAGCCAAAAAGTATTGCCCATTAAATTAAAAAGCAGTACAGCAAACCTTTCAAGTAATCATGCCCTTTCTCAAGCCACTTGTACACATAAGTCCTATATAATACAGAATCACACAATTCCCCTATCCACGCTAGGGAATCTCCTCTGCCGCTGCCTCGCAGTGGAGACTTGGATACATTGGTAAAAATATGAACAAGGTTGTAAGCCAGGGGGAGGCAACCTGGGGCCCTCCAGCTGTTGCAGAACTAAAAGTCCCAGCATGCCTCTGGGAGTATTTGTAACTGCCAGCCTTGCAATGTCTCATGGGAAATATAGTTCCACAACAGCTGGAGGGCCCCAGGTTGCCTACCCCTGTTGTAAGCCTACCATTCATTGGTCAGACTGTTTGACAATTGACATTTTGGGGGAGAATTACTAAAACTGGTGCAGGTGTGCATGGTAGCCAATAGGCTTTTAACTTCAGCTTGTTTTGGCTAAACTTCTCCTATGGATCACAGGAGTGCAGCTATGCATTTCTGTGACACATTTTAAGCCAATCACCGGGCCGAAGCCCACTGTCAGCTGATGTCACAGAGCTATTCTAGGCTCTGGAAAGATCCCGACCATATGGTTGGGAAGCACCCAGAAGCTTAGATTGGCACCTGGCTCAAAATCTTAGCAATCCGCTGAGCGCCTGAATCAGCTCCTCCCGTCCCCTCCACAGCCCAGCGCTCCAGTGAGCGCTGGAGACTGATGGTCATGGCTCTCTGCTGAGAGTATCGGGGGAGAACTGAATAATCAGCGGTGTTTGATCGCTTGGTTCTCACTGCAGCACCAGCATGGGACAGATGCAGCATTGAACTGATGCTACATCCACCTAGGTGATTTTTTATTTTTTTTTCCTTTTTTGAAAGCCATACTTCTCTTTTAGGATTCAACAATAAAACCTGGAAGCTGATTTGGTTTCTATGCAGAGCTACACCAGATTTTGCACAGTTTTAGTAAAGCATTTCCTTTTTGTCTTTGGAAGTACTTTGAAAACGTGTCGCTAACACACAGTTGACATATTGTGTTGGATGTGGCTTTATAAATTGTGTACAACTGAAATAAAAGCTGTGTTTTCTTGTTTCTTTGCATTAATTTTCCTTAATAGTACACATACCGCTTGAATTGAGATGGAAAAGGGGGTATCATTATTCTTTTCTCTTGTTCCTCTCATAGCAAAAGCCCAGAAGGTTGAAATGGATAAGCTTGAGAAAGCAAAAAAGGAACGAACAAAGGTGAGTGAAGATGAGAAGACAACTTTTTCCTGTTTTGGGTAGCGTTACAACCTCTGTTAGGTTTTTATGGTCCTTTATGTCTCCTCACTTGCTGTCCTAGAATTGTGGTAGACAGAAGCATAAATATAACCTAGTTTCTGGTGCTAATCTTCCCATCAAGCATTTTCCCAAGCCTTGGTAGGTTATGTACAATCATCACAACCTCTAAGTCCCTGGTACTTAACCTGCACCCCTTCTTCACCTATTGTGCAGCCTTTGGGTTCCCTGCACGCTTTATTGTGTTTTTGGTGCTTTTTCAAGCCAGAGAGGGAAAATATGTTTAGACTGGCTTCTAGTGGTTGAATGGTCTGTAATACTTCTTTTACACCTTATATTTTCTGATCTGTCCATCACTTTTCTCTTTAGGCCTCTTTCACACGGCCGATCCGTTCAGATCTGCCTGTCAGTTTTTCAGGCGGACCTGAACGGATGCTCCCATAGAGGTCTATGGAGCGTTGGATGTCAGCGGTGACATGTCCGCTGACATCCGACCCGCTCCGATACGAAAAAGTGTGACGGAGGAAAAAGCTATTTTTCCATCCGTCATCGGATCGGATGACGACAGACTCTACAGTCCATCGTCACCCGATCTCCCATAGGGGAGAGCGGCGCTCTGACAGGTCCGTCCCTGCGCAGTGTGCAGAGACGGACCTGTCATCTTCCTGCTCAGCGGAGATCGCTTCGGCGATCCCCGCTGAGCAAGCGGATATCTACGGGGCGGATCAGCACTGATCCGCCCCATGTGAAACAGGCCTTTTTCTATTTTTTCCCCTCTTATTTTTTATAATGCTATCTCGTTGAGAGGAATATCATTTGTAGTACAAGTAAATTTTAAGGAGGCTGTAGGAGCACATGTAGAAGCTCTGATTTGTATAGGGGTTGTAATAGCTGTGATCTCTAGCAGTAATGTGCTTCCGTTATTACTGTCTCCTGAAACATGTTCTCTGTCTCCAGTAATTCTTGTAGCATGTTCTGTCTCTGGTCATCTCCTATATGTTGTCTGCAATCTGACCATTTAATGTATCATGCTTACAGTCTCTGACCATCTCCTGTTGGAGATGTCTGGCATTTCTGGCAGCTTTCACTAAGAAATTGTGTGGCTCTTTGATGTTGGTCCACACCCAAGGCCCCCTTAATCAGGCAAATTGGCCACCACTACTGCAAGGTCTCTTGGTGTTGATAACATGGATCTGGGTCTTCTTGGCTAGCTATATATTTATAGCATTTGAAAGCTTTTTGCTGCTTTTATATTTGGCATATATTAAAAATAATTTTCACCACAGCTGAGAATTTTTTGAAAACAAAGTTGATATGGTTGACTTTTTCAGATTGAGTTTGTAACTGGTACAAAGAAGGGTACAACTACCAGCGCACCGACCGGGACAACCAGCACCACAACTACCGCCACAGCAGGTTAGTATACAAAAATGTTTGTGCCTCTAAAAGCAAGAGCTTTTCATTTTTATTATTGTTGGAGTATTGGAGCTTTTATCTCCTAAATAGTTACTTCTAGTAGACCATACTAAGAAATGTCCATGTTTGATGATGATTTGGAATTTTGTTTTCTGTTCAGTAACTTAGTTACTAATTAACAAATGCACACATTTGTTAATACACATTTATCAGATGCACAGAAAAGGAAAAGCAAATGGGACTCCGCTATACCGATGACTACTATTGCGCAACCAACAATCCTCACCACGACTGCCACATTGCCTTCTGTCGTCACGGTAACCACCAGTGCAAGTGGATCAAGAACAACAGTCATTTCTGCTGTGGGGACTATTGTGAAGAAGGCTAAGCAGTGATTTATAGGAACAATTACATGAGACTTTAATGAAAAATGGGTCTTTTGCTGACTCTTTTAACTCTGGAGAAGACTGCCTGGAATGGCAAACTACTTTGTGTCAACTTTGTTTTCAAAATTAAATTTTCTATTTAAAACTTGCCTAAAATCTTGTCACATTATTACCTTTTCTCCTCTCCCAGCACACAGTATGAGTTTTGTAGAACTTGTAACATTAGACATATGGCAGTAGTTGGCACCAATGCATTGTAATCTTTTGTACATGCGCACAGACCGTGCTTATTTATGAGCTCTTAAAATTTTTAAAGTTGACCAGAACCATAGAAACTGTGCTAAAAGAAAATGCAGGCAGAAAGGACTAGTCACCAGAATTGCTTGTGGGCTCTAAGCAGCTAATCCTTTCTCCATTACTAATTTACTTTGCTTGTTCTGCACAGTGGGGAGGTGGCCATCTTGGTAGAGGCAGGGATTTGCTTCAACTTGTCAGAACTGCCCCCTATGATTGTATATCTGGTACAGGAATATTTAGGAAGCAATAGGAGAGGTGCAGAAAGCGCAGATCTACAGAACAATTGAAGCAGGAGGGTCCTGGCACTGCAGGTCCTCCGATGCAGCTTCCTCTCCAGCAACGAGAACAGTGAACAGAACAATACTTTACCAAAGCTCTCTCTCATTTGACAATAGCAATCAAAGGCAGCAGTGCCTCTCACAAAGCAGATATTCACACCTACAGGGAGTGCACTGTGTTCTTTTTCAAGAAGAATTTAATACAAACGGTAAGTCTTTCATTGGTCTGCTTATAGAGGAATTTCACTCTCCCCTTATGTTTTTTTTTATCTTTCTTGTTTTTCTTACTTGTATCACTGGTTGTCCTCAGAAATCACACTGGTTGTCCTCAGCGAATCTCTAGCTTTGTCTGCTGTAACCTTCCCCTCTGGCACCGGATCCTGTACTGCCATCTTATATGCTGATGTCCTAAAATGACCTGGCGTCTCTTCTGGGTTATTTCACCTGACCCCTGATGACTTGGTGCTGCGCATTATCTAAATCGTCCCGCACATGTGTAGCATGCATGGGATTGCTCTGAAGCCTCCTGGAATGGGTGAAGTGTATCATGGGAAGCATCAGGCCATAGGCATAAATTAATCTCGCTTGGGTGAGAAAAGCTGGAAGAGGTCACCTGGGTCTCCAAAGAGGTAAAACAAGGAGGAGGAAAAAATGTAATCTCTGATTTTGTAACAGGAAGGGAGGAGGAAAGAAAAATATGTAATGTGTGTAAGGAAGGGAAGATCCACTTTGAGTACAGTTAATCAATCAGACTAGTGGAAGTTAGTTTCTGTTTAGCTTCTGTGATTTTTTTTTTTTTAGATATTAATATGAGCTGTTGGTATTTAATCCAATGTGTATCTATAACAGCCTGATTCATAAACAAAAAAACACTTAGTAATACTAAACCTTGAAATAAACCTTAACATGTTAAATCATTTCAACATTTTTTACAAACTTTAATCTACAGCTTTCTTTTAGGGCCTAGCCGTTCACACCTAGCTGTTGAGGTCATGGCAGGGTGGAATGATAGGTGTGCCTGGGCACACTCTAATCACCCCCATGTGGCGTAGATTCCCACTGCTGCCCAGGCCCGTGTCATCTACTGACCGCTTCCTTTTCTGAATGAGCACAGTGAGTGATTTGTACAGATCACTCACTGTGTTCATTCATAACTGAAGCCTAGTAAACTGTGTTTACAGGTTTCAGTTGGTAAATGAACAGAAAACCGCTCAGTGCAGAGCATTTTCCATTCATTTACTGTCCAGTTCAGCTGACGTTGCAGAGAAAAGGGTCTGGGAAATCTCTGTCCTCAGCTAATTTCTCTGTTGCAAAAGTTGGGACATCAGGGGTCTATTTAGATGTAAATAAAAAATCTACCGTATTGGCGTATAACACGCACTTTTTCCCCCTTAAAATCGGGGGAAAGTCGTGGGTGCGTGTTATACGCCGATACCCCCAAAAAAAAGTGACAAAAATGGCAAGCGCCGCCGAAAAATAGCGAGCACTGCCGGAAAAAAAAATGAATCACGGCCGGAAAAAACCGAAGCAGCGCCGGGAAAGACCGAGCCGACTGTTCGGCTCCGCTCGTAGTCCCGCCTCCCTGCGCTCGTGCCAGAAACAGCAGGGAGGCGGGACCGCGAGCGGAGCCGAACAGTCGGCTCTGTCTTTCCGGGGGCGCTTCTGTCTTTTTCGGCGGCGCACGCGACAGAGCGTCTCGGCGGCGGGAAATTTAAACCCGGACAAGACTGCAAATGACGCTGGGCAAGGCTGCAAATGACGCTGGGCAAGGCTGCAAATGACGCTGGGCAAGGCTGCAAATGACGCTGGGCAAGGCTGCAAATGACGCTGGGCAAGGCTGCAATGACACTGGGCAAGGCTGCAATGACACTGGGCAAGGCTGCAATAATACTGGGCAAGGCTGCAAATGACGCTTAAATGTACGTTTTTTTTTTTTTTTCCCTAAACTTCCCTCCTAAAATGTTTTTTCCTTTTTTTAAAATGCCCTCCTAAACTTGGGGTGCGTGTTATACGCCGATAAATACGGTAATAAAGAAAAATAAAAAGACTACTGACAGTGCCTAAGTGACATCAATCTCTGGCCTACATTTTAAAAAGTCTGTTTACATTCATAAGTGTGTATGTGTGTGTGTATATGTATATGTATGTGTGTGTGTGTGTGTATATATATATATATATATATATATATATATATATATATATATATATATATATATATATATATAATATATGTGTGTGTGTGTATGTGTATGTGTGTATATATATATATATATATATATATATATATATATATATATATATATATATATATATATATATATATATATATATATATATATATATATATATATATATATATATATATATATATATACACACACATACACACACACACACACACACACACACACACACACATATATTATGTGTGTGTATATATATATATATATATATATATATATATATAATGTGTTTGAGCTTTGGGGTGCACACCCTAATGCAATAGTCTGCGCACACCAGTGGTTGAGGTACATTATGGTAGGGCACATTACATGCATTGGCACCCCAATATGATAAGGCTAAGCAGATCCAACACATATGCATTGCAGCGGACCACAGCGCATGGTGGTGCTGCGTAGAAAAAAAAAATGCTGCATTTTTTTATTGTCTGTATTGGTGTATTGGCAGTAGGCTGACTTGACACAACAAACAAAGTGATATTAAAGGCAGATTTTATTTTTTAAATAACAAACATGTTATACTTACCTGCTCTATGCAGTGATTTTGCACATAGCACCCCCCAATCCTCCTTCTTGTGTCCCTGCCGGCACTCTTGGCCCCTTCCGCCAAGCAGCTTGCTATGGGGGCACCTGAGAAGACTCGCTCCCGAGCTGCTGCTTTGTGTGTCCATTCACACATGGAGCACGGCTCGGCCCCGCCCATGCTCTCTCCTTATTGCCTAACTGGCTGCTGTCTCTAGAATACATGAAGGTAAAAAAAACCTTGAGCCTTTACAACTACTTTATTCTTTGAACATCTTTGTCAGTATTACTGTTGGCATTTCCTATGTCCTACTTTTTGCTTCTAATACCAAAAATCGATGATTGTGTGTTGAACGTGTTTAGACGGGGCATGCATATTAAGCTGAAAGTAGATTTTTGGCTTTCAGGTTATTGGCATACTTTTTTCATACGGTAGTGAAGTCCAAAATTGTATGCAGATTTTTATGTATGTTTAATATTTGATGAAATCCCCCAGTGTTAAGCCATGAGTGAGGCTTCGTTATTTGGTCATATGGTCTCTGCTGAAGAGATAACGGTTGAGTTACTAAAACTGGAGAGTGCAAAATCTGGTGCAGCTCTGCATAGAAACCAATCCGCTTCCAGTTTTTTGTCAAAGCTTAATTAACCACTTCAGCTCTGGAAGAGCCCCCCCCCCCCCCCCCCCCCCCCCCCCCCCCCCCCCATGACCAAGCCATTTTTTTGTGATACGGCACTGCGTTACTTTAACTGACAATTGCGCTGGCGTGCGACATTGTACCCCAAAATTATGTCCTTTTTTTTGGTATTTGATCGCCTCTGCGGTTTTTAATTTTTTGCGCTATAAACAAAAAAAGACCGACAATTTTAAAAAAAATATAATTTTTTTTAACTTTCTGCTATAAAACTTTCCCAATTAAAAAAAAAAAATCAGATTTCTTCATCAGTTTGAACCAATATGTATTCTGCTACATATTTTTGGTACAAAAAAAAATCCCAATAAGCGTATATTGATAGGTTTGCGCAAAAGTTACAGCGTCTACAAACCTATAGTATATTTTTATGGAAGTTTTCTTTTTTCCTTTTTACTAATAATGGCACGGATCAGTGACTTACAGCTGGACTGCGATATTGCGGCGGACACCTGGCACTTTTTGGGGACCAGTGACACTAGTACAGTGATCAGTGCTAAAAATCTGCAATGTTACTGTACTAATGACATTGGCAGGGAAGGGATTAACATCAGGGGTAATCAAAGGGTTAACTGTGTTCCCTAGGAGTGATTGGGTAACTGGGGGGGTCGCTTTGACTGGGGGAATGTAAAGAGCCGTGTTCCTGAGCAACAACACAGAATCAGCACATTCCCCTCTCCCCTCCTTAAAGAATGGTGATTTGCCTTGCTTACATAGGCAGACCGCTGTTCTGCTTTTCTAGTGAACAATCGTCAGGTCCTGGCAGACATCGCATCTGTCGGACCCACTGATTGGCTCCCACTGTGTCCAATCGTCTGCGTTCCCCAGACCCGGAACTGTCAGATCACGTACCATATTTAAAACAAGTTTTATTACAAAATTACATTTGTTAAAAGACAAACCTTTTTAAAATGTACACCAACCATACATTAACCTTTCCCTAGATAACTGGGTTTGGTATTTTGGTATGTTTTTTTTTGGATACATTACTATTGGAATGTGGCAGCTTCAAGGCCTATTAGTAATATAGTTGCCATTTGTTAAATTGAGTGCAAGCAGTACATTCAAACGATATGAACAAGCGCCTTCCTTTTTCTTGTTCTGCACATGTAACGAGGCCTTAGGGATTGTAATTCACACAGTAAGATAAATTAATCGCCAACAGATGAACCACCTTCTACAGAAATAAAAAGATAGACAAGGTGGTTTATTTCAAGACATTGATGACAAGCTGGCATTTACACAGATACATGTAAAAACAAGAAAAGCAATAAGGGCACACTACTATAACCAAAATCTGCAGGGTTGATCACTTCAAAGGGATAAAGAAAAGTTAATTATCATAAACGCCCTCGGATGTGCATATCCTAAACATGGAGGGTGCCCATAGACTGCAAAAAGAGCACATAAACCTTGTGCAAAAAAAAGCAGCATATTTACTGTACTAATATAACAAAACCATTTAAAATAGAATTCCTGTTAGGCCTCCGTGGTGGTGAGCCCTTGTAGATTGCTAACCTGTGGTTCCCCATGGTGGAGAGTCTCAACCCCAGCTTGCTCCTTCACCTAGGCTCTGATGTTGGGGATGGATTTGCAGCAAGCTGGAACCATGTTAAGGTCCTTGGGTACAGTGGATATAAAAAAGGCTACACACCCCTGTTTAAAATGTCAGGTTTCTGTAATGTAAAAAAATGAGACAAAGCTAAATCATTTCAGGAACTTTTTCTACCTTTTAATGTGACCTATAAACCGTACAATGCAATTGAAAAACAAACTGAAATCTTTTAGGGAGGGGAGTAAAAATAAAATAAAATAATGTGGTTGCATAAGTGTGCACATCCTCTTATAACTGGTAGCTGTGTTCGGAATTAAGCAATCACATTCAAACTGATGTTAAATAGGAGTCAGTACACACCTGCCATCATTTTAAAGTGCCTCTGATTAACCCCAAATAAAGTTCAGCTGTTCTAGTAGGTCTTTCCTGACATTTTCTTAGTCACATCCTACAGCAAAAGCCATGGTCCGCAGAGAGCTTCCAAAGCATCAGAGGGATCTCCTTGTTAAAAGATATCAGTCAGGAGAAGGGTACCAAAGGATTTCCAAGGCATTAGATATACCATGGAACACAGTGAACAAAGTCATTATCAAGTGGAGAAAATATAGCACCATGACAGTACCAAAAACTGGAAGTCCCTCCAAAATTGATGAAAAGATGAGAAGAAAACTGGTCGGGGAGGCTGCTAGGAGATCTACAGCAACATTAAAGGAGCTGCAGGAATATCTGGCAAGTACTGGCTGTGTGGTGCATGTAACAACAATCTCCGTATTCTTCATATGTCTGTGCTATAGGGTAGAGTGGCAAGACTTTTACGAAGAACATCCAGGCCCGGCTAAATTTTGCAAAAACACATCTGAGTCTCCCAAAAGCATGTGGGAAAATGTATTATGGTCTGATGAAACCAGGATTGAACTTTATGGCCATAATTCCAAAAGATATGTTTGGTGCAAAAACAACACTGCACATCACGAAAAGAACACCATATCCACCGTGAAGCATGGTGGTGGCAGGCATCATGCTGTGGGGCTGTTTTTCTTCAGCTGGAACAGGGGCCTTAGTCAAGGTAGAGGGAATTATGAACAGTTCCAAATACCAGTCAATATTGGCACAAAACCTTCAGGCTTCTGCTAGAAAGCTGAACATGAAGAGGAACTTCATCTTTCAGCATGACAACGACAGAAAGCATACATCCAAATCAACAAATGAATGGCTTCACCAGAAGAAGATTAAAGTCTTGGAATGGCCCAGCCAGAGCCCAGACCTGAATCCGAGTGAAAATCTGTGGGGTGATCTGGAGAGGGCTGTGCACAGGAGATGCCCTCGCAATCTGACAGATTTGGAGTGTTTTTGCAAAGAGTGAGCAAATATTGCCAAGTCAAGATGTGCCATGCTGATAGACTCATACCCCAAAAGACTGATTGCTGTGATAAAATCAAAAGGTGCGTCAACAAAGTGTTAGTTTAAGGGTGTGCACACTTATGCAGCCATATTTTTTTCATTTTTACTTCCCCCAAAAGATTTCAGTTTGTTGTTCAACTGAGTTGTAGAAAAATAATAAGGTCTGATGTCACCCCTATAACACCTCCATCCCTGATACAATACATAAAAACATAGAAATCGCCCTGGGACTTTGAGTGAGTTTAGAGAGGTTAGCCAATATTAATAACAAGAGTAAAAGAATCTCAATTTATTGCAAAATATGCATATATAAGCAACGGCAATAAATATGCCAAGCCGATGGGTGTACATACACAGTAAAAGAATAACAATCCACATACAGTTGTACAGAAATGTAAAAAAAAAAAAAGCATGAGACAAGCATCAATGATACCCTACGCGTTTCGCGAGACCACGCTCGCTTCTTCTTCTTCAACAAACATCCAGCACAGGAGCTGAGGAGGTGGAGCAAAGAGAGGCCACAACAGGGGGGCATCTGAAGCACCAACATGGCATGGGTGGGGGGTGTGTGTACCTATGGTCTCAACCTGTCCACATTGGATGACCACTACAAAATATATGGAAATGTATATGTGTCAGAAGACACAGTAATGGCAAATAAAGCTTAATGCAATAGATTTGTGTAAATAAAATTGATACACGTGTATGTGTCCGAAGCACTTCAATGCTAAATTAAGCTTAATGCAGTAAATTATGATTAAATGTACTGTATATAGTATAATATATATGAACCAGCATGGTTGAGAAGCTGGTGTGGACAGGGAGACTATGGGACAGTGTAGGAATGGTAAAGATGTAAACATAGTGTGCAATATATTTATATGAAATGCTGAGAGAGTGAGAGAACCTAAAATGTAATAACGGTGAAAAACCGAAAAAGCATTGTGAATGGGATTTGTGCGATGTTCCCTGAGTGGAAGAAACCAAGTACATGTGGTCTCACTATCAAAAAATTAGGCTGCTGTGTAGTAACGCCAAAATGAGAGTGAAAGGATCCACTCGGGTAACATCGAACACATCCCATGCTGAAGAAGCAAACGTGGTCGCGCGAAACGCGTAGGGTATCATTGATGCTTGTATCTTGTGTAAAGGAAATTTGTAAGTTCTGTATATAATTGGATTCTATTTTATGTATTGCACACTGCCCTCACTGTGCCCATGTTTTCATTACGTTTGCATTCTTTCGAGTCCTGATTAGAGTTAGTCTGCCTATGTTATGCCCATTGTTACCATAAATGTACAATTGTAATACTAATGTGATACCTACATAATCGTGTATAAAAACCTTCAATTGCGTCCTAATAAAGCAGAAAAGTTATTTGGAAAGATGTGGAGTGTAACTTTTGTGTCTGTTCCCTACGGCAATAGTTATTAATTTGGAACCACTAATCAATATGAGGATAGGAGTTGCCTATCTATAAAGTGTCCAGGTCACTTGCTTTTTAATTTCTTCTTTTTTTTTTTTTTTTTTTTTTTACATTCCTGTACAACTGGTATGTGGATTGTTATTCTTTTACTGTGTACACCTATCGGCTTGGCAAATTTATATTTATTGCTGTTGCATGATATTTTGCAATAAATTGAGATTCTTTTACTCTTCTTATGAATATTGGCTAACCTCTCACCTCACTCCCAGGGGGCGATTTCTATGTTTTTATTCAACTGGGTTGTACCGTTTATAGGTCCCATTAAAGGTGGAAAAAGTTCTGAAATGATTTATCTTTGTTTAATTTTTTTTACAGCACCGAAACCCGGACATTTTAACAGGAGTGTGTAGACTTTTTATATCCACTGTAGCTAAAAACACAAAATGCTGCAGATGTAGGCTTAATATGCAACCAGTTATATTAAAATTGCAATACTCCAGCTTTCGGATTAGATAACAAGAAGGTATTCTGCTGATTTCTGTGTGTTTGTTTTTAAATTGACTACCATTTGTATTTTGGAGAACAGTTCTGCTGATATCAGGTATTTGGGGAATAAATAAATAAGAGACCAAGCCCAGGTTAGAAGGGAAGCACTATGCTGGATCACTCAGTACAGTCAGTCTCTCCTGACGCGTGTCGGAGCTGCTCCTCCCTCATTCCTCTAAATCTGTTGCCTCTGGCCAGTCTAGTCCAGACTCATCCCTTGAATTAACAGAGTACTGTATGTTGACTTGACAATGACATTCTGTTCCAACAACACAGTAAAGAACCCTATGAAAATCTGTTTTGTTACTTGCTATCAGTCCAAATGAATACTGGCTTCCAGCACTTTTTTTTTCGTCTTTTCATGTTTGTCCTAGTAGAGATACGTCATCTATACTTCTGCTTATGTTTTTGTTCAACACACAGCATTATACAGCTGTGGATATTCTCATCACAACATGTAAAACAAACCCAGGTTGTTAGGTTAGTAGTAGTACAAAAAAACTATAAAGCTTTCTCGAAAAGCTATTCATTATCCTCCATACTGTAGAAAAAATTAACAATAAACAACTTAAAGCGGTTCTGCACACACTTTTTTGACTAGATCTCATTGCCTTCCAAATCTGGCAAAGAGGGCTAAATGGCCATTTTTTTTTTTTTTTTTACCTTGTAATTGCTGGCCCGGTCTATGCACCCATTCCTCTGTCTCTGCGGGTGTGTGTGGGGATCTGCATGACTTCCTTTGATTGCCACACTGTCTCCTGGGATCTGGTGTCATTCATCCCAGGAGTCAGTGCGGACAGCGCTTTCACTGACACCACCCGTTGTTGTGGCAACATAGTGTTTTTTACGCCGATCGGCACTGTTATCAGTGCGCATGCGCGGGAACTAGCGAGGCATGGAATGGGAACAAGGAAGTGATTGCTTGTGGGCTTCAAATGCCCACAAGCAATATGGAAATTAAGTTGTTTTTATTTTAAAAGTGCAGATTTCAGGATAAAACGGACATGGATACAGGACAGACAAAAGTGAGTTTAACATTTGACTTAAACTTTTTAACAGGAGAAGAAAAAAAAAAAAAAAATAATTGTGTGCAGAACCGCTTTAAGTGCAAATAGGAGAGTAACAAGTTAATTATTAGTTCCAGCAAAGCCAATAAACTGGCTATAGCTGGGCAGTCAAGTACGAAACTTGTCACTCCTGTTGGACGGGTGCTTTAGGAGCTTAAATTTGAGAATGGTTACCCTACTACGTTTATTCAATAAAAAGCCCAACTTATGTAAAAACCCATCAGAGAAGGGTTGGAACTGCTGATGATTTTTTATGCTTCTTCGGTTCCCATTGGGCAGATTACCCACTAGTTCCTGTTCCTTTTTTCCTATCCTTCACTGCTATCGATAATTAGAGCTATTCCTGAGCTAGAAAATACAGCAAACAAGATAACGATGCCCATAACTTTTATATACAGAAATCAACCAATCAAAGCCCTTAACAATTTCTCTGAATCTATCTTGAAGAATGCATTAGCTTAGTGAACTGCACCACCTTTGTTGTAAGGGCCCTTGCACACAGGGCTATCTAGATGCAGTGCACCCAGGAGGGAGAGGTGCTTCGCAGTATCCAGCTACCCACTGCCTGCAGCCTGTCAACTTCTATGGCAGGCTGTGGCTGAACACACACTCAAAAACTCACCCGGTGCATAAAAAATGCGCACAACATAAAGAGGTGACACAAAGTGCAACGGGTACACAAGTCCTCTAAAATCAGAGGACCTAGTCCTGAATCCCCCAGGGCGTTAGGCTCCAGACAGGGACAAGGACACGTAAAACTTGGTTCATCTGGCCAAAACCAGGCGGACCCCGTTCTCTGGAAGGTCTGCCGAAACAGACCCACCCAAATACTAGGTGAGGCTCCCCCGAAGGGAGACCCCGACCCTATGAGAGAGGACGAACTAAGCCAGAAGGCCATGTCCACCCCCTCCCCAACTTTCAGGACAGGCCCTGGGATCTGTGACTCTACTCGTCACATGTGCTTAACCGTGTACAAAACATAAAAATACAAAAAGTGACAACACAGGAATAAATAAAATAAAGTGGGGGAGGAATAAGTGGAGAGGAGAGTGAAAAGGTGGTCATTGTGTGAAACAATGGCCAGGCCCTCCGGCCAGGAATAAAAAATTCCTCTGGTCCCAGCCAAAAGGCCCAGCCCAAGAGGCAGGTGCTAAAAAAGTGTGATATTGGTGCAGTGACCGTGGTGCCCAAAATTAATGTGACTCACTCACAGTGACTTTTAGGCACCCCTGGACTGCCACTCCAGGGGCACATACTCCAAAGGCTTTCAAGACCTCCCTGACCAACGGTCCAGACCGCAGCAGCCCCCACCCCAGGCAGGAAGGCATGAAGATCAGGAAGCTTGGTGAGAGCCCTTACTACCATCAGGCTCACCGTCGCTCCCATCACTCCTACCTAATTACATTCGGGAAGTACTAACCGCTCCTCCTCCACAGCATAAGGAGTCGCCAGTGTTCCTTCCTGAAAAACTGTCCGGGGCTAGAGCCACCCCAATCCAGGCCAGAAGGCCAGGTACTCACCCTTCTGGGTCAGACCAGTGGCAGCACCCATCCTCACCAGGAGCACCCTTCCAGACGGCTCAGACCCGAACATGCATCGGCTCCCAGTTAACCGCCGGGCAGCACGATGTGAACCCCTCCGTCTTTCCAGGTGCTAATAACGCCATCGGAGAGTGTCGGCTAAACCCTTTAAAATAGGGATAGCACAGCGCCTCTTTTGGCAACTGATAAGAACAGATACTACACTTGATCTTAGTCAAAAGGCCGAGAAACAATGCTGAACAGGGCTAATCACCGTACCCAGTGGTACCTGGGTGTAGAGCTCTATTCCTTCAGGGACGAATTTCCAGAATGCAGGTTGCATTAAGCGTACTTGAGCTGACATATGTTGACATCCTGTCTATTAGCGCATTACATTGCAACAATATGCATTTTATTTCCACAACAGGCTACATTTCAAATACTGCATACTCCATTTTTACCTAGCACACATTGGTGTGAACTGAGCTCATTAACCTTTTTAATTTCAGCTTATGATTGCATTGGGCTTGAATTAAGCAACACAGCCCAAATGATAGATGTAAATGAGCCCTAAACCCTGCCCATTCCTGATACTAATACCCACCCCCCTGTCATTTATCTGTCAAAAGCCAGAGCCTCTGTTCTCCACTGGCATTAGACAGCTGAATGACAGGAGTGGGATTTAAGCCTAGTACACACTATCTGTTTTTTCTGTTCAACCCAGCAGGTGAATGGGAGAAAAAAAAACTGAAGAGCTCGGAAGGAGACCCTGTACTAATAATCTAATGTTAGTACAGCAAAATCCCCCTCTGAGCTATTGTGTTCTAACAGGGTGATGCCCACCCCCCACACCAGAAAACACCGGTCAGTGCTTCAGCCATTGGCTGAGAACGTTGTTCGGATGCCGATCGGCAGACCTTTTTTGGTCATGCAAAACACACAAATATGCCCTGGGACTTATAAATGAGGTGCATCTCCCACAATCATTGTGTACATGATAAACATGGTTGAAGTTTATTGATAAATTAATAATAAAACACTCATCACACAGAGTGCAATTGGTTGGGTGTTATGCTGATTTGTAGTAATTACATAACTGTATATATATGTGTGTGTGTGTGTGTGTGTGTGTGTGTATATATATATATATATATAGAAGTACAATATATTAAGACATATGTGGATGAAAGGTTGTATCTTGAAAACTCTATGCATTTCGTGAGTCAGCGCTCACTTCATCAGAAGTAAATGCAAGTAACAATACATATATATCAGATATAATTGAATGCACATGGCACTGATTCCAATAATTGACCTGTCGGAGCCTTGAAAATTGGACCAGCAAAAACCCAAAGGGGGCAAGCAGAGGTGGATGCAGCATAGGTGAAATAAAAGTATATCCAGCCAATAATATTGCCCAGAATGATCGCCCTCCCATATTTACCACGAGGGGGATCCCAAATTCCTCCCAATGCTATGTGAGTGCAGTCGGGGGGAGGCGCACAGGTCAGATATTAACCCATTCCCGTCGCCCGCCTCCCGACCCTTTAATGGTTCTAAAAGCCGGGAGGCAGAGGGGGGCATTGGCTATCACGGCGGTCACATGATCACAAGTGTGCATCGGGAGCTTACTGATCCACATCAGCTACCATGCTGGGACCGCGCTCTCGGCATGGTAAGTTGTAAACACAGGGTCGCATATACAGTATCTCAAAAAAGTCAGTACACCCCTCACATTTTTGTAACTATTTTATTATATCTTTTCATGTGACAACACCGAAGAAATAACAGTAGTGAGTGTACAGCTTGTATAACAGTGTAAATTTGTTGTCCCCTCAAAATAACTCGACCATTAATGTCTAAACCGCTGGCAACAAAAACCCCTAAGTGAAAATGTCCAAAATGGGCCCTAAGTTTCAATATTTTGTGTGGCCACCATATTTTCCAGCACTGCCTTAACCCTCTTGGGCATGGAGTTCAACAGAGCTTCACAGGTTGCCACTGGAGTCCTCTTCCACTCCTCCATGATGACATCACGGAGCTGGTGGATGTTAGAGACCTTGCGCTCCCCACAGATACTGAATAGGGTTTAGGTCTGGAGACATGCTTGGCCAGTCCATCACCTTTACCCTCAGCTTCTTTAGCAAGGCAGTGTTCGTCTTGGAGGTGTGTTTGGGGTTGTTATCATGTTGGAATACCGCCCTGCGGCCCAGTCGAAGTGAGGCAATCATGCTCTGCTTCAGAATGTCACAGTACCTGTTGGCATTAATGGTTGCCTCAATGAACTGTAGCTCCCCAGTGCCGGCAGCACTCATGCAGCCCCAGACCATGACACACATGCTTGACACCTTTTGAACCAAATAAGGTTATTTTGGTCTCATCAGACCACAGGACATGGTTCCAGTAATCCATGTCGTTAGTCTGCTTGTCTTCAGCAAACTGTTTGCAGGCTTTCTTGTGCATCATCTTTAGAAGAGGTTTCCTTCTGGGACGACAGCCATGCCACGCAGACCAATTTGATGCAGTGTGCGGCGTATGGTCTGAGCACTGACAGGCTGACCCCCACCCCTTCAATCTCTGCAGCAATGCTGGCAGCACTCGTATGTCTATTTCCCAAAGACAACCTCTGGATATGACGTTGAACTTCTTTGGTCGACTATGGCGAGGCCATTTTCACTTAGGGTGTACTCACTTTTGTCGCCAGCAGTTTAGACATTAATGACTGTGTATGTTGTTATTTTGAGGGGACAGCAAATTTAAACTGTAAGACCCCTTTTACATTGAGACAGTTTTCAGACATTTTGCGCTAAAAATAGCGCCGTAAAAGTGCCTGAAAACTGCCTCCCGTTGATTTGAATGTGTGCTTTCACACTGGGGAGGTGCGCTTGCGGGGACGGTAGAAAAAGTCCTGCAAGCAGCATTTTTGGGGTGTGTTTGTAGCTCTGTAAATAGCGCTCCAACAATGCCCCTGCCCATTGAAATGAATGGACAGCGATTAGAAAGTGCCGCAAAACAGGTATTTTTTTTTTTAAATGGCCAGTTGTCAGGTGACCTTAAAAAAAAGCGACCCTCTAGCGCCCAATAACTGCTGCAAAAGTGTCGCTAAAGCATCGCAAAAATGACAGGCACTTTAGCGGCTGTTTTAGCAGCGTTTAGTGTGAAAGTTATACAAGCTGTACACTCACTACTTTACACTGTAGCAAAGTGTAATTTCTTCAGTGTTGTCACATGAAAAGATATAATAAAATATTTACAAAAATGTGAGGGGTGTACTAACTTTTGTGAGATACTGTATATGGCCGCTCAGCATCAAGGCCCACCCACCGAGAGGCCGCATGTGTATGACCGGTACCAAGGGGTTAATCATACACTACAGGACTGGTATGAGCCATCCCTAAAGTGTATCCCGTTGTTTTGCTAGTGTCCGTTGGTGATGGACTTTTTCTTTTCTAGAAAGTATTTTAATGTTAACCACTTCCCGCCCGGTCAATAGCAAATTGACGTCCGGGAAGTGGTTTCGTTATCCTGACTGGGCGTCATATGACGTCCTTCAGGATAACAGCCGCCGCGCGCCCGTGGGGGCGCGCATCGCGGCGATCGGTGGAGCGGTGTGTCAGTCTGACACACCGCTACACTGATCTCGGTAAAGAGCCTCCGGCGGAGGCTCTTTACCACGTGATCAGCCGTGTCCAATCACGGCTGATCACGATGTACACAGGAAGAGCCGTTGATCGGCTTTTCCTCACTCGCGTCTGACAGACGCGAGTAGAGGAGAGCCGATCGGCGGCTCTCCTGACAGGGGGGGTATGCGCTGATTGTTTATCAGCGCAGCCCCCCCTCAGATGCCCACACTAGACCATCAGGGAAGCCCCCAGGACCACCAGGGAAGCCCCCAATACCACCAGGGAAGCCCCCAGCATGTGGATGGCCAGGTACATCCCCCATGGCCATCCACATGTTAAAAAAAATGCCAAAAATATGCCAATCAGTGCCCACAAATGGGCACTGATTGGCACATCATATTTAATAAAAAAAAAAGTTAAAAAAAGGATGCAAAAAGGGATGCCCAGCAATGCCACCCATCAGTGTCATCAGTGCCACTCATCAGCGTCCATCAGTGCCACCTATCAGTGCCCATCCGTGCCCACCCATGCCCACCTATCAGTGCCCATCCATGCCACCTATCAGTGCCACCTATATGTGTGCATCAGTGCCGCCTATGAGTGCCCGTCAGTGCCGCCTATGAGTGCCCGTCAGTGCCGCCTATGAGTGCCCATCAGTGCCACCTGAGTGCCCATCAGTGCCGCATACCAGTGCCACCTATCAATGCCCATCATGGCCACCTATCAGTGCCCATCAGTGCCGCCTATCAGTGCCCATCATCAGTACCACCTCATCGGTGCCCCCTAATTGGTGCCACCTCATCGGTGCCCATCAGTGCCGCCTTATCAGTGCCCATTAGTGCCGCCTTATCAGTGCCCGTCATTGAAGAAGAAAACGCACTTATTTACAAAAAAAATTAACAGTGACAAAGAAAAACTTGTTTTTTTGCAAAATTTTCGGTCTTTTTTTGTTGCGCAAAAAATAAAAATCGCAGAGGTGATCAAATACCACCAAAAGAAAGCTCTATTTGTTGGAACAAAATGATAAAAAATTTGTTTGGGTACAGAGTAGCATGACCGCGCAATTGTCATTTAAATTGCGACATCGCTGAAAGCTGAAAATTGGCTTGGGCGGGAAGGTGTCTAAGTGTCTGGTATTGAAGTGGTTAAACAACTGAATTTTTTTCCCGCTGAAGCTTCTACCAAGATCTGACTGCTTATTGGACTAGGCCATCCAACAGTTTCCCTTAGTGTGTACCCCAGGGACCGTACTCAGGACTCACCGTGTAGGGCCAACCTGTAAAGTAAGCCCACCATGAAGGATGAAGCCTGTCCCTCTGGTCCAACAATATGTTTTCCTGTATGTTCACACCGTTTCCTAGCTATTAATACAACGCACAGTGCATAGCACACTATGTGGTTTATTGAGCAGAGGTTTTGGGAGTTATTCACTTTATTGTGCAATTTTCTTTTACACTACTACTCTGCGCAAGCGGTTTTAAATCTGGCGTTTTTCCCTCCTATCTAGACTTAGTCTCAGAAGGATGAGGTAAGTGTTTCATGCCTCCTAGATGATGCATTCCTGCCTGCTGGTTGCACCAAGAATGCACACAGCATATTGCTGCATTCCTGCTGCCAATCTTCTACAGACACACGAACACAGACAGTGCCTGGGTTAAAGCAGCAAAATCCCCCTCCCTTTGATGCTACATAACTGAGTATCCCACTGGGAATCCCCTCACTAGCAAAGGTAGATCACGGGCACGAGGAAGCTGGGATTAAGGTCCCAAATAAGTTACAATCTGCAGACAGCCTACAGAAAATGCAGAACATTGCTCAGGGTGATACCTGTTCCTTTGTCCCGGAGCGGTGTCACATCATCGGACTCTCACCCAATCTTAGACACACATCAAGTAGCCTATATGTTGCTATGTATAAATTCTCTAGAAAACTCTTGGCACGTCTAGAACCTTTTTTAGAGGCCAGAAATGCCACACGTCCTCTATTCCCCCTGACCCTGTTCAGGAATCGGAGGCAGAACCTCCTTTACTTTAAGGCATAGAGGAAAGTATTGAGGACCCTGATCTTGTAGAGAAGACAGCATGGGGTTTTCCCTCACCTGCATCTTATCGCCAAATGCTTTCCACTTTAATTTATGTGGTGCGCACTAGTCTTTGCCTAACAGCACCTGATTTTTCATGGCCAAAACAGTTGCCTATGAGTTCTAAGAGACTGGCTACGTCAAAAAAGTCTTCGCCCATACACGCACAAATGAGTTGTGCACTTTACGAAGACTGGCTCACTCCTAAGCTTATTGCTTTATCGTCTGTTTATCGTCTGTTTTATCCAATGGAAAAAGATTTTTTTTTTTAATTCAGATACTTTATATTAGTTATAAGAAAAGTACAAAACAGATGAGTCAAAACAGCAGGATTATATAAAAAAAAATATGTAAAAGCTCACAATAGAAAGTTCTATATGCAATCACATTACAGATAGAGCATTACAGTTGTGAAGGGGTGCTCCAAATTTAACAAACCACATAAGATGCATACAACATGTACAATAAGGCCCCTTTCACACTGGGGCGGTTTGCAAGCGCTATTGCGCTAAGAATAGCGCCTGCAAACCGACCCGAAACAGCTGTTGCTGTTCCTTCAGTGTGAAAGCCCGAGGGCTTTCACACTGAAGCGGTGCGCTTGCAGGACGCTCAAAAATGTCCTGCAAGCCGCATCTTTGGCTCGCTATAGGAGCGGTATATTTACCGCTCCTATAGCGCCCGGTCCCATTGAAAACAATGGGGGAGCGCGCCGAACCCGCCCGCAAAACGCCGCTACAGCGGCGGTTTGCGGGCGGTATTGACCCTTTTTCGTCCGCTCGCGGGGGGTAAAAACACCCCGCGAGCGGCCGCAATGCCCCGCTAAAACGCCGGTAAAGCGGCGCTAAATATAGCGCCGCTTTACCGCCAGCCCCCCACCGCTCCAGTGTGAAAGTAGCCTTAGACTTGGTTATTTATAGAAGAAGTGGCATTCCTAGAACAAATCTATCTAGCTCTCCAGTAGTAAGGCATCAAACAATCATCTGGGAAAGGATTTTAAAAATAAATGAACTGTTCTAGGAGTGGATCCTGCCAGTTCAGTTCTCAGAAAATAAAACTTTCATTACTGATTGAGGATGTTTCCTTTTTTAAAGGATTTTGTTAATAGGTATTTTGTATGGAAGAGCCCTGGGGCCATCATAAAAAAAAAAAAAAAATACAGAATTATGTTTTTTGAAAAAAATTTTTTTTACAGAATTCTGAGTTTGAAACTCAGAATTCTGAGATTAAAAGTCAGAATTCTGAGATTAAAAGTCAGAATTCTGAGTTTTAAAGTCAGAATTCTGAGTTTTAAACTCAGAATTCTGAGATTAAAAGTCAGAATTCTGAGATTAAAAGTCAGAAATCTCAGAATTCTGACTTTAAATCTCAGAATTCTGACTTTAAATCTCAGAATTCTGACTTTCAAACTCAGAATTCTGACTTTCAAACTCATGAATTCTGACTTTTAATCTCAGAATTCTGACTTTAAATCTCAGAATTCTGAGATTAAAAGTCAGAATTCTGAGATTAAAAGTCAGAATTCTGAGATTAAAAGTCAGAATTCTGAGATTAAAAGTCAGAATTCTGAGATTTAAAGTCAGAATTCTGAGATTTAAAGTCAGAATTCTGAGATTTAAAGTCAGAATTCTGAGATTAAAAGTCAGAATTCTGAGTTTTAAAGTCAGAATTCTGAGTTTTAAACTCAGAATTCTGAGATTAAAAGTCAGAAATCTCAGAATTCTGACTTTAAATCTCAGAATTCTGACTTTAAAACTCAGAATTCTGACTTTCAAACTCAGAATTCTGACTTTTAATCTCAGAATTCTGACTTTAAATCTCAGAATTCTGACTTTAAAACTCAGAATTCTGACTAAAACTCAGAATTCTGACTTTGAAACTCAGAATTCTGACTTTGAAACTCAGAATTCTGACTTTAAATCTCAGAATTCTGACTTTAAATCTCAGAATTCTGTAGAATTTTTTTTTTTTTTTTTAACTTACAATTCTGACTTTGAATCTCAGAATTCTGACATTTAATCTCAGAATTCTGACTTTTAATCTCAGAATTCTGACATTTAAACTCAGAATTCTGAGTTTCAAACTCAGAATTCTGTAAATTATTTTTTTTTCAAAAACATAATTCTGTATTTTTTTTTTTTTATGATGGCCCCAGGGCTCTTCCATACAAAAGACATGTATGTCTGCAGCATGATGGTCTGTGGATTTTACTACATTATTGCTCATTAGTCCTAAAATCTTCCTAATAGAGACTCCTATATTTATAAACTCAGAATTCTGACTTTTAATCTCAGAATTCTGACTTTTAAATCTCAGAATTCTGACTTTTAATCTCAGAATTCTGACTTTTAATCTCAGAATTCTGACTTTCAAACTCAGAATTCTGACTTTCAAACTCAGAATTCTGACTTTTAATCTCAGAATTCTGACTTTCAAACTCAGAATTCTGACTTTAAATCTCAGAATTCTGACTTTAAATCTCAGAATTCTGTAGAATTTTTTTTTTTCTTTAACTTACAATTCTGACTTTGAATCTCAGAATTCTGACATTTAATCTCAGAATTCTGACTTTTAATCTCAGAATTCTGACATTTAAACTCAGAATTCTGAGTTTCAAACTCAGAATTCTGTAAATTATTTTTTTTTTCAAAAACATAATTCTGTATTTTTTTTTTTTTTTATGATGGCCCCAGGGCTCTTCCATAGACGTTGAATCTCAGAATTCTGACATTTAATCTCAGAATTCTGACATTTAAACTCAGAATTCTGAGTTTCAAACTCAGAATTCTGTAAAAAAAAAAAATTTTCAAAAACATAATTCTGTATTTTTATTTTATTTTTTATGATGGCCCAGGGCTCTTCCATAATTTTGAACCGCTTTTAAAGGCCTTATTTTCTCTTGCAGGTCCTGCCCTGCAGCTGGCAATTGCTGCTGTGTCTGTTTGCCAGACTATTGTTATCTGTACAAGACAAATTAACTGAGATTAGGAATCTGTCTTCAAAGACCCTGCTCTCTTGTAACAATTACAGCTGATATCCTCAGCCTTAAGCTGAGTACACATGGGCCGAACGTCAGTTAAAAAAAACGTCCGTTATTCAGCCCGTGTGTATGTCGGTCTGTCTGACAGAAGCCAGCTTCTGTTGGACATGCATGCTGGAAAACCAGCATCCGACCGACTCACAATGAGCGCTTTCAGCCAATGGTGTCCCCCTGTCAGAAAACAACAGCTCAGCAGGGGAGATCACTCGGAGATTGAACGCGGGGTTGAACGAAAAAAAACTAATGGTGTGTACTGGACTTCGCTGTTTTGTGTTGATGCTTTTAAAAAAAAAGTCTACTGTGCATGCCTTTTGATGGTGAATGCCTCTTTGGGAAAATCCGTGGACAAATTCATCAAGGAAGCAACGGGTGGAAAGGTACTCCCGCGCAAGAAAAAGTCTACATTTCCTATGGCTTCTCAGCCATCAACTTCAAAACCAAAATTTAACATTTCCTTTTGACACAAGCACTGGCCCACTAAGCCCACCAAACCTACTCAGAAGCTCTCCTCACAATGAAGGGTCACCTCTACTTCTTGGAGCGGGGGGGGGGGGGCATCTGTAGGTGTTTTAGCCAATTTGGATCCGATAATCACAGACTTCTGTGTCCAATCACTGCCTCCTCACTTTTTACCTTCCAATCCTCCAGCCTCAGCAGATTTAATGACCGCCTTGAAACTGTTTCAGGCACAAGGGGCAGTCATACCAGTTTCTTCAGAAGAACAGTTTAAACCGAAGAACGGTTTATTTTCAAATCTTTTCACAGTCCCAAAACCAAATGAGGCTTCTGCCCATACTGGACTTAAAATCTCTAAACAGATTTCTCTGTGTACCAAAATTCCAATTGGAATCAATGAGATTTGTTATTCTTCTCTCAGATAAGAGGAATTTCTTGCATCAGTAGACATATAAGATGCCTATCTACACATTCCCATCTTTCCATCACACTAAAGTCTTCTTTGATTTCCAACTTGTGGTACTGCAATTTGGACTTTCCTCTGTACCTAGAGTGTCCACAAAAATGCTTGTCCTGCTCATGGCTCTTCTACAAACCCAGGGCATTCATGTCACAGGTTACCTGGATGACCACCTACTGAAGGACTCCTCAGCCATGCCTTTGTCTGCCAGCGTTCTAGGGACAATTTTTTTCTTCCCAAGCGTTTGGCTGGATAATCAACGTTCCAAAGTTTACTTTCCAGCCCTTACACCATCTGGAGTACCTAGACACAGCCTAGCCCAGGACCTTACTGCCTCAGATTGCCTTCCTAAGGTCCAACATTCGGACCCTTCTGCATGAGAGTTCCTCATGATGACCTCCTTTGAGGCAGTTCTCCTAACCCAGTTTAACTACAGACCTCTTCAATCTAACATACGCAAGACGTGAAACAAACAAATCCAATCCTTGGATCACCCAAAGCTTCTGTGCCACCAAATAACTCCTTGCCATGATGGATCTGCATTGGGCATTGGGAAAGTCATTCTTTCACATGACTTGGAACATGGAAATTACACATATGAGCCTTACAGACTGGGGCAGTTTACAACTCACTGACAGTCCAGGAACTATGGTCCCCACAGGAGTCAAAACTCTCCATCAACATTTTGCCATAGCTTGTCTCTACAGCATTGGACCTCCCTTCTGCTTGGCTACCCAGTCAGGGTACAGGACATTGCCACATCAATGGCCTACATAACTCATCAAGTCCAGAAACCTTAAAAGAAATATTTAATGCTCTCATGGGCAGAAACTTATGATCCAGCTGTCTCAGCTGTACACATTTCTGTAGTGGATGTTTAGCAGGCAGGCTTCTCAAGTCCCATCAATGGCTAGACACGAGTGGTCACCAAGATCTTTCAAAATGTGGACATTCTGGCCTTTAGGTTCAGCAACAAGCTGAACAAGTTTGTGGCCAAGACCAGGGCTCCTCTAGCCTTCGCAGTAGATGCTATGGTGATACCCAGTACTCACTTCCAGCTGGTTTATTCCTTCCCTCCATTGAAGAGTCTCCCTTTAATGCTGCTTAAGATTAAGGAGAAAATGGTTCCAGTGATTTTAATCATACCTAATTGGCCCAGAGGAACCTGGCAGACAACCTTTGGCCTCTTCCACACACGACCACACTTACAAGCCAAAGGCCCTCTGTATAATCTTGCTTTCATGGCATGGACTGTATGACTGTGGAAACTCAAGTCCAAAAGGATAGGGGTATCTCTGATTCAGTTATTCAGACCTTTCTCAGAGCAAGGAAATCCAAGATTTATCATTACATTTGGAAGGCCTTCTTTTCATAGTGCGAGGACAGACAGCTGAACCCTAGAGCAAATTCTATCAATAATATTTTGTCCTTTCTTATTCAGTCTAGTCTTGACCAGCATCTGGCCCTGAGTACCCTTTAAGAGACAGGTTTCTGCCTTATCCATCCTCTTCCAGGAACTTCTTGCCTGCAATCCCTAATCAAGACTTTTCTTCCGGGGAGTTGCTCACATAAATCCCCAAATTCAACTTCCTTTGTCACCGTGGGAATCTCAAACTGGTGTTCTCTGTCCTTCAGAGGACCCCACTTGAACCAATTAGAAACATTCCTTTGGAAGACCTCACTTTAAGGTTGCCTTCCCGGTTGCCATTACGTCTGTTAGGTGTGTTTCTGAATTCTTTATTGTGAAAAGCCTTTTCTTGTTTTGCACAAGGACAAGGTGATTTAATTTTTGTTCAATAAATTTTTATTGATTTTCCGTAATACATTAACAATATCAACAATAACCGAAGTGGATCAAATAGCATTATCAGGTGTAAAGTTGCAATAGAAAGGTTGCGAAGCATACATCCAATTAGACTGAGTAAAATAGAAAAATAAAATAAAAGATAAAATAAAACGTTACTTCAAATGTGAGTTATATATTGTTGAATCTTATGCGAGTTTAACGGTCCTGCCCATTTGGCTTTGAGGTGTGGTGGGTCTGGCTGTAGATAGCTAATTTATCTGGCTCCCCTCAGACACCCCATTGGGAGCTTACTGTGCCCGAGTGGACACAGCCATATCATAGTCTAAAAGGAGTTGGTTCTGCATTTTAGGACAAAGGGGCTATCTCAGCTTTCGAATACCAGGAGGACCAAGGTGCCCACTTATCTAGGGCTCCTTGGAGGCGATCAGAGGATGACGCCACCATTCGTTCATATGTGAAGTGTAGTTGGGTTAGGTCTATTACCTGGATTATTGTGGGAGGGGCATTATCTTTCCAGTGTCTAGTAATCATTAGTCTAGCTGCCAGGAGCAAATGGATTATGGTGTGTTGTGTTTTAGAATGAAAGTTATCTATCCCCAGGGATAGAAGAGCTAGAGCTGGATCTGGTGGGGTCTGTTTGCTGGTAATATCAGAAATTATACGGAAAATTTCCAACCAATATTGATTCAGTTTGGGGCACGACCATAGAACGTGCACAAGGTCACCTCTTGCGCCACATTTTCTCCAGCATTGACCAGATGTGTGGGGATGAAATTTGGAGAGGGAGGCGGGGGTATAGTACCACCTTAGAGTAATTTTGGCTGATAGTTCCCATAGTGTGGAGCAGTTCGAGGCACTTAGGGTAGTTTTACAGGCTTTGAGCCATTGAGTTGGGGTGAATGTTTTTTGTAGGTCTGATTCCCATTGGACGTGAGAGGAGGATTTGACAAAAGTTTGTTTCTGGTGGAGGATGTTATAAAATAGCGTAATTCCTTTTCGGGCTGGGGTGTGGGATGTCAGGAAGGACCAGGCCAGTGCATGCACTGAGGGTGAGGTGTTAGAAAGTTTGGATAGACAGTGGCGTATTTGTAAGTACTGGTAGAAATCAGTGTGAGGGATGCTGAATTATTTTTGGATAGTAGCGAAGGATTTAAGCGCGCCTTGGGAATACAGGTTGTGAATGTTTTTTTATGCCTCTCGTGAGCCAGGAGGTAAGAGAGTTTTGATTAATAAAGTAGTGCAGGGTCTCTAATGGGATTTCCATTTTGGAAGTGGGAGTGGCTGGGTAGTTGTGGATCTGGATTTTCATAGTTGGGGGTAGGTGTGACGGGGCTTTGCCCCCAGTTGAGCTCCAAATAGCCATAGGTTCGTTGGACCAAAGGCCATGATGGAACCCCATGTTGTAGAGGGCGAAGGAAGGAACCATTCTTTTAGTTGTGTTAGTACGGTAGCCAAGAAGTAGTCTTGAAAATCAATGTGTGTGATTTGTGTTTGATTAGTTTGGCATGGGAGCATCGTGATTTTTTCCCCTTCCATATGTATTTGGATAGCATGGTTTGGAGCGATTTAAAGAAGTTAACGGGTATGGGGATGGGGAGAGTTCTGAACATATATAGTAGTTGGGGTAGGTAGATCATTTTAAACGCGGCTAGCCTGCCCCACCAGGAGAGCTCATAGTTAGCCGTTTTGCCCAGTTCATCTTAGTACTTTTGTTCGAAGTGGTATGTAGTTGTGTGAGAAAAAAAAATGCCGTGGACCTTGTGAGGTGAATACCTAGAAAAGGAATGATGTTGTTTGCCCAAGTGCATGGGTATTGCTGTTGCAGTAAATTTTGCATCACTGCATCTTATCCCAAGTTGAGTATTTGCAATTTATTTGGGTTGGCTTTGTAGTAGGAGACCTCTACGAACCGGTGCAGTATATTTTGGACTTCGTGGAGGGAAAGTGAGGGGTTTGTTAGTACTAGGATTACATCATGCGCAAAGAGGTTCATTTTGTGGGCTGTATCTTTTATGGTGATGCCGAATATGTTGGGGTTGGACCTAACATGTTTAGCCAGGGGTTCCATCACTAAGTTGAAAATTAGGGGGCATAATGGGCATCCCTGCCTTGTACTGTTTGTTATTTGAAAAGGGGTGGATAATAGGTTTGAGGTGTAGACCCTGGCCGATGGGGTTGTATAGAGAGCCAATATGGCTTGGAGGATGCGTCCTTCAAAGCCGAATTTAAGGGAGTGCCATGGCTAGGTAAGTCCAGTTAACTCTATCGAACGCTTTCTCTGCGTCTAAAGATAGAAGCAGAGAAGGCGTTCCTGTGGAGTTGGCATGATGAATAAGATTGATCTGGTGGTCTGGTGGCGTCGGAGGCCTGTCAGCCCTTAGCAAATCCTGTCTGGTCATGATGAATTAAAGATGGGAGGATGTTCAGGAGTCTATTTGCTATAGTTTTAGCATACAGCTTGAGGTCCAAATTTAAAAGCGAGATGGGGCAAAAGTTCTGGGGCTTATCGGGTTCTTTCCCCGGTTTTGGCAGGGTAGTTATGAGGGCAGATAGCATTTCAGGGAGAAATGTGGATGAGGATGCAGCATGGTTGAATAGTGTGCATAGATGCGGGGTAAGTGCGGTGTGAAATGTTTTGAAGTATTCTCCAGTAAAGCCATCTGGCCCTGGGGATTTAAAATTAGGTAGTTTCCCAATTTCTATTTGTATTTCCATTTCTGTGAATGGGGTGTTTTAAGTTTGTCAGTTGGTCGGCCGTTAGCGAGGGAAGGTTGATCTGGCTAAGGAATGGTTGGATTTCTGCCTGATCTGGTTGGTGGGTGTCTTTGTCTGTTTGGAGATTGTATAATGTGCTGTAGTAAGAGCTAAAATCATCCGCTATGCCCTGCGGGTTAATGATTTTGTTTTGGGCTGTGGTGTAATCTAAATGAGCTATTCTGGTTTTGAGCCTCTGCCCTTTGATTCGGCGTGCCATGTCTTCCCTGCTTTATTATTGGTGGTGTAGGAATTGGCCTTTAGCTTCCTAAAATGTATTTTGTATCTCTCAAGTAATACTGAGCGAAGCTCATTTCTTAGTTTGAATATTTGAGATTGGAGTAAGGGTGATGGGTGTAGTTTGTTTTGGGAGTCTACTTCAGCTATTTTCGCAGTTAATTGCTCTACCTTCTGCATGCTCATCTTTTTTGTTTGAGATCCTAGCTGTATGAAAAGTCCTCTCATAAAGGATTTGTGTGCGTTCCACAGAACCGCCGGGTTAGCCACCGAGCCTGTATTATTGAGGAAGAATTCTGTCAGTTTTTGGGACAGATAATTAACATTAGATGGTTGTTGTAGAAGGGAGTTGTTCACTCTCCAGATATAAGAATTGGGACTAGTAGTTTTGTTGTTAATTTTTATACTGACAGGAGCGTGGTCTGACTAGGTGATAGTGTGTATTTGGGAGTCAACAATGTTTTGTAACAGCCACTTGTCAGCGACGAACAGGTCAATGCGAGAGTATGTGTTGTGACACGGAGAGAAGTAAGTTTAGTCCCGCATATAATGTCGCTGTTATGTTCCAATGCTGTTTTCCATAGGGATGCTCTCTTGGCCGGATGGTTTAGGCCCTTCGGGTTAATAGATAGTATGCCAATATTCATTGTTGTCTTGTAGGTGGCGGTGGGGATGTGTGGGGTAAAAAAAAGTGTTACAAACGGGGAAAGATAACTCACTGTTGGTGGGAAGTAGCGTGCCTCTCAAGTAATCTGCGGTCGTTGGGGTCCTCCAAGAATCTTATATCTACGAGGTGTTAGGAGTCCTGGTCGCTGCACTCGTGTGGTCTGCGGTGTTTGGAGAACAAGTATCCGATGAGGTCCGATTAACTGCGGAGTTGCACAGGAGACAGTTCTCCTTGATGCATAGCAGGAAGGTGTCACTGCTTGTGGCTTTGCGGTCACTGTATCCTACAGCCCTGGGAGGCTTGCAGCGACTGATAACTTTTAACTTGCGAACTGTAGTATAAGGGTCAGTAAGCAACATATAGTACTGACGGTATGGGGGTAAAGTTCAATAAAGATGATCCCTATTTGGATTTTAGACCTGGGTTATGGATTGCTGGTAGCGGGTACACCGAGCAGAGAGTCATTTTCCTTTAGAGTGACGGATGGCCTTAGGCTGGCGACCATGCTGCGGGGGTCCCCTAGGGGTTTGAGTCTCAGAGATGGGGAACTCGGGATTATTCCCCAGGACTGAAGGAGTTGTAAGCCTTCCTTGGTGTGGGAGACTGAGTGCGATGCTCCGTTTTTAGTGATCACAACGGTGGCTGGGTGATGCCATTTGTATGGTATCTTATGGTTGTTAAGAGCCTTTGTGATTGTTTTCATCTGGTGCCTTTTGTTAAGTGTATACTGGGATAAGTCAGCGTACAATTGAATCCCTTGGTATGGAGTAGGGTGTTCAGGCATTGCTCTCGCTCTGGTCAGCAGTTTCTCTTTTGTGGGATAGAAATGTATTTTCATTAATACATCTCTGGGGATAGACGCTTCCATGTGCTTTGGTTTAGGGATGCGGTGGATTCGGTCTATTATGCGTTCGATTGGTGATATCTCTGGCAAAATTTTAGCGATCATATCATCCGCGTATTTTTGTAGATCGATCTGGGAGATTGATTTGGGTATCCCCTTAAGTTTGCCATTGTTTCTTCTCGAGCAGTCCTCGAGGTCCGCCAGTTTTGCTTTTATCCATTCTGTTTCATCATTGTGCTCCCTTTGAGTGTCAATAATATCATTCATTGTTATAGTGCAGGCGTCCATTTTAAGCTCTACCTGTTGGACTCTGTCTCCCAACCCTTGCAATTCAGATGTAAAGCTGCTTAGCATGGTGGATATGTTTGCCATTAGGGAGGAGTGTAGCGAGAGGAGCATGTCCTTCATCACAGAATCTAGGTTGTCCTGAGGTTGGGTAGTTAGCTATAGATGGGGACATGGTAAGGCCTACCTGGTCCTGTGAGGATGTGGCGCCTGAGGCCTGTGTTGCTGGATACAGTCTCATCTTTGCTTTCGCCGAACTGCTCGGTGGTGGGCTGTTCAGTGGCAAGGTTAGTGTGGTCTGCTAGCCACCCCCTGCCTCACAAATTCTAGTAGTGTCGTCCGGAAGATCCGTGTAGGGTGAAGCGGCCTGAGGCTGTTCACCGCTGATGCCATCTTGCCAGTCGTCTCCGGCTGTCGCTGGCATGATAAAGAACTCCGTGAGCTTTTTGTGCAGCCTGTCCTCTTTTATTTTTCGGGACTGCATCGATCGATCTCCGGTGATGGTGAGGAGCTGTCTGACTGCTCCGGATGCTCGGTATATCGCTGGGATAGCCGCTGTTTCCCTGGTCTTCAATCCGAGCTAAGGCTTAAGCGTCCATCTCGCTCGTGCACCAGCCACGCCCCCGGACAAGGTGATTTTGATGGTTTTGAAACCAAAACCTTTTTTGTTACATAGGGTGGTCTCTTTGTTTACCTCAATGAGGATGGTGTTCTCTCATTCCTTTGTCCTGCTTCAAAACATGACAAGGAATCTGCCTTACACTGGTTGTAGTCAGGGCTGTTGGAGTCTACTTGGCAGCAAGACTGAATCTTTTTTTGTTCTTCCTGGAGATCCTTGTACCAGACATCCTGCTTTCTCCTTCACCATTGCGAGGTGGATCAAACAACTTAAACCCATTGCCATCAGAGCTCATTCCACCAGGGCTATTGGTGCATCTTGGGCTTTTCAGCATCAAGCATCTGTATGCTAAATTTGCAAGCTCCTGGGCCTCCATTGCCTGGTTTTCTGAACAAACATTTCTTGCTGGTTGTTCAGACCTCAGCTGACGCAAACTTCAGCCACAAAATGCTTCAAGCTGGTTTCTGAATTTTTGTTCAAGTTCCTAAAACCATTTTCTGCGGGCCTGTTGGCAGTTCTGTGTTGCTATGTTGTTGCCCACCCCTAAGCTTTATTGCTTGGCTACACCCTAGGGTCTAGTCCCATGTCCGTTACTGTACAATTAAGATAATAGGAATTTTGACTTGCATGTAAACTCCTTAACCACTTACCACCCAGTCTATACACAATTGGCAGCTCCTGACTGGATGTCATATGACGTCCTGTCAGGAAGTGCCAATCCCGGGGCAGCGCAGCACACGGAACACAGCCGATGACTGACTGATCAGAGTACTGGCTCGCTTCTGGTACCATGTGAACGCCATGACCAATCACAGCAGGTCACATGACGGTTGTACACAATGGATGGCTTCCTTTCATCCATTGTGTACAATTGTGTTGCTAGCTGTGATTGATTAATTTAATCACATGGTACAGACAGGGTTAATCACAGCCCATATGTGCCATGTTTTGACCAATCACAAGTTTTGACCAATCACAACAAAACAAACTGAATGATCGTTTCATTCAGTAAAATGCTTGCTTATAGCAATGTAATTCCCTGCCATAAGCAAACATAATGTGTAAAAAAAAGAAAAAAAAAACCTGATCACTTCCCCAGAGTAGTACAATGTTACTATGGTAACAGTATATTTCTCTGGTCATAGTGTGTTAAAAAAAAATTGTAAAAAAAAGAAAATTAATAAAAATTTATTAAAAATTTTTTTTTTTTTCGTACTGTCACCACAATCTTCAATTTCCAAAACATTATGACAAAAAATTACAACTTCAAAAAACCTGCCATACCTCTTACTAAATACCTTGGACTGTCTACTTTCCAAAAAGGGGTAATTTGGGGGGGTATCTACTGTCCTGGCATTTTATGGCCTCAAGAAATGAGATAGGCCGTCAGGAATGATTCATTTTCAGATATATATCATAGTTTGTAAACTCTATAACTTTCCTACAGACTAAATAATATACACTGATTTGGGTTATTTCACCAAAGAAATGTAACAGAATACATTTTGGGCTAAATTTATGAAGAACAATTATTTGCTAAATTTTATAACAGAAACAAAGGAAAACTTTTTTTTTTTTTTTTTTTTTTAATTTTCAGTCTTTTTTTTTGTTTATTTTGCAAAAAATAAAAAACCCACCACTAAATACTTACCTGAGCCTGATTTGGATCCAGCACTTCTCTCTCTCCCCTAACAGAATTCAGAGGCAGCAGCGGGCATCATTGGGGGGGGGGGGTGGCCACACTGTGTGTTTGAATAGATGCAGCCCAACTCTGGATCGAGTCTACACGAGTGCCCCCATAGCAAGCGATTTTCTATGGGGGGCACTGGGAAGAGGGGAGAAGCCATGAGCGCCTGCAGGGGACCCCACAAGATTAGGTTTGGGGCCGCTCTGTGCAAAACGATTGCACAGAGCAGATAAGTGTAACACATTTATTTTTATTAGAACAAACCCTTTACACATCTTTACACTCACTTTAACTTGGAGTACAGTACAGGACACAAGATCCTTTGCTCTGTGTCCTAATCACTCCCTATTGCTGGTTTAAAAAACTGGAGCCTCATGGTGTGGGCGGGGTTTATGGGTACGCTCTAGGGGTTGCGCTAGCAGGTTTTTTGCCAATGCCCAATCACCTGGAGGGAACAACTATATATCCCATGGTCTAAGAATACCAGACTTGTACTGTAATCTAAGATAAGGAATTTACAGTAGAAGCAAAAACTACCTTTAAGGATAAGTTCACCTTTTAAAAAAATTTGTTTTAATAAATGCAAATCTTTTTGCAGGTAAAAAATGTGCATTTATTTTTATTTTTTTACTTGGAGCCTGGAAAGCATTGCACCCATGATCAGCAGGTTTCGGGCGCCATGCAGGACTCCTGCAGACTCCTCACTTTGTACAGCCAGGCAGATACACTGACAGGAAGAACAATTGAACTACCAGAGAGCTCAGAAGTGTCATGGTAGGCCATTGAAACTACAAGCTGCAAAGGATGTTGGGACTTGTAGTTTCCCATTCACGGAGGACTGTGAATGTATGATAGAGCCCCACCCGGCCACGTTATTTTCAAACAGTGACAGCGCGCGTCCGGAGAAGATGCCTGCCCACTGTCTCTGGGGAAAGAGGGAATGGCTGCAGCTGCTGGAACATGTTGTACGGGTGGAACATGTAACATGTTCCAAAACGTGAACTTATCCTTTAACCACTTTAAGACCAGGCCTTTTTCTGACATTTGTTGTTTACAAGTAAAAACCTGTATTTTTTGCATTTTATATATATATATATATATATATATTTTTAGCAGAGATAAAATGGCGGTCATTGCAGTATTTTATGTCACACTGTATTTGCACAGCAGTCTTTCAAATGCATTTTTTTTGGAAAAAATACACTTTGACCACTTCAATACCAGTCACTTTAGCCCCTTCCTGCCCAGGGCAATTTTCATCTTTCAGCGCTGTCACACTTTCAATGACAATTGCGCGGTCATGCAACACTGTACCCAAACTAAATTTTTATAATTTTCTTGTTACAAATAGAGCTTTATTTTGGTGGTATTTGATCACCACTTGGGGTTTTTATATTTTGCTAAACAAACAAAAAAAGACCGAAATTTTGAAAAAAATATGTTTTTCTTTGTTTCGGTTATAACATTTTGTTTTCTCCTTCACTGACAGCCACTGATGAGGTGGCACTGATATGTAGAATTGATGGGCACTGATAGGTGGCACTGATATGCAGCACTGATGGACACCAATAGGTGGCACTGATGGGCACTGACAGGCGGCACTGACAAGTGGCTGTGATGGGCACTGACAGGTGGCACTGATTGGCACTATAAGGCGGTACTGATTGGCACTGATGGGCAGCACTGATGAGGTTTTGACAGGTGTTACTGATTTGCAATGTGATGGGCACTGACTGGCACTGGTGGGCACTAATTAGCACTTTATTGGGTACTGACAGGCGATCCTGAGGGGGCACTGACTGGCAGCTGATGGGCACATTTTTGGCATCTGTGGTGGCACATCTGATGGGGCTGTGCTGATAATCAATGTTCTCCGCGGGCGCGCACCGGCATGTTATCCTGCTGGACATCATATGACAGGATAATACAACCATTTCCCAGCCGTCAATCTGCTTTTTGTATAGTGTGGAAGATGATGTTACACCAAGTAAATAGATACCTAACATGTCATGCTTCAAAATTGCACACACATTGTGAAGTGAAAGAAATAAGATAAATGGTTTTCAACATTTTTTACAAATAAATATCTGAAAAGTGTGACGTGCATTTGTATTCAGCCCCCCCCCCCCCCCCCCCCCCCCCCCCCCCCCCCCCCCCCCCACCCCCCCCCCCCCCCCCCCCCCCCCCCCCCCCCCCCCCCCCCCCTGAGTCAATTCTTTGTAGAACCACCTTTCACTGCAACTACAGCTGCAAGTCTTTTTTAGGATGTCTTTACCAGCTTTACACATCTAGAGAGTGACATTTCTGCCCATTCTTCTTTGCAAAATAGCTCAAGCTCTGTCAGATTGGATGTAGAGCGTCTGACCAGCAATTTTAAAGTCTTGCCACAGATTCTCAATTGGATTTAGGTCTGGACTTTGACTGGGCCATTCTAACACATGAATATGCTTTGATGTAAAACATTCCATTGTAGCTCTGGCTGTATGTTTGGGGACGTTGTCCTGCTGGAAGGTGAACCTCAGCCCCAGTCTCAAGTCTTTTGCAGAGTATAACAGGATTGCCCTGTATTTGGCTCCATCCATCTTCCCATCAACTCTGACCATCTCCCCGGTCCCTGCTGAAGAAAAAGCATCCCCACAACATGATGCTGCCACCATCATGTTTCACGGTGGGGATGGTGTGTTCAGGGTGGTGTGCAGTGTTTGTTTTCTGCCACACATATAGTGTTTTGCTTTTAGGCCAAAAAGTTACATTTTGGTCTCATCTGACCAGAGCATCTTCTTCCACATGTTTGTTGTGTCCCCAAAATGACTTCTTATGGCTTTCTTTCAGCAGTGGCTTTCTCTTTGCCACTCTTCCATAAAGGCCAGGTTTGTGGAGTGCACAACTAATAGTTGTCCTGTGGACAGATTCTCCCACCTGAGCTGTGGATCTCTGCAGCTCCTCCAGAGTTACCATGCGCCTCTTGGCTGCTTCTCTGACTAATGCTCTCCTTGCCCGGCCTGTCAGTTTAGGTGGATGGTCATGTCTTGGTAGGTTTGCAGTTGTGCCATACCATTTCCATTTTCAGATGATGGATTGAACAGTGCTCCGAGAGATGTTCAAAGCTTGGGATATTTTTTCATAACCTAATCCTGATTTAAACTTCTCCACAACTTTAACCCTGACCTGTCTGGTGTGTTCCTTGGACTTCATAATGTTGGTTCACTAAAGTTCTCTAACAAACCTCTGAGGGCTTCACAGAACAGCTGTATTTATACTGAGATTAAATTAAACGCAGGTGGACTCTATTTACTAATTAGGTGACTTCTGAAGGCAATTGGTTCCACTAGATTTTAGTTAGGGGTATCAGAGTAAAGGGGGCTGAATACAAATGCACGCCACACTTTTCACATATTTATTTGTAAAAAATGTAGACAACTATTTATCATTTTCCTTCCACTTCACAATTATGTGCCACTTTGTAAAATCCTAATGAAACACATTTACATTTTTGGTTGTAACATGACAAAATGTGGAAAATTTTCAAGGGGTATGAATATTTTTTCAAGGCGCTGTATCCTTAAAAGCAAAACAATAAATAAATAAATAAAAGGCAATTTGGCCCTCACTTGACTTCCTGGAAACAACCGGGAAGCAGCAGTGGAAGGGCACCTCTCCCGCCACCTATAATAGTGATCCTGTGGCGAATCCTCCACTGGGATCACTTTTTATCTGAAAGCCAGCTGCCTAACAACAAAAAAAAGATATTTAAAGTAATGATGTAAATTTACACTTATGCCGCGTACACACGATCGGACTTTCCGACGGGATTGTCCGCTGGACTAGAGTCCGCCAGACATTCCGACCGTGTGTGGGGCTCCGGCGGACTTTTTATTCCCAAAAGTCTGGCGGACCTAGTTTTAAGTTTTGACTTAAAATTGTCCGCCGGACTCAGGAGTCCGGAGGACAATCCCGCCGTTTGTGTGCTAGTCCGCGAGACTTTTGAAATGAACGAACTTGCCTCACACACGGAGGAATGTCCGTTCATTTAGAACGTGACTCCAGGTAGACGGCACTAGCGAAGGAAGTCAATGCCGCTTCGCTAGCCCCGTCACCTGGTATGGATTTAAAGGGGAATCCCTACGCCAAAAAAAACAGCGTGGGGGTCCCCCCCCCCAATCCATATCAGACCCTTATTCGAGCACGCAGCCCAGCCGGTCAGTAAAGGGGGTTGGGAACTAGTGAGCGCCCCCCGCCTCCTGAGCCGTACCAGGCCGCGTGCCCTCAACATGGGGGGTGCCCTGGGGAAAGGGGGGCCCTGCGCCCCCCCCACCCCAAAGCACCTTGTTCCCATGTTGATGAGGACAAGGGCCTCTTCCTGACAACCCTGGCCGTTGGTTGTTGGGGTCTGCGGGCGGGGGGGGGCTTATCGGAATCTGAGAGCCCCCTTTAATAAAGGGGCCCCCAGATACCAGCCCCCCACCCGATGTGAATGAGTATGGGGTACGATGTACCCCTACCCATTCACCTAAGGAAAAAAGTGTAAATAAAAAAAAAACAACACAATTTTTAAAATACTTTATTCCACAGCTCAGGGGGTCTTATTTCGTCTTGGGGGGTCTTCTCGCCGGACTCCTCCGATATCTTCTGCTCTTTTACTAGCTTTTTCACTGGTGGAGGAGCCTGGCTTTCTTCTTCGCCGCCGCCGCCATCTGGGGGTTTTGTTCCGACTTCGGGGGTCTCTTCTGTTCTTCTTGCCGGGCCACTTTCTTCTTCCAGCTTTTTTACTAGAGGTGGCCCGGGCTTCTGTCGCCGTCGCTGTCGCCGCCTTCTGCTTCTTCTTCTTTTTCTTGTCACATGGTGACCCAGCCCCCATATGATGTCACAGTCCCGGAGGATGCTGGGACTGTGACATCATATGGGGGCGGGGTCACCATGTGACTTGAGATGGTGGCCCCGCCCCTTGTCCCTATATAACTGGCATTGCAACACGTCTGAGCCATTAGAAGAGGAGACAGCGACAAGTCAACATCGGAAGAAGAAAGAAGAAGAAGAAGCAGAAGCAGAAGGCGGCGACGGAGACAGAAGCCCGGGCCACCGCTAGTAAAAAAGCTGGAAGAAGAAAGCGAAGACCTCCGAAGTCAGAACAAGACCCCCAGACGGCGGCGGCAAAGAAGAAGAAAGCCGGGCTCCTCCGCTAGTGAAAGAGCTAGTAAAAGAGCAGAAGATAGCGGAGGAGTCCGGCGAGAAGACCCCCCAAGACGGAAGAAGACCCCCGGAGCTGTGCAATAAAGTATTTTAAAAAATTGTGTTGTTTTTTTTTATTTACACCTTTTTCCTTAGGTGAATGGGTAGGGGTACATCGTACCCCATACTCATTCACATAGGGTGGGGGGCCAGTATCTGGGGGCCCCCTTATTAAAGGGGGCTCCCGGATTCCGATAAGCCCCTCGCCCGCAGACCCCGACAATCAACGGCCAGGGTTGTCGGAAGAGGCCCTTGTCCTCATCAACATGGGGACAAGGTGCTTTCGGGTGGGGGGGCTGCAGGGCCCCCCTTTTCTCAGGGCACCCCCCCCCCCGTTGAGGGCACGCGGCCTGGTACGGCTCAGGAGGGGGGGCGCTCGCTCGTCCCCACCCCCTTTCCTGACCGGCCGGGCTGCGTGCTCGGATAAGGGTCTGATATGGATTTGGGGGGCACCCCCACGCCGTTTTTCGGCGTAGGGATTCCCTTTAAATCCATACCAGGTGACGGGGCTAGCGGCGGCATTCACTTCCTTCGCTAGTCCCGTGTACCTGGAGTCACGTTCTAAATAAATGGACTTTCCTCCGTGTGTAGGAAAGTCCGTTCATTTCAAAAGTCCTGCGGACTTTCGCCAAAACTCTGGCAGATTGTCCGCCGGAAAAGTCCGGCCGTGTGTGGGCAAGTCCACACGTTCGGAAAGTCCGGCGGACTAAGTCCGCCGGACAATCTGTCCAAAAAGTTTGATCGTGTGTACGGGGCTTTAGGTGGTTGGCAAGTAAGCAGTATTAAACCCAAGTATTATATTGCACCTTACCAATTCTTAGATGTGTTGGCTGCATTTGTTTCCTTTTTTAGGCTTTTTCATCTGGTAATCCAGCCAGCAAGTCTGTTGGTTTACACAGCACAAGCTCTCCAGCAGAATGTATCAGTAGACAAATCACTTAGCACTGACAGGGGTGATTAAAACGATCAGCATTTTTGTTTATTGAATTCAAAACCCTTATCCCAAAAGGGAAAAAAAACTGTTTGCTGTAACGGATTATAACGTGTGAAGTGGAGTGTGACTTGTTTATGTTAGTGGTAATAAAACGTATACATCTATCACTACCCTGCTCACTAATACAGAAGGTGTGTTACTGGTCAGATCTCCAAGTAAAACGGAGGGGAAAAGAAAACTAATGCAGCCACCACATTTAATAATTGGTAGGCTGCAATATACAATTTTTGGTTCTGGGTTTATTACCGCTGTAATTTCATCTTCCCTATTAACTCCAATGAATTTACACAAAAATGTACTATTTACAGTGTCATTTCTTCAGTGTTGTCATATGAAAAAATAGAATAAAATCTTTACAGAAATGTGAGGGGTGTACCGACTTTTGTGAGATACTGTAAATCGATTTAACCTCTTGAGATCTGCGCTATAGCCGAATGGACCTGCTTTGCTCGGACTACGTCCATTGACGTCATCCCGTGCACGAGCGGCCTGCACGCCTGATCCCGACCCCTACCACGTGATCAGCTGTCAGCCAATGACAGCTGATCACGTGATGTCAACACAGCCGGTAATCGGCAATTTTTTTTCCTCGCGCTGGCAGCACGAGGAGAAAAAAAAAAGCCGATTACCGGCCACAGTGATCGGGACATTAGTCCCGATCACTGCAAGCTGCGGCCAGCCCCTCAGTGCCCACCTGTGCCCCCTACAAGTGCCACCTAGCAGGCAACAGTGCCGCCTACCAGTGCCCACCAGCGCCACCCATCAGTGCCCACAGTGCCATCTGTCAGTGCCCACAATCAGTGCCTGAGGAACAGTGCTGCACATCAGTGCCATCTATCTGTGCCCATCAGTGTCACCTACCAGTGCCCATCAGTGCCGCCTATCAGTGCCCAGTGCCATCTATCAGTGTCCATCCGTGCCACCCATGAGTGTCACCCATCCGTGCCACCCATCAGGGCCCATCAGGGCCATCTTATCTGTGCCCATCAGTACTGACTTATCTGTCCCCATCATTGCCACCTTATCTGTGCCTATCAGTGCCGCCTTAACTGTGCCTATCAGTGCAGCCTATCAGTGCCCACCAGTGCTGCCTCATCAGCGCATATCAATGAAGCAGAAAAATGACCTGTTTGCAAACATTTATAACAAACTATTAAACATGATTTATTTTTTTCTAAATTTTCCATCTTTTATTGTTTAGCAAAAAATAAAAACACCAGCTGTGATTAAATACCACCAAAAGAAAGCTCTATTTGTGGGGGATAAAAATTATAAAAATGTCGTTTGGGTACAGTGTTGTATGACCGCACAATTGTCATTCAAAGTGCATCAGTCCTGAAAGCTGAAAATTGGTCTGGGCATGAGGGGGGTTTAAGTGCCCAGTAAGAAAGTGGTTAATGACCTAAAATTCAGAAGGGAAAACAGTCATCTTTACATAAGGCTGCTAAATTAGTCACAGCAATAATCTTGTACCGGCCCCAGCTGGCTATTGAGCTTGAGTGTTTCTGAGTCCATAGGAGGTCTATTGAGGTTTTCTGGGGGATGCTTGATTCCATTTGAATCCATTTGAATGAAAAGAATAAAGTTCTCTGTAGCATTTGCAAATTCGTCATGTAGTCCCCAGTATTGTAATGAGTCAACAATGTTACCAAAATCTGAACACAGTAACCTAGTCCAGAATAAAAAGAAAAAAACTGAAAGATGCAAAAATGTATAGGGTTTTCCGCTGTAACAAATCATTACAGGGGTCTTTGCAAATAATGTTTGCACTCGCCTTATAATTAAAGTAGTATAAAATCCTCAGCGTTTTTTTTAGTCTAACCCATTGAACACAATAAAATAAACAATAAAATAAACATTCCCCAAGTAAACTATTTGTTAAAACTCTTATTCCAGCACAACAGTTTACACGTTTTAATGCTGATGGCTCCTGCTTAAGACATGTGCACTGCCGAAGAATTTTTTTTTTTTTTTGTGTTCGTTTTATTCTTTTTTTTTCGAAAATAACAAAGGAAAATCTGAAAATTCTAAATAATAACAAATTAACTAATAACTAACTATTAACCACTTCAGCCCCAGAAGAATTTACCCCCTTCCTGACCAGAGCACTTTTTGCAATTCGGCACTGCTTAATTTTAACTGACAATTGCGCGGTCGTGTGATGTTGCACCCAAACAAAATGGACGTCCTTTTTTTCCCACAAACAGAGCTTACTTTTGGTGGTATTTGATCACCTCTACGGTTTTAATTTTTTGCGCTATGAACAAAAAAAGTGCGATAATTTTGAAAAAAAAAGTAATATTTTTTACTTTTGCTATAATAAATATCCGCAAAAAATATATAACAAAAATGTTTTTTCCTCAGTTTAGGCCGATAAGTATTCTTCTACATATTTTTGGTTAAAAAAAAAAATTGCAAAAAGTGTATATTGATTGGTTTGCGCAAAAGTTATAGCGTCTACAAAATAGAGGATAGATTTATGGCATTTTTATTATAATTTTTTTTATTTTATTAGTAATGGCGGCGATCTGCGATTTTTATTGTTACTGCGACATTATGGCAGACACATCGGACACAATTTTGGGACCATTGTCATTTATGCAGCGATCAGTGCTATAAAAATGCCCTGATTACTGTGTAAATGACACTGGCAGTGAAGGGGTTAAACAGTAGGGGGCACTCAAGGGGTTTAGTGTATCCTAGGGAGTGATTCTAACTGGGGGGGGTGGGCTCAATAGATCAATAGATGAATAGAGCAATAGATCTCTGTCTTGTCACTAGGCAGAATGGGGAAATGCCTTAAACCTAAATGCCTAAAACCTGTATGGGCTGTTTTATTTAAAATTAAAGCACTACAAACGTGCATGAACTTCAAAAAGATAAAAATACGTTTGTGGCCGGCCGGCTGCAGTACTAACGCCCGTACTTCGTGACGGGACGTTTGCTCGCGGTGATGTCAGCACGTCGCTCCTCCTCCTACGACGTTTCGTCACACTCCGGACGTATTTTGTTTATTAGTTTAGCGCGACTTTTTCTGTTTTCTCTAGCTTTACTAAAGTACACACACTTCCAGCTGCTATAGGGGCTGGGAGTATGTAAACAAAATAATATAAATTCAGCCCTGTAAAAATCTGAATCCCCAGCAAGTGGCGTCCTGAGGTGTGGTAGTGCCGGCCATAGCCCTGGGGCCGCTACAGTTATAGGGCAGTCTTTAGGCTCGGTTCACACCAGCGTGTTGTGCAACCTCACATGTGATTTGTACCACACTGCAGTGCAAATCACATGTAAAGTCTGTGCTATGCGATTTCTGACATGCAGATAGTATGGCTGAATTTGCATCGCATTTGGACCGAGGTCATGCAGGACCCTTTTTTGGTCCGCACCAGAATCGGATTGCATGGGTGTTCACACCCATGCGATCCGATTCATGTCTGAATGGACAGTTTGCACAGCAATATGTGAACCGATCTGGGGGTGTCATTAACTTGTATTGACACTCCCAGCGGTTCACATAAGGCAGTGTGAACCGCCTGCGAGTCAGGTGCGATGCAGGAACCCGCAGTGAATTCACAGGGTTCTCGCATCGCACCAGTGTGAACCAAGCCTAAGTGCTGGTTCACACTGCAGTGATGTGGGAACCCTGCGAATCCACTGCGGGTTCCCACATCGCATGTCTCCCGGTGGCAGTTCACACTGCCCTATGCGAACTACTGGGAGTGTCAGTTAAAAGTTAATGACACCCCCTAAATCAGTTTGCATATCACAGTGCAAACTGCAAATTTGGACAGGAATTGGATCGCATGGGTGTGATGCAGCCCAAAAAATGGTCCTGTGCGAGTTTGGTCCGAATGCAATGTGAATTCATCCGTACTATCTGTATGGCTGAAATCGCATCGCACATAGATCGCATGTGATTTTAACTGCAGTGTGGTACAAATCACATCTGATGTCGAACATCGCTGCAGTGTGAACCAGCACTAAGTCCTAAATCTTCATCTCTAATCGCTGGTGCACGTTGCAGCTGTGAATAGGGCAAACTCCTCTTTAACCACTTGCTGACCACTGCACGCCGATATACGTTGGCACAATGGCAGCGGTGGGCAAATGGGCATACCTGTAGGTCCCCTCTAATTGGCAGGGCTAGTGGGCACGCACACGCCGCCGGCAGGGAGCATGCCCGCCGCGTACAGCGTAATCGCGCCCGCGGGTCCCGTGGACTTGATGTCCACCAGTGTCCCGCGATCAAGTCACGGAGAGGCAGAACGAGAAGATGTAAACAAGGCATTTCCCTATTCTGCCTAGTGACATGACAGGGATCTACTTTTTCCTGTCACCGGGAGCAGTGATCACTGTCATGTCAGTGGTAGCCCATCCCCCCCACAGTTAAAATCACTCCCTAGGACACACTTAACCCCTTGATCGCCCCCTAGTGTTTAACCCCTTCCCTGCCAGTGTCATTTACACAGTAATCAGTGCAAAATAGTGTCAAAAGTGTGTGACGTGACTGCCATAATGTCGCAGTCACGATAAAAATTGGAGATCGCTGCCATTACTAATTTAAAAAAATAAAAATAATAAAAATGGCATAAAACTTCCCTTATTTTGTAGACGCTATAACTTTTGCACAAACCAATCAATATATGCTTATCAAAACCAAAAATACCAAAAATATGTAGAAGAATACATATCAGTCTAAACTGAGGAAAAAATGTGTTTTTTTATATATTTTTTGGGGATATTTATTATAGCAAAAAGTAAAATATATTGCTTTTTCTTCAAAATTTACACTCTTTTTTTGTTTATAGCGCAAAAAAATAAAACCGCAGATGTTATCAAATACCACCAAAAGAAAGCTCTATTTGTGGGGGAAAAAAAGACATCAATTTTGTTTTGGTGCAGCGTCGCACGACTGCGCAATTGTCAGTTCAAGTGACGCAGTGCCGAATCGCAAAAAGTGCTCTGGTCAGGACTGGGGTAAAATCTTCCGGGGCTGAATCGGTTAAGGAATACAGTGAAGTCACCTCTCGGCCTGCTGATCGAATAGTGAAAAAAAAAAAAGCAGCAAAAGTCATCTACTGACTCTACTCGCTCTGCTACTGTTTTCCTATCAGCATGTTGCGTGCAGCAGAGCTTGACTGGCTTCTAACGCTGCCATCTCCTTTTCCCAGACTAATGTCTCGTACACACAATGAGATTATGAACGATCGTCAGTTTTTTAGCATGCTAATCTCATATCAAAAAATCGGAGGTTACTAAAGTTACGAAAATTCTCCTACGACAGAATAAAAAAATCGCAAGTGCTGTCGTGTTTTGTATTGTATTTTCAGACGACGACTTTACCAATAAACGAAAATGGTATCTGGTATCATACAAGGAAAATTTTGGGATAATATCAGATGAACTCTCGTGATCGGCTCTTGAAAGCTGTGTACTAATGATCAGATTATCGTACAATCGCTTCAAAATCTGTATTTTCGTACGATTTTGGGATTGTGTGCAGGCAAAGCCAAAACAGAGGTATTTGCATGTAGCAATACTTTGTATTATCTTCCAGGAGTTCCTTTTTTTGTGGAATATTCAGTCAGTTGCTCAAACCAAGCAGATTCTCCCATTCATTGTTCATGTATTTGAAAATGAACCTGGCGTGGGGACAGCACCGCCCTTTTAGACACTTTCTGGATGCCACCTCCTGCTGCCCATGCAGTCAAAGCATTACATCACCGTGGAAACCTTCTTAAACGCACAGTACCCCTTTAAGTCAGCATTTGTGAGTCAGGGATTTTGCACTTAAGTGAGAGCCACTCCAATGTTTGTGTGAAATACAGCTAAATTCTCCTAATGGGAACGGTTTCCCGCTAAATAGTCTGACTACATGCAGAGTGTTCAGCTGCAACTGGCAGAGAAGGAAAAAATAGCAAGCGCCACTCTCTTGTTCCCACACATTCTGTCCCATCACCGCTCAAAGGTCACTGCCTGCTCAGCACAATAACTTCAAGGCGCTCAATTATTATTCAAATACGCCTTGGTATGCTGTGAGGGGATGAGCAGAGAATTAGCTCCCTAAATCCCCCACCCTTCATCAGACGGCACACTCTAGTACAGGCCTCTGTAGTAAACATCACATAGGGCCTACTTTGTAGAGGCCGTATGTTTACTTGCTGGACCATTGATTTCATGATCTGCCATTAGGACTCATGTAGATAGTTATTGTTTTCCATTTTTTACATACATTTGAAGAGTATGTTAAATGCAATTCTGCAAAGTCCTATTTACCTCAGGAGCGCAGTGAGGATGACTGCTACGTTGGACCTATTTTGAATTTCATTGGACGCAGAAGGTCCTATTGAAATGCGTTGGCTACGCAGCCTTTACTGCATTTACATTTAAACACATACATTAACATACATACTGATCAGAGCACTTTTTGCGATTCGGCACTGCGTCGCTTTAACTGACAATTGCTCGGTCGTGCGATGTTGCACCCAAACAAAATTGACGTCCTTTTTTTCGACACTTAGAGCTTTCTTTTGGTGGTATTTGATCACCTCTGCGGTTTTTATTTTTTGCGCTATAAACAAAAAAAGAGCAACAATTTTGGAAAAAAAAGCAACATTTTTTACTTATTGCTATAATAAATATCACCAAAAGTATATAAAAAAAAATTTTTTTCCTCAGTTTAGGCCGATACGTATTCTTCTACATATTTTTGGTAAAAAAAAAAAACGCAAAAAGGGTATATTGATTGGTTTGCGCAAAAGTTATAGCGTCTACAAAATAGGGGATAGTTTTATGCCATTTTTATTATACATTTTTTTTCATTAGTAATGGCGGCGACCTGCGATTTTTATCATGACTGCGACATTATGGCGGACACATCGGACACTTTTGACACTATTTTGGGACCGTTGTCATTTATACAGCGATCAGTGCTATAAAAATGCACTGATTACTGTGTAACTGACACTGGCAGGGAAGGGGTTAAACACTAGGGGGCGATCAAGGGGTTAAGTGTGTCCTAGTGTGATTCTAACTGTGGGAGGGGATGGGCTTCAACTCACATGACAGCGATCACTGTCATGTAGATCTCTGTCATGTCACAAGGCAGAACAGGGAAATGCCTTGTTTACATAGACCCGCAGGCACCGTCACGCTGTACGCGGCGGCGCGCGCTAGCTAGGGTTGCCACATCATCCCTTTAACCCAGGACACATATTAAAGAGGATGGCCACCCGCACCAAAAATATTAAAAGTCAGCAGCTACAAATACTGCAGCTGCTGACTTTTAATAAATGGACACTTACCTGTTCCAGGTTCCAGCGGTGTTGGCAGAATGTGACGAGCGACCGTTCGTCTCTCGGCTGCCCCGCCGCCATCCTCTGTCAGGGAATCAGGAAGTGAAGACGCAACGGCTTCACTGCCCGGTTCCCTACTGTGCATGCACGAGTCGCGCTGCGCGTCTCTATTGGTCCCCGTTGTGTCCTGGGAACTGTGTTTCCCAAGACACAACGGGGCATCTTCGGATATGGGCGGGGCAGCTCCGGCTATCTCGTCCCGGAAGTGGGTGCAGATACCTGTATTATACAGGTATCTGCACCCCCCTCCCCCCTGAAAGGTGCCAATTGTGGCACCGGAGGGGGGGGAGGAATCCGATAAGCGGAAGTTCCACTTTAGGGTGGAACTCCGCTTTAATTACACAGGTTCCGTGGCTGATTAAGGTGGTAATTAAACTCACTTGATGCCTTATCTGCATTAAATCAGCCTCAGAACCTGTGTAATTAATATGTGTCCTGGATTAAAGGGATGATGTGCCAACCCTACCGCTAGCCCCTCCAACTAAAGGGGACGTACAGGTACTCCCATTTGCCCACCGCTGCCATTATGCCGACGTATATCGGCGTGCGGCGATCAGCAAGTGGTTAGAGTAGCATTGATTTTTAAATATAAAAGGCAGCAAACAATAACAGGTTTTATAAAAAATACTTTTTATGCTAGTTATTGACAACGTTTTAGGCTTACAAAAGTGAGATCACAATGAGAAAAAGATCAAAATGGAGAGTGTTGACTTTTTTTAAACATATTTGGACAGGCAGACCGTAGATCTTCATTCAAACAGTGCCTAGAGATTAAGGTAAAATATTTGAACAAATTACACATTGGGGTTTATTTACTAAAGACAAACAGACTGTTCACCTTGAAAGGGAATTTTTTCCCAGAGCTTAGTGAATGAGACGTCCATCATCCAATCATGTGCAGGCAACATTTTTTTTCTTCCATGCATATGATTTGGTATTCTTTGCAAGGTGAAATTTCACCACACTAAGCTCTGGGGAAAATTCCCTTGCAAGGTGAACAGCCTGCTTGCCTTTAGTAAATTAACCCGGAATAACTTACTTCATTACATTCTTTAACAATTTACATTCATTCTCATAATCACAATTACGGAAAATGCAGATTTGTCACGTGGAAACAGTGAATGAAATTAGAATAAGGTTTTCTGGATTAGGAGTCAATGATTAGAACCTCCTTAGACAGTATTCAGGTGGAACCAGTTGTACTTAAAGCGGAAGTAAAACTGTTTAATTTCTGGCACGTGACAGAAATGTAACACTCCCATTGGTTGTGCTCTCAACCAAACTGTCAAACCATCCAATGGCTGGTGTCTAAACTGATCACATGTGCAGCATCATGGCAGTTGTAGATTAAACAGAGGCAAAGATGGCAGCTTCCTTGGCTGAAAACGATAGGAGGGTTTACTTACGCTTTAAAGCAGAACTTTACCCAGAAGGGGAAGTTCTCATTTATGTCGTCGTCCACCCCTCCTCTATCACATTGGTACGTTACCTAGTTTTGATCAGTTCCTGCTCCCACTTCAGCCCCCCTTTCTTTGCCTGTGAAACCACAATCACAAAGCATAGCACAGCTTGCTCATGCGCAGTGGAAATCAGGTTGTGAAGCCGCAAGGAGTCACAGCCGACTTCCCACGCTAAACATTCCAGGGACAAGCAGACCAGTTAAAGCGGAGTTCCACCCAAAAGTGGAACTTCTGCTTTAAGCACTCCTCGCCCCCCTTACATGCCACATTTGGCATGTTATTTTTTTTTGGGGGGGGGGGGGAGTGGGTACCTAGTTTTGACAGGTACTTTCTGTCTCACTTCCTGCTTCTGTCGACTCGCAACCTAGGCGGCGACTCCTCTCCCCCTAGGTGGCCCCTCCCTCTCTGCAATCTTCTGGGACACATCACAGGCCCCAGAAGATTGCCTGGCCACTAAAAGAGTGCAGCACGACTCGCGCATGCGCAGTGCGCACCCGGCTATGATGACACAAGCTGTCACAGGCAGGTGCCCACAATTGTAATGCGGGCACCGCAGAGAGGAGGGGAAGAGGAGCGAGACTTCGGGAGGCCGCATTGTTGTATTGTGGGATGGGTAAGTGTCTGTTTATTAAAGTGGAAGTAAACCCCCCTATCGTTTTCAGCCAAGGAAGCTGCCATCTTTGCCTCTGTTTAATCTTTAACTGCCACGGTGCTGCACATGTGATCCGTTATGACACCAGCCATTGGATGGTTTGACTGTTTGGTTGAGAGCATAGCCAATGTGCAGTTAGCATTCACGGCATGCCTTTTTTTTTTAAACTGTTAAATCGATGGGTTTGCTTCCGCTTTAAAAGTCAGCAGCTACACTTTTTGTAGCTGCTGACTTTTAATAAACTTACAAACGAGTAGAACTCTGCTTTAAGAACTGGCCCAGGTGAGGACTTTTATGGATCCTTGGACAGATAAATGTCCTTATAATAAATGTCAGCAGCTACAGTATTGGTATTTTCTTTTTTCTTTTTAGGGTGAAGATCCTCTTTAAACATCCTCCGAGACTGTGACATCATATGGGGGGGGTCACCATGTGACATGAGGCCGTGGCCCCGCCCCGCCCCTTATCCCTATATAACTGTCAGTGCAACACGTCTGAGCCATTAGAAGAGGAGACAGTGACGAGTCAACATCGAAAGAAGAACAAGAAGCAGAAGAAGAAGAAGCAGAAGCAGAAGGTGGCGACGGCAACAGAAGCCCCCGAAGTCGGAACAAGACCCCCAGACGACGACGGCGGCGTCGAAGGAGAAAGCCGGGCTCCTCCGCTATTAAAAGAGCTAGCAGAAGATGGCGGAGGAGTCCGGCGAGAAGACCCCCCAAGACGGAAGAAGACCACCGGAGCTGAGCAATAAAGTATTTTAAAAAAATGTGTCGTTTTTTATTTACACTTTTTTCCTTAGGTGAATGGGTAGGGGTACATCGTACCCCATACTCATTCACATAGGGTGGGGGGCCGGTATCTGGGGTCCCCTTATTAAAGGGGGCTCCCGGATTCCGATAAGCCCCCCGCCCGCAGACCCCGACAACCAACGGCCAGGGTTGTCGGGAAGAGGCCCTTGTCCTCATCAAAATGGGGACAAGGTGCTTTGGGGTGGGGGGGCCCCAGGGCACCTCCCATGTTGAGAGCGCTTGGCCTGGTACGGCTCAGGAGGGGGGCGCCCGCTCATCCCCACCCCCTTTCCTGACCCACCAGGCTGCATGCTCGGATAAGGGTCTGATATGGATTGGGGGGGGACCCCCACGCCGTTTTTTTTTTTTTCGGCATAGGGATTCCCCTTTAAATCCATACCAGGTGACGGGGCTAGCGAGGTGTCAATGTCGCCGATCGAGGCGGCGTCATTGACTTCCTTCGCTACCTGGAGTCACGTTCAAAATGAACGGACTTTACGACGGTGTGTCAGCAAGTCCGTTCATTTCAAAAGTCCCGCGGACTAGCACACAGACGGCGGGATTGACGGACAATTTTAAGTCAAAACTTAAAACGAAGTCCGCCAGACTTTTGAAACAAAAAGTCAGCCGGAGCCCCACACACGGTCAGATTGTCAGGCGGACTCTAGTCCGGCGGACAATCCCGCCGGAAAGTCCGTTCGTGTGTACGCGGGATAAGATATGGTTGTTTGGTAATGGTACCAGTAGTTGTGTTTGGCACAAGCCAAATACATCAGCGAAAGAACGTAATGCCAACTGTGAAGCAAGGTGGGGTAATGTTATGGCTTGGGGTTGCTTTGTTGTTTCAGGATCTGGGCAGCTTGCATCCATCAAGTCAACTAGAAATTCTGCTTCATATAAAAGTGTGCTTAATGGGAACATAAAGCCATCTATCCGAAAGTTGAAGTTAAACCAAAAATGGATCTATTAATACAAAGGAATGGTTCAAAAAGAAGAAATGGAGGGTTACAGACTGGCCTAGTCAAAGCCCTGATCTGAATCCCATTGAAATGTTGGGGGGAATCTGAAACAGGAACTCTGTGCAAGAAAACCCACAAACATTGTGCAATTGAGGGAATTTTGCATTGAAGAGTGCTCAGTTTTTCTCCTAATTTGGAGGGTCTGGTTACAGCCAGGATCGGCATGAGTACAAGAAGTGAACACTATATGCAAGCGGATACACGAGTCTTGGAGACTTTTCTCTTATAAAGGATGGCAATACAATACCTTGGATAAATGTTTGACATCTCTCCAGGTCCTGCTTCTTTTGGACATTTTATACATGGTGTATTTGTTTCTCGCCTTATGGCAACTCCCTCTTTTAGGCTGAAATACATTTGAGGCACTCCGGTCCTGGAGCTGTCCGCACGCTGTTCCTCTGTCTCCTGTTTTTTTTACTGCAACTTGCTACCAATAGGATACCCTGAGGAAGCTATAAGCGAAACGCCTAGTGATCCCTCGGTACCTTCTGCATATACCAGTTACAGAGTCCACCATATCTATGGGCATACCTACAGGGTTTCTCATGTGTTCACATAGGTTTTTTACCTAGGTGGGACAATACCATATTTATGGAATTATTTGATACGTACTTCATTTTTTAATTTTTTTGTTTTTATGATGATGTTAAATAAATTTGAAATTCTACTCAATTGAGTGTTCTCTTTTTCATTTTGGGTCTACCAGTGGCTGACAATTTAAAGTCCATGTTTATCCTTGGGTTTTCTTCTTGAGTGCTCAGTTTTTATTCTGTCATTATGAAAAACTGGTGGGCTGTTTTTCTAAAATTTGTTAAAACACAATAAAAATCCATTATATGTAAAAAAAAAAAAAAAAAAACAACAAAAGTTGGTGGGCAGTTGTGCAAAATGCTTACAATAAATACTTTCTGCTTAAGGGGGCTATACCAGCTTCCGAATCCAAGGGTGTACTTACTTTTTCCACAGTACAACCATTACGCGTATTAATATTTTTGTTAAAAAAAAAAAAACACAATAGATTTTTTTTATTTACTGGTTCAAAAATTTTTACTGGGTTTTCAAGACAGAAGTAAATGAGCACCAATTTTGCCCATGCAGGTGCTAAGAAACATTCCAGTACGAAACATCGCAAAGTCCCAAGTAAGGCCAGAACAACAAGTAAATGTGAAGACAAGTAAATGGGAAAACCTATAAATACCAAAGGATAAGTTTCTCATCCGTGGTACAACCCAAAAGGCCCCAGGGGTAAAAGAAAGAAAGGAGGCTAGAACGTGGACATTTTTCATTTCAATCTTATATATTTATATACAGTGGAACCTTGGATTATAAGCATAATCCGTTCCAGGAGAATGCTTGTAATCCAAAGCACTTGCATACCAAAGCGAGTTTCCCCATAGAAGTCAATGGAAACAAAGATAATTTGTTCCGCATTGACTTCTATTAAATGCAATACCGCATGTGGCCAGAGGTGGGGGGGCGCCGGAGAGCCTCGGGAATACTCGGGGAAAGCTCGGCAAGCCTCGGAAACACTCGGAAACAGAGTATTTCCGAGTCTTTCCGAGTCTTTCCGAACGGCTCCGAACCGTTCCGAGTGTCCCCGACACCCCCGAACCTCTGGCCAAATGTGGTACTGCACCATCTATTAACTTGAATTCTGCTCGTTTTGCGAGACAACACTCGCAAACCGAGTCAGAATTAATTTAAAAAAAAAGTTGCTCATCTCATATATATCTATTGCCTTTTTTTTTTTTTTTTAATCAGAAAAGTTTTTATTAGAAAACAGATTGTTACAAGTCATAAACAACCAATGATACTCATTACAATAAAGTGCATAGCATTAAGCCTGTGCATAATACAGGACCTTATGGACATTTATACTATGGAGTTGCACATCCATCGTAACTATATCTATTGCCTTTATTGGTAGGCACTGTTTGAACATTTAAAGTGATTGTAAAGTCTAGTTTATTTTTTATTTTTTTAAATAATAAATATGTTACACTTACCTGCTCTATGCAGTTGGTTTTGCACAGAGCAGCCCGGATCCTCCTCTTCACAGGTCACTCTTTGGGGCTCCTGGCCCCTCCCTCCCCCTCCCGCTTGCTATGAGGCACCCGAGCCAAGCTGCAACTCCATGGGTCCATTCAGACTCGAAGCTGCAGTTCGGCCCGCCCCCTCTCTTTTCTCATTGGCTAACTGACTTTAATTAACAGCAGCGAGATCCAATGGCGGCACTGCTGTGTCTCAGCCAATGAAGAGGGGAGTCCCGGACAGCCGAGGCAGTCGTGGACATCACTGGATAGAGGGGGGGGGGGGAGAGGGGGGCTTCTGCACACAGAAGGATTTTTACCTTCATGCATAGAATGCATGAAGATAAAAAAAACTTCTGCTTTTTCAACTCCTTTAATGTTTGCCTGTTCCAATATGTTGAAAAAGTCAACAATTTCTATTGCTTTTTCGCATGACTGTATGATGACACACACAGCCTTCCCTGTTCAGAAGGTTGAGTGACCATTCACCAGGCTGAACACTTTTATGTTGGGGGGCTTGTGACATCGCCCCCGTCTAAGCCCCAAATTTAGACCGGTGGGGATGCTGCTGTGGGGGGCAGTAGAAGTACATCGTTTTATAGCATAAAAGCTTGGGGGTGGGGCGCAGGATGCAGGGGGTGCTGTTATGTGGCCCTAATTAGGTGAAGTGATGGTGCCTTTTAGCCAACCATCTATCATCTGCATATGTCATCTGGCCCAACTTTGAAAACGAACATGTACTTCTTGGTGGAGAAGAAGCCTTCTTGTTGAGAATATGCAGGAGGGAAGTGTCGCAGTCCGAGTGTCAGCATACTTCATGAGAAATAGTAGTGATTAGACAAGGTTTTCTAATTGCTAAATCCCTTGAGACCATAAACTGCCCTATAGGTAGAAGATTGTTGCTGGATTACACAATTTATCTCAAGTTTATGGACATCTCTGGATTCCATGCTATATATTCCATTGTTAGGGTGGAGATTGACCAATAAAACCTTGTTTACGATGGGCATTAGTACTAGTCTTCCTTTGTTAAAATTTCCATAACCCAGCTGTAGCTTATACTTGCTATTTTAACACTTCTTATCCTGTTTCACACCATGTGCTCACACACGGCATGCAAAATCTTGTGGAATGTTATCACAATTAAAGATGGACTGTATATAAAATAATGTAAGATTACCCAATACGCATAGATGGTGATGTGCAGTTAGATGGTAAGTCACAAAAAACACTGGTAAGCCCCATACACACGGTCGGATTTTCCGATGGATTCTGTCCTATCAGACAATGTTGTCGGAAATTCCGACCGTGTGTAGGCACCATCGGACAGTTTCCATCGGATTGTCCGACGGACAAAGTCCTATCTCCTGCTGGATAGATTTTTTGACAACAAAGTCCGATCACACCAAATCCGATCGTGTGTAGCGAATTCCGACGGACAAAGTGCTACGCATGCTCAGATCACATTACAAGACCAAAGCTATTGGCTACTAGCCTCTACGTAGTCCCGTCGTAGGCAACAAACGTCACCACGTTCAGAATGATCGGATTTTCCGACAACTTTGTCCGACCGCGTGTATGCAAAACCAACATCGGACAAAGTACGACGGACATGATCCGATGGACCTGGTCCTCGGATAATCCGAGCGTGTGTATGGGGCTGTAGACTTGTGTGATACTAAAGTCTGATCTTATACTGTATCATAGCTCCCAACTGTCCCTGTTTTCGAGGAACTGTCCCTGATTTGGAGGGACTGTCCCTGATTTGAAGGGACTGTCCCTGATTTGGAGCAATGTCCCTCTGTTCCTCTATCCTCCTCATTTGTCCCCATTTTGGTCTGCCTACATACTTTTGCTAATAGGTGTCCCTCGTTCCCATATCAAAAACTTGGGAGGTATGCCGTATAAAGTGTGCAGTGTTTTTAATCTCTGCATTTAATTTCTGCACAATTTTCATAAAACAGGGTGTGTAATCCTAAGCACCAGTGGCGGCCGCTCCATTAGGGGCATTTCAATGGGGGGGGGGGGGGTTTAAGCACATGATTAGAGCCTGAGGCTCTAATTTGCTTCAAAAAAAGGTGGTATCGGGGAGCAGAGCACTGCGCCCTGGGCCCACCCAGTTGTGTGACAATAGCAAAATAATATTTGCTATTGTCTTCCTGATTCTCCTCCTGGCCAATCAGGAATGAGACCCGATTGGCCAAGAGGAGAAGCGACCGTATTGGCTGCCGAGGAGTAGACTCAGGGGGGAGACGCCAAGCAGGGGACACCAAGGAGGAGACGCAGGCCCGCCACCTAAATGGGGTAAGTGTGGGGTGTACTCACTTTTGTTGCCAGCGGTTTAGACATTAATGGCTGTGTGTTGAGTTATTTTGAGGGTACAGAAAATTTACACTGTTATACAAGCTGTACACTCACTGCTTTACATTGTAGCAAAGTGTAATTTCTTCAGTGTTGTCACATTAAAAGATATAATAAAATATTTCCAAAAATGTGATGGGTGTACTCACTTTTGTGAGATAATGTATGAATACTGAATGGTTCAGAAGTGTCTTACGCTGATGTCAAAATGACACTACAAAACCCATCAACACTGTAAGGCCCCTTTCGCATGAGGCGGACTCCGCTTCCACGGAGTCAACCTCTGTCCGCCGGCTCAGCGGGAGATCTCTCCGTTGATCTCTGCTGAACCGGCGGATGACAGGTCCCTCTCTGCTCACTGAGCGGGGAGGGGCTTGCGAGCGCCGCTGGTCACAATGGAGAGATCGGATGAAAACGGACAGCGTGTCCGTTTTCATCAGATCTCACCTGATCCGATCCGCCAGTGACGGATCTGGACGTAGAGCCATACGTCTGCTTTTGGCGGATCGGACCGGGTCAGATGTCAGCGGACATGTCTCCGCTGACATCCAACGCTCCATAGACTAACATGGAGCGCCCGTTCAGGTCCGCCGTCAAAACTGACAGGCGGATCTGAATGGTCCGATCGTGTGAAAGGGGCCTAATGGGGGCTTCATAGCTAAACTATGTTCTATAAAAGGTTAATTCCATGTGCTCCCTCCACCTCCGGATAGCAACGTTTATTAGCTAGTTTAGTCTTGAGGGTGTGTAGAGTACAGAAACACTTAACCTATTTCTAGGGCTCCTCCTTGTTCTGCTCTATGTGGGACTTTGATGTCCTCATGCACAGTGCTGATACTGCATTATATGTGATGAAGTCAAAGGAGCTATAACCAGTTGAGTGACAAGAAGGGAGAACACACAGTGATTATTGCTAACGGCTATAGCTGCTGACAATAATCACATGACAAAACCGACAGGCTGGTTGTATCCAAGTTTATGGATCGCTCAACTTGGATACAATGAGCCTGCCCATACATGGTTCAAATCTCAGCCAGACCTGCTGAACTGGCCAAGATTCAAAATGTCTATGGCAGACTTTAGAGGACTGGTGCCTGTAGGAGCACGGAAGAAGGTAAATATTTCACTACTCTACACACTCCCTAGACTAAACAAGCTGTTAAACCTTGCTATCCAACGAAGTGCATATGAAACTTTAAGTTCAACTTTATTGGGCGGGCTCCCCCTCTATAATCTCAAACACTATTCCCCAATTAGATTTTATACTAATAGCCCCCTTTTAAAGTATGCAAAATCTTAAAGTGTTTGTAAAGGCTGAAGGTTTTTTACCCTCTTGCATTCAGTGTGCTGCTCCCCCCACAGCCCTCCTAATACTCACCTTAGCTACCTCTCAATCCAGTGATGTGTACGAGAGCGTCGGCTGTCCCAGGACTCCCTCACCTCATTGGCTGAGACAGCAACAGGAGCCACTGGCTCCCAGTGCTGTCAATCACAGCCAGAAAGCCAACAAGGAGAGCATGGGGGGGGGGGGCTCAGCCTCGGCTCTATGTGTCTTATGGACACATAGAACAGGGCTCGGGAGCGAGCGAGCTGTGTTCCCATATGAAGTGGCTTACCATTGAGGGTACTGGTCAAGGGGGGAGGAGCCAGGAGCGTTGGTGGAGGACTCAAGAAGAAGAGGATCGGGGCTGCTCTGTGCAAAACCACTGTATAGAGCAGGTAAGTATAACATGTTTGTTATTTAAAAAAAAAAAGCCGGACCTTTAATACCAGTTTAAGGCACCCCAGTCTAAAAATGGAGTCCCTCTGTCACATCAGAAGCCCCTTTTTCATATCAGAGTCCCAAACTACAGCAGAGTACTCCCATCTTTCAGAATTCTCAGCCCTACCCCTCTCATAACAGAGTCCTCAGTTCCCCCTTTTAAATTAAAGACACCCTACCCTCAGCCCTACCCCTCTCATAACAGAGTCCTCAGTTCCCCCTTTTAAATTAAAGACACCCTACCCTCAGCCCTACCCCTCTCATAACAGAGTCCTCAGTTCCCCCTTTTAAATTAAAGACGCCCTACCCCTCTCATAACAGAGTCCTCAGTTCCCCTTTTAAATTAAAGACACCCTACCCTCAGCCTCACCCCTCTCATAACAGAGTCCTCAGTTCCCCCTTTTAAATTAAAGACGCCCTACCCCTCTCATAACAGAGTCCTCAGTTCCCTCTTTTAAATTAAAGACCCCCTACCCTCAGCCCTACCCCTCTCATAACAGAGTCCTCAGTTCCCCCTTTTAAATTAAAGACGCCCTACCCCTCTCATAACAGAGTCCTCAGTTCCCCTTTTAAATTAAAGACACCCTACCCTCAGCCTCACCCCTCTCATAACAGAGTCCTCAGTTCCCCCTTTTAAATTAAAGACGCCCTACCCCTCTCATAACAGAGTCCTCAGTTCCCTCTTTTAAATTAAAGACACCCTACCCTCAGCCCTACCCCTCTCATAACAGAGTCCTCAGTTCCCCCTTTTAAATTAAAGACATCCTACCCTCAGCCCTACCCCTCTCATAACAGAGTCCTCAGTTCCCCTTTTAAATTAAAGACACCCTACCCTCAGCCCTACCCTTCTCATAACAGAATCATCAGTTCCCCCCTTTAAATGAAAGACCCCACCCCCTTTACATCAGATTCCTCAGCCCTACCCCTTTCACAGTCCTCAGTTCCCCCTTTTAAATCAAAGATACCCTACCCGCAGCCCTACCCCTTTCACAGTCCTCAGTGCCACCCTTTTAAATGAAAGACCTCACCCCCCCCCCCCCCTTCCCCCACATCAGAGACCTCAGTCCCATTATTTCAAATCAGAGTCCTTGGCTGGCCCATCCATAGAAAGGCTATGTAAAAATCTGGGACCACAAGGTACCCTGGTGGAGAAGTGTTTCCCCAAGCGATACAGAATATTAATTGCTTTCTTAGCCAACTTTTGGCGATTTCCAGATCATATATGCATTCATTTTATCTAAATGCTATTGCTGGCAGCCTAAATGACTGTTTAACCACACGGTGCCTTCAGGCCTTGTAGCAGTGGTATGGTCCACAATGGCCATTGTTACACCTTTGATCAGTTCTGTTATCAGTGACCATTGCAAGTTATTTACTTACAGCATAAACAAAAAGTCAGTGCTGGTTCATAGGGAAAAGCTGCGACTGCAAATTCTGTATCTGGGAAAGTGAAGATGTCTTTAGTGTCCTTTTACTGATAAGCAGACACAGGATAGTGATAAGGGGTCTATCCTGGAAAGATCACAGGCATTTAGGAAGCTGAGTACGGTAATTTACAACTATGGGGTAGACAGAAGTCTTTATGGTGCATGGAAAACAGACAAGTCGTGCATATCTCTACCCTATATACATCAACATTCACAAACTTCCTCCATCACCACCTCCACCCAGTGCTTTCAGGAACAATACCTTGCCCAAATATACAATGGCCAGGCTGTCAGCCCTAGTAAAAAATACATCGTAAAAAGGCTAAAAACAACAGTTTAACTAAACAATATGAATAGAATAAAAGCATTTATACTGTCTTCTAATATTGTATATTATTTTTATACATACAAAGCATTGTATTGGAAAAATGTACTCCACAAGGAAAGGATCACATACAACCAGTTGCCTGAGCATTACAGTTCTGGAACTCTGGAGTGACCCAACTCCAGCCAAAATATAACAACGAAGGTAGGGGCAGGGGGACATCAAACAAAACACCACATCCCAAATATATATAAAAAACAAAGAAAGGACTTGGGGTTCACCAACCCCCGGGACTTTAAAGGTGTCAAGAACAAATAATAATGATGATAGGCATGGGTATTAAATAATATCCATACAAATATTTTTATTAATGTACAAATTCATTTGAGAACATTTAAAATGCATTTCCATAAGGCATGGAAAAACAACACAATAATCAGTATTAATATGCTGAAACAATTAAGCTGACAATTTTTTCTTTATACCACTCAACATGTTTCGCTCTTCTGAGCTTCATCAGGAGTTTTTTTGGAGTAAAGAATACGATACACTGAAAATAGATAAAACACTATAAACAATTCATAACAGTAATAGAATGTATACAAGAAATAGTAAATAAACTCATACATGTGTACATATAGAAATATACACGTGCATGTATGAAAAGGCAGTCAAAGAAGACTAATTATATGTATATATCACAGAAACATGATTACAGAGTATTAACTAAAGATGTAAATATACATAATGTCCAACAGGTGTCTTACCAGTATCCAAGGAAATTTGCCTGAACACAACCAAACGCCAGTGTGAAAGGGGTCTTAGGCCCCTTTCACACTGGGGCGGGAGCCGCGGTGACGGTAAAGCAGCGCTATATTAGCCACGGTATTCGGCCGCTCGCGGGGTGGTTTTACCCCCCGCGAGCGGCCGAAAAAGGGTTAAAATCTGCGGTATTACCGTGGTGTCCCATTGAAATCAATGGGTAGGAGCGGTATAGAGCGGTGAATACACCGCTCCTATACCGCTCCAAAGATGCTGCTAGCAGGACTTTTTTTACCGTCCTGCTAGCGCACCGCCCAGTGTGAAAGCTTTCACACTGGAGTGAATGGGGCCGGTTTTTTCAGGCAGTGTACAGGCGCTATTTTTAGCGCTGTACCGCCTGAAAACCGCCCCAGTGTGAAAGGGGCCTTTAACGTCCTGTAGTGACTTTGACAGAGTTACTTCAATTGGTACATTTTTTTTAAGGGTCTATACATCGGATGAAAATAAAGTGACAGTTGGGAGCTATGCTTTACTGACTGCATTTAAATGAAGATATACAGTATATAATAGGGCCACACACATATTGATATGATAATTTAATTGATCATTCAACTAAAGCGATCAAATGAAATAAAACTACATACCAATGATCCTCCATTTACTGGATTTAGTGAGCTCTTGATTGAAGTCCCTAGGATTGGCTGAATTTTGTTGATTGTCTCTGATTGATCAAACAAATATCTGTGTGCCTCAAAGAACCAATGGTGATACAGATCGATCAAACAAACGTTTCTTCCTCACCTAGATATATAACTGATCATATTTTTGATCAATATTTTCAGTTGATCACAAAGTGTGTGTTGCATCCTTGGATATTGTAATCAATGATGAATCACTTGTCAATGCATACCTCCCAACATTTTGAGATGGGAATGAGGGACACCTACTATCAAACGTATGTAGGCATAGGACACGCCCCCTGTCACACACCCTTAACCGCTTCAGCACCGGGCCATTTTTCACCCTTCCTTACCAGAGCACTTTTTGAGATTCGGCACTGCGTCGCTTTAACTAACAATTGCGCGGTCGTGTGACGTTACAACCAAACAAAATTGACGTCCTTTTTTTTCCCACAAATAGAGCTTTCTTTTGGTGGTATTTGATCACCTCTGCGGTTTTTATTTTTTGCGCTATAAACAAAAGAAGAGCGACAATTTTGAAAAAAAACACAATATTTTTTACTTTTTGCTATAATAAATATCCCATTTTTTAAAAAAAAAACTATTTTTTTCCTCAGTTTAGGCCGATCCGTATTCTTCTACATATTTTTGGTAAAAAAAATCGCAATAAGCGTATATTGATCGGTTTGCGCAAAAGTTATAGCGTCTACAAAATAGGGGATAGATTTATTGAATTTTTAATTTTTTACTAGTAATGGCGGCGATCTGCGATTTTTTTTCGTGACTGCGACATTGCGGCAGACACTTCGGACACTTTTGACACATTTTTGGAACCATTCACATTTACACAGCGATCGTTGCTATAAAATTGCAATGATTACTGTGTAAATGTGACTGGCAGGGAAGGGGTTAACACTGGGGGGCGCTGCAGGGGTTAATGTGTTCCCTATAGGAGTGATTCTAACTGTGGGGGGAGGGGACTCAAGGGGAGGAGACCGATCATGTGTTCCTCCGTACTGGGACCACATGATCGGTCTCCTCTCCGCTGACAGGACGTGGAGCTGTGTGTTTACACACACAGCTCCACGGTCCGGCACGGTCCCGCACGGTTGTTTTAACGGGCAATCGCGGGTGCCCGGCGGACATCGCGGCCGCCGGGCACTCGCACCGGGTCCCGAGCAATTCCGCGGGCGCGCGCGGCCCCCAGGTGGCCGGGAATGCGAGGACGTCATATGACGCCCACCCAGGATGGGAGATCCACCTTGTGGGCGTCATATGACTATAAGGCGGTATTGAAGTGGTTAAAGAAGAATTAACCGAAAAAAAAGCTTTATTGAATCCACAAGTGCTTTTTCTTACCATTACTATTCCTTTATATTGGTTTTTAAAATGTACAAATACAGCAATTTAGACATTGGATGAAAGGTTTAGCAGTGGGAAACACTTTTTGAAAAATAAAAAGTAAATTTTATATACAACTATATAGATCAGACCAAAATGAGGGACACATGAGGAGGAATGAGGGACATTGCTCCAAATCAGGGACAGTCCCTCGAAATCAGGGACATTTGGGAGCTATGTCCATGTTCGCTCGTACCTAGAACGATCATATATCACTAGTTTATGGTGACCATTAGTACATTTGTACCTATGTATGTGTATTATCTGTGCCTGTTCATACATTAATGTGAAGTGTAGACATTTACATGTGATGTGCTCCACTGTCATCATGTCCTAGCAGCCGCTGCCTCGGTGAAGGATGCTCGGTGAGCAATCTGTGAGATTCTACCATCAAAGCTAACTATGGTCAAACCTGTCCTGGTTAGGAGATCATCTTAGGTGACTGCAGCATTGAGCTGACCCTCATCCAGGTCCTGAGGTCATGTCTCCAAAGGTCATCAGGATACATGACATAGGAGGTAATCAACACTAACTACAATGGAGGCAGTCGGAATAGACTCCTATGGCTAAATGTACACTATGTATATACACACTACTCAATAGATGTTGTCCAATATATTCCTTATCCTTAGTCATTTTAAGTTGTTCATTCAAAAAGTTTGCAATAATAGAAATTATACTGTTTTTTTGCACACATTTTTATTTTTGTGTTTCACGCAGTGACTTTTGATGTGACTTTCACATTTTACAGTCTTGCTTGTTCATATTATTGTCATTGTATTCAACACAGAGATTTGTAGATTAGCCGTAACTCCCAACTTTTTGAGATGGGAATGAGGAACACCTATCAGCAAAAGTATGCAGGCATAGGACACACCCCCTTGCCACGCCCCCTTAAAGGGGAATTGTACAAAAAAAAACAAGATTGATTAAACGCACAAGTGCTTTTTTTTACCACTACTATTCCTTTATATTGGCTTTTGGCATTTACAAATGCAGCAATTTAGAAATCAGATGAAAGGTTTAGCGCTGGAACATACTTTTTGATAGATAAAAGATTTTAAAGTAAAACTAAAGGCTAAACTTTTGTAGTTTTGGATAGCGTGGGCATGGATTAGAACCCCTGTCAGTTATTATTACTGTCTTTGGCCCCGTTAATGAGACTCACCTCTCTATTTGTCCTGTTTACCATGATCATTGCAGGTGAAAGTAAAAGAAAATCCCAAATGTTTGGTTGTCCCCAAAAAAGTAATAGAGAGGAAATCTTCCAATGGGGATACTGGTTCTGGTGACCTGGGGGTCCCCAACAGATTCCCTTAAAGTGTCTTTAACCACTTGCTTCCTGGGCACTTAAACCCCCCTCCTATCCAGACCAATTTTCAGCTTTCTTTAACCACTTGCTTCCTGGGCACTTAAACCCCCCTCCTATCCCAAATGAAATTTTTACCACTTTTTTCCCCCCAAATTTTCAGCTTTCATTTTTTGTTAAAAAAATGTAAAAAGCCAGAATTAAAAAAATATATATATACTGGGGGGGGGGGCATAAAATTTTTTATTTTGCATTTTGAATGACAATTGCGCAGTGATAGGTACTGATGGGTGGCAGTGATGAATCGGTTAAACTGAGAGCTAGGAGATCAGCACTTCTAGGTGGGATTGACAACCACCTATTAGAAGAACACTTAAACCCCCCTCCTACCGGGAGCACGGTGGGGGCTGGAGAGCACTGCAGGCATGGGGGAGCACGGTGGGGGCTGGAGAGCACTGTGGGGGGTGGAGAACACTGGGGTGGGGGCTGGACAGCACTGTGGGGGGTGGGGCAGCACAGTGGGGGCTGGAGAGCACTGGGTGGGGGCTGGAGAGCACTGCGGGGGTGGGGAGCACGGTGGGGGCTGGAGAGCACTGGGGTGGGGGCTGGAGAGCACTGCAGGGGGTGGGGAGCACGGTGGGGGCTGAAGAGCACTGCGGGGGGTGGAGAGCACTGGGGTGAGGGCTGGAGAGCACTGTGGGGGGTGGAGAGCACTGGGGTGGGGGCTGGAAAGCACTGTGGAGACCAAAAAAAGTTTTAGAGGAAATGAGCTTTCTATATTCCTCCATGCAGCCGCTGAATGCTTTGACACTGTATGGAGGAATATAGAAAGCCCAAATGAAATTTTTATCATTTTTTCCCCCCAGGGCAGGCAGCCTACCGGGAGCTTTCTTTTGGCGGGGGTCATGCTACACTGTACCCATTTTTATAATTTTTTCCCCCCAAATAGAGCTTTCTTTTGGCGGGTATGATCACTGATTCGATTTTTATTTTTTGTAAAAAAAATGTAAAAAGCCAGAATTTAAAAAAAATATATATTATTTTTTTGATTTTGTTATAAAATTTTAACACGGGTAATTTTTGTCCATCATTAATGTACGCTGATGAGGCGGCACTGATGGGCACCGATAGGTGGCAGTGATAGGTACTGATGGGTGGCAGTGATGAATCGGTTAAACTGATAGGCAGCACTTCTAGGTGGCACTGATTGACACCACTGGTGGGCATTGATAGGTGGCACTTGTGGGCATCGATAGGTGGCACTTGTGGGCACTGTCAGATGGCATAAATGAGGCATAATTGCCTCTTCCTTTTCAGGATCGATGTCTCTTTAAGATGAGCCAGGGATCGGCTTTTTTTTTCTCCTCCGCTGTAAGCGTGAGGAAAAAAAAAACGATCACCGAGGTTTTGTTTTGATCATGTGATCAGCTGTCATTGGCTGACGGCTGATCACATAGTAAGGGACTTTGACGGACCCCTTACTCGGATCGGTGATCACCCGAGTCTCAGTGACTCTGTGATCACGGTGCGCGCAGGGAGCGTGCACAGGGGAGGCTGTCATATGACAGCCTCCCGGGAATTCAGATCCGCCCTGTGGCCGTCATTCGGCCATAGCGCGGATGTCAAGTGGTTAAAGGCTGAAAGTTTTTTTTACCTTTATGCATTCTAATACTCACCTGAGCCCCCTCTTGATCCAGCGATGTGCACAGGAGACTCAGCTGTCCCGGGACTCCCACTCCTCATTGGCTGAGACAGCAGCAGGCACCATTGGCACTAGGGTTGCCACCTTTTCTTCAAGCCAAACCCTAACACTCTAGCAGCGCAGGGCAAATTTTTTCTTGTGTAGTATACTTTATAGGATTATAAAAGACATGGGACACCTTTGGGTTCCCCAAGGAATGCATAGAGTGCAGTGGGTGAGTGTGTCCAAAATGCTCTTGTTGACATCAACGCCCAGCCTCCCAGTGATGACGAACCTGCCACCCCACAGCCGCCTGCAGCTCCTGGATGGCAACAGATTTGTGTGTGGCTATTTCAGTTACTTGGGTAGCCACAGCCTGGTCTGAATGATGTGTCTGGGCTGAGGGTGGACTGAAACTCGGACACATAATTCAAAACCTGGACTGTACGGTTGAATCCTGGACAGGTGGCAACCCTAATTGGCACCCACTGCTGTCAGTCACAGCCAGTGAGCCAATGAGGAGAGAGTAGGGGGTGGGGCTGAGCCGCAGCTCTATGTGTCTTATGGATGCATAGAGCCAGTCTCGGGAGTGAGCACTCACCAGTGCCCCGATTGCAAGCTGTTTGCTCTGGGGGCACTGGTCAAGGGGGAGAAGTCAGGAGCACTGGCGGGGGACCCGAGAAGAGGAGGATGGGGCAGCTCTGTGCAAAACCAACTGCAAAACCAACTGCACAGAGCAGGCGAGTATGACTTGTTTGTAATTTGTTTTAAAAAACATCCAAGCCTTTCATGTCACTTTAATTTCTCCTCTCACTTCCTGTTTGGCTATGGGACAGGAAGTGAATGGAAATCTCTGCAATGGGACACAGATGACCGAAAAAAAAGTTATAACCCTTCCCTTGCTCCATTCAAAATGAAAAAAAAAAAAAGTTTTGCCTATAGTTCTACATTAAGACAAAGCTGGAGTGCAGAAAAGACACAAATTAATGCAAATCACTATACATTAATACATTATATATTTTTTTTTTTAAATTGCAAATACCTATATTTGCCTCTTGTAGCAGAGCTTAGACTGGAAGCAAGAGAAGCAACACAGAGAACAATTCAGTTGCTGATAGGCAGAGACAGCAGAGTGATAGATAGGTAAGTTCATCAGTGGACTGCTTCTGCTTTCACTGACCAGTCATAGGCTGGGGGAGGGACAAGACCAGTAAGTGTTACTAAACCTTACTAAAAGAAAAAAAAAAAGGATTGCAGCGTACCATTTTTTAGGTGTAGTAGCTGCATTTGTTTTCTTTTCCTTGTTGTTTTTGCTTTATTTTCAATTGGTATTCCTGTGACTAATACATTTTCTGTCCCTGGGTAGGGATGGGCCCGGTGTTCGATTCGAACTCATGTTCGGCGAGCCCAGAAATATTTGGGCCGCTCGCATCAAATTCGTGTGATGCGAGTGGCCCGCAATGCACTGCGCCAGTTGCAGTGCATTCCTGGCTGATGATTGGCCAAGCATGCACTGTGACCCGCATGCTTGGCCAATCAAAGAGCCAGCGGCGAGGAGAGCAATAATTGGCCACAGGCAGGATGCTCAGGGGGTTTAGTACACGCCCCACAGTATAAAAGGCCGCCGCGGCGGCGGCCTCGCATATTGTGTTGTGTTGTCAGTGTCAGCGTTGTGTTATGTGCTGCTGACTGCTGACATTATGTGCTATGATTCTGGGGATTAGTGTGTGCATGCTGTTAGTACAGTATTGCAGTATCACATCTGGGGGTGTCTATAGTATGCCTGTGAAGGGGGGCAGGTTTCCTGTGCTTAGAACTGTCCCTGCAAAAAGTGTAATTTTTGCAGGAAAAAAAGCTATTTAAAATGACTCGCGGCTAATGTATTGACGGATCCCGTAACACAGAGAACAGTCATTCATTGAAAGCCATTCATAAAAAAAAAGTCATTGATAAAAAAAAAAAAAGCGTGGGGGTCCCCCCAAATTCAATAACCAGGCCCTTCAGGTCTGCTATGGATATTAAGGGGGACCCCAGCCAAAAAAAAATGGCGTGGGGTCCCCCTCAAAATCCATACCAGACCCTTGAGATCTGTGATGGATTTTAAGGGGAACCCCAGCCAAAAAAAATGGCGTGGGGTCCCCCTCAAAATCCATACCAGACCCTTATCCGAGCATGCAACCTGGCAGGCCGCAGGAAAAGAGGGGGGGATGAGAGCACCCCCCCCCCCCCCCCTCCTGAACCGTACCAGGCCACATACCCTCAACATTGGGAGGTCTGAGACCCCCAAAGCACCTTGTCCCCATGTTGATGAGGACAAGGGCCTCTTCCCCACAACCCTGGCCATTGGTTGTGGGGGTCTGCGGGCGGGGGGCTTATCGGAATCTGGAAGTCCCCTTTAACAAGGGGACCCCCAGATCCCCCCCCCCCCTGTGTGAAATGGTAAGGGCCTACCATTTCACCAAAAAAGTGTAAAAAATGGTAAAAATGACAGGAGACGGTCTTTGACAATTCCTTTATTAAAATCTTCTTTCTTCTTTCTTCTGTCTTCCTTTCTTCATCCTTCGGTTTCTTCATCTTCTCCTTCCGGCATCTTCTTCCATCTTCTTCTTCCATCTTCTTCTTCCTCCGATCCGCTTCTTCTTGCGCTGGTCTTCTCGTCCTTCTCGTCCGGCATCTTCTTCCATGGCGTCGGCGTCTCTTCTGGGCCGCTCCGCGCAATGGGAGGCTCCCGCTGTGTGAGGCTTCGCTGCGTCTGACAGGTCTTTTATAACGGAGGGCACCTGGTGACCCCGCCCCCTCTGACGCACGGGGACGTCATGGGGAATTCCCTATGGCTTTCCCCATGACATCAGAGGGGGGCCGGGTCACCAGTTATAAAAGACCTGTCAGACGCAGCGAAGCCTCACACAGCGGGAGCCTCCCATTGCGAGGAGCGGCCCGACAGAAGAACAGACGCCAACGCCATGGAAGAAGATGCCGGACGAGAAGGACGAGAAGACCAGCGCAAGAAGAAGCGGATCGGAGGAAGAAGAAGATGGAAGAAGATGCCGGAAGGAGAAGATGAAGAAACCGAAGGATGAAGAAAGGAAGACCAGAAGAAAGAAGATTTTAATAAAGGAATTGTCAAAGACCATCTCCTGTCATTTTTAAAGTTTTTGACACTTTTTTGGTGAAATGGTAGGGGTACAACCCCTTACCATTTCACACAGGGGAGGGGCAGTATCTGGGGGTCCCCTTGTTAAAGGGGGCTTCCAGATTCCGATAAGCCCCCCGCCCGCAGACCCCCACAACCAATGGCCAGGGTTGTGGGGAAGAGGCCCTTGTCCTCATCAACATGGGGACAAGGTGCTTTGGGGGTCTCAGACCCCCAAAGCATCCTCCCAATGTTGAGGGCATGTGGCCTGGTATGGTTCAGGAGGGGGGGGCGCTCTCGTCCCCCCATTTTTCCTGCGGCCTGCCAGGTTGCGTGCTCGGATTTTGAGTGGGACCCCACGCCATTTTTTTGGCTAGGTTTCCCCTTAAAATCCATCCCAGACCTCAAGGGATTTTGAGGGGGACCCCACGCCATTTTTTTTTTTTTTTTTGGCTGGGGTCCCCCTTAATATCCATAGCAGACCTGAAGGGCCTGGTTATTGAATTTGGGGGGACCCCCACGCTTTTTTTTTAAAAAAAAATAAAATTTTTTATCAATGACTTTTTTTTTATGAATGGCTTTCAATGAATGACTGTTCTCTGTGTTACGGGAGCCGTCAATTCATTAGCCGCGAGTGATTTTAAATAGCTTTTTTTCCTGCAAAAATGACAGTTCTAAGCACAGGAAACATGCGCCCCTTCACAGGCATACTATAGACACCCCCCAGGTACGAAATTTAAAGGAATATTACACTTTTATTGTTTCAATTTAAGCCTTATTAAAATCACTGCTCCTGAAAAAAAACGGCTGTTTTTTAAAAACATTTTTGCATTGATACATGTCCCCTGGGGCAGGACCCACACACTTTTTATGACATTAACATGCATATTAGCCTTTAAAATTAGATTTTGATTTTGAACGTTCGCATCCATTATAACTAATAGGGTTCTAATGCTCGCACGGACTTTAGGTCTGTTCGCGGGTTCTGGTGCGAGCCGAACGGGGGGTGTTCGGCTCATCCCTATCCCTGGGTGACTACACTCATTTCTACATCGTATCTATGGAAGGAGCCATGGTTGTCACACAGACTGAACTTCAAACATAGAATCAAATGAAAACAGAGCGCCACAAAAAAAAGGCACAGGCATGATGGGACTTGTAGTTTTGCAACAGCTGGAGGGCCGCCAGTTTGAGACCCCTGATTTATATATTAGTCATTAGGGGTATTAATGGGAGAGTACAGAGGCTAGCACCGGAGTTGCTCTTTTTTCCTAACAGTGTTTTAAAGGACTGTTTGCATCTGTCCATCTCATTGCACGGTGGATTGATGGAACTAGCAGTTTATACAATAAAGATAAGGATGTTTGTGCTTTTTTTTTAAGGACACAGCATTTCTGGAAGATAAATGGGTATTTTCTGTACTTTCTGAAAATATTGTTAGCATGAAAAATAAAAACTAATGCAGACTACTACGGACTGCAAACATGTCCATATCTCTTCATCTCCATTACATGGGAGGTAGGACAATTAGTAGTTTACAGAAGAGAGCTAGATAGGAAGATATTCGCAACAGGTATATACCAACAGGTATTTTCTGAAAGATGGCTACCATGCCAGGAGGGCGACCATGGAAGTCCTCCTGTGCTTGTGATGCCCGCGCTCCCTGTGATTGCCAAGTCCTTTGGTCTCGGCTGATCACAGATCGGGGTAAAGGGCCAATCACAGCAGCCCTTTACCACGTGATCAGCTGTCAGCCAATGATAGCTGATTATACGATGTAAACAGAAGCCGGTTATCATCTTTTTTTTCCCCCTCAGGCTGACAGCTAGCTAAATTAAAGGGAGATCAGTCCCAAAATTTCCAACCAGTGCCACCTATCAGTGCCCATCAGTACTGCTAATCAGTGCCACCTATCAATGCCCATCAGTGTCATCTATCAGTGCCCATCAGTGCTGCCCATCAGTGCCACCTATCAATGCCTCCTGATCAGTGCCACCTATCAGTGCCCATCAGTACTGCTAATCAGTGCCCACCAGTGCCACCTATCAGTGCCTCCTGATCATTGCCCATCAGTGCCATCTCATCAGTGCCACCTATCAGTGCCCATCAGTACTGCTAATCAGTGCCCACCAGTGCCACCTATCAGTGCCACCTCATCAGCGCACATCAGTGAAGGAAAAAAATTGCCCGTTTGCAAGATTTTATAACAAACTATGACATTTTTAATTTTTTTTTCAAAATTGTTGGTCTTTTTTTCATTTGTTTAGTAAAAAATAAAAAAACCCAGTAGTGATTAAATATTACCGAAAGAAAAAAATGATAAATATTTCACATGAATACAGTGCTGCATGACTGCACAATTGTCATTCAAGGAGCGACAGCGCTGAAAGTAGTCATGTGCGATTAGTTTCGCAGGAAACGAAAATTTTACGAATTTCCGAAAATTCGTACATTCGTACGAATCCGAAATACGAATTTTTATGCATACGAAATTTCGTTTACGAATTTCGGATCCAAATTCATAACGAAAATTCGTAATTGTTACGAAAAGTTAACGAACCGAAAAGTTAAAGACACAGGAAGTCAGCACAGCACAGGGATGGTGGGAGCCCCTCATAATGATAAATTCATCATCATTCAACGAAAATTCGTAATTGTTACGAAAAGTTAACGAACCGAAAAGTTAAAACCCCAGGAAGTCAGCACGGGGATGGTGGGAACCCTATGGGAATTTCTATGCTTACGAATTTTATACGAAATACGAAATTTCGTTAACGAATTTCGGATCCAAATTAACAGAAACATGACTGGTGTTTTGTTCACCAATCAGAGGAAGTCAGCATAGCACAGGGATGGTGGGAACCCCTCATAATGGGCACAGCGGGTATACACTCAGACCCGGGAACTCAGCACAGGGATGGTGGGAACCCCTCATGATGGACACACAGCAGGTGTACAGACCTGGGAACTCAGCACAGGGATGGTGGGAACCCTATGGGAATTTCTATGCTTACGAATTTCATACGAAATACGAAATTTCGTTAACGAAGATCCAAATTAACAGAAACATGACTGGTGTTTTGTTCACCAATCAGAGGAAGTCAGCACAGCACAGGGATGGTGGGAACCCCTCATAATTGGCACATCGGGTATATACTCAGCCCCCGGAACTCAGCACAGGGATAGTGGGAACCCCTCATAAGGACACAGCAGGTGTACAGACTCAGCACAGGGATGGTGGGAAACCCCTCATAATGGGTACAGCGGGTGTACAGACCTGGGAACTCAGCACAGGGATGGTGGGAACCCCTCATAATGGGTACAGCGGGTGTACAGACCTGGGAACTCAGCACAGGGATGGTGGGAACCCCTCATAATGGGTACAGCGGGTGTACAGACCTGGGAACTCAGCACAGGGATGGTGGGAACCCCTCATAATGATATCATCATAACGAACATTCGGAATTGTTACAAAAAATTAACAAACCTAAAAGTTAAAATCCCCAGAAAGTCAGCACAGCACAGGGATGGTGGGAACCCCTCATAATGATAAATTCATCATAACAAACTTTCGTTATTTTTACGAAAAGTTAAAAAGAAATCTAAGGTTAAAAACCCAGGAAGTCAGCACAGCACAGGGATGGTGGGAGCCCCTCATAATGATAAATTCATCATAATGAACTTTCGTTATTTTAACGAAAAGTTTACGAATCTAACGAAAATTCGTATTTCGTACGAATCCGAATTGAATTTCGTACACAAATTACGAAATACTAATTTTTTTTTTTCATACGGAATGAAACAAAACAAATTTTTTGACGGCGCCCATGTCTAGCTGAAAGTGGTTAAAAAAAAAATCATAGCTAAGAACTGTAAACTGCAATTTAAAACATTTTAATCTTTGGTTTAGTTATCCTTTAACAACTCTCCTGTGTAATTACTATACAGTATCTAATTTAGAAAACAAAAGTTTTTTTTTTTCTAAGTCTTAGCCAAGGTATAAAGAGTAGAATATTAGCCTGATAAGGCGTAGCGCAGGGTTGAGCGGTGTGCAGGGCTCTCTGGCTGATCCATATTCTGTATTCTGGGCAGAGGGAGGGTGGTTTATTCAGTGTCTTGCCTTTTGTTCTCTCCCTGCTCCCCCTCCATGCCTCCACCCCCCAAACAATCGTTTTTCAGTAACACTGAACTCAAAGCCTCAGTAACTCCGGCACTGAAATTTGTCTCACATCCAGCTCTTTCCAACACAGGAAAAAAATGTGAGAGGGAGTCGGAGGGGGGAGTCCATGGTAAGGCGAAGGGCTGTTCCAGCTTTGTACCTGCCCTCCAGGTGTGCTCACAATCCTTTGGAATGTCAGAGACAGCAGAGCAAGGTCTGAGTCACGCACAGCACTCCATAAAACTTCTTTTCTTCTTCCCCCTTCTGCATTTTTCACAGGCAGGGAAGAAAAGACCTGTCTCTCCTGCATCACGACCAACGCCAACCTTTCCCTCTGGACCTTGTTTTTTAGCAGGATACCATCAACCGTGAAGAATTCCAAAAGGACGAACCAAGGACTTGGCATCCACTTCTCAAACTGTGCTCCGGGACATTGGAATTATACACAACCATTTGCTCTTTGGGGCTGAATTAAAGGAATCTTCTATCTGGTAAGTTGACCTTCCACAAAGCTTTGCCTTTTATTCCTTTTCCTGATCCCTGTACTGTTGTGGACTAAAATGATGCATTATATTTAAAGAATACTATAACTTGCGTAGAGGATTTTAAAAATCAGTAGCCGCGTACGCACCGATAAAAAGGGTATTGCGCGGATTAGTCACTAAAATACAATTGTGAGTCGCAAAAGCTTCAGTCGTTTTCTTTTTTATTTCGTTGTATTTTAAAGTTTGATATCAAATCATTTTCTTAGTGTTCTGTATGTTATGTTTTACTGCGACAGATTGGGTGTGCGTGATATGTGTGCAAAAAAGAAGTTCATGCTGAAATGCATTGGGGTAAATATATAATAATAGAGACTTTGACTACAGGATATTATGGGTAATCTATTTTTTACTTGGATGGGTTTGTATATGAGAATCTGAAAATGCTTTGAAGAGTTGCCTTGGATTATAGCAGATGCCTATACAGTGTTAGAATCATATTGCGGTAGACTGTGAATGTAGCAGTATAATCCCATCGGCTGGCCATACACCCAGTGACGGGACAAGGTCACCCAGCGCCCAGGGCAAAGATGCCAAACTGCGCCCCCCTTTCCCTAAGGGTTAGGGTCAGGGTGCCCCCCCAACCCTGCAATAAACCATTGCGCCAGGGGCAGCCGTCCCTCCTGCCCACCCCTTGTCCCGGCCCTGCATACACCGCTCAATAAAAGTAAGCAATGCAACCAATTCAAATGTCGCTTTGGGCAATCAAGTCATGCAGAGGTGTGGTTACCATTTTTTTTTTTTTTTTAATTACCAAAAAAAAACAGGATGTTAAAAAGGAATAGTTAACTGATTCCATTTCTTTGATGTAGTATGAGATTACTTAGAAGAATCTGCAAATGCTTTGAAGAGCCCTTGGATTACAGCAGATACCTACAGGGTTCAGATCTTATTGAAGCAGGCTGTGAAGTTAGGAGTAGAATCCCATCGGTTGGACTTACACAGCTCAATAAAAGACAGCAGGTATCTACAGTGTAAAAATCGTATTGAGGTAGACTGTGAAATTCAGAGTGTAATTCCATCAGTTGGACACAGAGCTCGATAAAAGGCAGCAGCCTACAGTGTTAAAATCTTATTGTAGACTGTGAAAGTAACAGTATAATCCCATCGGTTGGACATACATAGCTCAATAAAAGCACGCCATGCAATCAATTCAAAAGTCGCTTTGGGCAATCAGGTCTTGCAGAGCTGTGGTTACCATTTTTTTTTTTACATATACAAAAATATTTTCCAGCATGGTGAAAAGAATAGATAAATGATTCCTTTTTCATAACTGTAGTATGAGTTTACTTAGAAGAATCTGCCAATGCTTTGAAGAGTCCTTGGATTACAGCAGATATATAGAGCAGGGTTTCTCAACTCCAGTCCTCAAGGTGCCCCAACAGGTCATGTTTATAGGATGTCCATTATTTTGCACAGGTGATTTGATCAGTTTCACTGCCTTAGTAATTACCACAGCCGTTTCATCTGAGGGAAATCCTGAAACCGTGACCTGTTGGGGCGCCTTGAGGACTGGAGTTAAGAAAAACTGATATAGAGTGTTGAGGTAGACTGTGAAATTCAGAGTATAATCTCATTGCTTGGCCATACACAGATCGATTAAAAGACCTACAGTGTTAAAATCTTGTTGAGGTAGAATGTGAGGTTAAGAATATAATCCAATGGTTTGGCCATACACAGCTTGTTAAAAGACTGGAGATACCTACAATGTTAAAATCATATTGAGGCAGATTGCTAAATTTGGATTATAATCCCATTGGTTGGTCATACACAGCTCGATAAAAGGCAGCAGATGCCTACAGTGTTAAAATCTTATTAGGGTAGACTGTGAAGTTAAGAATATAATCCCATCGGTTGGCCTTGCATAGCTCGATAAAAGGCAGAAGATGCCTACAGTGTTAAAATCTTATAAGGGTAGACTTTGAAGTTAGGACTATAATCCCATGGTTTGACCATATACAGCTCAATAAGAGACCGGAGATGCCTACAGTGTTAAAGTCTTATTGCGGTAGACTATTAAGTTAAGAATATAATCCAATGGTTTGGCCATACAAAGCTCAATAAAAGCAAGCAATGCGACCAATTTAAGCATCACTTTGGGCAATCAGATTGTGTAGAGGTGCGGTACCCGCCGCTTTCCGGAACCAATTAGCTTTTTGATTACACAAAGATTTTAAAGAAATATATAAATTATCCCATTTTCTTTGCTGTAGTATGCGTTTACTTACAAGAATCTGCAAATGCTTTGAAGATTCCTTAGATTACAGCAAATACCTACCTTCAAATCTTATTGAGGTAGACTGTGAAGTTATGAATATAATCCCATTAGTTGGCCATACATCACTCAATAGAGGACAGCATACACAGCTTTGACGAGTCCTTTAAATACAGAAGATGCCTACCTTCAAATCTTATTGAGGTAGAATTTGAAATTATGAATATAATCCTATTAGTTGGTCATACACCACTCGATAGAGGAGAGCCGGTGCCTACAGTGCTTTAGGCACAATCCTATTGGAGTAGACTGTGAAGTTATGAATATGATCCAATCAGTTGGCCATACACCACTCACTAGAGGACAGCAGATGCCTACAGTGGTTTAGGCACAATCTTATTGAGGTAGACTGTGAAGGTAACTGTTAAAGTATAATCCTATTGGTTGGCCATACACAGTTCAACAAAGCAAGCAATGCGACCAATTCAAGCATCACTTTGGTCAAACCGGTTGTGTAGAGGTGTGGTAACCTTAACTTCTGATTTTTTTTATTTGAGGAATCGTGAAAAGGTTTGCAGGTTTGTTGACTTGCAGGTGGTTTCAGTCTGGTCTAATGTCTCACTTCCTAGTGTTCTCAAGGACACATCTACTATGGTCACCCATCCACAGTGCTTGCATTCCAATCACAGCAATTAAATACATGCGTTTCCATGTTAGGCGGTAACTGGGAAGTTGCACTTCACACACAGTTGGCTGCAACAAAACATAAACAGTTTGCTCCCATTACCTACTCCCTGGTGTAGAAAGTTCAATGCTTTTCTCCAGTTTAACCCTTTATCAGCTGACTGCGACTGACAGCTTTGTAAAGTGTCTGATACAATGTCACTTTAATATATCCCTAAGCATGTTGGGACACTGCAAATAGTTGTGTGACGGGCCACATAAATTATACAATGGATGTTTTGTTAGAACTCCTCTCCCATTGTTACTTGATACTCTAGGTTAAGATTGTGGGTGTGAGCAGGTATAAGTCAGCAGAAAACATCCCTCCGGGGACATGCTCTGAGTATTTAGTATGTAGGATCAGTAGAGTGTATGTTGCTGGGATTTTTCAAGTGAAGAACAAGTCCAAGTGCCTGATTAGTAAGGCCAGCCTAGGGACCTCCCAAAGCTAATACTGTTCACTGGTGTCAGTTGTTTGGCTACGTGCAATGCCAAAAGGTGGTCAACTCAGAACTATTCATTGTTCTGCAATTTAAAATCCTTTCTTTTACAGAAGGTTAACCAGATGGATCACCCTAGGCCAGTACTAATAAAATATGTTGGGCTGGTAACCCTGAGTAGAGATTCTTCACCATACACACATCAATCAGAGCAGGAGCTGCAATTAATGACGCATGCTGCACATTATGCAGCTGCCCACTACCCGTTCAGACCTGCGATCACAGAAGGAAGTCTTCCAGATGCTCTGAGAAGCCACATGACCAAATGGCAATGGTGCAAAGGAAGTTGATGCTGGAAGATAGGTGTTCCTATCTATCTTTAACTAAGTCCAATAAAGACTTCACCACCATGGCACACTTTGCTATGCAAAATTTCTTTAGTTACAGAAATCTATCCCTAACATTCAGGGGTTGGTTTGTTGTGTTTGCCCCACAGACCAAACCTTCCCAGTTCCCTATAAGATGGATAAATAAGATAAGTGCTACTGGACAGCATGGGGGCTGAGCTTAAGCTTCTGATGAACCAGCCTAAATTCACTCCAGGTGGCGCTGTGGGCACTCTCCCACCCAACATCCTCTCCGGGCAATTCTTAAAACAGTTTATGCATCCAACCAGATGTCCAGGTTTTTTGAGAGCTGGCAGTGCCGGCTGGCAGAATACAATAGACTGAGTGGGGGATTCCTCTATCCATGCTGTTTTCGGAATCTGTCTGATTTTTTTTTTTTCATTCAGCCTGCTGGCTGAACAAAACAAAATCTGTTTGTGTATGGCCAGCTTTAGACAGCATGCAAGTAGAAAAGAATCTGACTGCCAAATGTGTCTTTCCCTTGTCTGTATCATATAAGGGTTCTGTGGGGGTTGTTGAGGGATGTCTTTGACCTATTCTTATTGTGCATACATGTGTGTCTTTATTTTGAAGTATGGGATATTTAAATATTTTGAATACATCACTGGTATGGCGATGCAGTCTTTTTTGCATTAGAATTTACAGGTTTATGGGTGCTAGGATGCACACCTGGTTGTGCCGAGAAGTTTGGCTTTGGAATTCCCATCAACCGGCATATCAATTTGTATATACAATATACAGTATAAGATTACTTTTGCCTTAACCTAGCAAGGTCTACTGAGATCACCAACATGCCAATGGTGGCACAGTATTTCCTAGTGAGAGTGTCTACATGCCAATAGTGGCACATTATTGTCTACTGAGAGTCTCTAAATGCCAGTGGTGGCACAGTATTTCTTACAGAGAGTGTCTACATGCCAATGGTGGCACAGTTTTGCCTACTAAAAGGTGTCTAAATGCCAGTGGTGGCACAGTTTTGCCTACTAACAGTGTCTAAATGCCAGTGATGGCATAGTATTGCCTGAGAGTGTCAAAATGCCAATGGAGGCACAGTATTATCTACTAACAGTGTCTAAATGCCATTGGTTGCACAGTATTTCCTACTGAGAGTATCAAAATGCAAATGGTTATACAGTATTGTCTACTGAGGGTGTCTAAATGCCAATGGTGGCACAGTTTTTCTTACTGAGGGTGTCTATATGCCAATAGTGGCACAGTATTGCCTACTGAGAGTGTCTAAATGCCAGTGGTGGCACAGTATTTCCTACTGAGAGTGTCTACATGCCAATGGTGGCACAGTATTGCCTACCAAGAGTGTCAAAATGCAAATGGTTACACAGTATTGTCTATTGAGGGTGTCTAAATGCCAATGGTGGCACAGTATTTCCTACTGAGCGTGTCTATATGCAAATAGTGGCATAGTATTGCCTACTGCTAATGTCTACATGCCAACAGTGACACAGTATTTTCTACTGACAGTGTCTAAATGCCAATGGTGACACAGTATTTTCTATACAATTTTATACAACGTTGTGTGTAGATAAGAGAGTACATTGTATAATCATTAAACAGTGTGAACTCATACAAGAACTATTGCCATTCAGTTACTTACATTATTTAAATTAGCTACAGTAAACCCAGTACAAACCTTCGGACTCCAGAATAAGCACATGTTGGAAAATATATAAGCAGAGTTTATTCTGTGAAAACCGTATATGTCAGAGGAATCCATGCAGCAATCAGTAGATCTGAAAGTACTGGCAGCTGAATTTATAAGCAAATCAAATAGCAAAGTTGAGTTTGGCCCCACCCCTATAGCTATAGCCTAATGCAAAAAAGCTATAGCCGCCAGCCGTATCACGGAAGCGCGCCCGCAAAAACTAACCACCATGTGAGAGAGCTCGCATGAAGGTGGTTAGTTCTTGCGGGGAGGAGCTGAAACAGCCGCAGAGGGACCCCAGAAGACCAGGTTCGGGGCCACTCTGTGCAAAACGAGCTGCACAGTGAAGGTAAGTATAACATGTTTGTCATTTAAAAAAAAAAAAAAAAAATATTGTCTTTACAACCCCTTTAATATAATCTTTAACATTAATGTAATTTTAAAAATGGTTTTTAACGTTTTAAAAACCTCAGTTGCTGATCCTGCCACGACGGTCCTAACAGGCACTTCCTGTTAGGGGGTGGCAACTGCCTCTCAATTGTGCTCCTGTCACCTTGTCCCGCAGACTTCTAAAGTAGACTACAAATGGGACAACCCACATTGTGTTGGTATGGTCCACTGCTGTCATTATCCAGTAGCTGTCCTGAGCAATGATGTGCAGCTGACATGAGGCCCCCCTCCCGCCACGCTCCGGTGCCCTCCACCGCTTACCGGAGCTGTCGGTAGCGGCTGAAGCAATCGGATCTTCTCCCTTGCTGGGTATGGGGACGAGTGCAGGGCGGAAGCAACGTCAAAACATCACTTCAGCCCATAGGTCTTAAAGGGCCTTTTTGTAAAAAAAATATTTTTTTATTTTTTTAAATAACATTTTTTTTATTTTTTTATTGAATTTTAGTGTAAATATGAGATCTGTCATGCTTCTTTTCTATTACAAGGGATGTTTAAATTACAAAAGTGACACCAATTATTTTTTTTTTTAAAGAACAGTGTAATAATAAAAGGTAAAATAAATAAAAAAAAAAAAAAATGTTTTAAACGCGCCCCGTCCCGACGAGCTTGCGCACAGAAGCGAATGCATACGTGAGTAGTGCCCGTGTATGTAAACGGTGTTCAAACCACACATGTGAGGTATTGCCCTGATCGGTAGAGCGAGAGCAATAATTCTAGCCCTAGACCTCCTCTGTAACTTAAAACATGCAACCTGTAGAATTTTTTAAACGTCACCTATGGAGATTTTTAAGGGTAAATGTTTGTCGCCATTACTGTTGTCTTATTTTATAATTCAAAAAAGTTAATTTTTTCCAAAAAAGTGAGCTTGTAAGATCGCTGCGCAAATACGGTGTGACAGAAAGTATTGCAACGACCACCATTTTATTCTCTGGGGTGTTAGAAAAAAATGTATAATGTTTGGGGGTTCTAAGTAATTTTCTAGCAAAAAAACTGTTTTTAACCACTTGCCTACCAGGCACGAACACCCCCTTCCTGACCAAGCCATTTTTCAGCTTTCAGCGCTGTTGCATTATGAATGACAATTGCGCGGTCATGCAACACTGTATCCAAATAACATTTTTATAATTTTTTCCCCACAGATAGAGCTTTATTTTGGTGGTATTTGATCACCTCTGCGGTTTTTATTTCTTGCGCTACAAACAAAAGAAGAGGGACAAGTTTGAAAAAACACAATATATTTTACTTTTTTATTATAATAAATATCCATTTTTTTTTTTTTTTAAAACAAATTTTTTCCTCAGTTTAGGCCCATATGTATTCTTCTACATATTTTTGGTATAAAAAAAAAATTGCAATAAGCGTATATTGATTGGTTTGCGCAAAAGTTATAGTGTCTACAAAATAGGGGATAGATTTATAGCATTTTTATTATTATTTTTTTTTTACTAGTAATGACGGCGATATGCGATTTTTATCGTGACTGCGGCGGACATATCGGACACTTTTGACACATTTTTGGGACCATTTACATTTATACAGCGATCCGTGCTATAAAAATGCATTGATTACTGTACAAATGTGACTGGCAGGGAAGGGGTTAACACTAGGGGGCGCTGCAGGGGTTAATATGTTCCCTATGTGAGTGATTCTAACTGTGGGGGGAGGGGATTGACTGGGGGAGGGGGAGGGGACCGATCGGTGTCCCTATGTACAAGGGACACACCATCGGTCTCCTCTCCTCTGACAGGATGTGGATCTCTGTATTTACATACACAGATCCACGTCCTGCTCAGTTACTGGGCAATCGCGGGTGCCCGGCAGACATCGTGGCCACCGGGCACGCGCATCGGGTCGCCTCCCGCGACGCGCGCACGCCCTCTAGTGGCCGAAAAGTTACCGCTTTTTTAAAAGTCAGCAGCTAAAAAAAAAGTAGCTGCTGACTTTTAATAAGTACACTTACCCTCCCCTCCTATTTTTTCTTTTTTCATTTTAAATTTTTATTTACATTTTTTTAAAGTTTTTTTTTTCAGGGTGGCCCACCACTTTAAGTGGTTAAATTTGTCATTTTGAAAAGGGTCAGTAATTCAGTAATCACTTTAAGCCATACATCTCTAAGCTGGCCTGAAATTCGATCAATTCTGGCTCAACTGGCTGAAATTCAAGGCACGGGTGTCCCTGTCGGCACCTTCCGCTCAACAAAACTTTTTTTTCTTGCACAAAGCAAAGGGATGTCACTTCTATAGTGGACATGGTTGGTAAAATAAGAACAGAACAGGAAGCCATTATATTAGATAAGGTACATAAGTTTGGGATGCCATTGAGTCCATGGCTAAAACATTATCTTCCTCCCAATTTTGATAAATCCCTGCTCCTACCCTGATTAAAAGCTTAGCCTTCTGACCTTTCCATACTTCTCGCTGGCTGATTTCTGATGGTCTCTCTCCAACCCCCCACCTCTCCCCTTCCTAAACCCCCCCCCCCCCACCTCTCCCCTCCCTAGCCCCCTTTTCGTCTCCCCTTCCATCACAACCCCTCTTCCCACCCCCACTATCTTATTATTTTCTCCCCTCGTTTTCCTCCTTCTCTTTTAAATACTGACTATTCTCCTTTTTTACTCATCATCCAACTACAGAAACCTAATGCCGCGTACACGCGGTCAGAATTCTCGTCAGAAAAGCCTTGGATATTTTTTTCCGACGAAATTCTGACAGAATTCCGCTCAAGCTTGTGTTGCCTACACGCGGTCACACCAAATTCCAACCGTCAAGAACGCGGTAACGTACAACACTTATGACGAGCCGTGAAAATGAAGTTCAATGCTTCCGAGCATGTGTCAAATTGTTTCCGAGCATGCATCGGAATTTTGCGCGTCGGAATTGCCACAGACGATCGGAATTTCGTCTGAAAAATTGAGAACATGCTCTCAATCTTTTGCTGGCTGAAATTCTGCCAGCAAAAGTCAGATGGAGCATACACGCGGTCGCATTTTCCCACCCCAAACTCGCTCATCCATGTCTTTATGGACCTTGCCTTGTACACTGGTGCTCAGTCATGTTGGAACAGGAAGGGGCCATCCCCAAACTGTTTCCACAAAGTTGGGAGCATGAAATTGTCCAAAATGTCTTGGTATGCTGACGCCTTAAGAGTTCCCTTCACTGGAACTAAGGGGAGAAGCCCAACTCCTGAAAAACAACCCCACACTATAATCCCCCCTCCACCAAATAATTTGGACCAGTGCACAAAGCAAGGTCCATAAAGACATGGATGAGCGAGTTTGGGGAGGAGGAACTTGACTGGGCCTGTACAGAGTCCTGACCTCAACCCGATAGAACACCTTTGGGATGAATTAGAGCGGAGTCTGTGGACCAGGCCTGACCTCACAAATGCACTTCTGGAAGAATGGTCAAACATTCCCATAGACACCCTCCTAAACCTTGTGGACAACCTTCCCAGAAGAGTTGAAGCCGTTATAGCTTATATCCTCTAATGAACAGTGACTCTCATGTTGATTACAATAGACCACTTTGTTATATAAAAGGAATTTTAACCTTTGACTCCCTTAACTTCTGCATTGAAAAATATGTTGTCACAATTAGGCTATTCTACCTTTTCTCCCTCCTGCTGCCTTCTGTCTATTCTGTATGGATATGCAAGATAACGATGGCGTACTGATGTTACGTTAAGCTACCCTCTAACCTTTTTTCAAACATACTTTGAATAGTAAACTTTTCGTGGTCTTACTTTTTCAAACTGTCAAATGTTTTTCTGTAGTTTTATTGTACTGTATTTAAATACACCCTCCTATGTGTTATTGATTTGTTATGTTCAAACACTTTTGTCTCCTTTCAATAAAAACATTAAACAAGGAATTAGAACAGAATAAAGCTCTATGCACACATAGATCGACTTTATTAGGTCCTTACCAGTTCTTATAACTGGTAAAGACAAAACTTGGTTTTGGATGGAAAAAAAAAAATAGTTCAGTACTGCGCTACTGACAGTTTTTTTCCCGCACCTGGATGATGTACAAACGGTTTTTATAACTGTATTGTAAGTAAAGTCAATACACAAAACCAGTTTAAGCAAAGTGTACTGACACCCAAGAGATATCATACCCATACAGCTCTTCCTAGAGGGCTAGACGCTTACACAGAGCTCGGTTTATATTGCCCCGGGTGGCTGACTACTTTGGTTGGGAGCAAAGGAAAACTAAGCATGAATTCTTGGTGGTGTTTCCTATAAGATAGAAGATCTTCAGTTTTGGTTTTCAGGTCCACTTTAAGCAAAATAAAAATGGAAAAAAGAAAAAAAGAAAAGAAAAACAATGAAAGCATTACTCACAGTTCCTTGATTAACAAAGAAAAAAATAAAACGAGTCTCTATTGGTAACACCACCCCATCACTTTTAAAAAAAACTTAAACAGCACACAGTCAGGATGTTGATTCATAGATATTGGAAATGCTCCAACCGTCTAACTGGCAAGGACAGGCTGAGAAAAGATAGCAAAACTCACCCTTCCTCCATTCAGTCTGAACTAGAACCTGGTTTGCCCAGATCTACGCTCCTGTAGACTATAAAAACCTACTATATAACATTTCACCTGGTTATAGACCCCAGCAGGACCTAACCACCTGCTGCAGATTTGTGCTGCTGCTATATGTTATGCCATGTGTTAATGTGTATTGTAGAAAGACAACGCATGTTTTAATGGACCTACACCTTTTTTTTTCACTGCTCACATCTGTGTGTTGTGGTGCACTAAAATGCTTGATTCATTGGTGGTGTGCCATTCAAAACATTGTGACATGTGGATAAGCAACACATGTTTCACCATGTTACTGCAACACATCAGTGGTTCTCAACCAGGATTCCTCCAGAGGTTGCTAGGGGTTCCTTCAGAGGTTGCTAGGGGTTCCTTCAGAGGTTGCTAGGGGTTCCTCCAGAGGTTGCTAGGGGTTCCTCCAGAGGTTGCTAGGGGTTCCTACAGCATTGGGCAATTTCTGCCTCTCAGATAAGTTCCCACTGTTCCCAAGATCCCATTGATCGTTTAAGCTATCTGTAAGGAGGTAATTCTTCCCAATGACCACAAGTGGAAAGGACCATTCTTCCCACTGACCACCACTCTAATGTATCATGAATTTTTAGCAGGGGTTCCCCGAGACCAGAGAACAATTTCAAAGGTTCCTCTGTGTTGAAAAGGTTGAGAAAGGCTGGCAACACATAGATATAAATCTGACTTAAAGGGCTATTTCCACCATTGCACTGTGCCAATGTAAAGAAATGCACACAATGCACGTTGGTGTGTTGTGATCCCATTCATTCTAAATGGCACCCCAACACATCTTTCCAATGCATCTGCATTGCAGTGAAGTCCAACGTGCTTTGCAGTGCATCTTTCTGCTGTGTGCGCTATTTTTGGTCCGTTGTGATGTCTTTGGCAGCCAATTCAAATGAATGGGCCACTCAAACGCAATGCCTATCACAAAAGTGAATTAATCTGTGTGTCTTTGACACATTAATCTGTTTGTAAAGAGGATATGGGACTTTCAAGGTGCAAAAATACACGAAACTACAGTAAAGTACAGTAAATTGAAGATTCTTTAAATATCAAGACCTATACTTTAACAGCTTTAATTGTGCAATGAAAACAAAAAGAAAAAATATCCATTAGTATACCAAACATGAGAAAATTCTGATGTTTGGTATATTAATGGGTATTTTTTCTTTTTTTTGGATTACTGTCCTGTGGTCTGATGAGACCAAGATAAACTTATTTGGTTCAGATGGTGTCAAGAGTGTTTGGCGGCAACCAGGTGAGGAGTACAAAGACAAGTGTGTCTTGCCTACAGTCAAGCATGGTGGTGGGAGTGTCATGGTCTGGGGCTGCATGAGTGCTGCCGGCACTGGGGAGCAACAGTTCATTGAGAGAACCATGAATGCCAACATGTACTGTGACAAACTGAAGCAGAGCATGATCCCCTCCCTCAGAGACTGGACCGCAGGGCAGTATTCCAACAAAACGACCCCAAACACACCTCCAAGGTGACCACTGCCTTGCTAAAGAAGCTGAGGGTAAAGGTGATGGACTTGCCAATCATGTCTCCAGACCTAATCCCTATTGAGCATCTGTGGGGCATCCTCAAATGGAAGGTGGAGGAGCTCAAGGTCTCTAACATCCACCAGCTCCGTGATGTTGTCTTGAAAGTGTGGAAGAGTACACCAGTGGCAACCTGTGAAGCTCTGGTGAACTCCATGCCCAAGAGGGTTAAGGCAGTGCTGGAAAATATTGACACTTTGGGCCCAATTTGGACATTTTCACTTAGAGGTGTACTCACTTTTGTTGCCAGCGGTTTAGACATTAAAGCGGTTCTGCACTGGGGGTTTTTTTTTGGGGGAATATGCTAAGGGGTAATAGAAAAATTGGGGGACTCACCTGTTCCATCTTCATTCGTGATCGCTGCCGGTTTTCGTCCGATGAAGTTCTTTTTATTCTGCTTGTCTGCTGGGGGCCATCTTGCCTGTGGGCATGTGAAACCCCACAGGCACTTTAGATGGCCCAGCATGCACCGCCATTACTGCGCCGAGCTCGCAGCTCACGTTCTCCGAAATCTCGCAAGATGTCGGCACATCTGCTGACATCTCGCGAGATTTCGGAAGATGTGTCCGAAATCTCGCGAGATTTCGGAAGATGTGGCCGAAATCTCGTGAGATTTAGGAAGATGTGCCCGAAATCTCGCGAGATTTCGGAAGATGCCCGCACAGACTCCTGGGATCAATGACACCAGATCCCAGGAGACAGTGCGTCGTGACGAGGATCCCCGCACAGACCCCGCCCACCCCCGCAGAGACAGAGGACCGGAAGTCATCGATTACAAGGTAAGTGAAAAAAAAAAAACATTTCATTTAGTACTCTTTGCCTGATTTGGAAGGCAAAGAGATTTACTAAATAAAATGTGTGCAGAACCGCTTTAATGGCTGTGTGTTGAGTTATTTTGAGGGGACAGCAAATTTACACTGTTATACAAGCTGTACACTCACTACTTTACATTGTAGCAAAGTGTCATTTCTTCAGTGTTGTCACATGAAAAGATATAATAAAATATTTACAGAAATGTGAGGGGTGTACTCACTTTTGTCAGATACTGTACATTAAAATTTAATAAATAAAATAAAAAATGTAAATAGATAAAATGTGATTCTTCTGCATCGTTTCAGTATGTTTTGTATTACAGCATTCATTCTGTAGTCCTTGTATAGTGGGATGTCCTTGACATACATGTCATAGGACCAAATAACCTGAAACGGCTGTATGTAGTTATAATATAATAAATGGCTCTATAATCGTCTATATTTGTATTTATACACCAGCAGTTCTGGATGTCTATCCGGCTGTCTTGGGTGTTACGAATGTATTCCTATGTCTCCACCCACTCTCCTAAAATCAGAAATAATCCTCTTATTTTTGGGATATGTGATGGAATGAGACATAAGAAGGCTTTACTGTGCTACACACTGATTCCATTAGAGGGGATTTTAGTCCCTTCTCACCATAACCTGCATGGTTATACACTATTTTCAAAAGTATTGGGACACCTGCCTTTACACACACATGAATTTGATTAGCATCCCAGTCTTAGTCCGTAGGGTTCAATATTGAGTTGGCCCACCCTTTGCAACTATAACAGCTTCAACTCTTCTGGAAGGCTGTCCACAAGGTTTAGGAGGGTGTCTATGGGAATGTTTGACCATTCTTCCAGAAGAGCATTTGTGAGGTCAGGCACTGATGTTGGACAAGAAGGCCTGACCTACAGTCTTCATTCTAATACATCCAAAAGGTGTTCTGTCGGGCTGAGGTGCAGGCCAGTCAAGTTCCTCCACCCCAAACTCGCTCATCCATGTCTTTATGGACTTTGCTTTGTGCTCTGGTCCAAATCATTTGGTGGAGGGGGGATTGTGGTGGGGGGTTGTTTTTCAGGGGTTGGGCTTGTCCTCTTAGTTCCAGTGAAGGGAACTCTTCAGGCGTCGGCATACCAAGACATTTTGGACAATTTCATGCTCCCAACTTTGTGGGAACAGTTTGGGGACGGCCCCTTCCTGGTCCAACATGACTGCACACCAGTGTACAAGGCGAGAGTTGAAGCTGTTATAGCTGCAAAGGGTGGGCCAACTCAATATTGAAGCTGAAGGAGGAGTTGGGTGACTCACCCTAGTTTAGGGGAATCCCCGGAGGACTCATATTGCATCTGTCATTCCACAAATATGAGTGTGGATAACCAAAGAACCAAAATATACAAAGCAAATTGGGAAAAGTTCAGTATATTGTGACCCCAGGTAGTATGCTATCAAAAAAAGATTATGTTTATTGGACTCAAAATTGGATTACAAAAGCAAAAGTAAATAATAAACCTCCACCCAACACTGCAATAACAACATTGTTATTGATCATTTAAAATATAGCCCATACAAAGCCAATGGGCAGAAACTCAGGGGAGCGGGTAAAATATCCCCTGTCTAAAATGTGTGTGCAAAATCAATCAAAAGATTTGCTCCATTGAGCAATATCAATCCCTAATTGCAGGGATAGTGGATCAGATTCACACATACATATCACATATCACATATAGACAGTGAGTTAAATGACTAATAACAATGTTGTTATTGCGGTGTCGGGTGGAGGTTTATTATTGATTTTTTGCTTTTGTAATTCAATTTTAAGTCCAATAAATATTTCCCAATTTTCTTTGCAACTCAATATTGAAACCTACGGACTAAGACTGGGATGCCATTAAATTTTATGTGCGTGTAAAGGCAGGCGTCCCAATACTTTTGACAAATATAGTGCATGTCCCCATGTGATAACAATGCATGCATTCTAGGTTAGCATTTCTTTATCTAGCTTGTTCTATTAACTTTTTCGCTACATTTTACTCAACTACTTTCTCTATATGATCTATCTGACACTGAGTGAAGAATGACAGGGACAGAGTTGTCTAGCATAGTTTATATTGTTCTACAGCTCTACATTGCATGCTTACAACCTACTGTACAGTCTATAAAACATTATAACGTGCAGCGCTTGTATGGATCAGTACATCCTAAAGGTATAAAAAGATAAATGTCACTGTTTTGCACAAAGCGGCACAGGAGACTGGGAGCCTGTGAGCAGCAGTACACAACAGGTGTATCTTATAATGAGGAAAAACACTCGTGTGACGTGAGTGAGGAAAAGAGGGTTTAACAACCTATATTGATGAGTCGGACTGACCGTAGGAAGGAACGCAGACTCATAAGGTGTAAATCCAAAAATCCTAGTGGACGTGATAAAAAGCAGAATATCATAGACAGTGTAAGTGTCTAGTATATAATAACGTATCGCAGTTCTAGACTTATATAGTGATACAGTGTGATGTATCAACCAGCTAGAATATTGATGTGATCTCAGGTTTGAATGTGAATGTGTTAAATCAAAAAAATTAAAAAAAGTTTTTCTTAAACAAGGACGGGCTGTTTAGACTGTCCTATTACAGTGGTGCAATATAGTGAATCAACATGGCACTGGTGCTTGCCTAGAATTCAACAACTAAACAGTGACCCATGCAATCAAGTTGAAAATAGACCCCAAATAATTTCTTATAAGGAATATAGTTATCAGATTTAAAAACACTTGTGCTATGCGTTTTTGTGCAAAAATTGCATGCATACAGCAAATGTTGTGAGAAATATAGTTATCAAGTCTAAAAACGCTTGTGCTATGCGTTTTTGTGCAAAAATTGCATGTGTATAACAAATGTCATAAATATAAATATAAATGTTTGAGAGCAGAGGCAGTGAACTGCGGTTAAGTGGTGATACAAATGTATAGTCTAATCCCAGATGATTGTGATTTTCGACTTAGATGTGCAATGTCATAAATCGTGAGACATATAATTGCAATAAAAATGAGAAAAAATACAGAGTTAAAAGAAAATTGCATAGAAAATTGCCAGCATATTCAAACACTATCCTCTGAGGGAAAGCTTCTCGGATCTGTGGTCAGCCAAGTTACCATCTATACAGAGGTGTATGGTTATAATCCATGACATAAAAGGTGGAGAACCACCGCTATTACTGCGAGAAGTCCTGTATTAGTCCAAAGACAAATATATCAATGGATTAGATGTAAGGTCCCATCAAGAGACCACAGACTGGTATAAGACACTGATGGTGTAGTCCCTGGAGGCTCCCGAGGGGTCACGATCGAATATGCTTTCAAGCTGGATCAATCTTCTCTAAAACAATCTATTCTTTGGGTATATGGATATGAAGTGGTGAAGGTACCCTTACCAGATCAGGTGGGCTCACAGACCTCTCGGTGGTGAGCCAAACGAGCATGTACCGGATCCACCGGATGTATCAGGATGAAGGTGTAGATGAGCGTGTCCTCTGGAGGGATTTCTTTTCCTTGGGTAACAAGTACCCTTGATACTCACCCCCAGCTATTCGTCCGCTCTCAGGGTAGAAAGATGGGAAAAACTTTTGATTGCACACTCCGGCATGGATGGCTCAAAAGGAGAAAAAGAAAAAAGGGAGGCAACTCCTCATAGTGTAACTCCAATACTACGAAGTTCTTTTATTTGTTTTGGGATTCTTCAATCTCCATACATGGTAAAATAGTAAAAAAAATGGTAAAAAAGCTTTTTTTCCTTCAAACAGGCGCCAATAAATCTTCAAGTGGCATAGGCAAGCATCCAACCCACTGTACAGTCTATCTAGCTTCAAACAGTCATTAAAGTAGAAAAGACTTTTCAGTTTTAAAAATCATTACTTGAGTCTTTGCCTGTAAACTAATTGCTAAAATTCTTTACAACTTTTAATGCTGCCAGCTCTTGTTGTCTCAGTGCTGCTTCCCTGAACGTCCAGTATTTATAGGAACGTGTTAAAGTGGAAGTAAACCCTCCTATCGTTTTCAGCCAAGGAAGCTGCCATCTTTGCCTCTGTTTAATCTTCAACTGCCACGGTGCTGCACATGTGATCCGTTATGACACCAGCCATTGGATGGTTTGACTGTTTGGTTGAGAGCACAGCCAATGTGCAGTTAGCATTCCCGGCATGCCTTTTTTTTTTAAACTGTTAAATCGATGGATTTACTTCTGCTTTAAAGTGGTAGTAAACTCTGTTACACCACTTATACCTACAGGCAGTGGTGGCCTGCCCCCTCTATCCATGTGTGCTGCCCCTGTTTTTTTGAAGCACATGGTTAGAGCCAGAGGCTCTAATAGGCTTAAAAAAAAGGGTGGGCTTGGGGCGTAGAGCACTGCACTTCGAACCCACCCAGTTCTGGGACAATAGCAAATTAATATTCACTATTGTAACACTGATTCTCCTCTCAGCCAATCAGGAAGCCGGTCGTGAGACCCGTTTCCCAATTGGCTGAAAGGAGAAGTGATCTCATTGGCCAAGGGGGAGGAGACACACGGCCGGAGGAGAAGCAGGGGAAGACCAACCAACCCACCAGCTGCCACAATGGCTCACCCGCAGCGGCTCAGCCATCCAGCACTCCCAGGCTCGGACAGGGGAGGGAGGAGAAGGGGAAATCGGAGTTATCCCGGGCAGGACATCTGCCTCCTAAGGTAAGAAGGTCGTCCGTCTCCGGGGGGGAAGAATGGCCTGGTCTCCCGGCCTTGTTTACTGGGGAGGTGGCGTTGGATTGCCCCCCCCAAATTATGGAGCACCAGCCGCCACTGCCTACAGGTATGCCTATAATAAGACTTACCTGAAGGTTCTGTGAATATCTCCTAAATATGCACTGTTTAGGAGATAGTCAGTGTGCATGCCCCGGTGACGTCACCGGGGCATGCACACTGAAGCATGCACACACATACAGTGCCGGACCTTCAGAGCCCGTGCCTCAAACAACAGCTCCCACACACATGCACGGGAGTGACGTCATTGTGCCGCTGGCCACTCATGTAGCCGGAGGCTGTGAACCTGGAAGAAAGACCGGGGGAAGATGTCAGCCCTCTCAGCAGTGACTGCGTAAGTTTCTTATAATGTGCTAGTATGCTAGCTCATTATGACATTGCCTTGCAAGAATTTATTTTTTCTTCAACAACTGCAGTTTACTACTGCTTTAACAGTGGACAGTGCAGTGTCTGTTAGCTTGGTAATAGGAGGAGGGAGGAGGGAGAAGGGCAGTGCCTCGTCATCCTAGGCTATGGGGCTGTGTGCTTCTTTTGATGCACACCGTGTAGGCCAGAGGTCTCCAAACTTTCTAAACAAAGGGCCAGTTTACTGCCCTTCAGACTTTAGCCGGTCTGAACTGTGGCCATCAGGAGTACAAAATGTCCCGGTATCAGTGGGAGTAAACAATCCCCCATCATTGGTGTCAGTGGGAGGAACTGTGCCCCATCATTGGTGTCATTGGGTCCCATTGTTGGTGTCATTGGCAGGAACTGTGCCCCATCATTGGTGTCATTGGGTCCCATTGTTGGTGTCATTGGCAGGAACTGTGCCCCATCATTGGTGTCATTGGGTCCCATTGTTGGTGTCATTGGCAGAAACTGTGCCCCATCATTGGTGTCATTGGGCCCATTGTTGGTGTCATTGGCAGGAACTGTGCCCCATCATTGGTGTCATTGGGCCCCATTGTTGGTGTCATTGACAGGAACTGTGCCCCATATTTGGTGTTATTGGGCCCCATTGTTGGTATGATTGGTAAAAATTGTGCCCGTCATTGGTGTCATTTGGCCCCATTGTTGCTGAACGGCCAACTTCTGTCGGACCTGCTGCTGTTTCTATTGATTGATGCTGCCCAATATTCGGCCTGTGTGTACTATGATTAAGTTCTGCTGTGTACAAGATTACAGGAAGCTGATATCAAGACAGGTTAAGTTACTTATGTTAGCTCTAATGCCGCGTACACACAGTCGGAATTTTCGTCGGAAAAAGCTCTGATGGTTTTCCCGTCGGAATTCCGACGGAATTTCGCTCAAACTGTCTTGCCTACACACAGTCACACTAAATTCCGACAGTCAAAAACACTGCGACATACAACACGTTCGGCACTATAAAAGGGAAGTTTAATGCTTCCGAGCATGCGTCGAATTGTTTCCGAGCATGCGTCGGTATTTTGCGTGTCGGAATTGCACACACACGGTCGAAAAATTCGATAGAAAGAGAGGGCCGGATCGAAAATGCACAGCATGGGAATGGTAGAGGAGGGCCGGGCATGACTGTGTGTCTATCACACACAGGGAGTAATTCTGGGGGGTGTGGCCGAGGCAGGCCGGCCAATAGCGGCAGGGGGGCGAGGCATTACAAATAGGGGGCGTGGCCGGAAGGGGTCAGTCAGGAGGAAGAAAGACACGAGGAGGCAGGAATTTTACTCTGCTCCTCGTTTTTGTACATCCAAGATGGCGGCCGACCTCGTGGCACTCATGCGAGCGGCGGCAGCGGCGATGGGACCGGACTGGCTACAATCCCAAGTAGCTGAGGCACTGGACGGGAGCAGCAGCCGGCCTGTGGACAGCGGAGGGGATGTGGAAGCCAGAGGAAGCAGTGAGGGAACCGCTGTGCGAGCGGTGGAGGAGCGGAGCACGGATGCCATGGAGCCCAGGTCACGCGGCAGGATTTCAAAGCCGCCTAGAAGGTACTCTCCGGGGCAGATTGCAGGGACATCCAGAGTCACCAGGAGCCCAAGGGGGGATCATTCCCCCCCCCCAGCCAAGAGGGTGCAGACAGAACAGACAGGGGGCCAGAGGCGGACCTCACAGCGGGGACTCCAGGCAGGAAGGGGGGCCACGGGCACATCCAGCGCCGCATCCCCATACAGACTGGGCAGAGACAGACGGGACATCGCACCCCCGGCTGCTCGGGACGAGCGGGGGGGGGGGGGGGGGGGGGGGGGAAGGGACGGCAGGCAAGCTACACCCACGCCATTGTCCAGGGACAGGAGCCGGGATGGATTGGCTGGAGCATCAGCGCTGGTGCCCCCCCCAGCAGCTCTGAACGAGCCGAGGGGTCGCAGGAATGCCAGCAGGAGAGGGGCAGCCAGGCAAGAAGAGCAGGTAGCCAGGAGGGCTGCAGGACTGACACCCCCAGCAGCTCTGAACGAGCCGAGGGGGGGGGGCAGAAGGAATAGGGGGGCAACGGATGCAGCTGGACCGTCGGGCAGCGGGGCAGGCCTCACAGCGGGTAGGCGGACGCCACCTGGCGGATTGAGAAGGGAGTCACGGGGCAGGAGTGGTGCCAGGACCGGCCCAACTGCAGGGATCCGGGGGGGGCGGGGCCCGGGCGGCGGGGCGGATGGCATCAGACAGCAATGCTGGGGCACAGAGGCTTACACCATCCAGGAGTCCCTCCCCAGGGGGACTGCCGTTTATTGCACCACAGGAGGACATGAGCAGGTCAGAGGGTGAACTGTCCGAGGAGGATGTGGAACCCAGTCGACCGCAGGCACCGGTGGAGTCCGTCGCTTCGGCTGTAAGTGGAGCGCCCAGGCAGCCTGGTAAGTCTTCTGATAACCTGGCATTTTCTTCTGCTTTGCAAAATTTATTGGGTGTGATGTCTGGTGGAGGGGGGAGGGCTACGCCTCCAGCCCAGTCGTTGGCAGTTGTAGACCAACCGCGGGCCAGGAGTGAGACCGTTAGTGGGTCCGGGGAGATACAAGAATTGCTGGAGGGCCTGCGGGCTTTGGTGGGACGATTGGAACGGGGACACCCAGCCCCGGGGAGGTTAATTGCGGAGGCTGGGGAAGTGGTAGGTGGGGTGGGTACGTCAGCCATGGAAGGCACGAAGGCCGCGGGGGCGGCGGAGCCGTTAGAGAAGGTGAGTAATTCGGAAAAGGCAACAGAGCCCGTGGCGAGGGCGGACATTGTGCGCCTGGCGGACGCGGCAAGAGGAGAGGTGTATGTCTGCTTTGAGGGACCCCTGGGGGCTCACCTGAAGCAGGAGACAAGGGAAAAGATCTGGAAGGGCGAATACGTGGAGATTTTCTCCTTGTTGCCCTTGGAAAAATTTAATTTAGACAGGGTGAAACCTGACGATACTAAGAAAGAGGACGAGGAAAAGCGGAGATACCGCTTGATTCCCAGGACATTTTCCAATTGGCTACAGGCATTTGCCATATTGGCGGGGGTGATCGGTGAAAAGAACCCCGAACATTGTTCGGCGTTGTTTTGTTACATGGATGCCATAGGTGAGGCCTATAGGGTTTATGGAGGCACGGCGTGGCTCCGTTATGACGAACAATTCCGACAACGCAGGGCAGTTCGTCCCGCGCTGCGTTGGGATCACAAAGACATTAGTCTTTGGATGCGGTTAATGGCGTCAGCAAAAACACCAGCGCAGCCATTTCATGGGGGGGCCGGAGGTAGTAACTCCTCGGGATCGCCGGCCGGAAAAAAGTGGGGAGTGTGCTGGCAATTCAATGAGGGTTCATGTAAATTTGGAAACACCTGTAAATTTAAACATGAGTGTTCAGGGTGCGGGGGAGCGCATACTTACGCCAGGTGCTTCAAAAAAGGAAAACGTGCCGGAGATGCTGCAAATAAGAGGGACGACGCCAGTGAGGGGGGAAAGGATGCAGCCTTTTCTAAATAGGTACCCGGATAGGGCGATGGCAGTGTTAATTGGGGATGGGTTTAAGTACGGGTTTCAAATTCCTTGCGCGCTTCAGATTATTCCCCCCATGGCCAATAATTTAAGATCGGCACTGCAACACCCAGAGGTGGTATCAGAAAAACTAGCAAAAGAGGTGTCCTTGGGTCGCATGGCGGGGCCGTTTGAGACTAAACCGTTAGCCGATCTAGTAGTGTCCCCACTGGGGGTGGTCCCCAAAAAGGAACCGAACAAGTTTCGGTTGATCCATCACTTATCGTTTCCCAAAGGGGGTTCGGTAAATGATTTTATTGATCCGGAAGCCTGTACGGTTTCATACACGTCCTTTGATGCAGCAGTCCGGTGGGTGAGGAAGTATGGAAAAGGGGCATTGATGGCAAAGTCGGACGTTGAATCAGCGTTTAGGCTATTGCCAGTGCATCCCGATAGTTTTAGGTTGCTGGGTTGTCATTGGCAGGAAAAGTTTTATGTGGATAGATGTTTGCCCATGGGCTGCTCGATATCATGTGCCGTGTTTGAGGCTTTCAGCTCCTTTTTAGAATGGGTCGTGCGGGACGTCACTGGCATTGAATCCGTCATCCATTATCTGGATGATTTTCTCTGCGTGGGTCCTCCGTCTTCCAATGTGTGTGCGATACTGTTGTCCACGTTGCAGCACATTGCGGAGAGATTTCAGGTGCCTTTGGCAGCTGATAAAACGGAGGGCCCACGGACAGAACTGAGCTTCTTGGGGATAGTGATTGATTCCATGGCGATGGAATGCAGGTTACCGGAAGAGAAGCTCAGGGATTTGCAGAATGAGATCAGGGAAATACATGGGCGGAGAAAAGTGCAACTGCGTACGTTGCAATCCCTGCTGGGAAAACTGAACTTTGCTTGCAGGATCATTCCCATGGGGAGGATATTTTGTCGCCGGATGTCAGCTGCAACGGCGGGGGTGAAGGCCCCCACGCATTACATTCGGCTCGGGAAGGAGCATAGGGAGGATCTGCAGGTATGGTATCAGTTTTTGATGGATTTCAATGGTAGGTCAGTTTGGATGTCGGGCCCTGTGAGCAACTTCGACGTGGAGTTGGTAACAGACGCCGCTGGATCTACAGGGTACGGGGCGTATTTTCAGGGCAGCTGGAGTGCGGAACCCTGGCCCAAGACGTGGGTGGAAGCGGGTTTTTTGCGGAATTTAGTACTGTTGGAACTTTTTCCGGTAGTGCTAGCGCTGGAATTGTGGGGTGAGTCTTGCCGGAATTTAAAACTACGTTTGAATTGCGACAACATGGGGGTGGTGCAGATCATTAATAACATGTCGGGATCTTCACGACCTGTTATTAGGCTGATGCGACAGTTAGTGTTACGTTGCTTGAAGTTGAATGTTTTGCTATACTCAGTTCACATTCCGGGGGTGGAAAACACATTGGCTGATTCTTTGTCTCGGTTCCAGTGGGACAAGTTCAGGGAACTGGCGCCAGAAGCTCAGACAGTGGGCGTCCCCTGCCCGGGCTGGATGTGGGAGTTGGCACTAGGGTAGCCGCCAGATGGATACAGAGATCGGTAAGTATGGCGACGTGGGCAGCATACCGGAAGGTGTGGAGCGAATGGGGTGAGTTTCTGAAGGAAACAGGTGTGGGTGAGTATGAGTCAGAAGGGCGCCTACTGGTGTTGTGCTTTGTATCCAGACACATGGAGAATGGTCAGTCAGTGTCATTCATTGAGAAGAAGATGGCAGGACTTGCTTTTTTGTTTAAGTTACAAGGAAGGGTGGACTGGACGAAGGAATTTTGGGTGAAGCAGGCCATAAAAGGTTACAAGAGGGAACGCAAGACGAGGGATAGCAGGCGGCCTATCACTTTTGCAAACCTGTTGGGGTTAGGGGAGCAACTGGGGTCGGTCTGTAAGGACGAATATGAGCGATCGTTGTTTTTAGCCGTTTTTTCGTTGGCGTTTTTTGGAGCGTTTCGCATCGGGGAGTTGGTGAGCCCCTCAAAACAAAGGGCTGGTGGGCTATTGCGGGAGGATGTGGTGGTCTGGGAGGACAGGGTGTCAGTACGTTTGCGGAGGTCAAAAACAGACCAGAAAGGGGTGGGGGTTCAAGTGGCATTGTACGCGGTGGAGGGTTGTTCAATGTGTCCGGTGCGGGTGGTTAAGAATTTTATGCGGCTAAGGCCAGGTTGGGGGACCCCTTTTCTGGTTCACGAAGATGGATCCAATTTGTCTAGGTTCCAGTTTGTTGCGGTGCTTAGGAAATGTTTACAAAGGATGGGGATGGAGAGTTCCGCCTACGCCTCACACTCCTTCCGCATCGGGGCAGCTACTGAGGCCGCCAGGTGTGGGCTGGATGAGGCGGATGTGCGAAGGATGGGAAGATGGGAATCGCAGAGATTCCGAACCTACATTAGGCCGCAGTTGGTTTGGGAATAATAAAAAAAAAAAAAAAAAAAAAAAAAAAAAAGGGCAAAATAAAGTTATAGGATAGTTGAACTTTGGGAAATTGTATGATGTACCTGGTTTTCGTGTGGGTATTAAGGGGAAGGGCGACCTTTTACACTATGTTTGTCATTTCAGATGCAGTGCTACCCCGCCTTGTCTGGATAATAGGACACTCATACGTGTGTTGGGGCGCTCGGAGAGGGGACGCGAGACCAGGTGGACGGCAGCTGGGGATCTCTAGACGGGAAGCGGACATAAGGTGGCTGGGTAGACCAGGCATGTTGTGGGGCAGGGTGGTCCCAGAAGTTGAGCGCTTCGCATGGTTACATGGGCCACCTGCAGTCCTGGTAATACATGCAGGCGGCAACGACCTGGGGGTCCGAACGGTCAGGGAACTGATTTCGGATATAAAAAGTGATCTAATATATCTGAAGGTTAATTTCCCGAACACGATACTGATATGGTCCGACATGGTGGCCAGAACATCATGGCGGATGGCTCGGTCCGTGTTTAGGATCAACAAGGCAAGGATCAGGGTGAACAAAGTCGTGGGGAGATTCTTGGCTTGGCAAGGGGGGTTAGTTATCCGTCACAGGGAACTGGAGATGAATGTGGGTCTCTACCTGAGGAGAGACGGGGTACACCTGACGGACGTGGGCATCGACCTGTGGTCGTTAGGTTTACAGGAAGGGATACAGTCGGCCCTGCGGGTTTGGAGGTGCCATCAAGGGTAAGGTGTCACCCTTTCAGGCTATGGCGGTGTCTTGGTTTGTTGGTCAGTGACGGCAGCAGTGACGTAGTTGGTAAGTGTGTGGGGGGCTCATCATTAGATGGCCCCTCCGGTGTGTGGGGGGCTCATCTGTAGATGGCCCCTCCGGTTTTGTGGGGGGCTCATCAGTATATGGCCCCTCCGGTAGTACACCAAATTTATTTTGGTGATTACTCTTGTTGCACTGCGGGTAAGGGTTGTCTCCGGGCGGTACAAGTGGAGGCCAGTTGGTTCGGTTAATCCCGCAGTGCCCCCTGGTGTTCATATATATTTATGCAGCGATTTATATATATGCCGTTTTTGGTACTAGCTACGTCACTGACCAATAAATAGGGTAACTGATTGTTTACAGTTGGGTTATGTGTTGATAATTTATTATCATTATGGTTATGTGTTTATGGTATTTATATATTTAAAATTGGAGTTATGTTTAAATAAAAGGCCGTTGTCGGCCATTTACTCCAAAACATGGTGTGGTCTATCATTTCAGGTGAAGTAAAGGGTATCATGGGCTGTATCAGCCTGGGGGGTTTATATAGGCTACACAGGTCAAGGTTTTCCGTCTGAAAAATTAAGAACAGGCTCTCAATCCAAAGTCCGTCGGAAATGCCGACAGAAAAAGACCGTTGGGCATACACACGGTTGGAAAATCCGATGAAAAGCTCCCATTGGACTGTTTCCATCGGAAATTCCGACCGTGTGTACGCGGCATAAGTATAAATGCCTTTGGGGATTTTTAATGAACAAATTACTAGGTTAGACGGTGTTATGTCTTATATTTATACAGTATATCTGTCTTCTTGAGTAGTATGCACCATGTGTGTCTGACTACACCTAATGTTTTTGATTTGTGTAATGGCTGGAAAGGTCAGTCATGGACCAGCTACTCTCAGGGACTCCAGTAGTTTTGTATTATCACAAGAATTCCTAACTCGCCCAACTGCTGAGGACTTTACAAGGCCAAATGATGGTAAGGTTGCTCTATGGATTCTCTATAGTGTAGAATAAATAAATATCTGGAGAATCCGGGTCTAAGTGAATGACACCATCATTATGGCTTTGTGGAAGGGGGGCTAAAACATGGAAATGTCTCTGTTGGAGTCTTCTAATCTTACAAGAAGCCAGTGGGGGGTTCAGTCCCCTTGTGTACACTCAAAACGAAATACTATTTGTGAAAGGAGTTGGCCTTAAAGTAAACCTACCATAAGAGTTTTATAAAGACTGCTTTTGCTGACCTCTACTGAAATCGCAGGCAGAATGGGGCCCCAAGCAAGGTGTCAGCTTTGGCCCCCCATCTCCTTGACTGGCATTGATAAGAATTGCAGTAGGCACTATATGCACTGCTTGTACCTGCATGACCCCATCAGACATCACCTGCCTACAATAAGGTGACCAGATTTTTTAAATGAAATCCGGGGACATATTTTTTTTTTTTACTAGTAATGGTGGCAATTAGCGACTCCCTGCCCGTCGCTGCCCGCCTCACAGCCTGTCAAGTCTTACTCTCCGGGCCCCAGCTACTACTGGGTGGGAAGCAAAGGAAGATCACTCCGCCAGGAAAGGCAAGGAGATGGGCAGGTGGCTGGCCGGGACTTATGCCAAGGCAGAAGAACATGCGTGCAGGAGCAGAACGGGCATGCACCCGAAACTGAAGAAATATTCTCTTCACTCCAACCAGCACATGATCATCAGAAAGGGGCACAGATAATGAAAAGAATACACCCCCACCCCCTAAGCTAGTAGGAGTGGCAGAGCCGGGGGGTGTAAATCATTTTTTTTTTTTTTAATTCTGCACTGGCTGTCTTTGAAATTGCCCCAGCCCCTGTTCAAATCCAATCCGGGGACAGACTTGGTTCGGGGACAGTGTCCTCAATCCGGGGACTGTCCCCAGAAACCGGGGATGTCTGGTCACCCTAGCCTACAAGTACATCCTGCCTTGTGACAGGCTGGTGCACAGCTTTAACCATTTGCACTATCCTCTGATTAACCACAGGAGCATGAAGTTTGTAGCTGGGCCCCCTAAACATCAACCGATCTCTGGACTTCTGGTTGCTAGTTGCCTGGTTGTGAAGGTGATCCTCTTGCTTCAATACTTTGATCCAGTGACCCAAGACAAATAGGCTTCATACCTACATATATGCTACATATACAGCACATATACTGTACTTCTGACTTTTCTGATCTGCGTACCCGGTTATTAAAGTAGAAAGTATTGAAGCCAGAGGATCAGCATGACAGTGAAGCACCTAGCATTTTATAAGTAGGTCTGAGGCGGCATTTCTTTCATGTCAGGTTTGCTTTAGGGATACAAATGCAGAACTGTCAATGTCTGGTATTGCCCATGCAAGAAAAACTGTTGATAATGGGGAAAGGAAAATACATTTTTCAAGACTGGAATGCAATGACAAAAAAGTGAAATGTGACAGAAGGATTCATAGAGAACAGTTCACCGATGACTCACAAATCACATGAGAGGACAACAAATGTTTTTACAGAAAATACCAGATATCCCATCCCATATATATGACCACCATGCTGCCAGACCCCGAGATGACTTATGATGGATTGTGGGGAAATACCCCATGCTAACAACATGGAAAAACTTGTTCAATAAAGAGGCCTGCTAATAGCTGGATGTTCATGTTATTACCGCCTAGGGAAGCTTGACACAGTCCATCTATCATGGGTGATGCTCAAATCAGGCGCATCAATTCAAAGTTAAGGCTATATGTGCCTATCCTAAAGATAGGCAAGGCAAGATGATTATCTTTCTAGGCATTGGATGGAATAATACACCGCTCTCAACCCATGCAGACAACTTTGACCAATTAATCTAGTTGGTAAACCTTGCTTGGTTAGGAGGAGGTTCCTGTACAATCGCTATTATTTCCTGCTTTCCCTGAAAAAACATTAGAATAAGACCTCTTCATGGGGCAAAAAAACCTACATTCAACAAACAGAAGTATGCATGTTTATGGGATTACCATTCAACTATGCAAATATATGGTACCAAGATCTCTCATGTCTTTTGGTACCCTTAAAGAGCCTTCAGGCATTGCTTTATGCTAGGCATTAGTGGTCCATCAGTGGTCAACTTACTTGATATAGAGGACCTCAAGTGCAGTTTCTGACTTCGCCAAAGGACTGCACAAAATATCCAGCAAATGTAATGCTACTGAAAGTTGTAAAACTTTACAGAAATGCAATAGGAGATGGTCAGAGATTTCTGATATACAACAAGAGATGGTTAGAGACCATGCATGATCAAACATGCGATAGAAGTTGTTGAAGGCTGGGGACACTAATGAAGAGACAGTCATAGACTCAAGACATGTTACAAGAGACATTTTACAGTTACTACAACACCTTTAAAATCAAAAAGTGTGCATCCTATAGCCTTCGTAAACATTCTTTAAGATCCATTATCAAAAACAAAACAAGAAAAAGAAGGGACAGCACGGGAAAAGAGTGTGAAGGAAACCTTTCAAATAATGGGATCCAGTCTAAAGAATATTTTTCCCTCAATGCTTGAGTAAGCTCTTAGGTAAAGAAAACACATACTACAGTCTGCAGAGGCCTTGAGGGCCGTACAATAAGAACTAAAGGGCCACATGCTGCCCTTGGACCACAGGTTGGGCACCCAAGGCCTTACATGTTTATGTCTACAGAGGGGAGTTGGAAAAGAGGGGGCGTACGAGCAGAAGCTATCATTGTCAGCAGGCAACAATAAGAACCAGAGCAAGTTAACTAACCTGCCCAATTCATCATTTCCTGCTGAATTGGGTCAGGCTCTGGTGGGTATCTGCTTGTAGGCAGGTGCAGTCTACTTTTTCCACTGCAGGCAGTGTTCAATTGCAGCGGCGTTGCAGAGGAATAGGAAGTCAAGAGGAACATGGTTTCTCTATGGTTTCTTGGGTCACTGGGGTAGCTATCTAAATGGATGCTGGTACCCCATGTGACTCTGGCGGACATCTTGGGTAAAGCAGAGTATATTTAAGCCCCTGGCTCCCAGGCTTGGTGCGCATTTTGCGTGTGGGTAGTATGGAGACAGGTTACCCGTCTGTCAGGGACAGTAATTAGTGGCAGGGAATAGTTCCAGATGAGTAGGGAAAAGCAAAGCCAAGCCATCATTCCTGTTTGGGTACGGACCAGCCAGGCAGCATTCTGCCCCTCAAAACTGGATGCTGGACCCACAGACATGAGACTATCGCCAATCTCCTAAAGTGGAACTTCACTCTCCCCATCAATATTGATTATTTTTAATCGTCATGCTGCTAGGCAGTGGCGGCTGGTGCTCAAAATTTTTGGGGGCGCAAACAAACTGAAAAATACCGAATCCCCCCCCCCCCCTCATCAATTACAGCCTCACTGTGCCCATCAATTGCAGCCTCACTGTGCCCATCAATTGCAGCCACTGTGCCATGAAATGCAGCCAATTGTGCCCATCAAATGCAGCCACTTGTGCCCATTAAATGCAGCCACTTGTGCCCCTCATATGCAGCCACTTATACCCATTATATGCAGCCACTTGTGCCCATCAAATGCAGCCACCTGTACCCATCAAATGCAGCCACTTGTGCCCATCATATGCAGCCACCTGTACCCATCAAATGCAGCCACTTGTGCCCATCATATGCAGCCACTTGTGCCCGTCAAATGCAGTATATGCAGCCACTGTACCCACGACCTCCCCTCGTGGCTCTGACAGCCCCCCCCCTCATGGCTCTGACAGCCCACCCGCTCATGGCTCTGACAGCCCCCCCCCTGCTTGCAGCTCTCTGACACCATGACAGCACCCCCCCAGGTGGCCCGGCACTTACCACCAGTCCTGAGTCCACCAGAGCAGCCGTGGTGGCGGGATGTCTGTCCTTGTGTCTCCTCTGTGCCTCCTCTTCCTAAGCGCGAGGCATCCAATAGGATGCCCTGGCGTTTTGGCCAATTGGGAAACAAGTCTGACGACCTGCCTCCCTGATTGCCGGGGAGTAGCATTAGTGTGAAAATAGTTATCGTCACACAATTGGGTGGGATCAAGGCGCACTCTCTGTGCCCGAGCCCACCCTATTTTGAAGCCTATTAGAGCCTCTGGCTCTAATCAGGTGCTTCGAAAAGTACCACCCCCTCCCACCCCCGCCATAGGAATCCATGCGCGGGGCCGGGCGCATGGATGGGGGGGCGGTGCCCGTGCGCCCTCAATGCACGGGCCGCCCTTGCTGCTAGGATTAGTAAATACATAGAAAAGTATGTCATATTTACTTGTTTTAAACTTTTTTCAGTTACTTTCTGGTTTCTTGCCTAGGCAAATGATGCCATACATCCCATGAGCCCTCAGGAGGGGAGGAGGGGTTTTCTCAGCTAAGCACGCCCTCCTGTATGCATGATTGTGCTAAGGGCAGATGTATTCCAGGAAGTAAATGCTACATGAATCATTTGTCCTTACTCAAGATGGAGCCACGGCCAGAAATGCTAGGGGGTGTTTTTCAAAGTGATTTCTCGACAAAGTAAAGCATGGAGACATGGATGTGTTTGCTTTGAATATTAAAAATGAGTTAAATAGAGTCCTTGGTTTGTGATGCTCAGATGCAGTGAAGATCCTCTTTAATGTAAATCGCTGTGTAATGACGTTTTATTGCCCGTTGACATGTGTAGGTGTGAATGGTCTCATATAGTTTCCCTTTAAATACATACTAAACTGCAAGCACATAGAAGTGAAAAAATCATGTCATTTACTGCAGAAAAATGGACAACTGTGACTAGCCCATAAATTCCTGATACTGATAACATGCATCTGACAACCACCACTGATTTCAGATTATAGGATGACCAAAAGTTATTAATACAGCAAAAAAAAAAGAAACGCATACTCCTACCTATCTTTGCTTACATTAAACACAAAGAAAGGGTAACCAAGGACAGCCAAGGGATCTGATGTAGAACGCTAATTAACCCCTTCAAGTTTTTGTTTTACTTGTGACAATCCATTTAAATACCTTTTGCAATGTTTTTTTATTTTTATATTTTAATCTCAAATATCTAAATGTTAATTCCTAATTGGAATGAGCGTGTGAAAGGTTAGAAATCGTAAGGAAAGTGAGGAAAGAAAAATGTCTTTTTATATAACACGCAATCAAGTTGTGCAGCGGGTAAGAAAATCAAAGCAAGGTTCTCATTGGCTTTTGCAGGCAACACAGATTATATTTCCACCAGCTTTTGTATCTGCTATTTCCTACAGATCATATCAGCTATTCATCCTTGTAATGGAAACTTAGGCAAAACAGCTAAATACACAGCTAAAGCACATACCTGCCAAAAAATATTAGTAACATGAATCCAAGTATACAAAGACACCGAAAACTTGTGTCTTGCCTACCACAAACACCTGGACAAATAGAGTGTATTGTGCGAAATAACCTAAGAGACACAAGAGCGTAGCAATACGTTTGATCTGCTGCCCATGAGCGGAGCCTGCAATGTCCAACAGAATTAGATGCTGCAAGTCTCATTGGCGTCAATGCAACCCTTGAGCAGGCATGCGATCATAAGCGTGCGCACAGGGTGTGCCAGGTGTGCCTGAGCACACCCTAATCACCCTGTGTGGCGCAGATTCCCCCTGTTTAAATCCCTGATATTTCATCAATGCCTCCTAACGGGGCTACTTGAAAAATTTGTATAAAATAATTTAAAAAGTAATAAAAAAAATAAAAATGAAAACTACTGACCCCATCCACTGCCTACTGACACCGTCAATATACACGATATTACCGAAAGTATTGGGACACCTGCCTTTACACGCCCATGAACTTTAATGGCATCCCAGTCTTAGTCCGTAGGGTTCAATATCTAGTTGCTCCACCCTTTGCAGCTATAACAGCTTAGCCAATGACAGCTGATCTTGTGATGTAAACAGAAGATCGGTAATATTTATTTTTCCTCACGCTGACAGCGCCATCTCATCTGTGCCCGATAGTGCCACCTGTCAGTGCCCACAGTGCCACGAATCAGTGCCCACCAGTGCATAATGGTGCCAGCAATCAGTGCCACCTATCTATGCCCACGAGTGGTGTCAATCAGTGCCACCTAGCAGTGCTGCATATCAGTGTCACCTACCAGTGCCGATCAGTGCCCATCACTGCCACCTATCATTGCCAGCTATCAGTGCCACCCATTAGTGCCCTTCAGTGCGACCTATCAATGCCCTTCAGTGCCACCTCTCAGTACCCACCAATGCCACCTATCGGTGCCCATCAGTGCCGCCTTATCAGTGCCCATCAATGCAGCCTATCGGTGCCCATCAGTGCTGCCTTATTAGTGCCCATCAATGCAGGCAATCGGTGCCCATCAGTGCAGCCTCATCAGCGTACATCAATGAAGGAGAAAAATTACCAGTTTGCAAAATGTAATAACAAAATAAAAAATGGTGTTGTATTTATTTATTTTTTGGTCTTTTTGTGGGAAAAAAATGATAAAAATTTCACTTGGGTAAAGTGTTGTATGACCGTGCAATTGTCGTTCAAAGAGTGAGGGCGCTAAAAGCTGAAAATTTGTCTGGGCATGAGGCGGCTTTAAGTGCCCAGTAAGCAAGTGGTTAACATACAGAGACAGCAATTAGATCAGATGTGTAGGAGAGAAGGTAGTGAAAGGATTAATGAGTCATTAATTTGTTAGTTTTGTACCTACTGCCCCAATCTGCTCCCTGAACCCTAGCAACCCCTGTGTAAATGTTAGAACTAGCTAAGAGCAATGCTGTATCCTGGCCTAGGCCAACAAGGCCCAAGCCTAGGGCAGCACTTTGCAGGGGGGCAGCACAGAAAGAGTCCCCGCCGGCTTGCGCTACACTGTTAGTGTAGTGCCAGTCTTATGGGGCGGACTGGGCTGAAAGGCAAATTAGTCTAGCGCCCCCATAAAGCGCCCGCACTGCTTCCGGTATGTGGAGGCCATAATTCCGCAACTGTGTGGGGGGGGGGGGGGCGCCGCTTCAAATTTTGACTGTCCTATCATCCTGGACCACAACCCTTCCTCATTGTGCTGTATGTTTTCTGCTGCACCATTGGCATGGTTATATCTTCTTAGTCCTCTCCATAAATTATCAGAAATTTGTGCTTAATGTAGATCTACAGGCAACACTTTTTTTCATTTTGGATAGAGTAAGGGAGGGTTATAACCCCTGTCAGTTTATTTTTTACCATCCCTGTCCCATTGCAGAGATTTCCCTCCACTTCCTGCCCCATAGCCAAACAGGAAATGAGAGGAAATCTATGCAAATTAACGGAATCCATTGCCCCACCAGGCCCTCAGAACTAGTGTCCCCACTCGAAAATTTCAGGGTGGGTCTTAAACAGCAAGGGGTGTGGCCTTGACAGGAAGGGGTTGGTCATATTTGAATTAGGGGGTGCACGTGTTTAGTCAGGCCTAACGCAGCACAAAACCTAAATACACTACTGGCTAAGAGCTATGCATTCTTTTTGCCAACATCACATGACAGCCCTTGAGCCTGCTGATTGGCCATTAAGGCCCCTGTCTTTGTTTTGTGGGAGGCAAGGGCAGTGTTATGCGTTCTGCCCTACACCGTGCCGGATATTTGTTGTGCTTCTGGTGGCGGTCCAGAACATTGGATTAAAGGGAATGTAATAAAAAATGCTGACCATACCTGCTATAAGATGTCCCCCTTTCTTTGCCTGCTCCACAGAAACCACTGATGCAAATAAATTCCCTTTGTATTTCATAACGTTCTTTTCTCAAGCTCTGACACCAATTATCCATAAATTGGATTAGATAAACTGGGTGCATGTGATTTTATTAGATTTCTTCCATTAAATGATTTAACCACTATAAATTACCTCTGGAAGAAAAAAAAAAATCTAAAATCAGGAAATATACCATCATTTATTCCAACTGACACAAACAATGAGGATTATTCACAAAGATTACTGTATAAAGGCCAAAACCAGCACTGGACTTTTGCAGCCAATGAGCCACTCAGCTAGGAGCTGGAAATGTCATCTTTATATAAAGACACTGACAAACACAGCAAAAGTGTCAGTGGTGGGTGATCATCCAAGGTAACATGACATGTATTTTATTGGGATATTATGTGATAGACCAACACAAAGTGGCACATAATTGATACCCTAAACTAACTAAAATCTAATAGAATCAATTGCCTTCAGAAGTCACCTAATTAGTAAAAGAGTCCACCTGTGTGTAATTTAATCTCAGTATAAATACAGCTGTTCTGTGAAGCCCTCTGAGGTTTGTTAGAGAACCTTAGTGAACAAACAGCATCATGAAGGCCAAGGAACACACCAGACAGGTCAGGGATAAAGTTGTGGAGAAGTTTAAAGCAGGGTTAGGTTATAAAAAAAATATCCCAAGCTTTGAACGTCTCATAGAGCACTGTTCAATCCATCATCTGAAAATGGAAAGAGTATGGCACAACTGCAAACCTAACAAGACACGGCCATCCACCTAAACTGACAGGCTGGGCAAGGAGACCATTGATCAGAGAAGCAGCCAAGAGGCCCATGGTAACTCTGGAGGAGCTGCAGAGATCCACAGCTCAGGTGGTAGAATCTGTCCACAGGACAGCCATTAGTCGTTCACTCCACAAATCTATCCTTTATGGAAGAGTGGCAATAAGAAAGCTATTGTTGAAATTAAGCCATGAGAAGTCCAGTTTGCAGTTTACGAGAAGCCATGTGGGGGACACAACAAACATGTGGAAGAAGGTGCTCTGGTCAGATGAGACCAGACCAAAATGTATTTATTTTTGGTCTAAAAGCAAAACGCTGTGTGTGGCAGAAAACTAACACTGAACACACCATCCCCACTGTGAAACATGGTGGTGGCAGCATGTTGTGGGGATGCTTTTCTTCAGCAGGGACATGGAAGCTGGTCAGAGTTGGGAAGATGGATGGAGCCAAGTACATGGCAATCTTAGAAGAAAACCTGTTAGTCTGCAAAACACTTGAGACTGAGGTGGAGGTTCACCTTCCAGCAGGACAACGACCCAAAACATACAGCCAGAGCCACAATGGAATGATATAGATCAAAGCATATTCATGTGTTAGAATGGCCCAGTCAAAGTCCAGACCTAAATCCAATTGAGAATCTGTGGCAAGACTTGAAAATTGCTGTTCACAGACGCTCTATATCCAATCTGACAGAGCTTGAGCCATTTTGCAAAGAATGGGTAAAAATGTCCTCCCTACTCCCCTTCCCCCTTTCTATGTTTTGCTTTTGCCTCCCAATGAGTGAATTTGTCATTAACGGAGGATGTGGGACTGGGGCTAGCTTTGTTATCCGGCTCCTAGATCTCACTCCTCTCACGATCTGCTGATCGACCTGACTACCAATTTGTTTGCAGTGCTTACCCCTCCAGACAAGTTACTTTATAGTTATCCCGACAACAACTCTAGAGGTATAAGTTGCTACTAATGAGAATGGTGAAGTGGTTAGGCCTCATTGAGGGATCACATCATATGTATTAGAGGGCAGTTTTACCTTATGATGCACATTTGCTTTGTCTTTTTCTATATACAGATTATGATGTATTTAGAAGCTTTTTTTGCTACCTTTTATTTGTAATGCTTGTAAAAACTTTCAATAAAATGTTTATGACAAAAAAAAAAAATGTCACTCTCTAGATGTGCAAAGCTGGTAGAGACATCCCCAAAAAGACTTGCAGCCAGGGCTGGACTGGTACAAAAATTTGGCCCTGGACTTCATCCAGACCGACCCACTTTCATTTTGCAAACAAGCACAAAAACAGTGTATAAACTATACGCATTTGTGCAAAAAAACATAAGTAGCATAACATAAGGAGTCCCCACTAACATCTTTTATTATTTCACGTATTCTCCTCCTGTATTTTTCTCATCCTTCTCACATCACTGCGTGAAGTTGAGGGTGAGCCGCGCAGCCATTACTTTGACAGGCTTTCACTGAAACCGGCCCACTGAGCCATCGGCCTACCGGGAAACTCCCTGTAGTCCAGATGGCCAGTACATGCCTGCTCGCAGCTGTAATTACAGTGAAAGATGGTTCTACAAAGTATTGACTCAGGGGGGCTGAATACAAATGCCCCCCACACATTTTTTATATATTTATTTGTAAAAAATGTGAAAACCATTTATCAGTTTCCTTCCACTTCACAATTATGTGCCACTTTGTGTTGGTCTATCACATAAAATCCCAATAAAGTACTTTACGTTTTTGGCTGTAACGTGACAAAATGTGGAAAATTTCAAGGGGTATGAATACTTTTTCAAAGCACTGTATGCTTGGATAAGAGCACTTTATACCTAGACGCCAGCTTTATTTCAGTATAAATGGGTCCATATATTCATTTCAAGTTGTTTGTTTGCTTTGTAGGTGGGGAGATGTCCGCCCCGCACATCCTAGGGGCTCTGCTGCTGCTTCTGACTATATCTTTTACCAACTGCAACAAAGGTAAGTGATTTACCTGTATTACATCTGATTGGTTTGATATCAACACAATACATGGCTGAAATACATGTGAGCTGTTATAACGGCAGAGGAGTTGTAATTCTGTTCAGCCAGCCTTGTAATCCTGGCACCCTGCCAGAAGCGCAGTCAGGTCCTGCCATCTTCATGATCTTTTTGTAGATTACATTGCAATTGAGCAGAGTCCTCTGAAGGGCCTGTTCAGTCCTGTGATCTGACAATGAACAGGCAAAAGCACACTGATGATGCCATTGCCCGCTGTTACATCAAAGCACTGTACCATACAATGGGGTGAGATATGCCCAGCGTTCTGCCCACTTCTCTCTAAATCTGTGAAAAATTTCACTGGGGTTCTAAATCTTCTCTTCTCTGTTCAAAACCGAAAAATAAAAATGTTCCTATCCATGCACTAAAATAAGAAGAAAAGAGAAGTTGTTTTCTCTAGATTTTTTATTTTTTTTAATCAGCCCCGTAACATCTTCAGTCCCGACAAAGAAGTATGGTATTACACTGAAAATAATCCTAAATACATAAATTTAGACTTTTTATGCTTTTCCAAATTATTTTTGACAAATAAAAAAAACTCAATGCATTTTTAAAGTGCTATGAATATGCCATTTTATGTAGAAGTCATGCTGTCTCTGGAAACACATCAGTGCTATACTCTGTTACGTTGACATAGGCAGGGTGATTGTCAATCATTTATGTCACTCAGGAATGATGGTTCTGTTTGTATGATAAACTTCACACAAACTATAGAAATATATAGAAGTCCGACCTCACCTGCAGAATTTCCAAGATTAGCAGAGCTGCTTTAGGATATGTTATGTTGTGTTTTGAATAATTTGCTTTATAACCCCTGTAGAAGATTTTATATACAGTGGGGGAAAAAATTATTTGATCCCCTGCAGGTTTTGTAAGTTTCCCTCTTACAAAAAAAATGAAGAGTCTATCATTTTTATCATAGCCGTATTCTAAATGATAGAAGCAGAAATATTAACCAAAAATCCAGAAAAAACACAAAAAACACAATTGAGTTGCAGTTCAGTGAGTAAAATAAGTATTTGATCGCCCATCAACAATAATTTTGGCTCCCACAGACTGTCTACAGTATGCTCTCATGTGGTACACAGATTAGTCCTGTCAATTTAGGAAGATACTCCGAACGACAACTCGTTATGTGTATAAAAGACACCTGTCCACAGAATCTCTTTCTTCCATTCAAACCTCACCATCACGGGCAAGACCAAAGAGCTGTCAAAGGACGTCAGGGACAAGATTGTAGACCTGTAGAAGGCTGGAATGGACTACAAGACCATCAGCAAGAAGCTTGGTGAGAAGGAGACAACTGTTGTAGCGATTCACAAATGGAAGGAATACAAAATAACCATCAATCGCTCCCGGGCTGGAGCTCCATACAAGATTTCGACTCATGGGGTATGGATGATCATGAGAAAAGTGAGGGATCAGCCCAGAACTACACGGGAGGAGCTTGTGAATGATCTCAAGGCAGTTGAGATCACAATCACCAAACAAACCATCGGTAACCATCGGTAACACAATACGCCGATATGGATTGAAATCCTGTAGCATCCTTAAGGTCCCCCTCCTCAAGAAAACACATGTACAGGCTTGTTTGAAGTTTGCCAATGAACATCTAAATAAAAAATCAGAGAAGGATTGGGTGAAAGTGCTGTGGTCAGATGAGACCAAAATTGAGCTCTTTGGCATTAACTCGACTCACCGTGTTTGGAGGAAGAAGAATGCTGACTATGACCCTAAGAAAACCATCCCTACAGTCAAGTACGGAGGTGGAAACATTATGCTTTGGGGCTTTGCTCTGCTAAAGGTACAGGCCGACTTTGCTGTATTGAGGGGCCAATTGGTAGGGCCATGTATTGTAAAATCTTGGATGAGAACCTTCACATTGAAGATGGGTCATGCGTGGGTCTTCCAGCATGACAATGACCCAAAACATACTGTCACGATAACAAATGAGTTGCTCAAGAAGAAGCATATTAATGTCATGGAGTGGCCTAGCCAATCTCCAGACCTTAATCCTATAGAAAATTTATGGAGGGAGCTGAAACTTCAAGTTGCCAAGCGACAGGCAAGAAGCTTTAAGTATTTAGAGAAGATCTGTAAAGAAGAGTTGACCAAAATCTCTCCTGAGATGTGTGCAATCCTGGTCACCAACTACAAGAAACGTCTTACCTCTATGCTTGCCAACAAGGGTTTCTCTACCAAGTACTAAGTCATGTTTTGCTTGGGGATCAAATACTTATTTTACTCACTGAATTGCAACTCAATTTATAACATTTGAATCATGTGTTTTTTTTCTGGATTTTTGGTTGATATTCTGTCTGCATCATTTAAAATACACCTATGATAAAAATGATAGACCCTTCATTTCTTTGAAAGTGGGCAAACTTAAAAAATCTGCAGGGGATCAAGTAATTATTTTCCCCACTGTATAATACACTTTATACGTATATACAGTATTTACACTATATGGTTTCAAGGCACTATGAGCTTTTTTGACATCTCATTCCAAAACCATGGACATTCATATGTAGTTGACCTCTTTTGCAGCTATGATAACCTCCTCTCTATCAAAAAGGCTTTCCACAAGATTTTGGATTGTGCCTATGGAAACATTTGCCCATTCAGCCTAGAGAGCATTTGTGAGGTCAGGTCCTGATGTTGGGTGAGAAGACCTGGCTCACAATCAGTAATTCAGTTCATCCCAAAGGTGTTCAGTAGGGTTGAGGTCAGGTCTCTGTGCCAGCCACTTGAGTTACTCCACACCATACTCATCAGACCATTTCTTTATAGAGCTGGCTTTACATAAGGGCACAGGGTCTTTACCACAAGGTTGGAAGTACGCAATTCTCTACAATGTCTTTGTATGACTTAGTAACAGTACCCTTATCTGAAAACACCTGAACTCAAAAATGTGAAGGGGTGTCCACATGCTGTTGGCCATATAGTTTCAAACATGCGGTTTGTGAATTATATTACACTACTGAGACCATTTCTTCAAGTGTATGTGAACCCTAACGTCTCTTATTTGCTCCCTTTTGGTCTACTAAATATAGCAATTAAAGTATGTTGTTATACCCTATATTACCAAAAGTATTGGGACACCTGCCTATACACACATGAACTTTAATGGCCTCCCAGTCTTAGTCCGTAGGGTTCAATATCGCGTTGGCCCACCCTTTTCAGCTATAGCAGCTCTCTGCACTTGAGAGGATGCTTGGATAGGCTTACGTTACCGGAGCAGCATCTGATGAAGTGGGTGGCTGAAAGGCAGAACAGCAGTGCAGGTGCCTTTAGTAAACTGATAGGAAGGTTCTTGTCCCAACTCTCTAGGGTTCTCAGATAGCAGAGCCAGGCATAGTGTCCGTGCACTAACCCTCCTTGACTGGAACCTCTCCCTTGCGCTAAATACCCTGTCCCTAGCCAGTGGGGATCCTGTCCCTGCACTATCCACTTTGCAAATGCATACCAACTGCAGTAGGACAGTGCTATTTATTAGCACTGCCCTCATTAAAGATGGCCGTGGAAGTCAGCCAGGGGAGCAGCGTCTAATCTGACTGCTGCTCCCTGATGACACCTACAGTGGCTTCAGGGGTACTTAGCTCCTCTCATTCCCTTCTGTACAGGGACCTGCTGAACAGCACCACTTACAGTGGCTCTGTGTAGGGCCCAGGAACTTAACATTCTATTGGAGAGCTGTCCCATCTTTGTGGTGCTTCAAAAAAGAGAGAAAGGAAAGATGGCTGATAAAAACTGCTGCAGGATGAATTTTGTCGCCAATGGTGCTCTGCACAGTATGCGAGTGTATGATTTGAAGAGTGGATATTCGTTTATTTCAATATGGAACCTATGGCTGGGGATGTCGGGAATGGGCATATGGCCAGGAGAAATATGTCCAAGATGGTGGAACCAAAGACAGGTATGTAGGGTCTCTATTCAAGAAGAGATGGGTGGGACCTGGGACAGCTTGGCGCCAACTGCTGTCCAATCCAGGTCTCCTACAAGTGGAAAATCACCTACAAAAATCATTTCATTCACCTATATGGCTTAGCTATGGATCACAGAGGGGGAGTGAGTTGTAGCAGAGCACAACCCAATGCTGTAGCAATGTTGCCAGCAAATCTAGCAATTAAATTGCTGCAATTTGCTGTTAATTGCTGGCATTGGCAATTTGTCCCAGTGATTAATCTCGGCTTTAGTAAAACTGAAGATGTCGTCCTTGGTAACACTGGGGAATGTGTCACCAACCAGATGTGTCTCATTAAATCAACCTTAAAATGGCATTGCAATGTGCATACTTACCAACCTCAGAACCCCCTTCTGAGGTTGGTAAGTATGCACATAGCAATGCACAGTGCAATGCCCATAGCATGCACAACCATTACCAAGGACGGTGGTTTCTGCCCTGCAGGCATTCTCATCACTGCATAGTAAAATGGATTATCAGCAGTCTGCAAATGCCTGTCTGGCTTTACAGATTGGTATTAAAGTATCCTGGGCAACTATTGAAGACCAGACAGACGTAAAACACCAGCATGACTCATTTCATTTCTGAGCACACAAGGGAAGTATATATAATGGGCTTGATAACCCAACCATTGTTTTATCAGACAGAAACTAGGATACTGTTGAAGGTTTAAAGGGTAACTTCACTTTTGTGGAAAAAAATATAGCATAAAAATAATATAGCATATACAATTATACCATATACAATACAATATATAGCATATGCAAATGCTACACACACCATATTGTAATTAAATGTTATTGAAAATGGCCTTTCCTTTCCAATCTGAAGCTGATGTAGTTTTCTGTAAAATTCAATGCAATATGGCTACCTACAGGTGTTCTGTACACAGTTGGTGTATGAAATACCCCCAGAAACTCAATTTCTTGCTCAGAAACGCAATTTATTGCTCACACGATCAGCTCACTGATTTTCTCAAAACCTGCAATGATATTAATCAGATTTTAGGTATCCTCTAAAATAGGACTTTCAGTTTTGATAAGATACTCTACAAAGGTTAATTACTTGTAAAGGGACGCAGACCCTGAAGCCTTCCTCATTAGAACACTCAGTGTGCAACAGGTGATTATAATAAACCAGACCATCCCATTCATATTTAGTCAGCATAGGACATGGCGAAACAAACAGCTATTTTTTCAGAGCAACATAATGTAGGAATCTACAACAAAGATCGTTCAAATCCCTGCAATGTACATTGATCAACCAGAGGGGATTGTTTTTTTATTGCAACAGAAGTAACCATGACACACTGAAGTGGTAATCTCATATTTTATACAGACGTGTTATACTTACTTGCTCTGTGTAATGGTTCTGCACAGAGCAGCCCGGATCCTCCTCTTCTCGGGTCCCTCTTGGCCCCTCCCTCCTGTTGAGTGCTGCTTGCTGTGGGGCACCCGAGCTAAGCCGCCGCTCTGTGTGTTGATTCTGACACGGAGCCACGGCTCGGCCCTGCTCCCTCTCTCTCCTATTGGCTCACTGACTTTAATTGACAGTAGTGAAAGCCAATGGCGCTGCTGTCTCATCCAATGAGGAGTGAGAGTCCGGGACAGCCAAGACTCTCATGCAACATCCCTGGATCGACAGGGGGCTCAGTTAATTATTAGGGGGGGGCTGCTACACACAGAAGCATTTTTATCTTAATGCATAGAATGCATTAAGATAAAAAAAAACTTCTACCTTTACAACCACTTTAAGAAATGTGATAACTGAAGTAAGCAGCTGAGGTCCCCATAGACAGCTCTTATTTTGTCCGATTCCTGCTGAATCGGCTGGAATTTGAGCTGTGGGCATTCCTGCAAACCCTCAACTGAACTGGGTGGAAAAGTTTTGGCTGAGCAGTGACTGCATCCTATGAAATGAAGTCACTGTTCAGTAGGACCAGCAGTGTTAACTGTTAACCTGGATGGGAATCAGACAATTTTTTTCTCTCCGTCTTGCGGACTGAAGAGCTGAAATTTGGGCTGTCTATGCCTGCCTTAAGAATATGGATGTCGATTGTCTACCACTTCCACTTTTTAGGTTTCGGACTTCCCTCTACACCCTGCATTAGGACATGGTGACAATCCACAAATGGCTAATGTCCCCCACCCAACAACCGTCCTAACCTTTCCAGTCCTATTTCTTTCCCACCCTTACCTCTCTTCACTTCCACTTCTACCCATCCTTCCCCTGCCAACCCTTACCCTTCTCTACCACTATTTTCCTTAACCCATCAACCCCCTCCCTAAGCATCTGGACCTCCCATCCTTCTCTTCCCCACTTCTTCCTCTCCACCTCCTTGCCTAACACTCCAACCCAACCTTCCACGTCTTCCTAATGCTTACCACATATACAATCTGATTCTACAATCTCTTTAGCTCTACCAACAAGTACCTAACACAAGGGCCTGCCTGATTGGATATAACTGAATTCTGTACAGTATATTACACTATTTTGGGAGATATGAAGATTGTCTTGTAATGCCACATACACACAATCGGACATTCCGACAACAAAATCCATTGATTTTTTCCGACAGATGTTGGCTCGTCTTGCATACACACGGTCACACAAATCTTGACGGAAATTCCGAAAGTCAAGAACGCAGTGACGTAAAAACACGGCTCTTCTGCTTGATTCCGAACATGCGTGGAACTTTGTGTCGGAATTGTGTACACATGATCGGAATTTCCGACATCCTGATCTCAAATTTTGTGTGACGGAAATTCCGATGGAGCCTACACGCGGTCGGAATTTCGGACAACAAGCTCCCATCGAACATTTTCCATTGGAAAATCCGACCATGTGTATGGGGCATAAGAGTTTAGCATGTATGATGAGCCTTACTCCCTCCCTCACCTTGAAAATTGATAAATTGAGCCAGGGTAAAGCGATTACAATCGCCTTTAGATCTACCAACATGCATTGTAAGGACCTGCCTGATTTGATACAAATTGTTTTCTGCATTATCCTCAGTTGTTTCATATTGCATATTTTTTGACAGAAGCACGTTGAATGAATGTCAGGGCATTGTGTAGATGCATGCTTTGGTAACACCATCACCCCTAGTGGATTCTCACAAGGAATACATAAAAAATGTGTCCAGAGGGAGGAAACTGGACAGTTATCTGACAGACGTGCCTTACTGTTCACCAGGACAGGAAGTGACAGGAAGTCTACTTTATGGGTACACAGGAAGTGTGAAACCCAACCTTCCCTCACTCTATTCCAAAACTTCAAAAACATTGTTATGACGGTATTCAAACTGATGCTTTCTATCTCCTTTTTAACTATTTATATAAAATCTTTATTTAGAAATAATGATTTAACACAAGGGGAGAGCAGAAGCTACTTTCATTCGCACTCTCTTTCTAATTAAAACTCCATACACCCCCCCATCTGAACAGAGCAGGCAGGGAGGAGGTGGTTGGGGGATTATGGTACTACTCTGGTCTCCTCGGATGTACAGCCTGGAGCCCGGGGCAGCTTTTGGTGTCTCCTGTGCGGCATCAATGTCCCAACAAATCACTGGGAGATTTAGTTATCGCTGGAGGTGCTGATCCTTTTGAAAGTGGCCTATGAGTCTCTCATAATAAGCAGCCTTGTATTGATGGATGTTGTCTGGGAATCAGCTGAAGCCTGAAGGTTATTATCTACAACAATGCCTATTTAGACCTCTCTATAACCTGAGTGTCTACTGTCTCAGCAGGCTTCACCGCGGTGTCAAGTGTGCATGCACATCTATCTCACAGACGCTGGTGTGGGGATTCTACACTACAAATATGGATGATATATTTGACCTTTTATGAATTTATTTTCATGCTTTCTAGCGCTGCACTTTTTAAATATTTTGTACATTACTCTTCTGCTTCACTCATTTGCTTGGAGCTTTAGCTATTGAGCTTTGTATACAATGGACTTTCCTTAGCAAAGCAACTAAGGTTATCCTGGCAAACATAATAACAAAATAAAACATATACAGGACACTTCCCACTTGTAATTTAACCGCTTGCCACCCATGCTATAGCCAAAAAGATGGCTACAGCGCAGGCTTCCAATGGCAAGAGGGCCACATGCCTCCTGTGATCATTGAGTCCTTTGGACTCAGCTGATCACAGATCGTGATAAATGTCCAATAACAGTGACCCTTTACCATGTGATCAGCTGTCAGCCAATGACAGCTGATCACAAGATGTAAACACAAGCTGATTATCGACTTTTCTCTCCTCACGCGACAGCGCAAGGAGAAAAGAAGAAAGCCGATATCCGGTTTCTGTTATAGGGACATCAGTCCCAACAGTGCTTACCAGTGCTGCTAATCAGTACCCACCAGTGCCGCCAATCAGTGCCTCATCAACAGTGTCACCTGTCAGTGTCACCTGTCAGTGCTGCCTACCAGTGCCTATCGGTGCCACCTATCAGAGCCCATCAGTGCCACCTATCAGTGCCTCCTCATCAGTGCCCACCAGTGGGCCTCATCAGTGCCCATCAGTGCCACCTATCAGTGCCACCTATCAGTGCAGCCCCATAAGTGCCTGCTCATCAGTGCCACCTATCAGTGCCACCTATCAGTGCAGCCTCATATGTGCCTGCTCATCAGTGCCCACCAGTGCTGCCCCCTATCAGTGCCCCCCTATCAGTGCCCATCAGTGCAGCCTCATCAGCGCACATCAGTGAAGGAGAAAAATTACCTGTTCGCAAAATTGTAAAACAAACTATGAAAAACTTTTATTTTAAATTTTTCTTTTCATTTTCTGTCTTTTTATTGTTTGTTTAGCAAAAAAAAAAAAAAACCCAGTGGTGATTAAATACCACCAAAAGAAAGCTCTATTTGTGGGAAAATTTTTAAACAATTTAAAAACATTTTAACATTTTTTAAGTGGAACTAGTGTTTTATGGCAATGAAGTATTGTTATTTCTGTCCAGCTTGTGTTTGTAGGTAATGAGCATTGTGATTTCATGGTATTTTTAGGCTGGTCAACTCATCATATAGAATAATACATAGAAATATAAACCCACTTTAATCTGTGTATTTTTCTGATTACAGTAAATCGATGTGTGGCTTCCAGAGCAAAGACCTGTACAGAATGTATTCGTGTGGACAAGGAATGCTCCTATTGTATAGATGAAGTAAGGATTTTTTCTTTTTTTTTTAGTTTCTCAAAGATGACAGTTTTTGTATATAATGTCTGCTGTAAGATGAGAATTGAAGCATACCTAGAACCAAAAGTAAAAAAGTTAAATATTGCTGTTTACTAGTTCTTAGATTTTAGATTTTTTTTAGACTCTATTTTCACCTGGTAATCCTGTGATTAACACACTTCCTGTCCTTGCTGCATTGCTGTACATTGACAGATCTTTCAAGATTTATTTATTACAGGTACTTATATAGCGCCGTCAAGTCAATTTATGCAGCACTTTACCATATACACTATATTGTCAAAAGTATTGGGACGCGTAACCTGCCTTTACACACACATAAACTGTAATGACATCCCAGTCTCGGTCTGTAGGATTCAATATTGAGTTGGCCCACCCTTTGCAGCTATAACAGCTTCAACTCTTCTGGGAAGGCTGTCCACAAGGTTTAGGAGGGTGTCTATGGGAATGTTGGACCATTCTTCCAGAAGAGCATTTGTGAGGTCAGGCACTGATGTTGGACAAGAAGGCCTGGCCCACAGTCTTCATTCTAATTCATCCAAAAGGTGTTCTGTTGGGTTGAGGTCAGGACTCTGTGCAGGCCAATCAAGTTCCTCCACCCCAAACTCGCTCATCCATGTCTTTATGGACCTTGCTTTGTGCACTGGTCCAAATCATTTGGTGGAGGGGGATTATGGTGTGGGGTTGTCTTTTCAGGGGTTGGGCTTGTCCCCTTAGTTCCAGTTAAGGGAACTCTTCAGGCGTCGGCATACCAAGACATTTTGGACAATTTCATGCTCCCAACTTTGTGGGAACAGTTTGGGGATGGCCCCTTCCTGTTCCAACATGACTGCACACAGTGCACAAGGCAAGGTCCATAAAGACATGGATGAACGAGTTTGGGGTAGAGGAACTAACAAACATTCCCATAGACACACCTCAACCTGATAGAACACCTTTGGGATGAATTAAAGTGGAGACTGCGAGCCAGGCCTTCTCGTCCAACATCAATGCCCGATCTCACAAATGTGCTTCTGGAAGAATGGTCAAACATTCCCATAGACTCTCTCCTAAACCTTGTCAATTTAGACAGGAGCCAATTAACCTACCAGCATGTCTTTGGAGTGTGGAAAGAAACCGGAGTACCCGGAGGAAACCCACGCAGACACGGGGCACAAGTAGTTGTTAACACATTTCACGCAGAAAGCACATTCTGCGGGAAACACCTTAACAACTACTCCTGTCATCCTGTATTTAGGAACTGTGATGTTTTTGTACTTGGATTTTAAACAATAAGGTTCACAATTATCTGGCTATTGGAGTGCGGTCAACCTACTTGTGAATGTTTGGATTACTCCGATCACGGATCAAAGCAGCACCCTATTGCACAGAAAAGGGGTTAAAGTGGAATGCGTCTGCCTGGACTGGTATTTGCTCTTATCAGTTAATCGACTATCATGTCTTTGGAGTAAACCCACACTAGCAAAGGGAGAACATGCAAACTCCATGCATATAGTGTCCTGGGTGGCATTCAAACTGATGCCCCCAGTGGTGTATTTTGGTTTTGTGCTGCCCTAGGCAAGACTAAAATCGGGCACCCCCCAATCTAAAATCCTATTAGAGCTCCACCTCTTCAGAGGTGAGTGGAAAGAGACAAAGAGGGAGAGAGGAGGGGTGAGAGAGTGAGGGGGTGGGGAAAGAGAGAGAGCGAGAGAGGGGGGTGAGGGAGGGGGTGGGAGAAGAGAGAGAGAGAGAGAGAGGGGTGGGGGAAGAAAGAGAGAGAGAGAGAGGGGTGGAAGAAGAGAGAGAGAGGGGGTGAGAGAGAGAGGGGGTGGGGGAAAGAGAGAGAGGGGGTGAGAGAGAGAAGAGGGTGGGGGAAGAAAGAGAGAGAGAGGGGGTGAGAGAGAGAGGGGTGGTGGAAGAGAGAGAGGGGGGTGAGAGAAGGGGGGTGGGGGGGGAGAGAGGGTGGGAAGAGAGAGGGGGGAGAGAGAGAGAGGGAGTGGAAGAAAGAGAGAGAGGGGGTGAGAGAGAGAGGGGGGTGGGGGAAGAGAGAGAGGGGGTGAGAGAGAGAGAGAGGGGGTGGGGGTGAGAGAAGAGAGGGAGAAGAGGGGGTGAGAGAGGGGGGGCGGGGGGAGAGAGAGAGGGTGAGAGAGAGAGGGGGTGGGGGAAGAGAGAGAGGGGGGGAGAGAGAGAGAGAGAATGTGGGGTGAGAGAGAGAGAATGGGGGGGGGGTGGGGGGTGGGGGAAGAGAGAGGGGGGGGAGAGAGAGAGAGAGAGGGGGGGTGGGAGATGAGAGAGAGAGGGGGTGGGGGGAGAGAGAGGGCCTCCCCTATCCCCCCATACTACATTAGGAGGTTCTGCCACCCCCCCTCAAAGAAAAACGACACTGGACTCTGACCTTCTCGCAGCCCGCTGGCTCCTTTTTACCAGCTGTCTGTAGCAAGGCTGCCAAGGCAAAATCACAGCCCGAGACTCCGACCTGCTCAGCCAAGTCAGCTACTTCTGGGATCAGAGGCTGCAGCCACAGTCACCCCCTGCTTCCACTTTGCTCCCCTGTCACCAAACTGTCAGTCTGCGGTCGACCCTGGTGTCACCTCTCTAGCGGATGTCACCCACGCACCCCCATAGCGACATCACTGCTCATGGTGTCCCTTCAGCCTGGGGGCAGCGACACCACCACCCCCCCCGAAAAAAAAACGCACCCAAGACAAAGGCCTTGTTTACCTTGCGATAGATACGAACCTGCCCCCAGTGCTGCAAGAAATAAGTACTAACCTTTAGGCCACTGTGCTGCTCAATGCAAAGCCATAGGTTACCTTGACCATCGCTCTTTGTGCTGCTTTACAGAATATTGTTTTATAATTAATCAGCATTTGACTTGAATATAATGGGAGCACAGTGATATGCTCTGTGAAATAAATGTCAAAGCTCCAAAATGTTCTCTGCAAATGTCCTCACTTGATGAAGCATCAGAGTTTATAATCCTGCAGATTCCAGTAATAATAAATTAGGAAAATGATTGTTATCAGTGATTGTAACTCATTTTTCTTCCTTCTCCTAGAATTTCCCCAGTGTTCGTTGTGACCTGCAGAGTAATCTCATCCAGTATGGATGCAGTAGAGCAGGAATCGTTTACATGCAGAGTGAATTCCAGACTCTTATGGTGAGACTTCAATAGTCTATTGGTTGACTTCAAGTCTGTTGGTTGTACTGGACTAACTACCATATGTAACTACCGTATGTAACTACCGTATGTAACTACCGTATGTAAAATTGATCTCAGGAGCTCTTGGTTCCCCTTGCTGGCAACTCTTCTTGACTCGTGGGCATTTCACGCTGATGTGTTGGCTTTTTGTCACTGGCCTGGAACAAGAATATCTAAGAAATGTTGGCTTTTCCCTCACTTAAATTTGCTGCATGCTTGTTTCAGGCCTGTGAGTAGTGAGTAATGAAGCAATAGATAGGCAAGCATTTACACAAGAAGACCAGCAATGGCAGACATCATATACAGGCCTGTAGATAGTTTATTTTTCCTGTGGGGGGTTTCAGCCTTGGGGACCCAGGAAAAAAAAAATTGGCGGCATGTGCAGTGCACAGTGGGCAACTGTGGGAGGGTCTGCTTCGGCTGGATCATGTGACTGAAGTCGGGGAGAAGCAACTTCCCTCACTCTGAACTGACAGGCTGCAGGAGTGGCTCCTGCTTTGGGTGTCTCAGATGTCAGCCCTAACTGCTGTGCCGGGGAAGCTCTGGTGTGGGTTTGGACCCCCTATCCCCTCTCCTTATCTACGCCCCTGATCACACTTCTCCTATGACAGGTGTACTGCATTTTATAGGTTCTATTGATAAGCCTAGTACATATTTAGACAACCTGGTCCAGAATAGCTGCCCGTCTTACCAGAGGCTACATGTGCATGATGGGACTTCCACAATGACTTGAAAGAAAGCTTGGAGGTTTGTATGACTGTTTTTTAGGTGTATTCAGGTGTAAACACACTTCAGTTTAAAGTGATTGTTATTTTTAAAAGAAAAACAAGCCTTTACAACCATGTTATACTTCCCTCCTCTGTGCAGTTGGTTTTGCACAGAGCAGCCTGGATCCTCCTCTTCTCGTGTCCCTCTTTGCTGCTCCTAGTCCCTCCCTCTTTTGAGTGACCCCTCAGCCAGCAGTTTGCTACAGTGGGCATCCAAGCTGAGTCAGAGCTTCGTGTGTCCATTCAGATAAGGAGCCCGGATTTGGCCCTGCCCCTCTCTCCCCTGATTGGCTGATTGACAGCTGCGGGAGCCAATGGCCCCACTGCTCTGTCTCAGCCAATCAGGAGGAGTGTACTGGGTGGCTGAGGGGATCATGGACATCACTTGAGAGAGAAGGAGCTCAGGTAGGTAATTGGGGGGTGCTGGGATGGCTGCTACACACAGAAGGTTTTTTATCTTAAAGGTTTTTTATTTTATGAGCTTGAGATGAGGACATTAGGCAGTAGGCTACAGGCCTTGTTCCTTGTTTGTAAGGTCCCATTTCTAAGCCAACGTATAGGAGGCTTACATCTGTAATTGGAAAACCTGTCCACTATACACTTTACACAGCTTTTGCGCTCAGTTGTAACTTTTCATCTGTCTACAGAAACAAGAGATTAATAAAGAGTGGTCTAGAACACAAGTCTATCCTCAACGAATGTCCATGCGACTGCGTGCTGGAGAGGAGCACACCTTTGAATACCGCGTCTTTGAGCCTTTGGATACTCCTGTGGACCTTTATATCTTGATGGACTTCTCCTACTCAATGTCTGATGACTTGGAAAATCTCAAGAAAATGGGGGATACCTTGGGTGAGGACAGTTTTAAATAACGCACAGAAAATTTCAAGTGAATATGAAACCCAAAGATTCTTTTTAGTTTTGGTAAAGCATGGAAAGCTTAGAGCCGTGGAGCCCAACCTTGGGCCTTTGGGCCACATGTAGGTCTTTGGTTGTTGTTGTCTGGCCCTCCCTCACACCCCAACATTCAGTAGTGGGTGTGGGAGCATTGCTTTCTAAAGGGGTTATAGAAATAATTATAGAAATATTATAGAAATATATTAATATATATATATATATATATATATATATATATATATTATTATAGAAATATATATATATATATATATATATATATATATATTATATTAATATTATAGAAATAATCACTAGTCTCCTACTTTCTTCTGTAGTATGTCCAGTCCCCGACCAAACCTGCAGCATTTTCACAGACTTTGACCAAAATGTCCTCTAGTATTTCTGCAATCACTGACAGCGATACCTAGAATTACATTTATTGAACATTATGTATGACCCATTGGTGATGGCAGGGGCCCACATTTTGCAAGTTGACAACCACTGGCTTAGAACATCTGTCAGGGTTTATTTCTTTCTGTGTTTCCGCAGGGGACATTTACCCCTCTATATATTTTGGTTACCATTATTACCAGGACAAAAAGTGTTGGAAAATCCAAAATGTTACACTTGTTACCAGAAAAAGGTTTTTTTTTTCTAATGGGGACACCTGTTCTGGTGGCATAAGTTCAAAGAGGGTATTTTCCCTCACTTTGGGATGTCCTCCAACTTCCTGTTGTATCACTGGGAGTAGAAATGAAGGGAAATCACCCCAGACATATATAGCCAAAACATTAACAGGGGTTTCAACCATCCCTTAGTCTAAAGGTGGCCATAGGCAAGAAAGGGTTTTTGCCCAATCCCAACCAATTTCAATCTCCTCTTAAATCTGAGGCTTCATGTCTGACCATACTCTAATGTCTATGGCTAGTTTAAAGCGACTCTGCAGGCAAAAAGCAGACACCTAGAGACAGGTGCCTCTGCGCCTTGGTGCAACAATGTCCCAATGTCCCAAACGTTCCTGTCACAGCTGAATGCTCCTGCCAAACACATTCATATTGTCTCATCACTATGATGGCCAGCTTTACTCGCCAATAGTAAGTGCAAGGAGGCAGGCTGGGGTGGGGAAGTATCAGAACTATCAGGAGGTGCTGAGACCTTGCTAGGCAGAAGGGCCCAGCCATTACAGGAGGGATCAGTAGGATGGTGTATGTATAGCTGCACACCACTAGCTTATATGCAGGGAACTAGAGGTAGTTTAGTATAGATCCATATTGTCCCAAGCATGTTTAAATCCATTACTGTTGATTGACTTACTACCTCTGTTGGAAGTCTGTTCCAAGCATAAACTACATTTTCGGCAAAATAATACTGAAAAATAGTGATGAACAAATGTCTTTGAGATCTTTCACAAAATCAGAAAATCATATTCTTCATAGGATTTACCACAGCTTGTCCATAAATATAGTGCAGTTTTTAAAATACATGCAGAGTATAGCTAGTGTTGTTGTTTTTTTTAGTAGAGGTGCTACAAACTGAAAAAAAAATCTTTGAATACACAGGAGAAATTAAATTTTTAACTTTTCATCTTTTTTTCTTACTTCCACAGCTCAGGTCGTCTCAAAACTGTCCAGTAATTACACTATCGGCTTTGGGAAATTTGTGGATAAAGTTTCTGTTCCTCAAACAGATATGAGACCAGAGAAGTAAGTCAACCAAGCTTATTGAATTAATTTTTCATCCGTCTTTATCACTGCACATACTGTATGTCTACAATGAATGGTGAGAGCGGGAAACTTTGATTCTAAAACCAGGGCCGTTTTTTCCACTGGGCATGCTAGGCAGTTGCCCGGGGGCCCCACTTGTCTGGAGGGCCCCATCCAGGGCTGATCCTCAGCGCTGCAATCTGCTGCTTAAATTGACTGACTGCACTGGTTGCTCACTTCGCCGCCCCAGCATTTATAGCGCACGCGGCTGCCCCAGTGGCTAGTGAACAGGCTCCGCCCACCTCTGCTATGTTCTTCAGACACCATGGAGAGGGAGCGGAGCAGAAAGACCGCCCTTGATAGCTGGCGCTGACTTGCTGCTGTGAGTTACACACTGTACTGCACCAGGCCGGCGGCCTCAAGTAAGTCTAACAATGTCTACTTAGGTAAGTTCAAGTTGTGCATCAAACACAGCCACTGTCTGTGCCCCTCAAAAGCTGCCACTGTGCCTATCAAAGCTGCCACTGTGCCCATCAAAACTGACACTGTGCCCATCAAAGCTGCCACTGTGCCCATTAAAAACGCAGCCACTATGCCCATCAAACGCTGCCACTGTGCCCATGAAACTCGTGTTATATTGTCCAAACGTTGTGTTAATGTTTAAACACTGATTTTGTTGGAAGTACCAATAAATATAGCCTTATTGATAATTTTCATTCTTATTCTCGTGCGTGATCGTATAGACAGGGCCCCAGTGCACTGTATTGTCCGGGGGCCTATAATGCTCTTAAGATGGCCCTGACTAAAACTGGCCATACACTAGTATATTTACCAGTGAATGTCTGTACAAATATTCCCAGGAACATTCGTACAAAAATTGTCAATAGTATATATGGTGACTTAATCAATGTTGCTCAAAATTAAATTTTTGAAAATCGCTTGCTTTTAACTTTCAATTTTGGAGTGAATTGACTTTCCTGATACACACCCCATACACTGCTAGAAATTCACTTGTGTGAGAGATTTTTTTCATTCGGCTCCTTCGAATTTTCTCATCACTATGGCCAAAGACGAACATCGATTTAACCCCACAACTGATTAGAAGATCAAAATCTAAAGTTTTCAATTGAAATTCTATTTAAAGTATGGCTTTAGTTTGCAAAATGAAATTATTAAAGGCCGTTGGACTCAAAGTAGAATTTTGAGGTCTATTCATGAACACCCATGGCTTAGTCTCTGCACAGTAAAAGGGCGGAAAATACTCATTTACATTCAGATATACAATAAAATGCTCAGTGTGGAGCCGGCGATATCTATATATATCTATATTATATGTATAATGCTGCAGAATACACTTCCCGATAGGAGGAGAACCCTGTCACGTGACCTGTTGTCTCCGCCTCTTGACACATTTTTTCCCATTCATTAGAATGAAAGGTGCATTTCTTGATTCAGAGTCTAACCACAATTATAATTAATACAGCCACAGTAGCGGACTGACCGATCGGTGATTCGGTCGCCGCCCGAGGGCCCGGAGCCATTAGGGGCCCGTGACGGGCCCAACGAGAGGCCCCTTGAAGCGGCTGCATTAATACCGCTAACGGCGCGCTGCTCCCTGCTGGCCCCTCCTTCCCTCCCGTCGGACGGGAGGGAAGGAGGGGCCGGCGGGGAGCAGCGCGCCATTAGCGGTATCATCGCAGGTTCTTCAGTGCAGTGGCGTTGCTATGGGGGGTGCGTTGCTATGCACCCGGCTCCGCGCTGCATTGAGAGGGGCGCCGCGGCTCCCTCCTTCCCCTTCGGGATCTCCTCTCCTCCGTGTGATGTGCGGGGAGAGTGGGGGAGGAGGGAGTGAGGCCGAGGCAGAGACCAACTGGTTGCCCGGGGTCAGACCGTCCCCACACAACTCCACACGTGGCCGCAGATCTCCGTCCCCCTAGGCAGCACTCGCTGCCGCTTTGATGTGTACACAGGCTGGGAGGAAGAGCCATGGATGAGGAGGGACACAGACACCATCCACGCTGCAGCACCTGCCCTGAGGTATGCAACAGGGGTATTGCAGAGGAGGGGGACATAGTGGTTTGGGGGGGGGGGGCATTGTCAGGTAACAATTATGCTATGGGGGGGGGGGGGGTTAGAGGATATCTGCTGGAGGGTGCTCTTTTAGTTTTGGGTTTGAAAGGACTTGAAGTAGGGCGGGGGCAGATTTGAAGTTTTACCCCCTCCCCCCAGCGCAATTCCTATCCCCTCCCAAAGCACCCCCTAGCACATATCCTTGAACCCCCTCCCAAATCAAAGATCCCATCCCGGCTCCATCTACTCCCCCAATCCCATCCAGCTCCACCCACCCCCCGATCCCATACCCGCTCATCCATCCCCCCCGATCCTGATCCCATCCCCCCTCCATCCATCCCCCCTGATCCTATTCCCGCTCCATCCATCCCCCTGATCCTATCCCTGCTCCATCCATCCCCCCCCTGTTCCTATGCCTGCTCCATCCATCCCCCTGATCCTATCCCGCTCCATCCATCCCCCCTGATCCTATCCCCCATCCATCCATCCATCCCCCCTGATCCTATTCCCGCTCCATCCATCCTCCATCCATCCCCTGATCCTATTCCCGCTCCATCCATCCCCCTGATCCTATTCCCGCTCCATCCATCCCCATGATCCTATTCCCGCTCCATCCATCCCCCTGATCCTATTCCCGCTCCATCCATCCCCCTGATCCTATTCCCGCTCCATCCATCCCCCTGATCCTATTCCCGCTCCATCCATCCCCATGATCCTATTCCCGCTCCATCCATCCCCCTGATCCTATTCCCGCTCCATCCATCCCCCTGATCCTATTCCCCCTCCATCCATCCCCCTGATCCTATTCCCGCTCCATCCATCCCCCTGATCCTATTCCCGCTCCATCCATCCCCCTGATCCTATTCCCGCTCCATCCATCCCCATGATCCTATTCCCGCTCCATCCATCCCCCTGATCCTATTCCCGCTCCATCCATCCCCCTGATCCTATTCCCGCTCCATCCATCCCCCTGATCCTATTCCCGCTCCATCCATCCCCCTGATCCTATTCCCGCTCCATCCATCCCCCTGATCCTATTCCCGCTCCATCCATCCCCATGATCCTATTCCCGCTCCATCCATCCCCATGATCCTATTCCCGCTCCATCCACCCCCCTGATCCTATTCCCACTTAATCCATCCCCCCTGATTCTACCCCCGCTCCATCCATCCCCCTGATCCAATCCTGGCTCCATCCATCCCCCTGATCCCATCCCAGCTCTATACATCCTCTGATCCCATCCCGGCTTTATCGATCCCCTGATCCTATCCCAGCTCCATCCATTCCCTGATCCCATTCCAGCTCTATCCACCACCCCAATCCCGGCTCCATCCTTCCCCCCAATCCCAGCTCCATCCATTGTGGTAGGTTAAAGGGGGAGAGCCGCACTAATGCACTAGCCTGCTTAGTGGTGGGGGGTGACACCATGTATTACCGCACCAGGTGACACCAACCCTAGCGACGCCACTGCTTCACTTCACTCAAAAACATTTTTTCACTCACCCCATGCCTGTAATAATACCGCTAACGGCACGCTGCTCCCCACCCGCCCCTCCTCTCTTCTCGTCCATCCTAGACTCCTAGGTGATACAGTGCAAGGCTTCCACTGTATAACCTAGGAGTCTAGAATGGACGAGAAGAGAGGAGGGGTGGGTGGGGAGCAGCGTGGCGTTAGCGGTATTATTACAGGCATGGATTGAGTGAAATTTTGTTTTTACTGGAGGGTCGCCATCGGAGAGAGGGGGCAGTACACATGTATGGGGCCCGGGGAACACTTCAGTGTGCTCTCCCCACACTGTCCCCCCTGTATTCTCTCCCCCCACACTGTCCCCTCTTTGTGCTCTCCCCCTCCCCACACTTTCCCCCCTGTGTGCTCTACCCCCCCCCCCAGTGTCATTCTGTGTCCCCCCCCCAGTGTCCCCCTGTGTGCTCTCCCCCTCCACAGTGTCCCCTGTGTGCTCTCCCCCTCCACAGTGTCCCCCTGTGTGCTCTCCCCCTCCACAGTGTCCCCCTGTGTGCTCTCCCCCTCCACAGTGTCCCCCTGTGTGCTCTCCCCCTCCACAGTGTCCCCCTGTGTGCTCTCCCCCTCCACAGTGTCCCCCCCTGTGCGCTCTCTCCCCCCCCAATGTCCCCCCCTGTGCAGGTGTGGCTTGGGACGCAGGGGGCCCCATAATCTTCTATTGACCGGGGGCCCCATCAGTTGTCAGTCCGCCCCTGTACAGCCATGCTTTATAAATGTGCTGCAGTGATTTTTAAAGGCCACAGTTAAGCCATACAGCTGCTTTATAAATGGGTCCTGAAAGCATTAGAAAAAGTGATGTGACCAAGTAAGCAAACCCTATATTCTAATATATTTTTTTAAGAAACAAACAAATATGTCTTATGAGGTTTGATTTAATCCTTTGTACTTACTGCTGACCATTAGAGATAGCTAACTGCAGAGATAACTTCAACCTGATAAAGACTGCTGGAAATATTTTGGAAAATTCCATTTATATCATGATAAAGGGTAATAGAAAAATGCATTGCATTCTATTGGATATTTTTTCTTCCAGTAATTGTACAAACAGCCTTTATATCTTTTACTATTAGTATTTAAACTTTTCTTTTGATTTTATTTATGCTTGTTCATTTTTTTTTTTTTTTTTATTGTGTTGCATTAAAAAAAAAGCCCAAAATTTAAAAAAGCATTTATTTAGTTTGAAAATAACATTTTACAGACTGAGTGCCAGAATAATAATTTGTGTCATTTTAAACTGAAATTGTAGAAAATTGTAGAATAAAATCTATATTTTTTTATATACAGTTACAATGTTTTTTTTTTTTTTTTTTTAACCAAGGCTGGTCAAAGTGGAAAAGGAGAGTGTTTGTTTATTTTAGCTTTGTTCTTTTTCTCACTGAACTGCATGAAACAAAAAATATAAAATCATTTTTGCAAGCTAACATCACAAAAAAAAAAAAGCCTTCTTTGTCCTAAAAAAAATAAAATAATTTATGGTAAAAAAAAAAGTCTATGGTAGGCTGTAAGCTGCACCTGGGCTGCCAGGGTGGGGGAGATGCTGGAATTTACGTTGAACGGCTCTTGTGCAAGGGCCCTAATTGTGTTTCTGTGTATGTCCCCATTTTAGATTTTCCCTCCCTTCCTGTCTCAGAGATCATTATCAAGAAAAGAGATAAAATCTTCCCCAATGGGGGAAAAGCAGTAAACACAGATATGACATATGACAGACATGTTAACCCTCCCTTCTCAAACTGTCCATAGAAAAACAAAATTTTGGTTGGAGTTACTCTTTAAGTGATGTCTAAGTGATCCAACCCTGTGATTTCACCTTTAGGCTGAAGCAACCTTGGCCAGACAGCACTCCTCCCTTCTCCTTCAAGAATGTAATCCGTCTCACCGACGACCTTTCAGATTTCCGCAATAAGCTTAAGAACGAGAGGATATCTGGAAATTTGGATGCTCCCGAGGGGGGTTTTGATGCCATCTTACAAACTGCAGTGTGCACAGTGAGTACTATCATTACTGAATGCCCAATGAACTATGTAAAAAAAAAAAAAGAAAAAGAAATGCAAGTGTGTTTAAATTATTAATTATATTTTCTTGTTAAAAAAAATTATTAATTATATAAATAAAAAGTTAGGAACTACATAGGAATTAACAATTGCAGAGATACAGTGGTCAGAATTATGTAATGTACAACACAGGTTACAGAGTGCATCAGTCAGACTATATAACATAAATCACAGAGTATACAGTGCAGTAGTTAATGGTATTTAATCTACAACATAACTTATAGAATGCAAAAGTCAAGAGTACAGAACATAGTCCCGCCTTCTGGTCACCGGTCAGCAACAGTGTGGGTGAAAGAATTCACCATTGTCAACATAATTGAAAGGAAGAATCCCCTCTTTCAAGTTATTGATGGTCAGTAGATTAACCGCACTCATCTCAACCCCTTCTCAGACATTGTTGGTCAGTGATGGCACAGTCATACTAGGGCACTGTGATAATGCACACTATGTTCTTTGGAGCACTGCAGTGCCATTCATTACGAATTGTGAATGGAACTGCAATGCACACTCCCATTGCAACTCACTTGCAGCACACCACAAAGCCCAGTAATGACTGCTACATATTGCAATGCCATGCACTCACTAAACTTGGTGCATGTCTGATTTCTTTTGCAATGTGGTGCATTGGAAGCCTTAACATAAGACAAGTAACGTGCAACCTAATGTGCAATAAATGGAGTAGACCATTCTGGCATAATTAGGCCCTAAGACCTGGTGAGGGTGAAAAAGCATTTATGGTTGGTGGTTGTTACTTGCCCCACCTTCTTTTAAGGCTATGGTGATTAGTGATGGTTCCACTCACCCCTTAAAAAACATTGGTGGCCAGTAGTACTTTACCCTTAAAAGCATTATTTTTACAGTAGTAACCCCCCCCCCTTCCACAAAAAGCATTGGTCATAAGTTGCGCCCCCTCCTCTCCCCTCCCCCTTTCAAGGCCTTGGTGGTCAGTGATAGCTCCCCCACCCCTTCCCGTATAGGCATAGGTTTTTACCTACCTTCTCCCTCCCCTTAAAGACATTTATTGGTAGTCTATGGTGTCCCACCCTCCTGAAAACCTGAAAAGTTTTGGCATTCATTGGTGTCTTCCCCAAAAAAGCATTAATAGTCAGTGGTGTATGTGACGGCCTCTCCCAAAAGTCATTGGTGGTGTTTTTTCATTTGTATGCTGTCAACAAATCACACATTACTTTAGATAGTACATATGGGCATTGACACAAGTCCTTGCCAATAAGGAAATCTAGAGTGTAATGTCCTATCACCATGTCACACTTTTTAGAGGTATATATTTAAAACGTTTTGTCAAAGGTTAACATAGGAAATACACAGGACAAGATTTACTAAAGCTGGTGCAGTCAGAATCTGGTGCAGATGAGTATGGAAGCCAATCAGCTTCAAACTTCAGCGTGTTCAATTAAGCTTTGACAATGAAAACTGGAAGCTGATTGGTTTCTTTGCAGAGCTGCGCCAAATTTTATACCACGCAGTTTTAGTAAATAACCCCCACAGACCTTAATATATGCAGGAATAATATACAATGTATCTATAGTAACCTTTCTTTCTACAGAATGATATTGGTTGGAGAGATGGCAGCACCCATATTTTGGTCTTTTCCACGGAGTCGGCATTTCACTATGAAGCTGATGGAATGAACGTTCTTGATGGGATCCTGCCTAGAAATGATGAACGCTGTCATCTGGATAGAACAGGCCTTTACACGTATGACATTCTTCAGGATTATCCATCCGTTCCCACTCTTGTGCGACTTCTTGCAAAACATAACATCATCCCAATCTTCGCTGTTACCAACCATTCCTACAGCTACTATGAGGTAAGCCATAAACCAAAAGGGCTAAAGCCATTCAGGGTAATAGCTCACTTCCTTTCCAAGGGATACTCTTCTTCACCATGTTTCCTGCTGCTCCATTCATCTTTAGGGGACTTTGCAAATACTAATATGGGAGGAGCATGTACCCTTCTTCCGCTTCTCCTAGATGCAGCACTTGGGTCCAGTGTGGCCAAATGCCAGGCCTGACCACTGTAATGTGGAGAGGGAAAAGGTCATTAGACTCAGCATTCCATTGGGTATAAAGGGCAGAGGGTTAGCATGAAGAATGTAAGTATCAGTGGACTATTAAGATTACTGGTCTTTTTGCCCTAAATGTTGCACATAATGTAAATTCAGAGCCAGATATAGTACTAGGCAATGTAGACATGAGCCTATAGGCAAAGAGGTGGCTTTCCCCTTTATGATTATGTGGGAACTGTTTTATTTTTCAAATGATTTGTAATTATGTCCAGCCAGTCCTGAGATTTACATAGCCTATTCAGAGCAAAGCAAACGGTTTGTTTTAACCCCCCCCCCCCCCCAAACCCATCCTCAAACCCATCCCCAGACCAATCCCCAGATCCAGACCCATCCTTAGCAGCACATACTCACCTTTCTATTGCTCCCCTGTTTGGTGCCAGGAGCCAAAGGAAATACCTGGTACTTCTGGGTATGGAAGAGCATGTTACTCACTCCATGTAACAACGATGGGCCAAACAGCATGCTGGGAGACAGAGAATAGGCTTGTGTCAACTACAACCCAAGTGACTTCTAGTTTACACATGACTTTACATTCACGATAGGCGGCTGAATAGAGTAGCAGGAGAGCGATGTAAGTATGTACATCTGTGGAGGTCCGCAGTAATGGGCAAAGCACAGAGTCACTTTAAAGAGGAACTGAACTCTGGGAGATGTGACCAAGAATTGTCAGATAGAGAGCAAAACATTACTCACCAGTATTGCTTATTATGGTCTATATCAGTGGTTCGTAACCTGGGGGTCGAATGACGATTTGCTAGGGGTCACCGAATCCTGGGCTGTTCCTGAAGCCCGCATCGCTCTCCCAGCATTTTCATGGCCGCCCAGCAAGGCTGTCCCTGGAGTCTGTGGCCGCCCAGCAACCCATTAATTTCACGGCAAGGCAGGGGGGCAGAGACTAGAGGTCAGCTGACTGGTGAGGAATGGGAAGTGGGAGGGTCTGGAGGAGACCCTATCTCCTGATCTCAGCATAGGTGTCACTACTGCAAGACACCACAGAGCTGGAGACACAGTGAAGCCGGAGACACAGTGAGAAACACTACCTGTGATTAGAGTTTCCATTAAAAGTCCCCACTACAGTTCTCAGATCAGCAGATGACCTTGATCAAGAGCACCTAAGTTGGCTGATCAGAACTCCCCCCAGCACTGCCACTGATCTCACCCTCCACCAGCACTGCCGCTCATCCCAACTCCCCGCAGCACTGCCACTCATCCCAACTCCCCGCAGAACTGCCACTCATCCCAACTCCCCGCCAGCACTGCCACTGATCTCACCCTCCACCAGCATTGCCACTCATCCCAACTCCCCCCAGCACTGCCACTCATCCCACCCTCCACCAGCACTACCACTCATCCCACCCCTCCACCCCCCACCAAGGAGTAAGAGAAGGAATAAAAATAGAGAATACACGGAAGGGAGAGGAAAAAAGGGTGAGGAACAAAGAAAAAGGGAGAGAAAGAATAAGAGAAAGAACAAGAAAGATGGCTAGAGAGGGATGGGAGGAAAAAAAACAAGAAATTAGGATAGAGAGATAAAAGGGAAAGAAAAACAAAGAGTGGTACATCCTAAAATGTACCATAAGGGGTTTTAATACTGTACGAGTGGAAGGGACTGGTTACGGCGGCGTTTGGCCGCTTTCTACTTCCATCCAGGAGCACAGCTTGTGTCCGAGGCTGCTGCGGCATTAGGACGGCTTGGAGAAGCTTTAAGACAGACGTTCCTACTTTACATATACTATGCCTGTATCACTCTCACGCTATCTTGTGAGTTGCCATTTGTAATTTTTATTAAATCATTGGTCTTAAATGCTGCACTTAGTCTGGCGCCCCTCTGTTCCCTGCTTTACTTCCTCATGTCAGAGCCTCCAGCAAGGAGAACAGTGAGTAGCGCAGCAGTGACATCACCAAATCTTGTTCCAAATCTCCTGAGACCGGCAATTTAAGGCAGCAGTGCCTCAGATCTCACACTTCAGAGCTAAGAGGCTGGAGACACATGAATGCCTAGGCACCCTCTCATACCAGAAAATGAATCACATTTTTTTGAGATGGCTACAAAAGGTAAAATAGGTACAATTTTAATAGGTACAACTTAGGCACAAGTAACATATTAGATGTCCCCTAAAACATAGCAAATCTTTACTTTTTGAATTCAGTTCCACTTTTTGCTTTTGTTTTCCATCTATATCATTTATCATGTTAAAGCCTAACTCCAGGCAATGCATGTTTATTTTTAGATTTGGATTATATGGGTTAGAACCTCAGTTTTTACTGTCTGTAGTTTGCAGTATTATAATGCTAGATTTTAAGGTAATCTACTTTTCTTGTTCACACAGGAATTAAGTAAGTACTTCACAATGGCTGAGATTGGAGAATTACAGGAGGATTCTTCCAACATAGTACAGCTCCTTGACTTGGCTTTCGTGGTATGTATACCTTGTGTTGCTCAGAATTCCTAGCATATCCACAATCTGTTAGAATAGTGACAAATGGTTGATTGGCTTGCTTGATATTTTGCTGTCCCCTCAAAATAACTCAACACACAGCCATTAATGTCTAAACCGCTGGCAACAAAAGTGAGTACACTTGTACACGGTGGCCAAGACCATACAGCGGTTTAACAGGACAGGTTCCACTCAGAACAGGCCTTGCCATGGTCGACCAAAGAAGTTGAGTGCACGTGCTCAGCGTCATATCCAGAGGTTGTCTTTGGGAAATAGACCTATCAGTGCTGCCAGCATTGCTGGGGGGTCAGCCTGGCAGGGCTCAGACCATACACCGCACACTACATCAAATTGGTCTGCATGGCTGTCATCCCAGAAGGAAACCTCTTCTAAACTTTTGTGAGATACTGCATATGGGAGCTGTTTCACTTGTCCAAGGATTTGTAATTCTCTCCTACCAGTTCCAAGATTAACACAGTGCTGTCAGATAGTTGAACCAGACTGGTGACCTGACAACCCTGCTTTACATTAAATCTGAACCAAGACTGTTTTTTGTCCAGGGTTGTACGCCCCTGTGCATGCGAGAAATTAAGTAATCAATGGTTTAAGCCCTCTCATAGCAGTGTGCGGCCATTCATTGCAATGGGAGACTGTATGCTGCACCTGTGTCTCCTTTTGCTGCCAATTTATACGCCATGCATGCTGTACACCCTCTTGCAGCCGTGGGCAAGAAACTTAAGCAATGCAGTTTGTGCATGATGACAAAGCAATACAATATATGAATGAAATCTGCTACTGCAAGGGAGTATTTGGCATCCCCATACAATGCTGCAGAGGCAAAACTCATAACCTTGACTTTGCCAAATCCCGATATGCAAAGTTCCAAAGCAAAAGTTGCACAAAAGGTGCTCAGTTGCACATTTTATTCTCAAGAAGGCATTAAACAGCATAGTTATAACAACCTAGTACCTTAATGTGTTTTTCTCTAGATATACTCATAAGCATATCTATAGAGTATACAGTATATACAGTACAAGCTCTTAGTAACAGTTTACCTGACTTCACATCTTTCACACCATTACATCCTCCACTAAGGTGATAAACGGATTCAATAAGGCATTAAAAGGCATAGTTATAACAACCATCCATATGTCTGCCTAATACTATACTGTAATCAGTACAATTATATCATAAATCATTGATAAAGCCATGTTATATTGTACTTTCATTTCATTTAGTTATAGTATTTTTCAAGTGCTGTCCAGTAAAAGCAACAAGCAATACTTACTAAATACAATTTTTTTTTGTTGTAGCGAATCCGATCCCGAATGCACATCAGGGATCATAACACTCCACGTGCCCTAAATATATCCGTGTCATCAGAATCATCCAAAGTAACAGAAGCTGGGTCCTTCCAGGTGACTCGTGGTGAAGTGGTGAGTGTCATTGTTGGAGCCAGCCAATTGTCTTACAATGACAACCAGTCATATACAGTTTATATTTTATGTAATTATTGGATAAATCATTGACTACTTTTTAATGATGCTGTTGTATTTCATAAGATGCGGATAATGAGCAAAGGATGTTCTGAACTATTTATTCCATGCAGGGGACATTCAAGGTTAATGTGAAGGCTCTAGAGAAGGTTGGTGGGCAGGACGTTTGTAATCTTCCAAAACAGGACCAGGCAGGCAATGTCATCCTCAGACCGTCAACGTTTACCAATGGCCTGGAGATTGACGCTTCCGTCATATGTGATGTCTGCCCGTGTGAACAGGTAAGTGGATACAAAAAGTCAAGCTTCCCATTCCTCAAACATGTAAACATGGTGGAACATATAATCCGCTTCTCCGACTTCTTCATATGTACTACTTCTGACCCCAAAAACATGTCAAAAGTCAACAACTAAGCTCTCATCTCTCTGATATGTAAAACAGCGAAGCCCTCATCTCTAGCCTCTCCCCCTAGCCAATGATGTACTGTATGTAGAGAGCAGTGACATATGTAATTATTCCTAAGTAAACACTCTAGTGTCAGATGCATCAATGTACTCTTTGGATTATGGCTATCATTGGCTGATGGTTTGAACCAAATTTTGGTTGTGCACCAGTTGTTTTTGCTTCACTATATATCACCTATTATTCTTGGCATTTATTTTTACTTAGGCTACCAAACCCGTGACTTAGGGCATGGGGGCTCAACCTGTGGCCCTCCAGCTGTTGCGGAACTATATGTCCCATGAGTCATCACAAGGCTGACAGTTACAAGCATGACTCCCAGAGGCAGAGGCATGATGGGAATTATAGTTCCACAATAGCTAGAGGGCCACAGGTTGAGCACCCATGGCTTAGAGACTGCATGGCTGTCATCCATTATGAAAACTTTAAAAATCATTCTAACCCTTATCAGTATTATTGCTCTCTTGGTTTTGGTTTGTTCAAAGCTCATGACTGTTCCTGTCCATTCTTTTCCATCCATAGCAAAAAGAAATGAATTCTGCCAAGTGCAATGGGAATGGGCACTTTGTATGTGGGCACTGTGAGTGCAAGAATAACTGGTAAGACTAATCCTGAGTTTTCCTATAGATTTTATCGAACATATCTGTCGTTTTGTTGAAGCATTTGAATGTAGTTCTTTAACTTGTGTAGAAGACTTACAAGCTGGGTATAAGTAAACAGTGACACATTTTCTGTGCTTTGATTATAATAAACTGATTTCAGGAAACAGCTAAATACATAGATGTAATACATATTCGGGAGTTGTTTTATCTGCCAAAGGATTTGTTTATCTGTCCATTTATTTCTGAGACTTCTATTGGTATGACACCATTTTCTTTATTACAATTAGGGAATAATGTTCTGCCTTCTCACTACTAGGGATGAACTTCTAGTTTGGTCCAAACACACTGGTTCGAGCTGGGCTTTGCTTGTTCTGGCCTTCATCTGAATGCCAGACTTTAAGCTTATTTGGCAGGAGCTGAACATCATATATAGTAGAGGGTAGTTCTCCCGCTACTATATATGACAGCTTCCTTCTTCCGTTGTTAGGGAAGCAGCAGTGCCAGAAAGGGTGGGTGGGCACCAGCATGTTCATCCCCCTCCTAACCCATACCAGGCACACAAGGACAAAGGCCTCTACCCACAACCCTGGCTCATTGGTTGTGGGGGTTAGTGGGCAGGGGCTTATCGGCATCTGGATCTCCAAAAGAGCATGCTGCATACAGTGCTCCACCAAAACACTTAATTGCTTTAGTGCCCAGAAAGTGCCAGAGACGACATGTCACCTTTCTCTCTCTTTGGGCACTCTCTCATCTTGCAAAATTGACTCCATAATAGAGAACAAAAGTAACTTTTTTTTTTTTTCCATAATAAGAGACCAAAATGAACTTTGTTAAAAATCATCCAGACCAATCCAGGTGGACTGGACTCTGCACCCTCAACCAACTTCTCATATCTGTCTCCTGATTGGTCAATATTCCCCAATAGCTCGGTGGTGTGGAAGTTCAATGCTCAAAAGAACATAGCGCTAACATAGCATTTTACTGCCATCTTTACTTATAAAAAAAAGATGAAATGCACTCATCACATATAAGAAAGCAATACCCTGTATCAATTTTAATCTACCGTGTGTATGTGCGGATGTGGCTGTCATAAAACTCACTGTGATACAGCCAGCACCACTTTCCTCTCTCTCTCCTTCTCCTGGACCATCCAAAGCCAGACCCAGGCCAAGTCCCAACACGTTTCGTCAGATCAATGGCATCAGAGGCCTCTGATTACACCAGGCTGACGAAACACATTAGTTCATGGCTTGTTTTATTTAAATATGGCTGTTGTGCTGTCAGAGGTTGGTGATTCCACACATAATAAAATACTTGCTGTGTTCATCTCTTTCACAGGAGAGGGGAGGTCTGCAACTGCTCATCTAGTCAAGTTATAGACAGTCAGTCATGTATAGCCCCTGGAAGCGATGAAATCTGTTCGGGACAAGGGGAGTGCGTGTGCGGAGTGTGCCAGTGCTTTGCAGATTCCCCAGAACGTCGGTATGAAGGGAGGTACTGCCAGTTCAATACAGCCACGTGTCCACGTGTGAGTGGCTTTATGTGCAATGGTAAGTGAAGCTGACGTCAGGCTGCATGTAGGTATTGTGTAACTTTATATTATATAGCAGGAGTAGGCAACCTTAAAGAGGTGGAGATCTATCTGAACAACATGGGGGAAGTCAAAGATCACTGGGCACAGTGTCACCTCCTCACACCTGATTTAAACCTGTAATTGCCATACTACTGTTTCGCAATCACATGCATTGCATAGCAGTGGCGTTGCTAGGGGGGAGCGGGGGATGTGGATGACACCTGGCACAGCGCTGGATCAAGAGAGGTGCCGCGGCTCTCTCCTCTTCTTTCTTCCCCTGGGCACTCTGGTATCTTTGCTGTGTTCTTAGCTGCCCGCGATGTTTAGGGAGGGAGGAGGAGAAAGAATTGTGTCCCACATAGCCCAGTGCCCGGCGCTCGCATATCCTCCGGGAGCCGGCACTGCAATCACCTATTATTATAACAGGCCGGCTGGGAGAGGTACCGGCTGCCTGTCACAATTAGTACATACCTCACAGCCGACGGAGCCTAGGCTCCTCCTCTACTCTGACAGTATATCCACAACAGGAGGAGGAGCCTAGGAGGAGGGACGTCTATGTGGACAGAGCCATGCTGATCTGAGGTCTGTAAATGTGGGGAGGGGAGATATACACTGTATATTCACAATGGGCAGATATTCAAAGGGGGGTACATTAGGGGGATTACACAGGGGGGTACATTAGGTGGATTACACAGGGGGGTACATTAGGTGGATTACACAGGGGGGTACATTGGGGCATTACACAGGGGGGGTACATTAGGGCATAACACAGAGGGGGTACATTGGGGGATTACACAGGGGACATTACACAAGGGGGGTACATTGGGGGCATTACACAGGAGGGGGTACATTGGGGGCAGTACACAGGGGGAGTACATTGGGGGCATTACAGGGGGGGTGGTACATTTGGGGCATTACATGGGGGGTTACATTGGGGGCATTACATTGGGGGGGTTACATTGGGGGGATTACACTTGAGGGTATTTACACAGGAGGGGGGTTTACAGGGGGGGGGGGGGGTACACTGCAGAGATTTACACTCGGGAGTACAATGGTGCAGGGATTTATGCAGGGGAGTACAATGATGGGGGGATTTACACTATGGGAGATTAAACTAGGAGGATTTACTGGGGGGAGGGGGAATTACACTGTTATACTGGGAGGATTACACTGGGGGGGATTTACACTTGGGAGATTACATGGGGCTTCTCAGTCTAAAATGCCTGGCTCTACTTTTTGTCCCAGTCCAGGCCTGGGGAGAAGAACGAAGTGATATCCGCCCATGATGGTGTTACCCCCATCCGTGAAAGGGCATGGATTGGCACACTGGAATAAACCACAACATTTACAGGGGCCAGTTTGGGCTGCCGTCCTGAAACTAGCCTGCCCAGCGCCCTGCAGAGCTCTGTGGCAGGCTAGACAGAAGAGAGCCCGATGCACTAGCCTACCCAGTGTCTACTGCTCTGTCCTGCTCCTGCTGTCACTCCGCAGCGGCAGGACAGAGCATTGCGGCAGGCCAGGGGGGAGAGCTGTGCTCGTGCGCTAGCCTGCCCAGTGCCCCAGATTGCTCAGTGACCGGGGGGGGGGCGGGACACACCATAATTTACTGCACCAGGTGACACCAACCCTAGTGACGCCACTGATTATGGGTTTAAATCAGGTAATGAGGAGGCAACATATGGCCTCCTCGCCACCTGTCAAACACACTCAGGTTGCTTTTCAGAGGAGCTGTAGAGCCTGCTGCACTTGTGAATGAGCCGTTAGTTGTATTAGACAGCGATACCCTTAGGGCTCATTCACGCTTAAAGTTGGGGGGGTGGGTAAAACTCTGTGGTTGAGTTTACCGCTCCCAATCTCTACCCCCTTTGGCTGTCAAATGGGACTTGTAGTTCTGCAACAGCTGGAGGTCCGCTAATTGAATATCCCTGATCTACAGCAATCCTTCAGCAAGGAGAGCTCTGAGAGCTGATTGGAGTGAAAGGACAACCCTCCTCCCCCTTCACACAGCACACAGAAACAGAGCTAAGGCTGTCAATCAGCTGGAGATCTCTCCCCTGTCACCTTTTTTCTCTTGGTGTCAGGAAAACTTGTAAGGAGTGATTCATGCTGATAGCAGGGGAAGCAGCTGACAGAAATTACACCCAGTGCTCTGAATAGAGACAAGTGCACACTATTGAGGGATAGGCTTTGTTCATTTTTCATGTCTAAGGTTTACAACCACTTAAAACTGTAAGCCCAACCCAAAAAAAATATTCATCTTGGATAGAGTGGGGAAAAATTAGAACCTGGTATGTAAAGCAGAAGTAAATTCATCGATTTGATAGTTTCAAAAAACAGTTAACATTTTTCCGACATGCCGGAAATGCTAGCTGTCACAGTGGTTGAAGCTCTCAGCCAAACTGTCAAACCATCCAATGGCTGGTGCCATAACTGATCACATGTGCAGCATCATGGCAGTTGCAGATTAAAGAGGAACTGCAGTCTGCTCACTTAATTTGTAATAAAAACATTTGCCATTCTGAAGCTTCCCTCCAACCACTTTGTATATTATTTTATATATACTGTGATTCTGTACTTGCCAAATATGCTGCAGAAATCTCCATTCACTGAGTCTGGCTGCAACCATTTAACTGTGGGCAGCTGAAGCTGCTGTCTGTTCACTTCCTGGATTTACACAGAGACACACTTCCAGCTCTGCAGCTCTCATTGGCCCTCTTATGACTCATCCCCCCTCCCTTCCTGGCAAACTCTCACAAGAGTGAGAGAGAGAGGTGATGTCATAAGCCTAGGCTAATGACCAGACAAGAAACAGGAAGTGGGCTGTATAAGGTATTTTACTGGCAGAAAAACGAAATGTTTTACTATCCAAAAGATGGAAAGATAAAAAAAATTACTGAAGTTCCGCTTTAAACAGAGGCTAAGATGGCAGCTTCCTGGGCTGAAAACAATAGGAGGGTTTACTTCCACTTTATATCTGGGGCTCCATTAGAAAGATTTGTCCTCACTTCCTGTCCCAGTGACAAATGATTGTACCACACAGGAAGTGATGGGAAAATACGCAACAAATACACAGACAGCTCAAAAACCTCAATAAAAATTGCTCAGCCCTGGGATCCATTTATCTAGACAGCTCATTGAGCCCCTCTAAAATAAAGGTGAATATTATGGAACAACATGGTCAGTGTGATTTCCTCAATTCATATTTTGTTCTGCAGATAGAGGACATTGCTATATGGGAGCCTGCGCATGTCAGACTGGATGGGAAGGACCCGCATGTGATTGCCCAATCAGTAATCAGACTTGCCTGGACAGGAATGGGGTAAGTATTGTCAGCATAAAAAGAAATGTCTTTATGGCACAAGTAGTGTATGGATCACCTACTTATAGCAGAGAAAAAACACTGGGATGTATAACCATGAGTCCAATAAACCAGTCTTTATCAGGTATGCCAGGGTCAGGATGTTATCAGTCTGCTGCAGGCAGGAGGAAGCATTTCCTTAGTCACATTTTCCCCAGTGTCCAGATTTCAATGCTGTAATGTTGTAGGAATTCACAAGATGAGAGGATTCAGCAGGGGCTGATATGTGTCAGACTTTTGTAACTCAGCCAGAAACTGCAAAGGGATCAGGATTTCCATGATGGTGTTCTCTCTACGCCAGCATCTCAGTGCAAGGAGTAGACGCTCAGCTATTTATGGTCAATGTAGCACAACACACACTGCATGCACATCTGAAGGGCAGGTGTCCAGGTCATACTGTAGTATGTATCTCCATTGGGGGTACAATTCAGAATTAAAGGCAATGCACAGATACATTGCATTAAAAAGCATATAAGGGTGAATCCTGGCTAAAACATTCCATTTGATTGATGGAAGCATTGGTGTGCTCAGCCTATTGTATTAGGGTGTGCACTCTACATGCGTATATATCAGCAGAGCAGAGGACGGTGTCAGTAGAGCAAAGACCGGTGTCAGTAGTTTATTTATTTTTATTATTTTTACTTTTTTACAGTTTTATTATTTTTTACAATTTTATTATTTTTTACAATATTATTATTATTTTTTTTACAGTTTTATTATTTTTTTACAATATTATTATTTATTTATTTTTACAATTATGTTATTTTTTACAATATTATTTTTTTTACAGTTTTATTATTTTTTACAATATTATTTTTTTTTTTACAATATTATTATATATATTTTTTTTTTTACAATTTTTTTAAGAGTCCTGTTATGGGGATTCGATTAAATATTAGGGGTCTAAACATATCCCCATATCCACTTGTTAGACAGAGAAAGGAACTTGGGGTAGAGATTCCCCAGTCCCCTTCTCTGCAGCCTGCAGTAAACATTGTTCAGTTAAGAATGAAGACAGGAGTGATCGGTACAGATCACTCACTGTGTTCATTCAGAAAAGGAAGAGACCAGTTAATGAAATATTTACCAGCTCCTTCCCTGTTACCGAGAGCAGAGGAGGGAAGCTGGCAGCACTGCAGGGGGAGAGACAAGAAGCAGGGGGAATCGACACCACACGGGGTGATTAGGGTGTGCCCAGGCACACCTGGCACACCCTGTGCGCACCCCTATGGATGGAAGTGAAGGATAATGTATCAAATGGATTGAAGCGGCAAGTGTACTGATTATTGTTTTACTTTCTACAGGGCCTGTGCAATAACCGAGGGAAATGTGAGTGCGGTCGTTGCAAATGTGACGCCGATTCCCAGTTTGCCGATGCCATGTGTGAATTTAGCAGCTCATTGGTAGGTCTGCCATATTTGTTTACATTACATGACAACACATGTATACTGCATTTCCATCTGGACCTGCCCCCCCAACCTCCCACCTAAAGAAAAGCATGCATGCTCTGGGCTGTATGCATTTTATAGCCACAATACTTTGCAGCCGAGCGAAAAAAAATTAAATCACACATTCAGAGCATGGTACTGCCACAGAACAAGACCCCTTTAAAGTAGAACTAGACATGTGCAATTTGTTTCGTTCCAAATTCGTTTTTTAACTAAATTCAACAAATTTGGAAATATTCGAATTAACGAAAACCCGTTTAATTAATTTTTCCGAAATTTGAAAATCTGGTAGTTCAGAAATTCGAAAATAGAAAATTCGGAAGCTTGAAAATCCAACAATCGGAAATTCAAAAATCCGAAAATCACAAATTAAGAATGAAAATCCGAAAATTAGAAAACCCGAAAATTTGGAAATTAAATAATAACTAACTAATAATAACTAATACTAACTATTAAATTATAGGTATTGGAATTTCCGTTCAAATTTGTCTGTAAGTGAACGTAACGAATACAAATTTACCAAAGTTACAAATTATCCAAAATAACGAATTCCGCATCTAAACGAATGGAACGTAACAAATTAATAATAATAATAATAATAAATAATAATAATAAATACTTTTTATTATTATTAATTTGTTATGTTTCATTCGTTTAGATGCTGCATTCATTGTTTCAAATAATTCATAACTTCAGATAAATTCGTATTCGTTATGTTCACTAACAGCCAGATTTGAAATGAAATTCCAATACCTATAATTTAATAGTTAGTAATAGTTATTATTAGTTAGTTATTATTTCGGATTTTCTAATTTTTGTTCTTATTTTCGGAATTAAATTTTTTCGGATTTTCTTTCTTATTTTCGGATTTTCAAATTTTCGGATTTCCGAATTTTTAAATTTTCAGGTTTCGAATTTCTGAATTTCCGAATTTATTCAAAATAACGAATTTCATAACGTATGACCCCAAAAAACAAACAAAAAAAAACAAATTAAACGAAAACAAACACATTTTTGGTAGTGCACATGTCTAACTAGAACTATGGGCAAAACTTTTCTTTTTACATTTTGGATAAAGCAAGGAATTAGGGGAATTTCTTGGAGTAACCAGAACTAGTGTGCCCATTTGAAGATTACTTTTCTGGGGACAACCCAAAATTTTTTATTTTTTTTTTACTTTCAATGATAATGAAGGTGAAACTCCTTAACGAGGACACAAGCAGAAATAAAAACCTTCTAATCCCTCTCCACTAGGGATGGGCCCGGTGCTCGATGCGAACCCACGTTCGCATCGAGCACCGGGCGTTCGCTCGCTCGGCGAGCCCAGAACTATTTTGGCCGCTCGCATCACGTTCGTGTGATGCGAGCGGCCCCGCAATGCATTGCGGCCGGCGCAGTGCATTGCTGGCTGATGATTGGCCAAGCATGCACTGTGACCCCGCATGCTTGGCCAATCACAGCCCCGGAATTTCGAAGAGCCATAATTGGCTACAGGCAGGACGCCTGTAGCCAATTACAGCTCAGGGGCTGTAGTACACGCCCCCCCCCCTATAAAAGGCCGCCACGCCGTCTGCGCCGGTCACATGCTGTTCCGGCGCAGATTGAGCAGGCTAGATCTGTGACACTCTGCTGGATTTAGTTAGTTAGAGAGATTTACTTACAGAGATTGAGTTAGATAGATTCAGTTACAAAGATTGATTAAGAAAGAGGGGCTTGTAGTGTGTTCGTGGCAGGCAGGCAGAGCTCCTATATTTTGTTCCCAGAAGCACCTATAGGACTTGTAGTGTGTTAGTGGCAGGCAGGCAGAGCTCCTATATTTTGTTACCAGAAGCACCTATAGGACTTGTAGTGTGTTCGTGGCAGGCAGGCAGAGCTCCTATATTTTGTTACCAGAAGCACCTATAGGACTTGTAGTGTGTTCGTGGCAGGCAGGCAGAGCTCCTATATTTTGTTCCCAGAAGCACCTATAGGACTTGTAGTGTGTTCGTGGCAGGCAGGCAGAGCTCCTATATTTTGTTCCCAGAAGCACCTATAGGACTTGAAGTGTGTTAGTCCCATCACACAGACCTACATTTTCTTCCCAGAAGCACCTATAGGACTTGAAGTGTGTTAGTCCCATCACACAGAGATCATATATTTTGTTCCCAGAAGCACCTATAGGACTTGAAGTGTGTTAGTCCCATTACACACAGACCTACATTTTTCTTCCCAGAAGCACCTATAGGACTTGAAGTGTGTTAGTCCCATCACACAGAGATCATATATTTTGTTCCCAGAAGCACCTATAGGACTTGAAGTGTGTTAGTCCCATAACACACAGACCTACATTTTCTTCCCAGAAGCACCTATAGGACTTGAAGTGTGTTAGTCCCATCACACAGACCTTTATTTCCTTCCCAGAAGCACCTATAGGACTTGAAGTGTGTTAGTCCCATCACACAGAGATCATATATTTTGTTCCCAGAAGCACCTATAGGACTTGAAGTGTGTTAGTCCCATCACACAGACCTTTATTTCCTTCCCAGAGGCACCTATAGGACTTGAAGTGTGTTAGTCCCATTACACACAGACCTTTATTTTCTTCCCAGAAGCACCTATAGGACTTGAAGTGTGTTAGTCCCATTACACACAGACCTACATTTTCTTCCCAGAAGCACCTATAGGACTTGAAGTGTGTTAGTCCCATTACACACAGACCTACATTTTCTTCCCAGAAGCACCTATAGGACTTGAAGTGTGTTAGTCCCATCACACAGAGATCATATATTTTGTTCCCAGAAGCACCTATAGGACTTGATGTGTTAGTCCCATTACACACAGAAGCACCTATAGGACTTGAAGTGTGTTAGTCCCATCACACAGAAGCACCTATAGGACTTGGACTGTGTTAGTCCCATCACACAGAGATCATATATTTTGTTCCCAGAAGCACTATAGGACTTGAAGTGTGTTAGTCCCATTACACACAGACCTACATTTTCTTCCCAGAAGCACCTATAGGACTTGAAGTGTGTTAGTCCCATCACACAGAGATCATATATTTGTTCCCAGAAGCACCTATAGGACTTGAAGTGTGTTAGTCCCATTACACACAGACCTACATTTTCTTCCCAGAAGCACCTATAGGACTTGAAGTGTGTTAGTCCCATCACACAGACCTTTATTTCCTTCCCAGAAGCACCTATAGGACTTGTAGTGTGTTAGTCCCATTACACACAGACCTACATTTTCTTCCCAGAAGCACCTATAGGACTTGAAGTGTGTTAGTCCCATCACACAGAGATCATATATTTTGTTCCCAGAAGCACCTATAGGACTTGAAGTGTGTTAGTCCCATCACACAGACCTTTATTTCCTTCCCAGAAGCACCTATAGGACTTGAAGTGTGTTAGTCCCATTACACACAGACCTACATTTTTCTTCCCAGAAGCACCTATAGGACTTGAAGTGTGTTAGTCCCATCACACAGAGATCATATATTTTGTTCCCAGAAGCACCTATAGGACTTGAAGTGTGTTAGTCCCATTACACACAGACCTACATTTTCTTCTCAGAAGCACCTATAGGACTTGAAGTGTGTTAGTCCTATCGCACAGAGCTCCTCTATTTTCTTCTCAGCAGCACCCCACAGGACTTCTAGTGTGTTAGTGGCATCACACAGAGCTCCTCTATTTTCTTTGCAGAAGCACCCACAGGACTTCTAGTGTGTTAGTGGCATCACACAGAGCTCCTCTATTTTCTTTGCATAAGCACCCACAGGACTTCTAGTGTGTTAGTGGCATCACACAGAGCTCCTCTATTTTCTTTGCAGAAGCACCCATAGGACTTCTAGTGTGTTAGTGGCATCACACAGAGCTCCTCTATTTTCTTTGCAGAAGCACCCACAGGACTTCTAGTGTGTTAGTGGCATCACACAGAGCTCCTCTATTTTCTTTGCAGAAGCACCCACAGGACTTCTAGTGTGTTAGTGGCATCACACAGAGCTCCTCTATTTTCTTTGCATAAGCACCCACAGGACTTCTAGTGTGTTAGTGGCATCACACAGAGCTCCTCTATTTTCTTTGCAGAAGCACCCATAGGACTTCTAGTGTGTTAGTGGCATCACACAGAGCTCCTCTATTTTCTTTGCAGAAGCACCCACAGGACTTCTAGTGTGTTAGTGGCATCACACAGAGCTCCTCTATTTTCTTTGCATAAGCACCCACAGGACTTCTAGTGTGTTTAGTGGCATCACACAGAGCTCCTCTATTTTCTTTGCAGAAGCACCCATAGGACTTCTAGTGTGTTAGTGGCATCACACAGAGCTCCTCTATTTTCTTTGCAGAAGCACCCACAGGACTTCTAGTGTGTTAGTGGCATCACACAGAGCTCCTCTATTTTCTTTGCAGAAGCACCCACAGGACTTCTAGTGTGTTAGTGGCATCACACAGAGCTCCTCTATTTTTCTTTGCATAAGCACCCACAGGACTTCTAGTGTGTTAGTGGCATCACACAGAGCTCCTCTATTTTCTTTGCAGAAGCACCCATAGGACTTCTAGTGTGTTAGTGGCATCACACAGAGCTCCTATATTTTCTTCTCAGCAGCACCCACAGGACTTCTAGTGTGTTAGTGGCATCACACAGAGCTCCTCTATTTTCTTTGCAGAAGCACCCACAGGACTTCTAGTGTGTTAGTGGCATCACACAGAGCTCCTCTATTTTCTTTGCAGAAGCACCCACAGGACTTCTAGTGTGTTAGTGGCATCACACAGAGCTCCTCTATTTTCTTTGCAGAAGCACCCATAGGACTTCTAGTGTGTTAGTGGCATCACACAGAGCTCCTATATTTTCTTCTCAGCAGCACCCACAGGACTTCTAGTGTGTTAGTGGCATCACACAGAGCTCCTCTATTTTCTTTGCAGAAGCACCCACAGGACTTCTAGTGTGTTAGTGGCATCACACAGAGCTCCTCTATTTTCTTTGCATAAGCACCCACAGGACTTCTAGTGTGTTAGTGGCATCACACAGAGCTCCTCTATTTTCTTTGCAGAAGCACCCACAGGACTTCTAGTGTGTTAGTGGCATCACACAGAGCTCCTCTATTTTCTTTGCATAAGCACCCACAGGACTTCTAGTGTGTTAGTGGCATCACACAGAGCTCCTCTATTTTCTTTGCAGAAGCACCCATAGGACTTCTAGTGTGTTAGTGGCATCACACAGAGCTCCTATATTTTCTTCTCAGCAGCACCCACAGGACTTCTAGTGTGTTAGTGGCATCACACAGAGCTCCTCTATTTTCTTTGCAGAAGCACCCACAGGACTTCTAGTGTGTTAGTGGCATCACACAGAGCTCCTCTATTTTCTTTGCAGAAGCACCCACAGGACTTCTAGTGTGTTAGTGGAATCACACAGAGCTCCTCTATTTTCTTTGCAGAAGCACCCATAGGACTTCTAGTGTGTTAGTGGCATCACACAGAGCTCCTCTATTTTCTTTGCATAAGCACCCACAGGACTTCTAGTGTGTTAGTGGCATCACACAGAGCTCCTCTATTTTCTTTGCAGAAGCACCCATAGGACTTCTAGTGTGTTAGTGGCATCACACAGAGCTCCTCTATTTTCTTTGCAGAAGCACCCACAGGACTTCTAGTGTGTTAGTGGCATCACACAGAGCTCCTCTATTTTCTTTGCAGAAGCACCCACAGGACTTCTAGTGTGTTAGTGGCATCACACAGAGCTCCTCTATTTTCTTTGCATAAGCACCCACAGGACTTCTAGTGTGTTAGTGGCATCACACAGAGCTCCTCTATTTTCTTTGCAGAAGCACCCATAGGACTTCTAGTGTGTTAGTGGCATCACACAGAGCTCCTATATTTTCTTCTCAGCAGCACCCCACAGGACTTCTAGTGTGTTAGTGGCATCACACAGAGCTCCTCTATTTTCTTTGCAGAAGCACCCACAGGACTTCTAGTGTGTTAGTGGCATCACACAGAGCTCCTCTATTTTCTTTGCAGAAGCACCCACAGGACTTCTAGTGTGTTAGTGGCATCACACAGAGCTCCTCTATTTTCTTTGCAGAAGCACCCATAGGACTTCTAGTGTGTTAGTGGCATCACACAGAGCTCCTATATTTTCTTCTCAGCAGCACCCACAGGACTTCTAGAGTGGCATCACACAGAGCTCCTCTATTTTCTTTGCAGAAGCACCCACAGGACTTCTAGTGTGTTAGTGGCATCACACAGAGCTCCTCTATTTTCTTTGCATAAGCACCCACAGGACTTCTTGTGTTAGTGGCATCACACAGAGCTCCTCTATTTTCTTTGCAGAAGCACCCACAGGACTTCTAGTGTGTTAGTGGCATCACAGAGCTCCTCTATTTTCTTTGCATAAGCACCCACAGGACTTCTAGTGTGTTAGTGGCATCACACAGAGCTCCTCTATTTTCTTTGCAGAAGCACCCATAGTTCTAGTGTGTTAGTGGCATCACACAGAGCTCCTATATTTTCTTCTCAGAAGCACCCACAGGACTTCTAGTGTGTTCAGTGGCATCACACAGAGCTCCTCTATTTTCTTTGCAGAAGCACCCACAGGACTTCTATTGTGTTAGTGGCATCACAGAGCTCCTCTATTTTCTTTGCACAAGCACCCACAGGACTTCTAGTGTGTTAGTGGCTTCACACAGAGCTCCTCTATTTTCTTTGCAGAAGCACCCACAGGACTTCTAGTGTGTTAGTGGCATCACACAGAGCTCCTCTATTTTCTTTGCAGAAGCACCACAGGACTTCTAGTGTGTTAGTGGCATCACACAGAGCTCCTCTATTTTCTTTGCATAAGCACCCACAGGACTTCTAGTTGTTAGTGGCATCACACAGAGCTCCTCTATTTTCTTTGCAGAAGCACCCATAGACTTCTAGTGTGTTAGTGGCATCACACAGAGCTCCTATATTTTCTTCTCAGCAGCACCCACAGGACTTCTAGTGTGTTTTAGTGGCATCACACAGAGCTCCTATATATTCTTCTCAGCAGCACCCACAGGACTACCGACTACAATGGCTGGAAGACCACCAAGGGGAGGCAGAGCGTGCAGAGCCAAGAACACAGGGCAGGCAGGCTCTGTTTCTAGTGGACGTGGACGTGGACGTGGTCGTGCATCGTCATCAGCACGTGGCCATGGGACACGCGCGTCTTTGTTTTCGGCAGCTGGACATGTGGAGCCGCATCATGCTGAAGGCTTGGTAGAATGGATGACCAAGCCCTCCTCATCCTCCTCATCCTCTCTCACCCAGGCTCAGGGTACTGACAGAGCATCATCAGCCACCCCTTCCCTAGACCCACCATGTCCTCCTGAGGAGTCCCCCGAACTCTTTGAGCACAGTGTTGGGTACATGCTCCAGGAGGATGCCCAACGATTCGAAGGCTCGGATGATGATACCCAGCTTGAGGAATCTGGCAGTACTGTTCCACCAGCTGCAGCTTACTGCCAGGTTTGCTCTAGTGGTGAAGAGGGAGGGGTGATGAGGTCACTGACTCCACGTGGGTGCCTGAAGGGAGAGAGGATGAGGAGGAGGACGAGGAGGAGGAGGATGCGGCGTCACATGTCCAACGAGGCAGGATGCCCCCTGGAGGCCAGGTAGAGGCCAGCACAGCAACTGTACAACACCGCAGAGCTCCGCCTGTGCAGGGCGCTGCCTCTGCACGTTATCAGAAAAGTTCTTTGGTGTGGGCCTTTTTTGAGACGAGTGCAGCAGATCGCACCACTGCTATTTGCAATATTTGTCTCAAGCGTATCTCGCGTGGCCAAAACATCAGCCGCTTGGGCACCACAAGCATGACCAGACATATGGCGACCTGCCATGCAGCTCGTTGGCAGGCACACATAAAAGACCCACACCAAAGAACTAAGTGGACCTCTCCTTGCTCCTCCTCAGCTGGGATCTCCATCCCCACTACACCTTCAGTCCTCTCTGAAAGCTGCTCTGAGAGGACTGAAGGTGTAGAATTAGGTGTGTCACAACCAAGTACTTGTAGTACACCGACGTCCGATTGCAGCAGGCAAATTTCCCTGCCCCAGCTGCTGGACCGTAGAAAGAAGTACACTCCCAGCCATCCACATGCCCAGCGGTTGAATGCTAGCCTGGCTAAATTGCTAGCACTTCAACTGCTGCCTTTTCAGTTGGTAGACTCGGCCCCCTTCCGTGAGTTTGTTCAATGTGCGGTTCCTCAGTGGCAGGTTCCCAAACGCCACTTTTTCTCGCGGAAGGCGATTCCGTCTCTCTACCGGCATGTGGAGGGCAATGTCCATGCCTCGCTGGACAGGGCGGTCATCGGTAAGGTGCATATTACCGCTGACTCATGGTCCAGCAGGCATGGACAGGGACGGTACCTTTCTTTCACGGCCCATTGGGTCACTCTATTGGCAGCTGGGAGGGATGCAGGACAAGGTGCAGTAGTGTTGGAGGTTGTTCCGCCACCACGCCTCCAAAACGCGACTACTGCTACTGGTTGTGACACACCTCTCTCCTCCACCCCCTCCTCTTCTTCTTCTTCCAGTGCTCTGTCCTTGGAACCAGCGGTGCTCCGTAGGCGTACAAGGGGCTACGCAAGTACGCAGGCAAAAAGATGCCATGCCGTGCTTGCGCTGGTGTGTTTGGGGGACAGGAGCCACACTGGGCCAGAGGTTCTGGCAGCTCTGCAGGGGCAGGCCGAGAGGTGGTTGACGCCACGTCAGCTTAAGCCAGGAATGGTCGTTTCTGACAATGGCACCAACCTCCTCTCCGCCCTGCGACAGGGGCAGCTCACCCATGTGCCCTGCATGGCTCACGTCCTCAACCTGGTGGTGCAGCGGTTCTTGGGCAGGTTCCCAGGCTTACAGGATGTCCTGAGGCAGGCCAGGAAAGTCTGTGTGCATTTCCGCAGATCTTATAATGCCAGTGCTCGGCTGACTGAGCTGCAAAAGGAGCTGAACCTGCCCAAGAACCGCCTAATATGTGACATGCCCACCAGGTGGAACTCAACGTTGGCCATGCTGCAGCGACTGCACACGCAGCAGAGGGCCATCAATGAGTACCTTTGCGACTACGGCACCAGGACAGGGTCAGGGGAGCTTGGTTTTTTTTCCCCACGTCAGTGGAGCATGATCAGGGATGCATGCACTGTCCTCTCACCATTTGAGGAGGCCACGAGGATGGTGAGCAGTGACAGTGCATGCATCAGTGACACTGTCCCTCTTGTCCACCTGTTGGAGCATACGCTGCGTGGGATAATGGACAGGGCACTTGAGGCAGAACAGAGGCAGGAAGAGGAGGACTTCCTTGCCTCTCAAGGCCCCCTTTATCCGGACAGTGTTCCTTCTGTCCCACCCATCACACAGGAAGAGGATGAGGAGGAGGAGGAGGAGGAGGAGGAGGATTGTGTGAGCATGGAGGTGGAGCCTGGCACTCAGCATCAGCAGCAGCAGTCTTTTAGGGATGATGTACAGTCCCAACAAACCAGTGGACTTGTACGTGGCTGGGAGGAGGTGGCTGGCGATCATGTCATCCTCAGTGACCCAGAAGACTCCGGACCGAATGCCTCAGCTAACCTACGCTGCATGGCCTCCCTGATCCTGCAAAGCCTGCGGAAGGATCCTCGTGTTCTTCGGATCAAGGAGAGGGACCATTATGGCTGGCCACTCTCCTTGATCCGCGGTACAAGGGTAAGGTTGCGGACCTTATCTTGCCGTCGCAGAGGGAGCAGAGGATGTGACATCTCAGGGAGGCCTTGCAGAGATGAGACATCTCAGGGAGGCGTTCCCAGAAACTGGGAGGCTACAAACTCCTGGTCCTGGGCGACGAGTTGCTGAGGCTTCGGTCAGTGGCAGAAGGAGCGGTGGGGAAGGTGGACGTCTGACCGATGCGTTCAGACAATTTTTTAGTCCGCAGCCCCAAGGTATGATCGGTTCCAGCAACCATCGCCAGCGTCTGATATACATGGTGCAGGAATACCTTGGGCAAGGTCAGACTTGGACACCTTTCCCACCGAAAATCCTCTGGCTTACTGGGTCCTGAGGATGGATCACTGGCCAGAGCTTGCACAGTATGCAATTGAGCTACTGGCCTGTCCTGCCTCCAGCGTTCTTTCCGAACGCACATTCAGTGCTGCTGGAGGATTTGTGACTGATCATAGGGTGCGCCTGTCCACCGCCTCGGTTGATCGACTGACATTCATCAAAATGAATCAGTCTTGGATCACCACCAGCTACCAGGCACCTGAGGCGGATATAACCGAATAATTTTTAATGTCACATCCCTTCAAGACTGCCTATGCTGATGCTGAGTGACTGTCCTCTTATGTTCACTGACTATCCTCTTCCTCCTCCTCAATGATCCATGCCACCACACCAGTGCCTAAGGCACAATTTTTCAGCCCCTGTTTAACAGGGGCGTGTACTTACAATTTTTAAAAAAAATGCTTCGCAACACGTGTGACTGCTGTGCTCCAAGTACAGTCTCTGTGAGGGCCGTGTTGCAGTGTTGTGGCACCAGCACCAGTGCCTAAGGCACAATTTTCAGCCCCTGTTTAACAGGGGCGGGTACTTACAATTTTTTAAAAAAATGCTTCGCAACACGTGTGACTGCTGTGCTCCAAGTACAGTCTCTGTGAGGGCCGTGTTGCAGTGTTGTGGCACCAGCACCAGTGCCTAAGGCACAATTTTTCAGCCCCTGTTTAACAGGGGCGGGTACTTACAATTTTTTAAAAAAATGCTTCGCAACACGTGTGACTGCTGTGCTCCAAGTACAGTATCTGTGAGGGCCGGGTTGCAGTGTTGTGGCACCAGCACCAGTGCCTAAGGCACAATTTTTCAGCCCCTGTTTAACAGGGGCGTGTACTTACAATTTTTTAAAAAAATGCTTCGCAACACGTGTGACTGCTGTGCTCCAAGTACAGTCTCTGTGAGGGGTTGCAGTGTTGTGGCACCAGCACCAGTGCCTAAGGCACAATTTTTCAGCCCCTGTTTAACAGGGGCGGGTAATTACAAATCTTGATCTAATAGTTCACAGCAGGGCCCATTCCTGCGCCCACCAAGAGTAACTATGAGGGCCTGCAGTCTTGTGGCAACACCGTCCACCACCACCGCCAAAGGCCCAATTTTTCTGCCCTGTTCATCAGGTGCTTGCAATTACAAATCTTGATCTAATAACTCACAGCAGGGCCCATTCCTGCGCCCACCAAGAGTAACTATGAGGGCCTACAGTCTTGTGGCAACACCGTCCACCACCACCGCCAAAGGCCCAATTTTTCTGCCCTGTTCATCAGTGCTTGCAATTACAAATCTTGATCTAATAACTCACAGCAGGGGCCCATTCCTGCGCCCACCAAGAGTAACTGTGAGAGCTTACAGTCTTGTGGCAAAACCGTCCACCACCACCACCACCACCCCCAATTTTTCTGCCCTGTTCAACAGGTGCATGCAATTACAAATCTTGATCTATTAACTCACAGCAGGGCCCATTCCTGTGCCCACCAGTCTTGTGGCTAACACCAACATCTAATAGGGCAAATTTCTGCAGAGTATATATACGCCAGGCCCCTACTTTCAAACATCCAACTTACAAACGACTCCTACTTGCAAATGGAAAGAGAAAAACAGGAAGTGAGAGGAAATCTACCCTAGGAAGGGAAATTCTATCCTGTTAGATTTAATTTGGGAAAAAGGTATCTCCTCTCTACTGATACTTTATCACCAATCCTTTTGTCAATTAAAACCCCACTTTTTCCAAAAACATTTGTCATTGGGACGGAAAGTTAGGTGACATGTTCTGAACAGATGTGCAAAGACAGCAAATGTTACAGGGGTGATAACCCCTCCCTATGTTCTCCAAAAAGCTTAAAAATAGATTTTTTTTGGGATGGAGCTACACTTCATAATGTACCTGTTCAGATTCTACTTAAGAACAAACCTAAAGCCGCAAGTGGTTTAAATGGCTTCTTTTTTTCCTTTACAAATGTCATTTTGTGCAAGGACAGTTCTAAACACGGGAAACACATGCCACTTCACAGGCATACTTTAGACACCCCCCAGGTACCATATTTAAAGGAAAATTTCACTTTTTTTTTTTCACTTTATGCATCATTAAAATGACTGCTCCCGAAAAAACGTTAGTTTTTTAAAAGTTCTTTTTGCATTGATATATGTCCCCTGGGGCAGGACCCGGGTCCCCAAACCTGTTTTATGACATTAACATGCATATTGGCCGTTGTAATTAGCACTTTTGATTTCGAACGTTCGCGTCCATTATAACGTATAGGGTTCGAAAATTCGCGCGAACTTTCGGTCGGTTCGAAGGTTCTGGTGCGAACCGAACCCGGGGGTGTTCGGCTCATCCCTACTCTCCACTATCCAAAAAAAAAAAAAAAAAGTTTTGCCTTTAGTTATACTTTAAGTGTATAGGGCTGTGCCACAACCACCTTGTAGCAGGGTGCTTTAGCCTTTTTTGAGTTAAGATATGCGGTGAGAAGGCAACATATTGGCTCATCACCACCTGTGACCACGGGTGGATTGGTTTTCAGAGGGAGTTCCCTCTGAAAACCAATCCACCCATGGTCACAGGTGGTGATGAGCCAATATGTTGCCTTCTCACCGCATATCTTAACTCAAAAAAGGCTAAAGCACCCTGCTATAAGGTGGAAAACCAATCCACCCCTGGTCACTTTCCAGAGGCCAATTTCCAATCTATATCAAAAATATGTGAAATCCAATAATGAAAATATGAAACGGCAAGCATGTCAATTTTCCATGAATGACTCTATACTTACTGAGAATACACTCTAGTTTCTATTTATTTCTAACACCCGAAACCTGTACTGTTTCCTGTCTGTGTGAACAGCGCCTCCTGGGGGCCTGTGAGGATGTTCGCACATGCGCGCAGTGCCAGGCCTGGGGCACTGGGGAGAAGAAGGGCAAAAAATGTGAAAGCTGCGACATCCAGATAAAGATGGTAGATGAGCTCACCAAAGGTAAGTGTACAAAATATCACTGCGAGGAACCAATGATCGTATGTACCTTACATGCAGATGTCATGGCTTCTAATATATGGACTTTTTGTTTTCTGGTAGTTGATGAACGAACAGAGAAATGCACTTTCCGTGATGAGGAGGACGATTGTACCTATCATTACACAGTAGAAGGAGTGGGTTCTGTGTTGGCCAATTACACTGTGCTAGTACAAAAGAAAAAAGGTTAGGAAGATGTCCCATATTTCATTCTTTCCAAGTGCCTTGCTCCTTATTTTATGTACTCTTTCTATCGCTCATCTCTAATCTATCTATATATTGTAATGAGACCCAGTAACAGTCCAGGCCTATCTGATTTTATTCAGCAAGGCAGCAAAGTATAAAACGAACAAAACATCTTCTCACCCAAAACACTAAGAAAACTCATATCAGTTACTGGCTAACAGGGTGCCCCCTAATGGTTTCTCCCAGACAGGCAGCTTTTATACCCTTGTTAGTGTTTTGTCAGCACTCAGCATTTTCACCCAGCAGCAGGCTCCCGCAGCAGAGAGAGAGAGAGAGTTCTGAGCACACATAATAAAAGGCCTGTGGATAGCTGAGAATATAAGTGAGGTTACTAGGTAAGATGTGGACCTTGGAATGGAGACTTTATCCTACGGAAAGCTCTACAAATATTCTGGGCTCCAGGACCCAGAGCAGAACTTATTAAAGTGGTTGCACACCCTGTACAACCACTTTTACCTACATATATATATATATTAAGGCTTACCTGTAGGTGCTTGAAATATCTCCTAAACCTCTATGGTTTAGGAGATATTTACTAAAAAGACGAGTGCCAATGACTACGGCGCATGCGCACTTTAGAAAGGGCACATTGTGCCCTTTCTAATAGGGGTAATGCTGTGACTGGAGACTCCTGCACGCATGCGCGGGAGTGACGTCACGCGACTCTGGCCAGTCACAGAGCCGGAGTTCACGGCCCTGGAAGGAAGAGGGGTGAAGATGGACGCTCCCTGCTCATGGGGACAACTGAGACATTGCGGACTTCGATTTCAGGTAAGTGACACATAATGGGCTACTATGCGATGCATAGTAGCCCATTTTTCTTTACCTTTGTCAGGAAATAAAGAGGAAGTAAAACCCACCAGGGTTTACTTCCTCTTTAAGAGCTGAGAAAAGAAACAGTTTACTTTCTCCATAACATTCACAAACCCTGGAACCCCTCATCATATATAGGTGACAAACCTAGGTGACACTTATACACCATCCACAGTCCCACCTGCCAGTGCCCATTTATCTATCTATCTAGATTTTCCACATTTTGTCATGTTACAACCAAAAACAAAAAAATTATTTTATTGAGATTTTATGTGATAGACCAACACATAGTGGCACATAATTGTGAAGTTGAGGTAAAATGACAAATGGTTTTCCAAAATGTTTACAAATAAATATGTGAAAAGGGTGGCGTGTTTCCAGCCCCCTTTACTCTGATCCCCCTAACTAAAATCTACTGGAACCAATTGCCTCCAGAAGTCACTTAATTAGTAAATAGAGTCCACCTGTGTGTAATTTATTCTCAGTATAAATACAGCTGTTCTGTGAAGCCCTCAGAGGTTTGAACAAACAGCATCACAAAGGCCAAGGAACACACCAGACAGGTCTGGGATAAAGCTGTGGAGAAGTTTAAAGCAGGGTAAGGTTATAAAAAAATACATCTCATGGAGCAATGTTCAATATATCATCTGAAAATGGAAAGAGTATGGCACAACTGCAAACCTACCAAGACATGGCCGTCCACCATACTGACAGGCCAGGCAAGGAGACCATTGATCAGAGAAGCAGCCAAGAGGCCCATGGTAACTCTGGAGAAGCTGCAGAGATCCACAGCTCAGGTGGGAGAATCTGTCCACAGGACAAATATTAGTCGGGAACTCCACAAATCTGGCCTTTATGGAAGAGTGGTAAGAAGAAAGCCATTGTTGAAAGAAAGCCATAAGAAGTCCAGTTTGTATTTTGTGAGAAGCCATGTGGGGGACACAGCAAACATGTGGAAGAAGGTGCTCTGGTCAGATAAGACCAAAATTTAACTTTTTGGCCTAAACACACTCTGTGGCAGAAAACTAACACTGCACATCACCCTGAACACACCATCCCCACCATGAAATATGGTGTTGACAGCATCATGTTGTGGGGATGCTTTTTTTCAGCAGGGAAGCTGGTCGGAGTTGACGGGAAGATAAATGCAGCCAAATAAAGGGCAATCTTAAAGGAAAACCTGTTAGAGCAGTGGTTCTCAACTCGGGACCCACTAACAGGCCAGGTTTGCAGATAACTGAAATACATCACAGATGATATAATTTGCTGCTCACTTATTGCAGCATTCTAGTCTGCATCTCCCCAAGGTAATACTTAAAATATGGCCTGTTAGTGGGTCCTCAGGACAGGAGTTGAGAACCACTGTGTTAAGCCCCATACACACGGTCGGACTTTTTCATCAATTTGGTCCGATCGGACAAGGTTGTTGAAAAATCAGACCGTGTGTATGCACCATCGGACAGTGTTCGTCGGTTTGTCCGTCGGACAAAGTCTTATCTCCTGCTGGAAAGATTTCCCGTCAACCCGGTCCGATCACACCAAATCCGATCGTGTGTACGCTTGTCCGACCGGACAAAGTGCTACGCATGCTCAGATCACATTACAAGACCAAAGCTATTGGCTACTAGCCTCTACGTAGTCCCGTCGTAGGCAACAAACGTCACCACGTTCAGAATGATCGGATTTTCCGACAACTTTGTCCGATCGTGTGTACGCAAAACCAACATCAGACAAAGTATGACGGACATGGTCCGACGGACCTGGTCCACGGATTGTCCGCGCGTGTGTATGGGGCTTTAGAGTCTACAAAAGACTTGAGACTGGAGCAGATGTTCACCTTCCAGCAGGATAAGGACCCTAAACATACAGCCAGAGCTACAATGGAATGGTTTAGATCAAAGCATATTCATGTGTTAGAATGGCCCAGTCAAAGTCCAGACCTAAATCCAATTGAGAATTTGGACTTGAAAATTGCTGTTCACAGACGCTCTCCATCCAATCTGACAGAGCTTGAGCTATTTTTCAAAGAAGAATGGGCAAAAATGTCACTCTCTAGATGTGCAAAGCTGGTGTCCCCAAAAAGACTTGCAGCTGTAATTCCAGTGTAAGGTGGTTCTACAAAGTATTGATTCAGGGGGGCTGAATACATTTACATACCACACTTTTTACATATTTATTTGTAAAAAAAATTGAAAACCATTTATAATTTTCCTTCAACTTCACAATGATGTGCCACTTTGTGTTGGTCTATCACAAAAAATCCCAATAAAATACATTTATGTTTTTGGTTGTAACATGACAAAATGTGGAAAATTGCAAGGGGTATGAATACTTTTTCAAGGCACTGTACCTATATCTATCTATCTATCTATCTATCGCTGCTCCTTATTTTACATACTCTCTCTCATCTTGGTTTGTAATTTTTCATAGAAGGTATATTTTTTCTCTGCAGAATGTCCACCCGGTGCCTTCCTATGGCTCATCCCTCTACTCATCTTCCTGATGCTGCTCCTCGGTCTGTTACTTCTATTGTGCTGGAAATACTGTGCCTGCTGCAGGGTACGAAATGAATTAAAGTTATACTAAACACACACTGTTTTATTTACATTGTCCCTTCACTTTCTGTATGTGGATGATGGCACTGTAATTATTTTAATATTTATTATATAATATTTTAATAAGAAACATCTAAGTACCTATTTCCTAATGGATATACAGCTGTCACACGACCCAGATCTTTCCCAGCCTGTCTGCAGAGAAACATAAGTAGTAGGAGCTTCTAGTCACATGTTCAAAAAATAAATAAAAAAAACGCTATACAAAGTAAAAGTAAATTATTAATATCAATAAACTGTTTTAAATTGGCATACAAATATATATTTGAAATTAAATTATTTCCTGGCAATTACATGGTGTGTGCTGATTTCTGTCAGTCACAGCCTGTGCCACGCTCCTCCAGCCTGAGTCTAATGCGGCGTACACACGGTCGGAATTTCCGATGGAAACAGTCCGATGGGAGCTTTTCATCGGATTTTCCGACCGTGTGTATGCCCAGCGGTCTTTTTTTGTATTTGAGACTTTGAATTGAGAACCTGTTCTCAATTTTTCCGATGGAAAACCTTTCTATCGGATTTTCCGATCGTGTGTATGCAATTCCGACACGCAAAATTCCGACGCATGCTCGGAAACAATTCGACGCATGCTCGGAAGCATTAAACTTCCCTTTTATAGTGCTATCGAATGTGTTTTATGCCGCTGTGTTATTGACCGTCGGAATTTGGTGTGATCTTGTGTAGGCAACACAGCTTGAGTCGAAAACCATCAGAGTTTTTTCCGACGAGAATTCCGATCGTGTGTACGCGGCATTAGAATAAGAGGGGGATGAAGCCTCAATCAATCTACATGAAATATCCAGCTACCCCTTGTGTTTAGCTGGTTAGTGGGCATGGAGGAGGAGGGAGGGAGGGAGTGGGCTTTCAATCACCACTGTGTATACACCCACACGTGACACTATAGTCACATAGGCTGCTCATATAATGCTTAGGGTAGAAAGTACACTGAAAACTGAGCATGTGCAGAGCTGACAACACTGCTCTGCAAAATCCCTAGCTGAATTGGGGACATAGATAGAAGGTGGAGATAGAGAGCAGCAGGATCAACCAGGTTTTTTGCAGAATACATCAAATCTCATAGTGACTGAGTGAGTATGAACAGCAAATAATACAGCATTTATTGATCATTTTTATGATACTCTAAAGCTAGTGGGTACTTTCTAACTCTTACCGTGTATGGAAGAACTGCACAAGACAATACTTATGATAGTTAGAGGAAAATTGTAAAAAAGCATTGCAGGCCAAAATGGAATATTTCTGAATATACTCTTACCTTCCCTAGTAAAACGCCCCAATATATGTGTAACTCCTTAATACAGCAACGTATATGAAAGGAGAACGTAACAGTTAGTAATGAAGATGCTGTAAGAATTTCCTGACATATCGTGAAACACGTAATATTTCTATGTACATAGAATGGTGAAATTATAACACAGCTGCCAGCATGTTAGCGGTGGGAGGAAAGGTGGTGATAAGCACTGGCAAGCTAAACGATGTCTTCTTGTTGCAGGCTTGTCTGGCTCTGCTGCCTTGCTGTGGACGAGGTAAGGAATAGGATGCAAAGATTTGATTTATATTCAATTCAAAACCATTTTATCTAAATAAAATGATTGTAAGCCAGTGATTTTTCAGAAGGAACATGTATGAGGAGATATTAAAAGTTGCATTCCAGGCAGATATAAAAAGCCGATTAATCTTTTTTTATTAATACATTTTATTTTTTTGCAACTTGTATAAATACCAGATTTTTTTTTTCTTTATATCGGTTTCTTGTAAACCCTGCACAGTAGGCTTGGAGAGCTAGGGCCAGCACTGGGAGCCAATCAGACTTTGCTGCATGCTCATATGTTGACAGTAAAGATCCCTATAGGACAACGTAGAGTGAGTAGAAGGATGACCTCCTCTAGTCTCCAAACAGACTTTGCTGCATGCTCATGTGTTGACAGTAAACATCCCTATAGGACAACGTACAGAGTGAGTAGAAGGATGACCTCCTCTAGTCTCCAATCAGACTTTGCTGCATGCTCATGCGTTGACAATAAACATCCCTATAGGACAAAGCAGAGTGTGTAGAAGGATGACCTCCTATAGTCTCCAAACAGACTTTGCTGCATGCCCCTGTGTTGACAGTAAACATCCCTATAGGACAACGTAGAGTGAGTAGAAGGATGACCTCCTCTAATCTCCAATCAGACTTTGCTGCATGCTCATGCGTTGACAATAAACATCCCTATAGGACAAAGTAGAGTGAGTAGAAGGATGACCTCTAGTTTCCAATCAGACTTTGCTGCATGCTCATGCATTGACAATAAACATCCCTACAGGATAAAGTAGAGTGAGTAGAAGGATGACCTCTAGTTTCCAATCAGACTTTGCTGCATGCTCATGTGTTGACAGTAAACATCCCTATAGGACAAAGCAGAGTGAGTAGAAGGATGACCTCCTCTAGTCTCCAATCGGACTTTGCTGCATGCTCATGTGTTGACAGTAAACATCCCTATAGGACAAAGTAGAGTGAGTAGAAGGATGACCTCTAGTTTCCAATCAGACTTTGCTGCATGCTCATGCATTGACAATAAACATCCCTACAGGATAAAGTAGAGTGAGTAGAAGGATGACCTCTAGTTTCCAATCAGACTTTGCCGCATGCTCATGTGTTGACAGTAAACATCCCTATAGGACAAAGCAGAGTGAGTAGAAGGATGACCTCCTCTAGTCTCCAATCAGACTTTGCTGCATGCTCATGTGTTGACAGTAAACATCCCTATAGGACAACGTAGAGTGAGTAGAAGGATGACCTCTAGTTTCCAATCAGACTTTGCCGCATGCTCATGTGTTCACAGTAAACATCCCTATAGGACAAAGCAGAGTGAGTAGAAGGATGACCTCCTCTAGTCTCCAATCAGAGTGAGGTGTGTTCTTCACTAATCTGTATTGCTGCTGCAGTGAGGAGATGGCTGTCAGGATCACAAATCTGGTTGCATACAATTACAAATTTTTTTGGCAGGTATATCACTTCCCATATTTGTATTTTAGCTGTGAATTTGGATGTCTGCCTGGAGCGCAGCTTTAAAGACAAAGTTTACCTTTCCCAGAAAATATCCATTGTAGTCAAGCCTCAGTAGATATAAAAAATCTGTGCCATTCTATGAAGTTTTATTCATTTTACCTAAGAAGTATGGCTAAAAAACTCCTAGTTAGCAACCCCCATGTCTCACTTTGTGGCTAGGACGTAAAACATTTGGCTTTAATTTCTGCAATGCTGGAACGGTTTTCGTGTCCTAGCAACAAAGTGAGACATGGGGGTTGCTAACTAGGAGTTTTTTAGCCATACTTCTTAGGGGACCCAAATGGCCTACAGATATAACATTAATAATCATTTTACAAAGCTGCACAGATTTTTAGGTCCACTGGATCTCCTTGACTGCATGGGCTAATTTCTGTAAAAGGTGAAGTGTGACCTTTAATTTAATCGGACATTTGTAAAACTTAGAAGGAGAATCTGTCCTTTTATAACCCTTCTATTCCTATTGCAGGGCGCACTGTGGGATTTAAGGAGGACCACTATATGCTACGACAAAGCCTTATGCAATCTGATTATCTGAACACACCACTTGTACGAAATGGAAACCTGAAAGGTGGAGACTCTGTGAGATGGAAGATTACCAACAATGTACACCGACCACCTCCATCACCCGATGCCCTGAACCCCAAAGAGCTGGGTATGTGACTAGAACAGCAGGAGTGGGATGACTATGAAGATGGGGGGGGGGGGGGGCAGAAAATGGGTTTAGTAAGAGTCCTAAATCTCAAGTCTTGTTTTATTCATTTCTAAAATATCCTGCTTGAACTATAATAGTTTATTGAGGAATTTTGACTGCAAAGTTAGATTATAAAGTATTATACAGTATTTGATTTTGAGGAGTGCTGAGAAAGGGGGTCAATTAAAGGTAAATGTTGCTAACAGTACAGATATCCTTGAACCGCAGTCCAGTGACCTGCCTAGGCCAAGATGATGTCATCAGTCTGCTGCAGGCAAGAGGAAGCATATACTCACTCTCCGCTTCCTTGGTGATTTAGCCAAAACATTGTAACTTTGTAGGAGTTCAGACACAGGAAACAGCCAAGAACTTTTAGAACTAGCCAAGAACTAGGTCCATAGCTCAAAAGGGTGCTTTTCAGAACTATTAGTTATGGTGTATGGTGGCTACAATATATAAATGTCTTCTCTTTCAGTTCCATATGGAGTCTCACTGAGATTGGCTCGCCTTTTCACTGAGAACCTGTCTAAGCCTCAGACAAGGGAATGTGAGCAGCTCCGTCGGGAAGTTGAACAAACGGTAATTAAATACAGTTGGCTGCCTCTCCGTGGTACACCCTGTGATGGCCTTGTTTCTGTTTCTAGTGGCCACTCTTGGTATGAAGTCCAATACATTTTAGTCCTTATAAAACCAATATTTCAAATAGCCTCTTCATGAAAGTGCAAATTAATCTCTTCATCCTATAGATAGCCTGCCATTAATAAAGCCTCACCTTCAACTTTCCCAGGATTGATGGCAATATCTATATTTGTTTGGCTCCTGATTGGTATCACCTAGCTGTACCTACACACCTATACAAGGTCTACCTATAGGGCTGCTGTTAGAAATCACGGAGCCCCATACAGACACCCTAACACGGGGCCCCATACAGCCAATGCTTCAGTTATGAATGAATACAGTGAGTGATGGGCACCCATCATTCATTGTGTTTATTCAGGAAAGGAAGGGGCTGGTAAATGTGACATACTTACCTAGACCTTCCCCCACTCTCCATCTTGAAGGACCCTATTGTGTGCTTGCTGCTGCTGGTGAAAAGGAGAGGGGGGAAGCCGGAAGCACTGTGGGGTGGCAATTACTGGAACCGATCAATTGTATGGCTCTCTCTGTAGCAGCTGAAAGGGGAGGGAGGGAGAGGAGAATAAACCAGCTTTCAACTGCTGCAGAGATACAGGGAATCAGTTGCAGTAATTGGTCTCCCTGCCCACATCCAATTCACCCTGTTGCCTGGGCCCCCCTGCTGGCCCGGGCCTCGTACAGGGGGACTGATGGTACCCCCTTATCCACGGATCTACCTAACTGTAAGGCTTTGTGGTATGGAACCTAATGTATATGCTTTTATTATATGACGCTATTTGATCAAGTACTAACTTCACTATTTGAAGGAGATCAAATAGTACTAACTTCCAAGATGAAGGAACATCACTCACCTTTCCTCCAATCTGTCCAAACCTAAAAAAAAAAAAAAGTTTTGGTTAGAGATACACTTTTAGAACACATAGCTGATGGGTGAATACAATGACAATATCCTCGGTAATGTCTCCATGCTGGTTCATACTTATTTTCTGATAGGGATAATTGGTTTTAGGATTACCCAAGGCTACACCCACAGCAGAGGTTGGCAACTTCAGCACTCCATCCGTGGTGACATTACAAATCCCACAAGACTCTGACAACCAAAGACATGACTCCCAGAGGCAGCCGCAGAGGCATGATGAGATTTGTAGTTTCACCACAGCTGGAGTGCCTAAATTGCCAACCCCGACCTATGGTATTGCCATACCAATGGAAGACAATGAAATTGCACATTTTACACATTTATCGGTGTCTAATAAGTAATTATCTTACGAATAATGTTTATTCCCATAGCTAAATGAGGTGTATAAAGTGATACCTGGAACACACAAGGTGAAGCAGACCAATTTCCGGTAAGTCAGGCTTTTATTTGGAGCATTTACATTCATCACACAGAATACATGAAATTACAGTTTGTCTACTTCTTGTTTCCTTCTAGGTTACAATCCAATGCAGGCAAAAGGTATGAACACTGTCTTCATTTTTGGACACCTTTCTAATTAAACAAATAATATGTAATAATTCAAGAAACACAAAATGCCTGATATTTTGTCCTATCAAAACGTCACCTCTTCCCAACTCTCTCATTCCTCCCCCTCTAATCCCAGTAACAACATACTTGTACCTCAGAAAATACCTTCCTGCTAACCATTGCTGTGTAAACAGACAAAAGGCCTGAACCTGTTGTGAGATCTCCCAGAACGTTCCGAAGTTTTGTAGTAAATTGCTTGTTTTTTAATATCTCCATCCAGGCTTATGCAGTACAAGTCCATGTATCAGTGGAGGAAAAGTCAGCAATCGGGATAACATCAAATAACGGTCTTCCTTTATTGAAATACCATAAAATAACAGCTGAAAAACAGCCAACTTGTTTTGGCTGCCAGGCCTTAATCATGGCCATGATTAAAGTAGAACTATAGGCAAAACTTTATATTATTTTTAAATTTTGGATAGAATAAGGGAGATTTTTTTCCACCATCTGTGTTCCATTGGGGAGACTTCCCTTCACTTCCTGTCCATAGCCAAACAGGAAGTAAAAGGAAATCCCTCCAAATTAAAGGAATTTCTTTAGGGACCCCCAGGTCACCAGAACTTGTGTCCCCATTGAAAGATTTACCCGTACACACGAGCGGATTTTCCATCAGAAAAAACTTGGATGGTTTTTCCGACGGGATTCCGCTCAAGCTTGGCTTGCATACACACGGTCACACAAAAGTTCTCTCAACTTTCGACCGCCAAGAACGCGGTGATGTACAACACTACGACGAGCCAAGAAAATTAAGTTCAATGCTTCCGAGAATGCGTCACATTGTTTCTGAGCATGCGTAGGAATTTTGCGCGTCGGAATTGCTACAGACGATCGGAAATTTTCGGCCCGAAAAATAGAGAACCTGCTCTCAATCTTTTGCTGGCGGGAAGTCCGCCAGCAAAAGTCCGATGGAGTATACACACGGTCAGAATTTCCGACCAAAAGCTCTCATCGGACTTTTGCTGGGGGAATTTCTGATCGTGTGTATGGGGCATTTTACTTTTCTGGGGACAACCCAAAATTTGGGATTTTCTTTTACTTTCACTTTCAATGATAATGGTAAACAGGACAGGGAGAGAGTGAATCTCCCTAACTGGTGGCACAGACAGAGATAAAAACTGGCAGGAGTTCTAATCCCTCTCCACTCTATCCAAAACCAAAAAAAAAAAAAGTTTTGCCTTTAGTTAAATTTTAAGGCCCGACAGCCGAAACACGTTGGCTGTTTTACATGTTACTTCAATAAAGGAAGACCGCTATTTGATGTTATCCCGAGTGCCGACTTTTTCTCCAGTGATCCATGCTATACAGAGGCATCAGCAGCCTGACAGTCTGAGAACCGGGTGGAGCTGGAAATTGAGGTGGAAGCGCTACCTATATAACATATAATGATTGTTAATACGTTTTATTACAGACAGGATCACACAATTGCAGACACCGTATTGATGGCTCCAAGAGAAGCTGAACCTGAAATTGTAAAAGTCACCGAGAAACATGTCTCCCAAGAGTCTTTCCAAGACTTGAAAGTCACCCCTGGCTACTACACAGTCATATTGACTATATTTTTTCTCTGCAGAATGTCCACCCGGTGCCTTCCTATGGCTCATCCCTCTACTCATCTTCCTGATGCTGCTCCTCGGTCTGTTACTTCTATTGTGCTGGAAATACTGTGCCTGCTGCAGGGTACGAAATGAATTAAAGTTATACTAAACACACACTGTTTTATTTACATTGTCCCTTCACTTTCTGTATGTGGATGATGGCACTGTAATTATTTTAATAATTATTATATAATATTTTAATAAGAAACATCTAAGTACCTATTTTCTAATGGATATACAGCTGTCACATGACCCAGATCTTTCCCAATTTAAAACAGTTTATTGATATTAATTATTTACTTTTACTTTGTATAGCGTTTTTTTTATTTATTTTGTGAAAATGTGACTAGAAGCTCCTACTACTTATGTTTCTATAAGTAGTAGGAGCTTCTAGTCACATTTTCACAAAATAAATAAAAAAAACGCTATACAAAGTAAAAGTAAATAATTAATATCAATAAACTGTTTTAAATTGGCAAACAAATATATATTTGAAATTAAATCTTTATTATTTCCTGGCAATTACATGGTGTGTGCTGATTTCTGTCAGTCACAGCCTGTGCCACGCTCCTCCAGCCTGAGTCTTAGAATAAGAGGGAGATGAAGCCTCCATCAATCTACATGAAATATCCAGCTACCCCTTGTGTTTAGCTGGTTAGTGGGCATGGAGGAGGAGGGATGGAGGGAGGGAGTGGGCTTTCAATCACCACTGTGTATACACCCACACGTGACACTATAGTCACATGGGCTGCTCATATATGATAGGGAGGAAATGCTTAGGGTAGAAAGTACACTGAAAACTGAGCATGTGCAGAGCTGACAACACTGCTCTGCAAAATCCCGTAGCTGAATTGGGAACATAGATAGAGAGCAGCAGGATCAACCAGGTTTTTTGCAGAATACATAAAATCTCATAGTGACTGAGTGAGTATGAACCGCATATAATACAGCATTTTTTGATCACTTTTATGATACTCTAAAGCTAGTGGGTACTTTCCAACTCTTACAGTGTATGGAAGAACTGCACAAGACAATACTTATGATAGTTAGAGAAAAATTGTAAAAAAGCATTGCAGGCCAAAATGGAATATTTCTGAATATACTCTTACCTTCCCTAGTAAAACGCCCCAATATATGTGTAACTCCTTAATACAGCAACGTATATGAAAGGAGAACGTAACAGTTAGTAATGAAGATGCTGTAACAATTTCCTGACATATCGTGAAACACGTAATATTTCTATGTACATAGAATGGGGAAATTATAACACAGCTGCCAGCATGTTAGCGGTGGGAGGAAAGGTGGTGATAAGCACTGGCAAGCTAAACGATGTCTTCTTGTTGCAGGCTTGTCTGGCTCTGCTGCCTTGCTGTGGACGAGGTAAGGAATAGGCTGCATAGATTTGATTTATATTCAATTCAAAACCATTTTATCTAAATAAAATTATTGTAAGCCAGTGATTTTTCAGAAGGAACATGTATGAGGAGATATTAAAAGTTGCATTCCAGGCAGATATAAAAAGCTGATTAATCTTTTTTTATTAATACATTTTTATTTTTTTGCAACTCGTATAAATACCAGATTTTTTTTTTTCTTTATATCGGTTTCTTGTAAACCCTGCTCAGTATGCTTGGAGAGCTAGGGCCAGCACTGAGAGCCAATCAGGCTTTGCCGCATGCTCATGTGTTGACAGTAAACATCCCCATAGGACAATGTAGAGTGAGTAGAAGGATGACCTCCTCTAGTCTCCAATCAAACTTTGCTGCATGCTCATGCCTTGACAATAAACATCCCTATAGGACAGAGTGAAGTGAGTAGAAGGATGACCTCCTCTAGTTTTCAATCAGACTTTGCTGCATGCTCCTGTGTTGACAGTAAACATCCCTATAGGACAAAGTAGAGTGAGTAGAAGGATGACCTCCTCTAGTCTCCAATAAGACTTTGCTGCATGTTCATGTGTTGACCGTAAACATACCTATAGGATAAAGTAGAGTGAGTAGAAGGATGACCCCCTATAGTCTCCAATCAGACTTTGCGGCATGCTCATGCATTGACAATAAACATCCCTACAGGATAAAGTAGAGTGAGTAGAAGGATGACCTCTAGTTTCCAATCAGACTTTGCCGCATGCTCATGTGTTGACAGTAAACATCCCCATAGGACAACGCAGAGTGAGTAGAAGGATGACATCCTCTAGTCTCCAATCAGACTTTGCTGCATGCTCATGTGTTGACAGTAAACATCCCTATAGGACAAAGCAGAGTGAGTAGAAGGATGACCTCCTCTAGTCTCCAATCAGAGTGAGGTGTGTTCTTCTCTAATCTGTATTACGGCTGCAGTGAGGAGATGGCTGTCAGGATCAAAAATCTGGTTGCATACAATTACAAATTCTTTTGGCAGGTATATCACTTCCCATATTTGTATTTTAGCTGTGGATTTGGATGTCTGCCTGGAGTGCAGCTTTAAAGACAAAGTTTACCTTTCCCAGAAAATAGCCTTTGTAGTCAAGAAGCCTCAGTAGATATAAAAAATCTGTGCCACTTTATGAAATTTTATTCATTTTATTGTTTTACCTGTAGGCCATTTGGGTCCCCTAAGAAGTATGGCTAAAAAACTTGCAACAAAGTGAGACATGGGGGTTGCTAACTAGGAGTTTTTTAGCCATGCTTCTTAGGGGACCCAAATGACCTACAGATATAACAATAACATTAATGATCATTTTACAAAGCTGCACAGATTTTTAGGTCCACTGGATCCCCTTGACTGCATGGGCTATTTTCTGGAAAAGGTGAAGTTTGACCTTTAATTTAATCTGACATTTGTAAAACTTAGAAGGAGAATCTGTCTTTTTATAACCCTTCTATTCTTATTGCAGGGCGCGCAGTGGGATTTAAGGAGGACCACTATATGCTACGACAAAGCCTTATGCAATCCGATTATCTGAACACTCCACTTGTACGAAATGGAAACCTGAAAGGTGGAGACTCTGTGAGATGGAAGATTACCAACAATGTACACCGACCACCTCCATCACCCGATGCCCTGAACCCCAAAGAGCTGGGTATGTGACTAGAACAGAAGGAGTGGGATGACTATGAAGATAGGGGGGGCAGAAAATGGGTTTAGTAAGAGTCCTAAATCTCAAGTCTTGTTTTATTCATTTCTAAAATGTTTGAACTATAATGGTTTATTGAGGAATTTTGACTGCAAAGTTAGATTATAAAGTATTATACAGTATTTGATTTTGAGGGGTGCTGAGAAAGGGGGTCAATTAAAGGTAAATTGCTAACAGGACAGGTATCCTTTAAAAGGCCAGCCTTGAACCGCAGTCCAGTGACCTGCATAGGCCAAGATGATGTCATCAGTCTGCTGCAGGCAAGAGGAAGCATATACTCAGTCTCCTCTCTCTTGGTGATTTAGCCAAAACATTGTAACTTTGTAGGAGTTCATGAGGTGAGCGGCAGCAACAGGGGGGCTGGTCTGTTTCAAACACAGGAAACAGCCAAGAACTTTTAGAACTAGCCAAGAACTAGGTCCATAGCTCAAAAGGGTGCTTTTCAGCACTATTAGTTATGGTATATGGTGGCTACAATATATAAATGTCTTCTCTTTCAGTTCCATATGGAGTCTCACTGAGATTGGCTCGCCTTTTCACTGAGAACCTGTCTAAGCCTCAGACAAGGGAATGTGAGCAGCTCCGTCGTGAAGTTGAACAAACGGTAATTAAATACAGTGGCCTGTCCCCCCCCCCCCCCCTCACCCCCCTCTCCGTGGTACACCCTAGTTTCTGTTTCTAGTGGCCATTCTTGGTATGAAGTCCAATACATTTTAGTCCTTATAAAATCAATATTTCAAATAGCCTCTTCATGAAAGTGCAAATGAATCTCTTCATCCTATAGATAGCCTGCCATCAATAAAGCCTCACCTTCAACTTTCACAGGATTGATGGCAATATCTATATTTGTTTGGCTCCTGATTGGTATCACCTAGCTGTACCTACACACCTATACAAGGTCTACCTATAGGGCTGCTGTTAGAAATCATGGAGCCCCATACAGACACCCTAACACGGGGCCCCATACAGCCAATGCAGTTATGAATGAATACAGTGAGTGATGGGCACCCATCACTCATTGTGTTCATTCAGGAAAGGAAGGGGCTGGTAAATGTGACATACTTACCTAGACCTCCCCCCACTCTCCATCTTGAAGGACCCTATTGTGTGCTTGCTGCTGCTGCTGGTGAAAAGGAGAGGGGGGGATCCGGAAGCACTGTGGGGTGGCAATTACTGGAACCGATCAATTGTATGGCTCTCTCTGGAGCAGCTGAAAGCCAATGGGAGAGAGAGGAGAAGAAACCAGCTTTCAACTGCTGCAGAGATACAGGGAATCAGTTGCAGTAATTGGTCTCCCTGCCCACATCCAATTCACCCTGTTGCCTGGGCCCCCCTGCTGGCCCGGGCCTCGTACAGGGGGACTGGTGGTACCCCCTTATTCACAGCCCTATCTACCTAACTGTAAGGCTTTGTGGTATGGAACCTAATGTATATGCTTATGATTTGGATGAACCCAAGGTTTATTATATGATGCTATTTGATCAAGTAGTAACTTTACTGTTTGAAGGACAGAAAAGCTTTGGAAATCCATCACCTAATCTGTACATCAATTAACGTGTACAGTAGCTATAGCAGCAGGAAGTGAAAGGAAATCTCTCCAAGATGAAGGAACATCATTCACTTCACCTCCAATCTGTCCAAACCTAAAAAAAAAAAGTTTTGGTTAGAGATACACTTTTAGAAAACATAGCTGATGGGTGAATACAATGACAATATCCTGGGTAATGTCTCCAGGCTGGTTCATACTTATCTTCTTATTCACTTGGTTTTAGGATTACCCAAGGTGATTGCTACATCCACAGCAGGGGTTGGCAACTTCAGCACTCCATCCGTGGTGACATTACAAATCCCATGAGACTCTGACAACCAAAGACATGACTCCCAGAGGCAGAGGCATGATGAGATTTGTAGTTTCACCACAGCTGGAGTGCTTAAATTGCCAACCCCGACCTATGGTACTGGCCATAAGAAAATGGAAGACAATGAAGTTGCACATTTTACACATTTATCGCTGTCTAATAAGTATTTATCTTACAAATAATGTTTATTCCCATAGCTAAATGAGGTGTATAAAGTGATACCTGGAACACACAAGGTGAAGCAGACCAATTTCCGGTAAGTCTGGCTTTTATTTGGAGCATTTACATTCATCTCACAGAATACATGAAATTACAGTTTGTATACTTCTTGTTTCCTTCTAGGTTACAATCCAATGCAGGCAAAAGGTATGAACACTGTCTTCATTTTTGGACATCTGTCCACCTTTTTAATTGAACAAACAATATGTAGTAATTCAAGAAACACAAAATGCCTGATATTTTGTCATACCGAAAATTCACCCCTTCCCAACTCTCTCATTCCTCCCTCTCTAATCCCAGTAACAACATACTTGTACCCCAGACAATACCTTCCTGCTAACCATTGCTGTGTACACAGACAAAAGGCCCGAACCTATTGTGAGATCTCTCAGAACGTTCCAAAATTTTGTAGTAAATTGCTTGTTTTTTAATATCTCCATCCAGGCTTATACAGTACAAGTCCATGTATCAGTGGAGGAAAAGTCAGCAATCTGGATAACATCAAATAGCGGTCTTACTTTATTGAAATACCATGAATACCATGAATAACAGCTGTAAAACAGCCAACTCATTTCGCTGCCAGGCTTTAATCATGGCCATGATTAAAGTAGAACTATAGACAAAACTTTATTTTATTTTTACATTTTGGATAGAGTAAGGGAGGGTTATAACCCCTGGCAGATTTTTTGTTCCATTGGGGAGATTTCCCTTCACTTCCTGTCCCATAGCCAAACAGGAAGTGAAAGGAAATCCCTCCAAATTAAAGGAATTCCTTGGGGACCCCCAGGTCACCAGAACTAGTGTCCCCATTGAAAGATTTACCCACTATTACTTTTCTGGGGACAACCCAAAATTTGGGATTTTCTGTTACTTTCACTTTCAATGATAATGGTAAACAGGACAGAGAGAGAGAGAGAGAGTGAATCTCCCTAACTGGTGGCACAGACAGATATAAAAACCGACAGGAGTTCTAATCCCTCTCCACTCTATCCAAAATGAAAATTAAAAAAGTTTTGCCTTTAGCTACATTTAAGGCCTGAAAGCCGAAACACGTTGGCAGTTTTACATGTTTTTTTTAACTTTATGTTTTTATTAAGTATTTTTCAGCTTGACAAACAGAGAAAAAGGCAAAATGTTACATACATATATATACGTCTAACAGGCATTAATCCCAAAAAAGGCATATTATAACCAAGGAAAGACAAAGAAGAATTTTAAATTGATTATGCCTCTCCCCCCCCCCCCCACCCCACTCTATCCACCCACCACCACTCATCCATATTCACTCATCCAACTCTAACTCGCCCTCAGCCTAAAATTTATTAATTAAATTTTATTTTGTTTTATTTATAAATTTTGAATGGTACTCGGTTATATTAGAAAGTCCTGATGCTAATCTTTTCCGATCCACAGTTTCCAAAGCAGATGGAATTTATCAAAGTTCCCTTGTTTGATATAAACTGTTCTTTCTTTAAGGATCACCCTCTCCATGTTATGTTCCCATTCCCCCACTGTTGGGGGAAGAAGGGACTGCCATTTCTGAGCAATAAGTTTCCTAGCCTGAAACAGGCATCGCACTATAGCTAATTGAATCTCTACTGGTCTACCCCTACCTTCCACCCCCCCCAGGACACAAAGAGTGGGGTTCATATCCAAGTGAATTTTAAAAATCTGAGTAATCCTGGCCACCACCTCGCTCCAGTAACGATGTAATTTAGGACATCTCCAGAACATATGGATAAGATCTGCGCCCGACCTCCCACATCTAGGGCAGGTATCGTCTTGTCTACACCCAAACCTGAATAGTTTCGCGGGAGTGTAGTACGCGCGATGAATTAAAAAAAGGTGTGACATCTTTTGGGGTGGGGAAAGTGAAACCCACGGGGCAAGCTCTATTATCCTTTCCCATTGTGCATCCGAAATATTTCCCACATCATTAACCCATTTTATTTTTAGAGGGCCTAACAGGGGCTCCTCCCGACTCCCTTTGTGTATATATGAGTATACTTTAGAAATCATCCCCTTTCGGGCCTGAGCCCCTGCTATGTCCTGTAGTATCGGGATACTAGTCCATTCTAGGGTCAGGTTTTTAAATTGTTCGGTAAGGGCATGCCTTGTAAATATCTAAAAAAGGACTTCTTGGGGAGCAGAAATTGAGTCCTTAAGTCCTGAAAACTTCTAATCTCGCCCTCATGGTAAAGCTGGGCAATATAATTTAACCCCAGTCTATCCCATTCTCTAATGATCCCCATTTTTTTTATCTCGGCTAAGTTGTTATTTTCCCACAAAGGGGAGTGGGCTGTAAAACCATTGTACCCAAGTATCTTCTTCGCCGTTCCCCATGTTTTTGCCATCAAGTCCTGCGTGGGCAACCCCCTCTGGAAAGACCCCGCCTCTAGCGTCTCTAACAATGAGTTATGTACAGATTTATAGAGGAGAACCCTCCATTCCCCTCCATCCCCACCAGCCTCACATCCCCCCATATGTTGAAGCTGGGCAGCCAGAAAGTAGCTGAATGGATGGGGTAGCGCAACACCTCCCATTTTATTTGAGAGTTGCAGGGTCCTCAGGCTTATTCGGGGTACGCCCCCTTTCCAAATTAATTCTCTGAACAATGTGTCCACCTTAGTGAACCACTTTTTATAGATCCATATCGGGGAATTGTGGAGTATGTATAGTAATTGGGGCATAAGTACCATTTTAATTAGGTTGCAACGGCCAGCCGGTGAGAGAGGGAGTTTTTTCCAAATTTGAATTTTCCCTTTAAATTTGGCAAGGAGTGGGCTCAGATTCTCCGCTACAAATTGTTTGGGGTCCCTTGAGATGATTATACCTAAGTACTTTATTTGGTGAACTATTTGAAGCCTCTCTGCCTCCAGAGGCAGAGGGCAGTCCATTGGGTCAATTGGGAGTAAGTTTGACTTTTCCCAATTTATCCTAAGACCTGACAGAGATCCGAAATCTTCAATTCTGCTCATGGTCTCACGTAGTGAATCCTGTGTGTCATTGAGCAATAGAAGGAGATCATCTGCATATAGTATCACTTTTTCTTCTAGAACCCCACGTTTAAAGCCTTTTATTACTGGAGATGCTCTAAGGGAGAGGGCCAAAGGTTCGATTGCGAGGGCGAAAAGGAGGGGGGACAACGGGCACCCCTGCCTTGTCCCCCTCAGCAATCGGAACCTGGATGAATATTCGTTATTAACTTTTACTCTTGCCCCGGGAGATCCATATAAAAGTCTCACCCAGTTGACAAAGTTTGGGCCAAACTGAAATTCCGACAAAGTTCTCACTAAATAATTCCACTCTAGGGTATCGAAGGCTTTGGCAGCGTCCAAAGAAAGGACGGCTCTATTACTCCTCTCTTCCATGGGGATTTGGAGATTTAAAAAGAGCCGTCTGATATTAATACTAGTAGATCTTCCCGGGATAAATCCTGATTGGTCTTTATGGACCAGTTTATGAATAACTTTGTTTAGCCTTGCTGCCAAAACCTTCGCTAAGACCTTTATATCCGAATTCAGCAGTGCTATCGGTCTATATGAAGCAGGGAGCAGGGGATCCTTGCCCTCCTTATGGATTACAATTATGGTCGACTCCATCATTGACGAGGGAAGTTCTCCCCTCGCTGCCGAGGAGTTAAGTACTTTCAACAACTCAGGGAGAAGTACCTCGCCGTAGCGACGATAGATCTCAATGGGGAGGCCATCTGGCCCAGGGGCTTTCTGACCTGCCATCTCTCTTATGGTCCGCCGTATCTCCTCCAGGGTGACAGGGCTGTCGAGGACAGCCCTGTCCTCCTCAGAGAGACGGGGGACCTCCAACCCGTCGTAGAATCTATCCATCCCCTTGGTAGTATCGGCTTGACTAGAGTGATATAAATTCTCATAGTACGAACGAAAAGTGTCCACGATGTCAGGCGTATATGTAGATGTCCTGCCTGCTCCCATATTAATCATCGGTACTGTAGATGAAGGTGAGTTAGTCCTAATTAGATGGGCCGGCATTCTGCTTATTCCCTCCCCCTCTCCAAATGCGGTTTGTTTACGAAAAATGTATTTTTGTTCTGCTTTGGCCATTAAAATTAAACTGTATTCTTTTTGGGCTTTAATCCAGTTCCCGAGGTTTGCTGGGGTAGAGTTATTGATGTACTTAATTTCTTCGGATGTGACTTTACTTGCTGCAGATTCTTCCCCTTCCCTTGACTGTTTTTTTATTTTTGAGATCTGCTGTATCAGTAAACCCCGAAGAATAGCCTTGATTGTATCCCATATCACCCCCTGGGGAGCTGAACCATTATTCAGGTCTATATATTCTTTCAAGATAACCAAAATCTCTTGGGGATCTCCCATAGTCTCCAGCCAGGAAGGATTGATTCTCCATTCTCGGTAGATATTTCGTTCCCCCACCTCTATTGAGGCCACTAGTGGGGAATGATCAGAAAGGCCCCTAGGCATATACCTAATACTATCTACCATATTTGACAGAGAGTCATTGCCGAGCATCATGTCGATCCTCGACAGTGATGAGTGTGCACTGGAGAAGCATGAGTATCCCTTGATCCCAGGATTCCTCAGACGCCAAATGTCTTTCAGGCCTATTTCCTCCAAAAAACGGGAGAAACGGCCAACCGAGGTCCCCCCCCTATGAGACCCTTGGGGGAGTCTGTCTATTGACGGGTCTAAAACCGTGTTAAAGTCTCCAATGACCAGTACCGGAAGGCCCGGCCTCTCCAGCACAAACTTCACCAAGTCAAGGAGGACCTTGATGTCAAAGGGCGGGGGAACATAAACATTGGCCAGCAAAATATCTTTATTCTCAATCTTGCAGTGTAGAAATATATACCGTCCCTGGTCGTCAATCTTAATTTGAATACAGTTAAAAGTAATCCCTGAACTGATCAAAATACTAACTCCTCTAGAAAAAGATGAATGAGTCGAATGGAACTGTGGAGCAAACTCTCCCCATCCTAACCTGGGGATGGAGACATTTGTAAAATGTGTCTCCTGAAGGCATACTATGGAAGCGCCATAGGATCTGACCATGGACAGTGCTGCAGCTTTTTTCCCTCTATCACCCAATCCCCTAATATTCCATGAACATATAGTGACCATCTTCTTACCGACCTGTGTATTTCTAATCATTCGTGAATGTGACGTTTTATAATTGTAAAAATATCATTATTTCTTATACTCGTGACCGTTAATCCGTGCAAAGAACAAATTATTCTCCTACTTCTCTTTTTTACCTTTATCCTTTTTGTTTCCCTTGTGTGCAAAACTTGTGAAATCATGTGAGTTAAAGTTATCTCATAAGCGTGGTTAACAATCTGAGTGTGCTTTACCCATTCTTCCCATGTACTCGTATTAAGCCTCTCCCTCCCATCCCTCCATTCATATCCCTCATTCTTTACACTATGATATCTCACCCACTCTACCCCACCATCCAATCTCTCACTCTTCATACTTCCCATTTTTTTTACCACCCTTGGTTCGGCCGGGGGCCTTCTACTGTGACCTACCCATACAAACCTAAAGAAAAAACATCCTAATAACAAAACAAATACCTTCTCCTCTTCCCTAACCCACCACTTCCTAACAGCTAACCCTCCCTCCCCCTTCCCCCAGACAACAAAGGTACACCCCCCCGTAAACAAGCACAATAGGTAGACATATAGTCCATCCCACTGCGCTCCCCCATCAAGGGCTTGGTATACCTTACGCTTGCCTTCTTCCATACATTACATCCCCACCCTCCACCTCCCTCCCAAAGAGGGGGGGGCTGGGGGGGGGGGGGCGACCCACAGGGCCCAAAACAAAGAAAAAAAAAAAAAAAAAGGAGGAAGGGGGAAAGCCACATATAATATATACTCTCCCCCCTCTCCCTCTCTCGACAAGTGCATCAGCCCTGTGCGTCACGTCCCCATCCCCCCCAGCCCCCCCTAAGGGAAAGAAAAAAAAAAAAAAAAAAATAAAAAAAACAAAAAAAAAATTTTTTTCTTTCCTCTTTCCTTTCCTTTCCCCTTTCCCCCTCCCCTTCTCTTTCCTTTTTATGCAGCCTGACCCCCCAAGACCAAAAAAAAAAAAAAAAAAGGAAAAAGCCCAGAGCCAACCCCCAGAGTTCAATTTCTTGATTTCCTGAAAAAAGAGAAGGAGAAAAAAAAAAAAAAAAAAGACAACGAAAACAGGAAAACCACAAAATGAAAAAACAGACAAGTGCATTATAGTAGTCCTAGTCATCCTCTAAAGTCCTTCCTTGTATTTTTTTAACCACTCCTCTACACCTTCAGGGGTTTCGAAAAATTTAGTCCCCCCAGGGGCCATGACTCTCAACTTGGCTGGGTATAACAGGGCATAAGTTATGCTGACTTGGCGCAAATTGCGTTTTACTTCCCCGAATTTAGCTCTCTTTCGCTGGAGATCTGGTGAATAGTCAGGGTAGATAGACACTCTCGTGCCATTGTAGAGAATACTGCCCATTTCTCTTGCCTTCCGGATTATAGTCGCTTTATCCTTAAAAAATAGCAATTTTGCCAGAAGCGGTCTTGGGGGAGCCCCAGAGTTGGAGAGTCTGGAAGGGACCCGATGGGCTCTTTCTATAGCCAAAAATGAAGAAAAGGAGTCCTGTCCAAATAACTCTACGAACCACTTTTCAAGAAAAGCGGCAGGGTCTGCACCCTCCGAGTATTCTGGGAGGCCGATGATACGTAGGTTTTTCCTTCTCAGCCTGTTCTCCATCTCATCAATTTTGTATGTTTGTTTCTTCAACAACTCTTTGATGTCGCTCACATCCCGTTTTAAGGGGCCCAGATCGTCTTCTGCTAAACTCAATCTATCCTCGAGGGTTGTAGTTCTCTCTTGGACTTTTTTTAACTCATTTCTAACAAAGGACAGTTCATCACGTATCGTTTTCAATTGCTCGTTCATTTCTTTCAAAGAAGATCTACAGGAGTTAATAGCCTCAAATACCTCCTTCAGTGTAGGTTCCTGCCCCACAGTGGTAGCAGGCCCCCCCCCAGCGGTACTGCCACCTCCATTCCCTGGTCCAGTGACCCCCCGGGTTCAATCCCCTCCGCCTGTACTTGGCGTGCATTTTGTGCGTTTATTTGAGGTTGCCCTTGACTTTTCCTACCTCCTACCACTCCTCCAATCTTGCTAGGCTGAGCATGTTGATTCGGTGGTAGATTTTTTGGGGGAGTCTGGGACCCAGATTGACCCGGAACGTGGGCAAATTTCTCTAGTTTGGCGGCTGCTTGGCTTGCCTGGCTGGCAGCTTGGCTAGCCTTTGTAGTACGCTGTGAGGGCATAATTTTTATTTTATATGAAGCGAGTTTTTTTTTTTTTTCCCTTTTTCCTTCCTTTACAGTCTCTCCCTATGCCTAGAGCTTTCCAGGACTTTTCCGGGCGTTATACTGTATTTAGATCCTCAGCCTAGGGCAGCTGACAGAGCACAAAGATCTGGTCATGTTTAAATTTCCCTTAAAAGGTTCACAAAAAGTTCCTCAGCAATAGCTTCCCCTGGCTCGGTAGATAGTACTGTGGTCTCTATTAGTTTTAGCACAGTGCACTGCACTGCTCCAGGCAATTTATATAGGGAGGTATGATGGGGAGGCTATTATATTAGGAGAGTGCAGCTCTCACTACTGCATACTCCCCTATATGCCTATATGTCCAAAGAAATATAGCGTGCCTCCTCAGAAATAGCAGTGTGGTACACTATCATAGCTCAGTCCATTCACATACCATATATCAAGTAATGTAATACACCCAGTCTTTTTAAGCTCAGCGTAGTAGTAGCATAATGCAGATTATCTTGTAACGTTAATCAGGCTGGTCAGCACATTCAGTGAGATGGAGCTACATATGTTGCGTAACTCACCCTCCTCCGGCAGCTCCGTGAGCTGGGATCCTGGCGCCGCTGTATAGCTCAGTGCTAGTGGGTCTCGCTGCTAGACTCTCCGCTCTCGATATTCTCACTGCGTCCCACGCTGCGGCGTCAGCTGTTCGAGCGCCGCTGTAGTTTCAGGTGACTCACGGTTATTCACAGGGTTCAGGCTGTGCGCCCAGTGACAGAGTAGTTGATGCTCGTTCAGTGTCCAGCATCCGTCAAGCTTCTCCCTTTGCGCGAGCCGGTAGATCTCCTTTCCCAGGGGAGAGACAGCAGGAGTCTCTCACACCCCTCACCGCCTCTTCCTGGATCAGTCAGCCTCCTGCTGTTTGCGCTTACGGAGGTACGGGTGCCAGACGTGGTCAGTCCATCAATCACACTGGGGCGTTCTTCACAACCCGACACCACCTCTCTCACACAGCAGCCCTCTATTTAGCTTCGGCATCAGAGCTGCACGCCATCGCAGATATCAGTGGCCTCAATTAGCAGAAGCATTTGTTTGATAAGGAGAGCGGGGGGAAGGAGGGAGGGAGACGAGGCACTGCACTCACTCCTCACTCACTCTCACTCTCACTCTCCCCCATCTGGTCACGCCCCCTGACCGATCGGCAGTTTTACATGTTACTTCAATAAAGGAAGACCGCTATTTGATGTTATCCCGAGGCCTGAAAGCCGAAACACGTTGGCTGTTTTACATGTTACTTTAATAAAGGAAGACCGCTATTTGATGTTATCCCAAGTGCCGACTTTTTCTCCAGTGATCCATGCTATACAGAGGCATCAGCAGCCTGACAGTCTGAGAACTGGGTGGAGCTGGAAATTGAGGTGGAAGCCCTACCTATATAACTTCATTGACATATAATGATTGTTAATACATTTTATTACAGACAGGATCACACAATTGCAGACACCGTATTGATGGCTCCAAGAGAAGCCGAACCTGAAATTGTAAAAGTCACAGAGAAACATGTCTCCCAAGAGTCTTTCCAAGACTTGAAAGTCACCCCTGGCTACTACACAGTCATATCTGACAGAGGTGAGTGCTACATTTCTCTAATACCACCATAGACTAAAAGGAACATGGGCTTTGCCCATGCATGGCAACCAATAGGTTATACACACACCTATTCTTTACTCTTCCACTGCTCCATTGGACTGCCAGGCGTGAAGAGTGTTAGCCATGACTTGGAGCCTAATCAAGTTTTATGACTACTACCCCCATGTGACAGCCCTGGGTGCCTACAGGACCAGACATTAGCATTGCCACATGGGAGGTAAGGAAGTGGGTCATGAGCTGCTGCTGGCACAACAATTAAAGGGAATCTTTTTCCCTGCATGGGCAAAGCACAGGCTTACTCTTCAAGCTCAGAGCATTTATTTTTTCTGTTTGCCTTACCTCTTTGTATTTTTTAATAGATGCCCACGGGCTGGTGGAATTTCAGGAGGGAGTGGAACTCGTGGATGTTCGTGTGCCCCTTTTCATCAGACCAGAAGATGACGATGAGAAGCAGTTATTGGTGGAGGCACTGGAGGTTCCCACAGGAATCGCCCACCTGGGAAAGAAAAATGTTAACATTACAATCATTAAGGAGCAAGGTGGGAGCAGTGATGTCCTTTACATGGCTATTCCATTCATGGGACAGATGTATTACATACTGTATGTATGTCTGACTTATGCTCGCCATACATATAGCAATATGATAATTCAGTGTAATTAGCCTGACATTTATCACACTAAATGGGCAAATTGTTCATTGTCATCAGAAAGAAAGGATCAAGCTTGATAGCAAATGAAGTCCAGTTGGAGGCAAAACAATTATTTTCCTATTTGTTGTAATGAACAAAAGATCATTTAATGTACACTATATTACCAGAAGTATTGGGACACCTGCCTTTACACACACATGAACTTAATTGGCATCCCAGTCTTAGTCCGTAGGGTTCAATATTTTTGTTGGCCCACCCTTTGTAGCTATAACAGCTTCAACTCTTCTGGGAAGGCTGTCCACAAGGTTTAGAAGAGTGTCTATGGGAATGTTTGACCATTCTTCCAGAAACACATTTGGGTCAGGCACTGATGTTGGACAAGAAGGCCTGCCCCTCAGTCTTCATTCTAATTCATCCAAAAGGTGTTCTATCCACCCCTCCACCCCAAACTCACTCATCCATGTCTTTATGGACCTTGCCTTGTACACTGGTGTGCAGTCATGTTGGAACAGGAAGGGGCCACCCCCAAACTGTTCCCACAAAGTTGAAATTGGCCAAAATGTCTTGGAATGCTGATGCCTTAAGAGAACTAAGGTGACAAGACCAACCCCTGAAAAACAACCCCACACTATAATCCCCCCTCCATCAAATGATTTGGACCAGTGCACAAAGCAAGGTCCATAAAGACATAGATGAGCGAGTTTGGGGTGGTCGAACTTGGAGGAACTTGGCCTGCACAGAGTCCTGACCTCAAACCGATAGAACACCTTTGGGGTGAATTAGAGCGGAGACTGCAAATCAGGCCTTCTCATCCACATCAGTGCCTGACTTCACAAATGCACTTCTGGAAGAATGGTCAAACATTCCCATAGACACTCTCCTAAACCTTGTGGACATCCTTCCCAGAAGAGTTGAAGCTGTTATAGCTGCAAAGGGTGGGCCAACTCAATATTGAACCCTATGGACTAAGGCTGGGGTGCCATTAAGGTTCATCTGTGTGTAAAGGCAGGTGCCCCAATACTTTTGGTAATATAGTGTATATCTAAAACCAAAAGTTTTTTATTTTACATAGTCTGGAAGGTTTTGACCTGGTTAAGAATATAAGGAAAAGGACAATAATTGTAAATTTTAGAGCTGGCTGCTCACCCCGTATAGATTTCTAGAAAAATATATAGTATATAATGCAAACAATCTGACAGATAGAGATACATGCAATATTGTATACAGCAGTGTGGTACAATTTGTTAGCAAATGTAATAGAGTTTAATTCCAAAAAATCATCTGATGAAAGAACACCCCACTATCCCAATGCATTTCGACCATTAGGAGTCGTGGTCTTCTTCAGGGGGGAGGAACGAGAAAAGGGGTAACTTTATCACACTTCTGCGAGACATCAAGAGAAAAGAATGTAAAATAATTATATACAGTTGATTATGTTATATTTTCTTTGAGGTTACTGTACAATTTTTCGCATTTCATATTTACCCTTCCATCAGAATATGTTGCTTAGACCAGAGACTTTGCTAAAAACCAAAAATGTCGCTCCTTGGAAGTGCCTGCAGGCTTCGCCGCCGAAGACAGATAGGTGCAGAAACTCCCCTTTTCCGAGTCACCACTTGTCTCCACCCCCTACCCACCTCCGAGCACTGTTCCTTGGTTGCACCCCCTATCCACCTCCGAGCACTGTTCCTTGATTCCACCCCCTACCCACCTCTGAGCACTGTTCCTAAGTTCAACCCCCTACCCACCTCCGAGCACTGTTCCTTGGTTCCACCCTCTACCCACCCCGAGCCCTGTTCCTTGGTTCCATCCCCTACCCACCTCCGAGCACTGATCCTTGGTTTCACCTCCTACGCACCTCCGAGCACTGTTCCTTGGTTTCACCCCCTACCCACATCCTAGTACCACCCCCTTTTAGAAAATAAGGAACCGAGTAACAATTGTGGTGCTAAATAACTGGTATGGAATTTGTTAATGATAACAAGAAAAGCAGTAAAATAGATCCCGTGCAGTCAGCAACAATGGACCACCCGCAATAAAATACCCCCAGCAACGATAGACATCCAGCAGCAACAACAGATCTTCCTGCAGCAAGCATCTATAGACTCTCCAGCAGCCAGCAACAATAGATCCCCTCCCCCAGCAACGATGGGCCACCCACAACAAAATTCCCCCAGCAACAATAGACCCCCCTCAACAACAACAGATCTCCCTGTAGCCAACATCAATAGACCCCTCTCTCAACAGTAGACCCCCCCCAACAACATAAGACCCACCCCCAGCAACAATATAGCTCCCATCAGCAATAACAGACCTCCCCAGCAACAATAGAACCCCCCTACAAAAAATATATCCTCTCCAGCAACAATAGATCCCCTAGCAGCTAGCATTAATAGACCCAGCATCTCTTGCCATCACATATATTCAGTGCTGGAGGTGCCAGAACTGCATTCCCACTGAAAAAAGCCCTGCAAATAATGATTCTGATCATACAAAGCAACTCCTATAATTGTAACATAGGTGACTTTTTGTAAAGTCTTGCACCGGAGCCATGATATCTTCATAAACCTCTCCTTATATTACAGCTAAGAGTATAGTGTCCTTTGTGAAGCCAGCGTATACCTACAGTCGCCATGAACAATTAGCACGTGTTCCTGTTTCTCGGGAAATTCTGCAGAGTGGCAAATCACAGGTTACCTACCGCTCAAAGGACCTGACAGCTCGTGAGGGCAAGGTAAAGGCTCATCTCCATTTAAATTTTTTTTTTGTGTTGATCATGATGAATGTTTACATGCTTTATGGTTTGAATAAATAGATAGATGTGCTTAACCCTCAACCCTCCACCCACTGACTTTCTACATTAGAGATAAGCTCAGACTGTCCTCCAAACTCATCTCTAGCTGTATTCCTTGTGTCCTTTATGTAATTCAGTGATCTGCAGGGCCAGGTCATTCCTGCCTCTTTGTTTTCAAGATCTATGGGGGAATGACCCGGCCCACATCTCATTAAAGAAAAAAAAGAGCTTCATAGTATCATAGTAGGTAAGGTTGAATAAAGATAATAGTCCATCCAGTTCAACTTGTGTAGGTTCACGTGTGTCAGTGTCTATAATTATTTCCCATATCCCTGTATAACGTGTTCCTTAAGATGCACATCTAAGAATCTCTTAAAACTATCCATACTCCCCACAGCCAGCACCAATTGTGGGAGAGAGTTCCACGTCCTTATTGCCTTGACAGCAAAAAAAACCCTTTGCAGTTTAAAGGTAAACCACTTCTCCTCCAATCTCAATGTGTGGCCCCGTGTCCTCTTACACTCCTTGAGACTGAATATTTCGTTTTCCTATGCTGGGATCGCCATTGAGGCATTTGTAAATCGCAATCATATTCGAGTTTGAGTTCGAAGTTTGGCTAGAGATGAGTTTCGAGCTCCACATAAGCTGTTCATGAACTCAGATGTTGAATTGTGTGATTGCGACACGTCTTATGGCCATTACATTTAACTCAACAATGTAAACATGTACATCCTCATAAACCTTAGGTGATCTGCAGTGTGTCAACAATTAAAAATATATCTGGATGCAATTTTTGCAACAAAAGATATATTTTTTACCATAATGGCAATAAATACCAGGGTCAATATTTTACCATGGATTTGTTACCACAAGTACAAGCTGGATTTCGAAGAGGCAGAGGAACTAGAGATCAAATTGCCAACATTCGCTGGATCATGGAGAAAGCCAGGGAGTTCCTGAAGAATGTCTACTTCTGCTTCATTGACTACAGTAAAGCCTTCGATTGTGTGGATGACAACAAGATGTGGCAAATACTGAAAGAAATGGGAATACCAGACCACCTCACCTGTCTTCTGAAAAACCTGTATGCAAGTCAAGAAGCAACAGTTAGCACAGGACATGGAACAACTGACTGTTTCAAAACTGAGAAAGGAGTGCGGCAAGCATGTATATTGTCACCCTACTTATTTAACTTATATGCAGAGTACATTATGCAAAATGCCAGGATCGACGAATCACAAGCTGGAATTAAGATCATAGGGAGAAATGTACACAACCTGAGATATGCAGACGATACCACACTAATGTCAGAAAGTGGAAAAAAACGAAAGAGTCTCTTAATGAAGGTGAAAGAGGAGAGCGCAAAAATTGGCCTGAAATTGAACATTAAGAAAACTAAGATCATGGCAACCGGTCCCATCACTCCTTGGCAAATAGAAGGAGAAGAAATGGAAACAGTGACAGATTTTATCCTTCTAGGCTCCAAGATCACGGCAGACGGTGACTGTAGGCATGAAATTAGCAGACGCTTGCTTCTTGGGAGGAAAGCAATGGCAAAACTAGACAAAATTATAAAAACAGAGACATCGCCCTACCGACAAAGAAAGTGCCATATAGTCAAAGCTGTGGTATGCCCAGTAGTAACCTATGAATGTGAAGGTTGGACCATAAGCAAGACTGAACTCTGAGGAATTGATGCCTTTGAACTATGGTGTTGGAGAAGACTCTTGAAAGTCCTTTGGACGGCAAGAAAATCAAACCAGTCAGTCTTAAAGGAAATCAACCCTGAATATTCACTGGAAGGACAGATCCTGAAGCTGAAACTCGACTACTTTGGCCACCTAATGCGAAGAGGGGACTCATTGGAAAAGACCCTGAGGCTGGGAAACATGGAAGGAAAAAGGAGAAGAGGATGACAGAAAACAAGATGGATAGATAGCATCATCGAAACAATGAACGTGAAGTTAAGCAAGCTCCGGGAGGCAGTGGCGGACAGAAAAGCCTGGCACGCTATGGTCCTTGAGGTCACGAAGAGTCAGACACAACTAAACAACTGAACAACAACAACAACAAGTAACCCTCATTTTCACAGCTCTTACTGTAAAGAATCCATTATTTAGATAGGAGTGTACCCATTTTCTTATTCTAACTGCATGATTGTACTCTGCAGTAAACCACTTTTATATTTTCTATCTGGGACATTTATTGTTATTTAAGGCAACTCTCAAAATTTAGCAACGCTCTTTCCAGTTCCACGGTATCCCTTTTTTTTTGTAAACTGAGAACTGAACTGCATAGTCATGGTTCATACTAGTCCATAACAAAGGAGTACATTAGACCACACTTACCTCAGTCAATGACTTTTCAAAATTTTATTACCAACCCTAGAAGCTGCAGATTTGGTTTGTATGCCTTTTGCATCTATGACCTACATGTACACATTTATATTCTAAATCTTTGGTTTACAGTATTTCCCTAGAGTGCATGGGAAAAAGTACAGCCCTGAGTCACCCCGAATTTTCTTAAATGTTTGCAATGAGGCCTATATTGGTTAATGGCTTTTTCACACCAGCAGCCATGGAGGAAACCGTGCCGATACGCCAATCCTGGCACATTGACATGTTATACACGTTGACATGTTACATGTAAGCATATGGAAATATACTGGTATCTACATGATTACACATTAACTTCTCTGTGTCTTTTTCTTCTTTTTCAGGATTATGCATTCTCAGAAGGTGACCTGACATACCAAGGAGATAACACACTCTCTGAGATTACAGTTCCTTTGCTTGGCCGGTCAGAGGTGGACACTTTGTTGGGAAACCGCCAGGTCAAACAGTTCCTGCTGGAGCTTAGTAATCCAAAGTATGGGGCCAAGGTTGGCAAATACCCACAGTGCACCATCACCATTGATGATAGCCCAGGTGAGAGGTGACATTTTCAGCATAAGATTATTAACAACAATAATATATTTTTTGTTATACTGCCATTTTCTTTTTAATAACATCACCTAAAAAGAAAAAGGATTATGGCTGACCTTGATGTTGGGGTAGGAGTTAGAGTCAAGATAATGAAAAATATGGATTGCTGCCATTGCTGATCTCCTTTTAGTTGCTCAGCTGCAATGCTGGGCCTTTGGCTTCAATACTGATATGGAATAAGTATGAAGATAAGGAATTTTGACTTCTCTCCTAATTTTCATATCTATAGACTGCTGTCCATACACTTTGCAAATTTTGTCCGAAACGGACCAAAATTTAAATTTTGTCGACCCCCTCCCAACCAACTATATTATATTTGAGGTAACATAAAGTACTATGTTTTCTAAAATAACTGAAATATACATTAACTAACCCAGCAGCCTTTTAGTCAATAACGATGTACAGTAAATCAAGCTAGGCAGACCGACCATTAGGATATAGGTCGGTAGGGTGCTTTATCACATACCCAGAGCAATCCTTTTTTACCTAACCCAGGTTCTAGTCTGTTGCACGTGAAGTGAAGGGAATGATTCCTTTTCTGTTGGGCAGTAGGGACAGTTTTTAATGTTACAGAGATTTTGAAGTACTCTTATTCCTCTGATTCCTTGTTAGCCCTTTATATTCAATGGGGAAAATAATTATTTCATCCCCTGCAGATTTTGTAAGTTTGCCCACTTACAAAAAATGAATGGTCTATAATTTTTTATCACAGGTGTATTTTAAATGATATCAACCAAAAATCCAGAAAAAACAAATGTTATAAATTGAGTTGCAGTTCAGTGAGTAAAATAAGTATTTGATCCCTAAGCAAAACACGACTTAGTACTTGGTGGAGAAACCCTTGTTGGCAAGCACAGAGGTAAAACTTTTTTGCAGTTGGTTATCAGGTTTGCACACATCTCAGGAGGGATTTTGGTCCACTCTTCTTTACAGAGCTTCTCTAAATCCTTAAGGTTTCTTGTCTATCGCTTGGCAACTTGAAGTTACAGCTCTCTCCATAAATGTTCTATAGGATTAAGGTCTGGAGACTGGCTAGGCCACTCCATGACCTTAATGTGCTTCTTTTTGAGTCACTCCTTTGTTGCCTTGGCGGTATGTTTTGGGTCATTGTCATGCTGGAAGACCCATCCACAACTCATCTTCAGTGTTCTGGCTAAGGGAAGAAGGTACCTTTTAACAGCGAAACAGCCCCAACGTGTAATGTTTCCACCTATGTGCTTGCCTGTAGGGATGGTGTTCTTAGGGTAATAGCATTTTTCTTCCTCCAAACACGCAGAGTCGAGTTAATGCCAAAGAGTTCAAATTTGGTCTCATCTGACCACAACACTTTCTCCCAATCCTTCTCTGAATCATTTTGATGTTCATTGACAAACTTTAGATGGGCCTGTACATGTGCCTTCTTGAGGAGGGGGACTTGGTAGGCACTGCAGGATTTCAATCTATGGAGGCGTATTGTGTTACCAATGGTTTGTTTGGTGACTGTGGGCCCTGAGATCATTCATAAGCTCCTCCAGTGCCGTTCTGGGCTGATTCCTCACTTTTCTCATGATCATCCTTAACCCATAAGGTGAAATCTTGCATGGAGCTCCAGACCGAGGGCGATGGAGCGATTATTCACAAATGGAAGAAATACAAAATAACCATCAAACAGTTGTCTCCTTCTCACCAAGCTTCTTCCTGATGGTCTTGTAGCCCATTACAGCCTTGTGCAGGTCTACAATCTTGTCCCTGACATCCTTTGACAGCTCTTTGGTCTTGCCCATGATGGTGAGGTGTGAATGGAAGAAAGAGATTCTGTGGACAAGTGTCTTTTATACACATAACGAGTTGTCGTTAGGAGCATCTTCCTAAATTGACATGACTAATCTTTGTACCACATGAGCACATACTGTAGCCTGTAGTCTGTGGGAGCCAAAATTATTGTTGGTTGGTAGGGGATAAAATACTTATTTTACTCGCTGAACTGCAACTCAATTTATAACATTTGTATGTACCGTATATACTCGAGTATAGGTCGACCCGAATATAAGCCGAGGCCCCTAATTTACCACAAAAAAAACTGGCAAAACTTATTGACCCGAATATAAGCCGAGGGTGAAATGTGCAGCAGCTACTGTTAGTGGAAAAGAGGGTCAGCAAATGCCCATCTGCAGCTGCATGTCCCCTGTGCCCAGTACAAACCCCCCCGTGTCCCCATTGCAGCCTACCTGTGCCGATCTGCCTTCTTGCCTCCTTCTTCCGTGTGCCTCCTGTGTGCCTCCTCTGCCGATCGCTTGTTCTGTGTCCCCCATGCTGATCCGGGCGATCAGCGTGTAAGGCGCCATTAATCATTCAAAAGCCGCGCCTCCTCCACCTCCTCTTCCGTGATAGGAGGAACACTCGGTTTTCCCAGCAGTCAGTGTGCAGTGTTCCGCCTATCACGGACGTCCTCTCATCCTCGTCCATGAGATGAGAATGACAGGTCGTCCGTGATAGGCGTAACACTGCACACTGACTTACTGCTGGGAAAATCAGTGTCCGCCTATCACGGACGGGGGGGGAGGAGATGGCGCGGCTTTTGAACACTGCCGTCTGTCTGCATGACACGCTGATCATGCAGACAGACGGCGCTGACTCGAGTATAAGCCGAGGGGGGGACTTTCAGCACTAAAAAAAGGGCTGAAAATCTCGGCTTATACTCGAGTATATACGATATGAGTTTTTTCTGGATTTTTGGTTGATATTCTGTCTCTATCATTTAAAATACACCTATGATAAAAATAATAGACCCTTCAGTTCTTTGTAAGTGGGCACACTTACAAAATCTGCAGGGGATCACATAATTATTTTTCCCACTGTGTGTATATATATATATTTTTATATATATATATATATATATATATATATATATATATATATATATATATATATATATATATATATATATATATATATATATATATATATATTCTTCTTACCTTGATTGGACAAGTTATATTGTTAGTAAAAATTAGGCATTAAGTGTAATAAAAAAGAGTAAAAGTAAAACAAAGTCAAGACAATTACACATTTGAACAAAGCTATTAAATACCCCTCTAATCTATGATATCTTTCCTACCTTCAATTTAGCAACAGAGGTTGTGGAGAAGGTAATGCCTGTGCAATCCCTACAGTCTCCACGTGGCAAGATTGGTGCCCCCATCAACCTTAACGCCCAGGCGATCAGTGCTAGGAAAATCCGACTCAACTGGATACCCCCATCTGGAAAACCAGCTGGGTACAAGGTAAGGACCTCTGTCGTCTATCCTGGGAGATGTGATCATGTTACTTTTGCAATGCAGTATTAAATTGATTTGTGTGATGTACTGATTCCATATTCCATGCTTTTTTAATGTGTATACTTTTTTAGTGTTATCAGGTCCTTAAAGCAAAGTTGTTACCACACTGACCTACTCATACAGGGCAAAGCAACAAGTTTGCTTCACTCCCTGCATTCCCAGCCTTTCCTTCTTTCCCCCACTGATCTGTTCAGCTGTCAAAGGTGAAGGAAATACCTGGTACTATCAATTATAGAACAGGTAACTCCCATTCCTCATGTGATAGTGCTGGTACTTGGTAATTGGTCCAGAGATGTCACATGGGAATGTCCTGAGCTCTGTGTAATCTCTCACCTGATTAATTCAGAGCTTACACTGAGATGCTTTTCCTCATCTACTGTGGCAGGAAAGCAAAAGGAAGGTAAGAATGTGCTTCTGGGGTGGGTGGCATTAAAGTGAACTTGTTTCTTTGAATAAAGAAAAAAATTGGCTGCACACCAATGTTCTTGAAGTCCATTTTTTGAATGTTCCATACAAACAAATGACACACAACGGTTGCAGTAGCCGGAACAGAGGTGTACTAGTATCGCAGAGCTAGACTGTGCCTACTCATCTGGTGATAGCCTCCCTATTGATCCTTTAAAGTGATGGGGGGTCAACCTGATTAATGGGAAGGCTTGGGAGGTGAGAGAAGGTGAATTGAACTTCTACAGAAAATTTGTTTTGCACATAACTTCGACTAACCGTGTCTCTGGATCTGTTAATCATTTTGGCATACACCTGTTCAAGGGGGTGATTTACACACACTTTGGAGAGATTTTCACTACTTTCTGTTCTGTTTGTGAGATAGGAAGTAAAGAGATGGCTATAGCTATAGCTAAAGATTTACATTGAATGTTACATTGCATTTATGAGATAAGGAAGGTAGCTTTACCTGGCTCTTGCACCATATGGTTACCCTCATGGTTCACCTTCCAACCATTGTTATGTTAGAATATTAGTTTGCCTCCTAGAAAACAGAATCTATGATGATGGTGATCTTTGTCTAGGTGCGGTACTGGATTCAAGGAGACTCAGAGTCAGATGCTACTGTTATGGACACAAAGGTACCTACGGCCGATCTAGTCAATCTGTACCCATACTGTGACTATGAGATGCGAGTATGTGCCTACAATACGCAGGAGGAGGGGCCTTATTCAGATGTCGTGACATGCCAGACCCCTGAGGATGGTAAGCATTATTACTGTGTTTGAGTTTTTTTCTGAAAAGGGTCTTTCTGTTTCATGAGAGATGATGGAGATTACTGCTTGCTGATGAATAAGCTCATTCCCCATCCACTTTTATCTTCCACAGTTCCAAGTGAACCAGGCCGGATAGCTTTTAATGTAATTTCCAGCACTGTGACACAGCTGAGCTGGGCAGAGCCTGCAGAGACCAATGGCAATATCACAGCATATGAAGTTAACTACGGCATGGTCAATGAGGATAACCGTGAGTGACAATTATTTACCTACTTACTGTCTTCTGTCTATTTATATTCTTTATGTTGCTGTAGACAGGTGAACCATGTTGTCTGTTCAGCATACAGCTGTGTTCTAGAATAAGGTTGTCCTATTGAGACAGTTGATTGGGGAACACAGTAAAGCCCCATACACACGCGCGGATTATCCAAGGACCAGGTCCGTCAGACCATGTCCGTCATACTTTGTCTGATGTTGGTTTTGCGTACACACGGTCGGACAAAGTTGTCGGAAAATCCGATCATTCTGAACGTGGTGACGTTTGTTGCCTACGACGGGACTACGTAGAGGCTAGTAGCCAATAGCTTTGGTCTTGTAATGTGATCTGAGCATGCGTAGCACTTTGTCCGGTCAGACTACCATACACACGATCGGATTTGGTGTGATCGGACCTTGTTGTCCAAAAATCTATCCAGCAGGAGATAGGACTTTATCCGTCAGACAATCTGATGGAAACTGTCCGATGGTGCCTACACACGGTCTGATTTTCCGACAACATTGTCAGATAGGACAGAATCCATCGGAAAATCCTACCGTGTGTATGGGGCTTAATAGTGGGTATAGGAATAAGTGTGCCCATCTTTACCTATGCATAAAAATTTATGTGAGATTTACACTGGTGATTTGGTTGAAGGCATAAGTTACATAGGTATAATATAGTTGAGACCTTATATTTCTGTATAGGCAGCTGCAGTCATGGACTAAAGTGTAAGGGCCACTGGATAGTCACATAGCCACCCACAGATCATGTTCATAAATTTCAGTAATCCATTATTGTGTATAGCCTACTACCCTGCCTTCCACTACAAGCCAGCCGGGTTCTCATTGTGGCTCCCCCTACACAGTATTGTGTATTTTTGTGGGTGGAATAGGGCAATGGTTCTCAACCTCAGTCCTCAAGTACCCCCAACGGGCCATGTTTTGGGAACTTCCCTTAGATAAAATAGCTCTTATCAATACCATGTCATTGATATTGATTTAGAGCAGCTGTGTAAAGTAAAGGAAAACCTGAAAACATGGCCCATTGAGGGTACTTGAGGACTGGGGTTAAGAAACACTGGAATAGGGCACTGCTCACTTACAGGTCACCTCACCTACTCTGGATCTACTTAAAACTCAATTGCTAGATGAGTAAGGCAATAGTTTGCCCCACTCTTTTAGTTGTCAGGTCTAGGTTTTCTGAGGTGCAAAACTGTGTCTTTCAGTCTCCCCCCCGGACTCATGATCTCTTCCCAAAAGCCCTCCTCTCTTAACCTCCTAAAACTTAATCCAGTCCTCTCATTAACCTTCATCTTAACCCTAATGCCCCATACACACGGTCGGATTTTCCTACGGAAAATGTCCTATCGGACAATGTTGTCAGAAATTCCGACCGTGTGTAGGCTCCATCTGACTTTTTCTGTCGGATTTTCCGACGGACAAAGTTTTATCTCCTGCTCTCAAATTTTCCGACAAAGTCCTATCGGATCGTGTGTAGCGAATTCTGACGGACAAAGTGCCACGCATGCTCAGATCACATTACAAGACCAAAGCTATTGGCTACTAGCCTCTACGTAGTCCCGTCGTAGGCAACGAACGTCACCACGTCTAGGATAATCGGATTTTCCGACAACTTTGTCCGACCGTGTGTATGCAACACCAGTGTCGGACAAAATCCGTCGGAAAAAATCCGACGGATTTTGTGGTCGGAATTTCCGACCGTGTGTATGGGGCATAACACTGACCTTCCCTTCCTTACCAGCAAGGAACACTTTGAAAACACATCAGATCTCAATAGGGAAAAATAGCATGCTACATATCTATACTGATATGAACTGGGTAATGTGTTAAAAACGAAAGGATGCCACATAGTTTGATGGAAATTAAAATTATTAACCTACAGAGGGTTGAATTAAAAGACAAACCGAAAATCAAAGTGAAAAAATGATGCAGCAGGCTAGTCCATTTTGCTGAAATTTCAATGCAGCGACTCAAAATAGTACTGGTAATGGTAGTTTGTCTGGCCCCCCACATGCTTGTATGCATGCCTGACAACATCGGGGTATGATATTGTCAGGCATCCATAATGAGATGATGGATGGTGCCCTGGGTTATTTCCTCCCAGATCTGGACCAGGGCATCGCTGAGCTCCTGAAGACACTGAGGTTCAACGTCGCGGGTTCGGATGGACCAAAACATAATGTCCCAGAGGTGTTCTATTGGATTTAGATCAGGCGAGCGTCGGGGCCAATCAATGGTATCAATTCCTTCATCCTCCAGGAACTGGGGCATACTCTTGCCACAAAAGGCCAGGCATTGTCGTGCACCAGGAGGAACCCAGGACCCACTGCACCAGCGTAGGGTCTGACAATGGGTTCAAGGATTTCATCCTGATACCTAATGGTGGTCAGGGTGCCATTTTCTAGCCTGTAGTGGTCTGTGCGTTCCTCCATGGATATGCCTCCCCAGACCATCACTGACCCACCACCAAACTGGTCACGCTGAACGATGTTACAAGCAGCATAACATTCTCCACGGCTTTTCCAGACCCTTTCATGTCTGTCACATGTGCTCAGGGTGAACTAGCTCTCATCTGTGAAAAGCACAGGGTGCCAGTGCTGGAACTGACAATTCTGGTGTTTTGAACGGCAAATGCGGATTGAGCTCCACAGTGCCAGGCAGCGAGCACAGGGCACACTAGGGGATGTCAGGCCCTCAGACCACCCTCATGAAGTCTGTTTCTGATTGGTCAGAGACATTCACATCAGTGGCCCGCTGGAGGTGATTTTGTAGGGCTCTGGCAGTGCTCATCATGTTCCTCCTTGCCCAAAGGAGCAGATACAGGTCCTGCTGATGGGTCTTCTATGGCCCTGTCCAGCTCTCCTAGAGTAACTGTCTGTCTCCTGGAACCTCCTCCATGCTCTTGAGACTGTGCTGGGAGACACAGCAAACCTTCTGGCAATGGCACGTATTGATGTGCCATCCTGGAGGAGTTGGACTGCCTGTGCAAACTCTACAGGGTTCAGGTATCGCCCCATGCTACCAGTAGTGACACTGACCCTAGCCAAAGGCAAAACTAGTGAAAAACAATCAGAAAAGATGAGTAGGGAATAAATGTCAGTGGCCTCCACTTGTAAAACCATTCCTGTTTTGGAGGTTGTCTCATTGTTGCCCATCTAGTGCACCTGTTGTTAATTTCATTAACCAAAGCAGCTGAAACTAGTTAACAACCCCAATCCCCTCTGCTACTTAACTGACCAGATCAATATCCCAGGAGTTTAATTTACTTGATGCTATGCTCTGATTAAAAAGTCTTTCTTTAATTTTTGTGTTTATATACTCATACTTTGTATTTTGGGCAGAACCCATCGGACCCATGAAGAAGGTTCAGCTCAATGGTCCAAAGAAGCGAATGATACTCATTGAGAATCTACGGGAGTCTCAGCCATACAGATACACTGTGAAAGCCTGTAATAGCGCTGGCTGGGGACCAGAGAGAGAGGCTTCCATGAACCTTGCAACCCAACCAACTCGTCCAATGTCCAGTGAGTACATCCAAAGCTGATGTGATCAATATCACACTACACAATACAAAGGTTACAATCTTGTGTAGTATTGCTGCATTCGCGAGGTTGAGGCTACCACACATGATACTGTTAATTCTGAGCGGCTTGAAGGAAAAGTATAGTGGTTCAGTACTTTATTTATTATGGTCAGGACTAAGAAAAAAATATTTTTGAAAGTTTTCTTTTTAAGTCAGGTAAATATGACATTGTATTTTTATGTTGAGCATATTAGAGCCAGCAGGTGGTGCTATAGGCATCTTTCATGTTTTCCAGGCTCAGTATTTGCTTCTTTGATTTAAAATCCAATTGTTTATTGAATTCAGTATGGCAAGTTGAAATGTACAAATACAGGTTGATTTGCATTGCAATGACTCAAAGCAGTGCCTCAAGACAGGTAGTGCATGTGGTGCTGTATCTTTAGCTACCCACAGTTTCATAGTTTCATAGTTTCATAGTTAGTAAGGTTGAATAAAGACATCAGTCCATCCAGTTCAACCTGAGCGAGTGTCTACAATTGTCCCCATCCCTGTACATTGCACACTCACATCAGTCCCTACCCTCAAGGAGCCCACAATCCAAGGTCCCCATTCATATACTAGGGCCAATTTTTGGACAGATGCCAATTAACCTACCTGCATGTCTTTGGATTGTGGGAGGAAACCGGAGTACACGGAGGAAACCCACGCAGGCACAGGGAGAACATGCAAACTCCAGGCAGGGAGTGTCGTGGTTGGGATTCGAACCAGCGACCCTTCTTACTGCTAGGTGAGAGTGCTAACCACTACACCACTGTGCCGCCCACAGTTATCTGGGAATTTGTCATTATAAATGAATAGTACAAAGCATACACCATATAAAACACCGGTACTAAGCAAAACACCAGGCAAACGGCTAAATGCAGATTTTTTTTTACCTGTCAGATTAATTGTATTTCTGATGATGCAGTTCTGACATTTACAGTAACCATCACACAGCAATTTCTGGCAGGATAGACCTGTCTACAGTTTCCTTTTAATATTGGTACATTTGGTGGTACTTTAATTTAAAAAAATACTTACTGAGAGTTTTGTGAGAACTGCTTTTGTAACTCTCACTGCTGTTACTTGCAGTTCCTATTATTCCGGATGTTCCAATTATTGACGCAGAGGGTGGAGAGGATTATGACAGCTATCTCATGTACAGTACAGATGTGATGCGATCTCCAGTGGGAAGCAAGAGACCCAGTGTGTCTGATGAATCAGGTAAGTAGATACCTTTATAATGACATGTAGCTTAGTGGGAAGGGTGGATATTTATAACAGTCCAGACCTGCCCGCTGCTGATGTTGTCTCATTAATTCTACTTCATAAAGACCAGACAACAGGTTTTAGTTACATAGTGCAGTCTCAGTCTGCCGGCTGTTAGCAACACACTGTCCCCTCTGCTTACAATTTATATTTCCCACCCACCCTTTTCCTTTAAATGTTTGCCCCCCATCTAAGTCACCCCTGTCCCTTGAAGGCCGGCGCTGGAAGTATGTCCCCCTCTTGGGCTCAGGACTGGATCTACGTCACATCACATGGAAGCTCCCTGAAGAGGTCATCCCACGACTGTCCGTCAGCAGTGTTATGTCCACCGACACAGAGAGCCTCCAGGACCAAGTGGACAGTGGCAGTTCCTTGGTGAGGAGAGGGACCATGCGTGCTCCAGCAACAGCAGAAGATAACACCAAGATGGCGGGGGTGTCAGGTATTGTATGTTTGCCTCCCTTCCCTTACCCCCTCCCATCAGTGTAAGTGCTAACAGCCTGCAGTTGCATGATTGTCTTGTCTGCACTTGTAATCAGTATGGTGACTTAATTCATGGATATTGGGACTATCAGCTGAACTTCCGTTCTGGAAATACTTTTCTGCTTGTGCTAATGTACACTGCATACATACAGTACATAAAACAATATACACTATGTAGCAGAATCTCTGACCTCTTCCAGTCTAATGCAAACCTTCAAGGCCAAAGATAGCTGACATCCTTCAATATGTGGTGGGTTGTGAGGCATAGTGGGTGCAAAGGTGGTAAAAGTCATTGGGCATCAGACACTTCTTGGATGTAAAAGAGGTTTTATTTCTTTGACAGTCCTTTTTATATTTTGCAAGGGAAAGAGGGTTAGGGCCAGGACACCCTTAAGTAGTTGCAATTTCAAATGCCAGACTCCGAGACTTCAATAGGAGGACAGCCGTACAGAGAAAGGCCCCAGAAAGGTGCCACTTCTGCACGTGCAGGTTTGTCTCCTACGGCAACAGTACTTAAAACTGTTACTCAAAGTAACAGTTCTCTCAGCTGTACTACAACTTCTCCTTGTAGTTCTTCAGCCTCTTGAGCTCCCGGTCTCTCACTGGACCCTCTGATTCACTGACTCTGAATCCCATGAGCTCCTCAAGGCTTTTGCGGTGGTATCTCCCTCAAGCGCCACCCACGCTTCCCTGCTGGATCCTTAGCTTGGCACTTCGGATACCTTCAAGCTTCACCCCTGCTGACCGGCTTAATCCCTAGCATGGCCCACAAGGCTGCTCTGCAAGCATCACCTCCGCTGGTTGGGTCCCTGACTTTTGATCACCGCCTGAAGTTTCCCAATTCTCCACCGTTCGGTGAGACTACTGCTCCGGTACTTGCTTAAGTTACTCACTGTGGTCCCTGGTAAAGGCGATTGGTCCCTTAGTGGCGACAGTTTCCCTTCTACCTCCAACCACGACAGGTTCTATGGCTAGCATTACCTTCACCTCTGGTTGGACTGCAAGCCGCAGTCCCAACCCTGCGCTGCCCTCTTACTTCTGGATAGGCCCTCACACAGCCTGGCAGCCTGATGTCCCCGGGATAGGCCCAATCTCCGGCCTAGCAGCCTGGGGCAGATGACACACGTCGACCCAGATGGCGGTCTGGGTGGCACACAAGACCCTGAATCACCTGACCTCACCCAAATATATAGCCTCTCCCAGCAGGCCAAGGGATTCAAAAAAATCCCTGCCCATTGGCTAAGATACCCCATATACCCATAACCTCAATTTGAGTTGCCCTTCTCAATATAATACCGCCAAGTGCTCGGCCACCTGGTGGTAGAAGAGGAAAGTACAACCAGGCAAAACTTAGGGAGAAGTCAATGGATCCCTATTCCCTAGTAATCAACAACAGTAGCTACTCCTGACAAGGAATTTGGCGAGGAGCCCCCTGACTTAACCCCAGGGTGCTACAACTATGTGGCCAAATATATGTGATCACCTAACTACCACTCGTATATTATGTGACCAAATATGTGTGAACATCCCTCCAAATCATCAAGTTAGGTGTTTCCAGTGAAGGATACTGTTAACGCTACAGCATACTAAGATATTTAAGACTCTTCTGCACTTCCAAACTAGTGACACTGAATAACTGTTCTCCTGTGCACAAAGATAGAGCCATACAAACAGGATTTATGAGAAGCTCTAGTGGCCTTCACAGAGTCCTATCCTCAACCCAACTGAACGCCTCCAGGATGAATTGGAATGCTGATTATGAGTCAGGACTTCTCATTCAACATCAGTAACTGACCTTACAAATGCTCTTTTTGGGCACAGTTGTTACGGACACACTCCAAAATCTTCTTGAAAGCCTTCTCTGAAGAGTTGAGACTATTTTCGTTGTGAGAAGACATGGAATAGGACTCAATTTTTATGAAAATGGTTTTGGATTGGGATGTCCAACAGGCTTGTATTGGCAGGGTGGTCAGGTCAGAATTCCACATATTTTAGCTATATATTGTATATTGTTTTACATATACACATTTCAGCTTATACTGCATGAAGAAAATATATTTTTGGGCTTTTCTGCCCTATATGAACAAGAAATTTCTGAAAAATCAAACGTTTTAAGAGAACAGTTTTTATTTCAAATTTGACAAATTTAAACCGCATTAGCAGAACAGTAGCAGTGAGATAGATGCGTATGGACATTCATACAACTCCAAAAATTATACAGGCGTGGGAATTTTTGTCATGCAGTATAATAATTGCTTGAAATTTGGTGGTTGATCATGTGTTTTCCTTGCTAGGCTATGGTTTACAGCAGGGGTCAGCAACCTTTTTCCACTTAAGGGCCAGATTCTATGTATATGAATGCATGGAGGGCCGCATTCACCTGCTAATTAATGAAGATAATATTACACAGCCCCCGCACCTCTGGCCCCCTTTACATTACACGGCCCCCTGCACCTCTGGACCCCTTTACATTACACAGCCCCTGTACCTCTGGACCCCTTTACATTACACAAACTCCGCACCTCTGGCCCCCTTTACATTACACGGCCCCCTGCGCCTCTGGACCCCTTTACATTACACAGCCCCTGTACCTCTGGACCCCTTTACATTACACAACCTCCGCACCTCTGGCCCCCTTTACATTACACGGCCCCCTGCACCTCTGGACCCCTTTACATTACACAGCCCCTGTACCTCTGGACCCCTTTACATTACACAACCTCCGCACCTCTGGCACCCTTTACATTACACAGCCCCCTGCACCACTGGACCCCTTTACATTACACAGCCTCTGCACCTCTGGCCCCCTTTACATTACACAGCCCCACCTCTGGACCCCTTTACATTACACAGACCCCTGCACCTCTGGACCCCTTTACATTAAACAGCCCTGCACCTCTGGACCTCTTTACATTAAACAGCCTCTGCATCTCTGGACCCCTTTACATTACACAGCCCCGCACCTCTGGACCCCTTTACATTACACAGCCCGCACCTCTGGACCCCTTTACATTACACAGCCCCAAACCTCTGGATATTACACATCCCCCCTGCATATTCCAGCCCCCCTGCATATTTCACAGCCTCCCTCTGCATATTACACAGCCCCCCTCTGCATATTACACAGCCCAGCCCCCCCCCCCCCCAGCTGTGTAAGCACATAGGGATGAAAAAAAAATTCTGATCACTTTATTGCTGTCAGAAGGAATGTTAACATCCCTTGTGACAGTAATAGGCAGTGACAGGTACTCTTTTTTTTATTCCAAAGGTGTTCTATCGGGTTGACCAGAAATTTTATTACTGAAATACACACATATATATAAGAAAATTTGTCAATGGCACCATATGAAGAGTGCTGATCAACTTATGATGGGTAAATTGACACAAATCAATCTACATGTGTGACAGCCAAAGCACTTACCTTTATTGTAGTACACAGTACCCCAAAATATTCTAAATAAGTAAAAATAAATAAAAAAATTTAACAATGAACTATGAGTGATGCACATCTGTGAATAGGCTGAGAACACAAAAATGTATAAAAAGGTTAAAAAAAAATATATAAAGCATATACGGTATACTGTAATTGTTACAAAAGCCATTATCTTTATGTTGCAATATTTGGCCATATGTTCGACAAAACTTGTAACCATGACAACCATGGGGGGATTTTGTATCATTAGTGTACAGAAATGCCATGTTCTACCCATATGGTTGACTCGCTGATATTCCCATCAGTTTTCCTCTTTTTACAACCCTGAGACGATGTGACTATAGCAGACCCCCCAAGTTAGCACTCAGGAAGTAACTGGAAGTAATGCTATGTCATTAAGTTACAATTCTATTCCCTATTTCCCAAATGTACCCAGGCAGTGAAGGAATATTCATGATAGGAGTGAGTACAGACTATCTGGGAGTAACTAAGCAACAATCAACCAAAACTTAGACTGGGTTCATCCCTTTCTGTGTTCATCCTTTTTATTACATGCGTCATCAACCTGCATTAATACAGATTTTCATGTGCTGCCATTGACATCAGTTGGTCCTGTAACACACTTTGATACATCAACAGACAACACACAATTATGCCCTGTACACACGGTCGGACTTTCCGATGGAAAATGTGCGATCGGATCGTGTTGTCGGAAAATCCGATCGTATGTGGGCTCCATCGGACTTTTTCTGTCGGACTTTCCGACACACAAAGTTTGAGAGCCGGATCTAAAATTTTCCGACAACAAAATCCGATTGTTTAAATTCCGATCATGTGTAGACAAATCTGACGCACAAAGTGCCACGCATGCTCAGAATAAATTAAGAGACGAAAGCTATTGGCTACTGGCCCATTTATAGTCCCGACGTATGTGTTGTACGTCACCTTGTTCAGAACGATCGGATTTTCCGACAACTTTGTGCGACCATGTGTATACAAGACAAGTTTGGCCCAAAATCCATCTAAAAAAATCAGACAGATTTTGTCGTCGGAATGTCCGACCATGTGTACAGGGCATAATGCATCACACAGATTTATACTATCACCCTTTAAAACTATGGCTGACCTGTGTACAAGCAATAATCTGTGTTATGACACATAGATCTCCTAAGACTTCGATGAAGCACACATCATCAAATTCCTTCTCTGTTATTTTAGAACAATTCCTTAATGGGCGCATGGACTTTTCTTTCCCCGGATCCGTAAGCAGCCTGACTCGTACAGGAACTCTTGGCTACCAACAACTCAATCCTAGCGTGCACCAAGAGTCATACAGGTTTGGCAGTACCAGTTCTCAGCACACAACTGTCCTTTCAGGACATGGTAAGTAATATGTCATTACTAAGGCACTAAGGCCTATGATTTCCTTTTTGTCCTCTTCTTTTACATTTACTTTATACCATTTTCATCCATTCTCCTTTCACGTGTAACCTGTATACTCTACGTGTTGTCAACTGAAATCATTACTTTCTCAATGCTTGACATCTATTGCCTTCTTTTACTCTTCCATATTCCGAACTCTACCAAAGTGGAGAAAAGTGTATGCCTATTAAAAATTTAAATAATGCATAACACCCAATTGTATTAACTCTAGAACAAAAAATACTGGAGGTTTTATCCCAGGACTCAGATAAAAACTTTCCTTTGCTAGCATTAAATGGCCAGTAACATAGATGGAAGCCATTTTTAACGTGAACTTGTGCCCAGACTATGCACATAAAAAGTATTTACATAATTTGAAAAGCATTAAAAGTACTTTACCACTTGCCTACTGGGCACTTTCACCCCCTTCCTGCCCAGGCCAATTTTCAGCTTGCAGAGCTGTCGCACTTTGAATGACAATTGCGCGTTCATGCAACACTGTACCCATATTCAATTTTTATAATTTTTCACACAAATAGAGCTTTCTTTTGGTGGTATTTAATCACCACTGGGGTTTTTTATTTTTTTGCTAAACAAATAAAAAAAGACCAAAAATCTTCAAAAAATAAATGGTTTTCTTAGTTTCTGTTAAAAATTTTTGAAAAAAAAGATGGTTTTCTTTGTTTCTGTTATAAAATTTTACAAACATGTCATTTTTCTCCTTCACTGATGTGCGCTAATGAGGTTGCACTGATGGGCAGTAATAGGCAGCACTGATGGGCAATGATAGGTAGCACTAATGTGCTGCACTGATGAGGAGGCACTGATAGGGGTAACTGATGGGCACTGATAGGCATTACTGATGGACACTGATAGATGGCACCGATAGGCACTGATGAGGCGGCACTGATAGGTGGCAATGATAGGCTGCACTAAAGAGAAGGCACTGATTTGCAGCACTGATTGGCATCACTGATGGCCACTGATAGGCATCACTAATGGCCACTGACGATCAGTGCAGATGTCCCCTTTCACACAAGCCAGTTATCGGCTCTCTCCTCTCCTGATGCTGTGCAAGCGCGAGGAAAGGAATGCAGATAACTGGAAAGTGTATTTACATCGTAATTCGCTTTGAATGGACACAGCTGATCACGTGGTAAAAAGCCACTGATTGGCTCTTTACCCCGATCTGTGATCAGCTGTATACCTCACGTGAACTCTTTTGTTGAGATATTTTTGTTTGACTTTCTGGCTCTGCACACTCACTGTGGGCCTCAGTGGTGGCTGGTGCTCTATATTTGGGGGGGCGGCGAACAAGACATGGTCATTATGTTGAGATCCCCCGTTCCCTTTCAGATTCTTTTTATTTATTTTTTATTTTACTAACAGTAAAAAACTTTATTGAAAATTTTCAAAAGCACAATACAGACATAGCTGAAGTACCATACATTAGTGCAATACAGGCAAAGAGGTAGAATCTGTATGAACTTCACAGAAGGTGTACTGCAGTGACAAAATCAGGACATAAAAAGTTCATTGGAATGGAAAAGCCTTTAAGGCACATAAAAGAAGAAGGGGGGGGGGGGGAGAGAGAAAGACACGTTCAATTGGAGTCCAACCATTCAGACCAAATTGTATTGTATTTGGCTGGGCAGCCTCTTCTCATATATGTCAGTTGGTATATGGGGAGTGCAGATCTAATAGCTGAGCACCAATTACAGTAAGAAAGTGGGGGTGGAAAGTTTCCATGTAAGGAGAATTGCCCTTTTGGCATAGTAGGAGGTAGAACAGCAGCAGTTTAACGTGTTTAGAGGGAATATAAATATAAAGGGAATCATAGATGCCTAATAACAAAACAATGGGAACCAGAACCAGCAATAATTTCAGTGCCAAAGCTAATCAGGACATCATTTTGCTTCCAGTAATCGAGAATCAAGGGGCAGCTCCAATAAGTAGACAGGGAAACCCAAAATTGGAATAAGTAGTAGGGGAAACCGAAAATTTCCAGTTAGATAGGAATTGTTGTAGAGAGATGTCATTGCTGGGGTATCCAAGATATGTAGGAAGTCAGGAGCTCATCCATCGGGGACCACCATCGCATTTAAGTGTACCAATTGTAAAAAAATAAATTACTGATGCCAATCAATTTTCCTTTGGGAATTACTAAAAAATAACTCCTAGTCCTCTACAAATCTGAAATTTTACTTGTATTGCATCTCCACTATGTCTTTTGCTCTGCATCCTTACTGTCACTTCTCTCATTCTACTGTTCCTGGGTCTTATATCTTACTTACAGTCTTCTTTTCACTACCCTTTATGCAGAACGGGTTGGTGGAGGGTCCCTGCCTCCCACAATGGAGAGACGTGGTAGACACTTTGTTGGGGCAAAGGTGAAGGGTTACCATGCATTCCGGGACACAATAACCATGCCTGACAGTCGTAGAGGGCCACATATGGTGATAGGTACCATGGAAACGTGTCACCCTCATGCTGATTGGTCATTGCTTTCCATGGATGCTTAATCCCATTGTCATTGTTCAATCCTGATCAGTCATATTCAACCTACCTGGTAAAGACCGTGTTGCTTTATGTAGTAGTACCAAATGATGATCCACATCAATGCCTTCATCTGACTACCCTTTCCCCCGAGGCTGGCACCTTATTTTTTCAGGCATCATCCAGGGGTCAACATCTTATTCCTAGACTAAGATGATGGCCTGTATGTGACGCATAAATCCTGGTGCCTGTACAGTAGAGTTAATATTCTTGGCTGTCTGTATAGCTTACAGATAGGAGACTGAGGAAATGCTTCCTCCTAGTTGTATCACACCTATAACATCATTTTCCCAGACTGCACTTCTCAGGCCTAGGCAGAGTCACCAAGGGCCACTTTTTAATGATACAAGGTACAGTGTTAAAACAAATCATACAGACCTATGAAATTACTAAAAGGTCTAGTAGTATTGGTAAATCTTGCAATTCTTCCCCCATACATTGGGAAAAAGCAGGGCAAGGGCTCCAAGGCTTTTTAGCAACTTATTTGGAATGGTTATCTGTGCAAAACAATGGAGTTAATGTACTCTAGGTTTAGCAAAGTAATATGTATTCACCTTAGTGAAGTGAGCATTCCAAAACTGCAACACAGTCTTCAGGTTATGTTGGGCACATTGCATGCTTGCTTTCCCTTATACACTTTCAGATTGGTCTGCTGTACATTTATAATTTATAATGACTTCCATTGTGTTGGTGCACTATACAGCAGTCCTCTCTGATAGTGAATGAGTTAACACAGCTGCTGGCTGAATAATGCCCCACACTCATGCTCGGCTGAAGCCTCTCAATTCATAGCCATAGAGACAATTTTATGCTGTGTCTCTGGGCCAGGAGGGGTTAATTTTGCACTGCTGTAACAACCTATACTCCAGCCTGGACTTTGCCATGCATGTGGGTCCAGTGCCTGCTTAGCACTGCGAAGGATATGTGTCTTGCCAATCCTGAAGCTCATTAAAAATGCCAAGACCAGCTTTGATGGCTTCTGAAGAGTACCTGTGGAAGTCGAGTAGCTAATAGACCCATGTTACTGTGGAGATGGAGGACTCTGCCTCTCAAAGACTATGAATGAGTGGGGTACAGCTTTGCTCCTCAAAGGCTCTGGATGAGTGAGATGTCGCTCTGCTTCTGTAAGGTTCTGAATGAGTGAGGTGCCACTCTGCTCCTCAAAGGCTCTGCATGAGTGAAATACCATTTGGCTTCCCAAATACTCTGAATTAGTAAGGTGTCTCTCTGCTCAAAGTCTCTGAGTGAACTACCACTTGACTTTTCAAAGTCTCTGAATGAGTGAACTACCACTTGACTTCTCAAAGGCTCTGAATGAGTGAGGTGTCGCTCTGCTTCTGTAAGGCTCTGAATGAGTGAGGTGCCACTCTGCTTCTGTAAGGCTCTGAATGAGTGAAATACCATTTGGCTTCCCAAATACTCTGAATTAGTAAGGTGTTTCTCTGCTCAAAGTCTCTGAGTGAACTACCACTTGACTTTTCAAAGTCTCTGAATGAGTGAACTACCACTTGACTTCTCAAAGGCTCTGAATGAGTGAGGTGCTGCTCTACTTCTCAAAGGCTCTGGATGAGTGAGATGTTGCTCTGCTTCTGGAAGGCTCTGAATGAGTGAGGTGCCACTCTGCTCCTCAAAGGCTCTGAATTAGTAAGGTGTCTCTCTGCTTCTCAAAGTCTCTGACTTTCCCATCCATCCCCATGAATAAGCTCCAGTGGGCAGAGTGAAATGTGTTTGGGGAGTGGCCTGGCGAGGGTCCAGGCTGAGACTGACATTTGTCAACACACAGCAGGTCTTGTTCTGATGTGTGACTCCTGGGATCTTCAGCTCTTATCTCTCAAAGTCTCTGATTTAGTAAGGTGTCTCTCTGCCTAGCAAAGGCTCTGCATGAGTGAACTACCACTTGGCTTCTCAAAGGTTCTGAATTAGTAAGGTGTCTCTCTGCTCAAAGGCTCTGAATGAGTAAACTACTGCTTGGCTTCTGAAAGGCTCTGAATGAGTGAATTACCACTTGGCTTCTCAAAGGCTCTGAATAAGTTAGGTGCTGCTCTACTTCTCAAAGGCACTGAAAGTGCGAGGTGCCACTCTGCTTTTCGAAGGTTCTGAATGAGTGAGGTGCCGCACTGCTTCTCGAAGGTTCAGAATGAGTGAGGAGTTGCTCTGCTTCTCGAAGGTTCAGAATGAGTGAGGAGTTGCTCTGCTTCTCAAAATTTCTGAATGAGTGAGGTGCTGCTCTGCCTCTCAAAGGCTCTGACTTAGTATGGTGTCACTCTGCTTCTTAAAGGTTCTGAATTAGTATGGTGTCACTCTGCTTCTCAAAGGTTCTGAATTAGTATGGTGTCACTCTGCTTCTCAAAGGTTCTGAATTAGTATGGTGTCACTCTGCTTCTCAAAGGCTGTGCATGAGTGAACTACCACTTGGCTTCTCAAGGGCTCTGAATAAGTGAAGTGCTGCTTTACTTCTCAAAGTCTCTGAATGAGTGGGGTGCCGCTCTGCTTCTGTAAGGTTGTGTATGAGTGAGGTGCCACTCTGCTTCTTAATAGCTCTGAATTCGTAAGATGTCACTCTGGATCTCTAAGGTTCTGAATGAGTGAGGTGTCTTACTTAGTATTGTGTCATTCTACTTCTCAAAGGTTCTGAATTAGTAGGGTGTCACTCTGCTTCTCAAAGGTTCTGAATAAATGAGGTGCTGCTCTCTTTCTCAAAGGTTCTGAATGAGTGAGGTGTCGCTCTGCTTTTCAAAGGTTCTGAATGAGTGAGGTGTTGCTCTGCTTCTCAAAGGTTCTGAATGAGTAAGGTGTCGCTCTGCTTCTCAAAGGTTCTGAATGATTGAGGTGATGCTCTGCTTCTCAAAGGTTCGGAATGAGTGAGGTGTCGCTCTGCTTCTCAAAGGTTCTGAATGAGTGAGGTGTCGCTCTGCTTCTCAAAGGTTCTGAATGGTGAGGTGTCGCTCTGCTTTTCAAAGGTTCTGAATGAGTAAGGTGTTTTGCTTCTCAAAGGTTCTGAATGAGTGAGGTGTCGCTCTGCTTCTCAAAGGTTCTGAATGAGTGAGGTGTCGCTCTGCTTCTCAAAGGTTCTGAATGAGTGAGGTGTTTTGCTTTCTCAAAGGTTCTGAATGAGTGAGGTGTCGCTCTGCTTTTCAAAGGTTCCGAATGAGTGAGGTGTTCTGCTTCTTAAAGGTTCTGAATGAGTGATGTGTCGCTCTGCTTCTCAAAGGTTCTACGTGAATGAGGTGTCGCTCTGCTTCTCAAAGGTTCTGAATGAGTGAGATGCCACTCTGCTTGTGGCCAGTGAGCTTATATTTACTCCTCCAAAGATATATATGTAAAGTTTGTGGCTTACAATACAAACCTGTTAGTACCTTTTATGTGGAATCTGTTAATGACTTCCAATGGCACTCTGTACAGGAGCATCAGGACAAAGCCGACTGGGACTACCTCCACTTATGGCGGGGAGTGGAAGAGGGCGCACCCATTCAGAGGATGTGCGGGATGCTCTCAGCAGTTTGGATGTGGCCATACAGGGTGAGTATTGTTTCCTTCCACTACAGAAAATGTAACACCTAACTCTCACAATTCTATTTTGTAATCATTTTCTCATGTCTCACTAGAATCCCGCATTTCTCCTGGAATCCCAGACACACCCACTCGCTTGGTGTTCTCTGCATTGGGGCCAACGTCCTTAAAGGTCAGCTGGCAGGAACCACTGTGTGAACGAGAAGTGCTGGGGTACAAGGTGCACTATCAGCTGCTCAATGGAAGTACGTAAACTTGAATTTAGAAGGCCTGATTTTCTAAAGTGTGAAGTGAGGTGATACTATATAATACAGGATCAGATGTATGTACAATACAGGATCAGATATATATTATAGAATTAGATATATAATACAGGATCATATGTATGTATAATACAGGATCATATATACAGTATGTGCTATACAGGATCAGATATATGTATAATACAGGATCAGATGTATATTATAGGATTAGATATATAATAAGAATCAGATGTACAACATTGTAAGTGTATATATTATAGGATCAGATGTATACTCTAGGATCGTATATAAGTGAAGCCCATTCTTCTTCCAGGCGATTCTCGGACCATCGATATTCTGAATCCCAGAGAGAACTCGGTGGTGGTAGAAGATTTGCTCCCCAACCATTCCTATATGTTCAGGGTGAAGGCACAAAGTGAGGAAGGCTGGGGACCGGAACGGGAAGGTGTCATCACTATAGAGTCCCAGGTGGACCCGCACAGTCCTCTCAGCCCTGTACCAGGTACTTAAATGTTTATTAGTTGAACTATGATTATTGTATAATACCTAGTGCATGGAATAAAGGAATACACAGATGTGACCATTGCTGATAAAGAAATACATAATAAAGATTGAATCGCAGTAAGTAATATAAAAATAATTAGTAATCAGAGAAGCAAACCAAAGTCCTGTACTGTGAAAAGGTCATTTATTATAATAAATATGTGCTCACAAAGTCCCATTCACACAGTCCAGGGAATATTGTTTTCTAGGTTGTGTCTTGGGACATGAATATATTGGGGGAAATTCAATAAAGCCCTAATGACACATTTCTACAATGGCAGGTGGGGGCTCAGCTGTACTGAGGACGTAGGGTCCGTATGGACACTCTGCGTTTCCATAGCAGGTACATGGATCTGCCACTCGCACTGACATTTGTCATGTAGAGGAATGTTGGAATTCTAGAGTGTCGGAGACGCTATGAACTCCCCTGATCTTTGACCTTTTTATGATAGGTTTACGTTAAACGACATTTCCTTGATAATAAAATGCTAGTTGCCTGACTTCAGTACTATGAGTCACTGCCCAGGAACAAGCATGCAGAATAAAAATCACATTGAAGTCAGATCCTCTAATCAGTTTTTGAGAGTCAATGAGTAAAGCCTTGTACACACCATAGGATTGTTGGCCAACAGAGCATCAGACTTTTGTCTGAAGGGCGTGGGCCAGGATCTTGTCTTGCATACTAACGGCACACAATTGTCAGCCAACAAACACGAACGTAGTGATGTACTACGTGGAATTTCAGCTCTTGAGTGCCACCCTTTGGGCACCTTCTGCTAATGTCGTGTTTGGTAAAAATTGATTCTGACCAAGCGTGTTTGTACTTTGGACTTTTGTGTGACAGACTTGTGAACACATGAAATGAAAATCTGACAACAGACTGTTGTCAGCCGAAAATTTACTAGCCTGCCATCCAACATTTGTTGGCCGAAAGTTGGACAACAATTGCATAGCTCCCAACTGCCCCTGGACGAGGGACTGTCCCTGATTTGGAGCAATGTCCCTCTGTCCCTCTGTCCCTCATGTTGGTCTGATCTATATAGTTGTATATAAAATGCAAATGTTTCCCAGTACTAAACCTTTCATCCAATTTCTAAATTGCTGCATTTGTACATTTTAAAAACCAATATAAAGGAATAGTAGTGGTAAAAAAAAAAGCCTTGTGGATTTAATTAACCTTTTTTTGGGGGTTAGTTCTCCTTTAAGGGGGTGTGGCAAGGGGTGTGTCCTATGTCTACATACGTTTGATAGTAGGTGTCCCTCATTCCCATCTCAAAATGTTGGGAGGTATGCAATTGTTTGATGGAGCGTACTAACGGTCGGATTTTAGGCCAACATTCTGTCATCACACAATCCCCTGCCAACAATCGGATCGTCTGTACAAGGCTTTACAATGTATTGAAGCCATTGGATCAGCATGACAGCCAGGGAACTAGAATTTCTACAACTGGTTAATAACAACAATTTCCTTTCTACAACAAGTCAAAAAAAAAAATAAAAAAAAAAAAAAAAAAAAAAAAAAAAAATTAAAAAAAAAAAAAAAAAAAAAATAAAAAAAATAAAAAAAAAAAAACTTTAAAGTGTAAATTCAGCCAAAAACTTTTTAAAATTGGAGAGATTTCCCCTCCCTAAGGCCCCTTTCACACTGGGGCGTTTTTCAGGCGGTACAGCGCTAAAAATAGCACTGATGGGCCTGTATGGGCACTGATAGGCGGCACTGAAAAAATCCGGCCCCATTCACTCCAGTGTGAAAGCCGGCGGGCTTTCACACTGGAGCGGTGCGCTAGCAGGATGGTCAAAAAAGTCCTGCTAGCAGCATCTTTGGAGCGGTATAGGAGTGGTGTATTCACCGCTCCTATACCGCTCCTTCCCAATGATTCGAATGGAACACCGCAGTGATACCGCGGCAATACCGCCGCAAAGCGCCGCTATGGCGGAGCTCTGCGGGGGGTCTTTAACCCTTTTTCGGCCGCTCGCGGGGGTAAAACCCGCACCGCTAGCGGCCGAAAACCGCGGCTAAAACGATGGTAAAGCAGCGCTAAATCTAGCGCTGCTTTACCGTCACCGCGGCTCCCCCCCCCAGTCTGAAAGGGGCCTTACTGTCACTGTGACAAGGGTTTCATCAGACAGGAAGTGAAAGAAATTCTCAAATCGCTAATTTTAAATACAGCAATAAAAGATCACACTTGTAAAACATGTAAAAGCTGTAAAAAATTACTATATTACAGCTTACCAGTCCTTAGATGTGGTGGCGCCATTTCTTTTTAGGCCTCGTTCACTTATTTTTAATGGGACATCTTCCAGTAATGCACTTCCTGTCCTAGGGTGACAACACTGACTGTATTGTACCTATGAAGCAGCAGTGTTGTCACCCTAGGACAGGACTACAGAAGATGTGTCTCTCCTCCTCTTCTCTATAACATGGGGGGGGGGGGGTGTTCTGTATCCTCTCAGAGATAGCTAGTAACAATGTAACATCAGTGCAGGCAGAGGAACAGGAAGTTATCAGCTGATACAGCTTTTGGCAGAATCTTTTTGCACTTATCATACAGATAAAACAAACCGTTTTCAATAGTATATTTAAAGTGGTTGTAAACGATCACCTTGTAAAACAATCCATTCAGTTAAAAATGGAAATAAAACCCATTCAGTTGCATAAGAGCTGGGGAGGAGAAGCAGCAGCACACTGAGCTTGCCAGTGAATGGCTGTGCAAAAATTGGAGGAGAGTACACTTAGTTCCCAGCATAGCTAGAGAACTAGAAAAATAAAAAATCATTAGAAATACCTATTTTATAAATAATCACATTCCCTCTGTTCTCAGCTGCATAAGAGCTGGGGGAGGAGAAGCAGCAGCACACTGAGCTTGCCAGTGAATGGCTGTGCAGCGGGGGCGTGTCAGGACAAGTCTGATCATTGGAGGAGAGTACACTTAGTTCCAAGCATAGCTAGAGAACTAGAAAAATATAGATTACCGCGCTGAAAACAAAAAACAAAAAAAACCAACAATGACTAAAATAAAATAAAGCAGCTGCTAAAACTGTGAGATGCACACATGTACATATAAGAAATTCAATGTAGCCGTGCTATAGAAATAAAAACAAAAAAAATTAAAACAAAAGAATATAAACTAATCCAAACAGTGAATATATGTGAACTACAACACACAGCAACATGTGTAAAGTTATGAAAATTGATAAACAGTCCATAAAAAACACATCAGTGAAGATTCTTGTGATATACACCTCTCAAAGACAGTACACCTCCACCACATAGAATGCGCGCTTACCAAAAGGCAAGCTTTAGTGAGCCTGCGGCTAAATTACCCAGTTAGGGCCTCTATCCGGGGAGATGTTGAATATCCACAGGAAGGACAGCTGGAACTATGCACCAAACGACCGGGGAGACTCGAGCATCAAACCACCAGGGGGATAGGTCAGGCGTTACCCAGAAAAGCAAGAAGACACTCCATAGTGTAAAACGTATCAAAGGTTTATTTAAAACTATTAAAATTGCACTTACAGAAGTGTTGTTATAAAGATCAAAAGAAACAGCCGGCCGGCTTGCGAACACCTGTCCACTGAGTACAGCGCGATGACGTCAGCACGTCAACCTCCCTACGCGTGTTTCGTCACAAACTGACGTCATCTCGAAGGAAAAGACCCTGTGTGCTCTCCTGCTTAGTGTGGTTAATAGGAAACAGGAACACCAGGGATTTTACATAAAGGAAGCACTACAAAGAGAACAGTATACTTTCTCCTACAAGTACATGGTACAGCAGCCACATATCAGGAATATGAAGTATGAAGAATATGAACAAACACTTTAACAGATCAAAAGGCAGAAAGTAACATATGTTTTATTGTTAGTTTCCATCCACTTTAATGTCACTTATAACCCACCAATGTTTGCTAATTCTACTTCTCCTTGGCAGGATCCCCCTTTACCCTGAGCACTCCCAGTGCCCCTGGACCCCTCGTCTTTACCGCTCTTACCCCAGATTCACTGCAGCTGAGCTGGGTGAGACCAAGGAAACCTAATGGCACCATCCTGGGTTACATGGTCACCTGTGAAATGTTGCATGGAGGAGGTGAGTGCTCCATTCAGATATAATTTCACATTCAAGTGTTACTAAACCCAGGACCCTGCATTCACTATATCTGGTCTCCCACAGTACACAAAACATGGAAATGCAATTATTTTTGTAAATATAAACTGCTAAATACCTTTTCTCATCAGCAGCCTTCTGATTTCTATCAGTGTCTGGTTAAAGCTTGTAGGAGTTTTCATTCTCCTCTGACTGTCCTATGAGGCTGCATGACCCCCTGACCCTCTGTCTGGACAGTGCTGATTGGCCCTGAGCTGATCATATTCACCCTGCCCCCCAAAAAAAGAAAGTAAAAACTCTCTAGCAATACAAACTAAACTGAGCATGTGCAGAATGCCCCTAAGGCTCTGTATTATCAGCAGATAGATTGGGGACAGTAAAAGAAGGGGAGGGTCAGAAAAGACAGGATCAAACAGCCTTTTTTTTGTTTTTGTTTTTTTGTGGTTGAACTGGATGGACTTGTGTCTTTTTTCAACCTGACTAACTATGTTTTATACAATATGCAGGATTAACCCCTTAGACTTCTATCAGTGTCCAGCCAAGCACTGGTTAAAGCTTGTAGGGGGAGTTTTCTGACTAGGAGACTGCAAGACTCCTGACCCTATGTGTGTACAGCGCTGATTGGCCCTGTGCTGATCACATGCACTCTCTCAAAAACAAAAAAAAAAACTCTCTAGCAATACATACTAAACTGAGTATGTGCAGCCTGACTCCATAGGCTCTGTGTTATCAGGAAACTATCAGGGGACAGTGAAAAGAGGGGAGGATCAGAGAAGACAGGATCAAACAGCCTTTTTACACAATGTGGAGGCTAACCCCTCAGGTTCCATAGCGAGTATAACAAGCATGCTTCACTGCATATACAGACTGATTTTACTGTTGTGGGTTTAGTAACACTAAGTTCTGTTATCCCACGGTCTAAATAACTGCCCTATATCACTCCTAGGAGAGCCAAGAAATATATACGTGGAAGGTGATATGCCTGAGACTACGCTGACCGTTCCCTTCCTGAATGAAAATCTGCCCTACAAGTTCAAAGTGCAAGCCAAAACAACGCAAGGCTTTGGGCCGGAGAGAGAAGGAATCATCACCATAGAATCTCAGGATGGAGGTGAGGAACACAGGATTGATTTCTACAATATTATGGGAATATACATCACTTTACATGGCCTTAAAGATAACCTTTCCTAAGAGACCATTACCAATCCCCTCCTGAAGATGTACTGGAACTACCTCTGCTTCTGTTACAGCCATGCTATGAGGACGATACAGAGAGCAAAGATCATACGTGTGCAGTCTATTGCATTTGCATATTGCATCCGGTTTCTGATAATAGTGGTCTCTGCAGCGGATTTGCCGGGAGATCACTTTTATCGGCAGCGGGAGAGGCCCCTGACGCTTACCGGAGCCGTCTGTAGCGGCGGAGGCGATCGGATCCTTTTCCTTCCTGGATATAGAGATGAGTGAGGGGAAGATGGCCCCCACCAGACCATTGCATGACGGAAGCTATGTAAAAACTTTACTTCCGCCAATAGCTCCTAAAGGGACTTTTTTTTTTTTAATGACAAAATTTGTATTTTTTATTTTTATTGCATTTTAGTGTAAATATGAGATGTGAGGTCTTTTTGACCCCAGATCTCATATTTAAGAGGTCCTGTCATTAATTTTTTTCTATTACAAGGGATGTTTACATAAAAAGAATAAAAGTGACACTTTTTTTTTTTTTTAAAAGAACAGTGTAAAAAGAAAAAGGTAAAATAAATAAGAATTTTTTTTTTTAAACGCGCCCCATCCCGCCGAGCTAGCGTGCAGAAGCGAACACATACGTGAGTAGCACCCGCATATGAAAACGGTGTTCAAACCACACATGTGATGTATCGCCGTGATCTGTAGAACGAGAGCAATAATTCTAGCTCTAGACCTCCTCTGTACCTCAAAACATGCAACCTGTAGAATTTTTTAAACGCCACCTATGGAGATTTTTAAGGGTAAAAGTTTGTCGCCATTCCACGAGCCGGCACAATTTTGGCATAACATTATCTTTCACAATACAAAAACAAATTGGGCTAACTTTACTGTTGTCTTATTTTTTAATTCAAAAAAGTGTATATTTTCCAAAAAAAGTGCACTTGTAAGACCGCTGCACAAATACAGTGTGACAGAAAAAATTGCAACGACCGCCATTTTATTCTCTAGGGTGTTAGAAAAAAAAATGTATAATGTTTGGGGGTTCTAATTTTCTAGCAAAAAACTTTTTTTTAACTTGTAAACGCCAAATCTCAAAAAGCGTCTTGGTCCTTATGTGGTTAATAAATCGAATGGAGACTATGGGTAAAGAACAGCACACATGAGAGTCCACAGTACAATGGACATAGGGTGGTGTATGCTGTCATCTTGTGGCGATAAAGGGTGATGCATGTTCTCATTGTGTAATAAAAGGCACTGTATGCTGCCATCTAGTGATGATAAAGTGGTATAATTTTTTTTTTTTTTATAAAAATGTTATAAGCAATGTAGAATGATTTCAGAAACCTTGTTTTTTTTTGGTTTTTGTTTTTTTCTACTTTTGTACAACAACACTGCTAAAAGTTCTAGGTATGTACCACTCAATATATAGAATAAATCAAGTACCATAAAACAGTCTCATGCTAACTCGTTTAATCGTTGTTTTATACAGGAAACTTCTCTCAGTTCGGTACACAGCAGATCACACGGCGAGAGGTTTTTAATCTCCCAACAGAATTCAGTCAAACCAATGTCACTCACTCCACAATGTCGGAGCCTTTCTTCAAAGGTAAAATCTCACTAGAATGGTGCATATCTAGGATGTTTCAATAAAAATACTAACATGTCAGTGCTGTAGAGAATATGTACATAATAAGAAAACATAAGAAAATTGGACCTGCACGAACAGAGGATTAAATCACGTGTAAAACTTGTAATCAGTTATTGGATCATTAAAAAAAAAAAATTTGATTAAGGCCTCATTGATATGAGCACACCTAGACAACAAAGGGCTGTCGTCACCCGCATAGGATGCACAGGTGTTCAGTGCCTCCTCATGCAGGCAGTCCCATCCATGTCTGTTGGGACGTGGGTGCCTGTCCCTGAACGCACACTGTATGCAGGCATCCTGTGCAGGCAAAACAGCCCTTCACACGGGTGTCAGGATAGGGATGCCTCTGTGAATATGGCCTTACTAAAGGTTTTGTCATGTACATTATTGTGCAAAATTTTTAGGCAGGTGTGAAAGAATGCTGTAAATGAAGAATGCTTTCAGAAAGTGTTAATAGTTTATTTTGATCAATTAACAAAATGGAAAGTAAAGAACAGAAGAGAAATCCAAATCACTATTTGATGTGACCACCCTTTGCCTTCAAACCCGCATCAGTTCTTCTAAGTATTACTTTTTGAAGGAACTCAGCAGGTAGGTTGTTCCAAACATTTTGGAGAACAAACCCCAGATCTTCTATGGAACCTATGTGGCCGTAGGCTATCACCATTGGCACCCTCAACCCTCTTGAGCTTGGCAATGCCAAGATGGCTACCTTGGGAAATGAGAAAATAAATAGACCAAAAAAAAAAAAGCCTACAGCACCTGGTAGTCCCAGGCGGTCTCCCATCCAGGTACTAACCAGGCCCGACTCTGCTTAGCCTCCGAGATCAGGCGCTTTCAGGGTGATGTGGCCATAGGCGATCACCCTCTTGAGCTTGGTAACGCCAAGGTGGCTACCTTGGGAAACTAAGAAAAAAAATGTAGCTTGCCTCAAATCCTTCTATCTCTTCATATAATCCCAGACACACTCCATGTTGGTGAGAACAGGGCTCTGTGGAGGCCAAACCATCATTTCCAGGACTCCTTGTTCTTCTTTACCCTAAAGACAGTTCTTAATGACATTGGCTGTATGTTTGGGGCTGTTGTCCTGCTGTAGAATACATTTGGGGCCAATCACATACCTCCTCGATGGTATAGCATGGTGGATAAGTATCTGCTTGTATTTCTCAGCACTGAGGACGCACTGAGGACACCATTGATCCTGACCAAATTTACAACTCTATTTGCAGAAATGCAGCTCCACACTTGCAAGGACACCATGCTTAACTGTTGCCTGCAGACACTTATTATTGTATCGCTCTCCAGCCCTTCACCAACTCATAATTTTGACTCATCAGTCCAGAGCACCTGCTGCCATTTTTCTGCACCCCAGTTCCTATGTTTTCATGTATAGTTGAGTCTCTTCGCCTTGTTTCCACATCGGAGGTATGGCTTTTTGGCTGCAATTCTTCCATGAAGACCACTTCTGACCAGGCTCCTCCAGACAGTGGATGGGTATACCTGGGTCCCACTGGTTGTCACCTGTTCTGTGCTAATGGCACTGTTGAACATCGTCCGATGTCGAAGGGAAGTAAGCATGATGTGTCTTTCATCTGCTGCATTAAAGTGGGAGTAAACTCCCATGTATGATTTTTAGCTATATGTAAGCCTATAATAAGGCTTACCTATAGGCACAGTAAATATCTCCTAAACATGCACCGTTTAGGAGTGTAGGAAATATTTACTTCAGACGGTGACATCACCAGTGCATGCGCTCTGAAGGAACAGCATACCCATGCTGTTTTTTCAGCGCAATGCCATAAACAGCGACTAAAGAGTGATGTAATCGTTCAGATAGCCAAAGCATGTGAACCGGAAAGAAGACCAGGTTAAGATGGAAACGCCTTCAGCACCACTGGAGGGCTTAATTTTCAGGTAAATGTGTCTTAATGTGCTAGTATGCCATGCATACTAGCATATTACGACTTAAACTGCCCAGGGACAATTTTATTTATTTTTTGGATGCGCTTTACTTTAAGTTTCCTTAGCCAACCACTCCTTGACGCTGCCCAATCAATGGTGTGCAAGCGCACCTAGAAGAATTGATGCTGGTTTGAAGCCAAAGGGTAGTCACACCAAATACTGATTTGATTTAGATTTTTATTTTGTTCACTCACTTTCCATTTTGTAAATTAATCAAAAAACATATTTTTCTCTTTTGTAACATCACTAACCTATAATGAAGTATGTCTTACAATGTGCAGGCAACTGGATCCTGGAGAAATCTTCATTGCAGGGATGTCCTGTACACGAACCATACCAGGCCACTTGAATCAGAGCCGCCGACCCCCCCCCCCCCCCCCTTCCCAAAGCATCCCTCACCCCATGTTGAGGATATGTGGTCCTGGTATAGTTTAAGGGGGGGGGGGGGGGGGGGGGGGGGGGCAGCGATCGCTTGTCCCCTCCCTTTCTTGACCTGCTGGGTTTGATTCGGGGGGGGGGGGGGGTGTTGGGTGGGCCCACATCGTTTTTCATGATTTTTTTTTTGCTGGCAATTCTTGTTTTTACATTCAGCTGTCAGCGGGGAAGCCCGCTGACAGCTAATGACTCATTGGTTCTTAAGGATGTGGCAGCCTGCTTCTCGGCCCGCTCCTTAGCAACCAGCTACCAGCAACCTTAGCAACCAGGTACAAAAAATAAAACACAACATGAAAAATGCATGTAAAAACACATCAAAAATGCAATACTTGTGTTTTTGGTGCAAGTTTATTACACGCAAAACATAATCTGCTGCCAAAAAAGAAGTCCCTGATCCTTTCCAAAAATGCACCGGCTGAAAAATGCATAATGTGAACGTGTACCATAGGAAACCATGTTAAATGGACTGTAGTGCGTTTCTGCAAACTGCAAAACTCACTAAAAAATGTGTAGGGTCAGTGAAGATTTCTACAGAATCCAGCAATCTGCACATTGTGGGACATACCTTATTACAGGTCAGTTATGAAACTAGAGCAGAAGAGAAAAAAATGTTTTTTAGCTGAACTTTACTTTACTGCTTTGTTGTTATTTTATCAATTTTTGACTTAAAATTATACTTAAAAAAAAAAAAAAAAGTTCATACAGCTTAGAGAAGTGACTCTATTGTAATCATTTGCCACAGATATTCTAGCAGGAAAAGCTTGATTGAACACATTGTAAATGTTTCATGAATAAAAACGATGGCGGTAGCCATTTCTGATCTGCTGCCTTCTTGTCAGTTATGCTGATCCTCTGACTCTGAGTCAATGATGTGGAACGTGTTATAAAATCAGGAAACAAAGAAAAAAGTGAGAAGTTCCTATCTGCATATGATTCTGGGTTAGTTACTCAAAGTAATGAAGCTGGAAGGTCAGCAATGGCAGCTCTTTTTACATGACCTTTCACATTCAACAACTTTATATCATGAGCTCTCAGTGAATCACATGTACCTCTGTGTTGTTGACCTGCATATCAGGTTTGGCCAATGATATTTACTCTTCCCATTTCCACCTGCAGATGGCATGTCTGTTGCCACCCACCGCATGGAAAGCTCGGGCACAGTCACACAACAGGTCACCAAAGAGTACGTCACGCGAACAATGATGCAAGGAGGATCCCTCAGTAGACAGGTGGAGCGCCAGTTCTATGAAGCCTAAAAGATACGCCATGCTGCCTTCACCGGACAATGCGCCGCGCTTGGGTGCCATTTATATATGGCGCATCGCTATGACTCCCTCTTTACGTCATGGGAGTTGCTTTCGTGCTTCTATGTGTAATCCCGTTTTGGGAGATTCTGAACATTTTCCTTAGAAGTCAAACAGGACAATGTAGAGGATGGAGAGATGACAGGTGTATACTGACGCAGGTGCTAGCCAAGGTACCAAAGGGGTGACAATTTTAATGTCTGAACTCTGCTTCATAACACAATGCTAAAATGATTTTACTTTGATGGGGAGGAATCTATTGTAAAATGTCGTCCCAGCATCCTGCGCTCCATGGTATGCTTTAACCAAACTTTATTTAATTATCTTTTTTATGATTTGTATATAACTTTTTTTATTACAAAATATGCAGCAGAAAGGGATTATATGTCTGTGGGACATGTACTGGATGAACCTTTGTACTAGCCCACTGGGTAATGGGATAGATATATGGGGGGATGGGTGAGACTGTAATGTCAGGTGTACTGGATGCTGTAGAGGACCTTAGTACTGTCCTGGGGTCGGTAATGGGATAGATGTATGGAGTGGATGAGGCTGTAATGTCAGCTGTACTGGATGCTGTAGAGGACCTTGGTAATGGCTCACTATGAGTAATGGGATAGGTGTATCGGGGGTGGATGAGGCTGTAATGTCAGCTGTACTAGATGCTGTAGAGGACCTTGGTACAGGCTGACTATGAGTAATGGGATAGGTGTATGGGGGTTGGTGAGGCTGTAATGTCAGGTGTACTGGATGCTGTAGAGGACCTTGGTACAGGCTCACTATGAGTAATGGATGCTGTAGAGGACCTTGCTACAGGCTCACTATGAGTAATGGGATAGGTGTATGGGAGTGGGTGAGGCTGTAATGTCAGGTGTACTGGATGTTGTAGAGGACCTTAGTACTGTCCTGGGGTCAGTAATGGGATAGGTGTATGGGGATGGATAAGGCTGTAATGTTGGGTATACTGGATGTTGTAGAGTGGACCTTAGTACTGGCCTACTATGGGTAAAGGGGGTCAGTAATAGACTAGGTGTGTGGGGATGGATGAAACTGTAATGTCAGGTGTACTGGGTGCTGTAGAGGGGACCTTAGTACTGGCCCACTATGAGTAATGGGGGGGTCAGTAATGGGATAGGTGTATGGGGTTGTCTGAAGCTGTAATGTATTACAAAATGGAGACATTTTAGAAGGAAAACTGAGTTATTCAACTGAGAGCATCCAAAATGTCTAAAAACATCACCAGAGATCCTTAAAGAACTCTAAACCAAAACTCTTTCAAATAGCAGAGCTTTCTAAACCAATGAATATAAGCCATTAAAGCTGAACTCCTGCCTTAAGGTCCATCAGGTGTCACTGGAAGCCAGGTTGCATCTGTACAAACCCTCCCCACTGAACGCTATGATGTTCTTATAATAGAACTTGCGTGCACACACGTCCTGATATGTATTCATTCTTCCACATATGCCTGACTGTTAGAGCTGTGGGGACCCCATTAACTGTATGTATACTTCCTCACAGATCATAGGTACTCTGGTCTTCTCCTATAACCCAAAATCATTCTAGTAACTGGCATGTGACTACTTACCTGCTGGGCCCATGAGCCCACGAGATAGAAACTCAGTACTACAAAAACTGCGCACATTACAATTAGATCTTCTATAGATCCAGCAGTGATGGAAGGTCCTGACTGACTAGATATGCATGTTAAAGAAATGGTTTTGGTAGGTCCTCATTAGATTCTGGTAAGTGCAAATGGGATTTTCTGTACAGTTAGACTTTTAAAAGCAAAAGAGATCCTAACAAGCTAAAAGCAGCCACCTTGATGTGCCCAATAGTATAGAAAGGACCTGTGTAGTGGTATGTGATGTTACAATAGAGGGGTAAATAGCCACCATGAAGATTCTTTAATAGGCGATATTGTAGGAAACACATTTCATTGGGTTACTGCAGATATGACAATGAGCTACCCGCAGACTGGTCCCTCTGATCTCGGTTTACTCCCATCAAACATATTATACTGTATCATTTAATAAAATCAAACCCAAAATGTATTATATTGCAGGTTACCAATCATTAGATGTGGTGGCTGCATTACTTTTCTTTTTTTCCAGGATTATTTTCCTTTTAATTCACCTGGTGATCCGTCCAGTAACACACCTCCCATCTTAGGGTGTCTGCATTCTGGATAAAGTAGTAAAGCAGACAAATTGAAGCTGAATTCCATCTAATACTTTATATACAGTTACAACAAACGTTTTTTTCCTTTTGGAATAAAGCTTTTACTCAACCCTCTGACACTTTTACTGGGCAGCTTGGTCTGTTTAAGGCTGGGTTCACACTGGAGAACGCAGCGGCTCTTAGCAGGAGTCCGGTGTGTCTCCATTCATCGTTTCAGGTCCGATTTTAGCACAAATTCTTGGACCTGAAACGGACCAAAAGACGCACAGGGCTCTTGTGCAATTCTCACAGATGTGTGAACCGGCTCCATAGAGAGCATTTCCTGCATTGAAACCCACATCCAATTGGCAATAGTGTGAACTCAGCCTAAAGGTAGTTAACAAATAGCAGACTTACTGGCCAGATCAGATGAAAATAAAAGAGAAAAAAAAAAAAAATAATGCAGCCACCACATCTAAGAACTGGTAAGCTGCAATATATAAAAATTTTTTATTAGGTTTAATACCCCCACTATGCCCAGAATAATACATTAAAAAGAGAATGCCGATACAAATAAAAATTTGCTTTATTAAAGTAGAAAGGTATATTCACTACAGGTTACAAGACACCGCAACCGGCGGATGGCTTGGTGACATAGAAGGTCGGTGTTCCTTGGAATTTCTCCTGAGAAAAGAAACACAAGACAGTGACCTCATATACACATTCACACATTTTACATAGGTGTTGTATGCCAAGCTGCTTCATACTAACCAAATACAATGTCCTGCCTTGTGGTCAACAAGAAGGCGCAGCATGCAACTTCAACAAATACCATACCTGTATGTACACTACGATGACCCCTTCACAAGGAATTACATGAAGAGTTGTAAGCTGTCTAAATTCAAGTTAATAGGATCCTTTCACAAACTTCTAAATGTAGGTAAAAGCACTGAAAATTATATATTTTAACCTGTGACGGTAGGCATCTATGCGGCCGTTCAGTGGGTGGACTTTAATGCAGAGAGGCTGCATAGATGTGGCTATTTGTAAGCACGTTTCTGTGCTGAGAGCGCGTGCCCTGCGTGCTCCCAGCACAGGTACCAGAAAGTTTCTGATGCATACTTGCAATCGGGAGCTTTCTGATCATGTGACTGCCAATCGGTCACATGACCCGAATGCTTGCCTCTGCCTCCCAGTATTTAGAAGCCCCTTAAGGGCTGGTAGGATGCTTACATGACTACTCCTACCATGTTATAACCCTCTTCTTTTCTGGGAAAGTCCAATTACTGTCTGTGCTGGCCCAGCACCTCCATACCTCACCTCACCTTCATAACATTTTCTGTAGGTGCTGGAGGAGGAGCTAAGGAGAATATTACTTGACTGCTGCTGGGACTGCTATTGTCACATTCATGGATGGCGGCACCCATTAGCAGTCTTGGACTTTTGGATGTCTCCACAAGGGGACTTTTTATAAGGAAAGAACATGCCTAAAATACAATAAATGCATAACCTTTTGGGAACCTTGCTATTAAAATGAATTGTCTGGCAACAGGGTTTCTTTGAGGCAGGGGTCTCCAAACTTTCTAAACAAAAGGGCCAGTTTATTGTCCTTCAGACTTTTGGGGGGCCGGACTGTGGGTATTAAGAATAAAAAAAGATTTCAATGTCAGTGGGAAAAAACAATGCTCCATTTTTGGTGTCAGTGGGAGGAATTGTGCCCCATCGCTGGTGTCATTGGGAGGAATTTTGCCCTGTTGTTGGTGTCATTGGGACTAATTGGGACAAATTTTGCCCCATTGTTTGGGTCATTAGGAGGAAATGTGCCCCATTGTTGGGGTCATTGGGAGGCATTTTGCCACATTGTTGGTGTCGTTGGGAGGAACTGTCCCTTCACTGGGGTCAGGGGGGGGGGGGGGAATTATGCCCCATTGTTGGTATCAGTGGATGAAATAGTGCCCCAAGAGCCAGATAAAAGCAAGCAAAGGGCCCCCGGGCCGCAGTTTGGAGACCACAGCTTTAAAAAAAGTATAAATTACTTTTGGGGATCGTTTTGCAGCCTTTACCGCCCCTCTAAAAAACGATCTGCGGTGGATCAGCTGACATGTGTCGGTGGTGAAGAGGCTATATCACAGCCTGTTTTGACTCTGAAAATGTGTGCACTGCATGCAGTTGCAGCGTGACCCAATTTATGTGAATGGGGCGTGTTTGGTGGTGGTACTGCCTGTCAAATGCAACATGCTGTTTGATTTTTGCTGGGGGCCATGACATGCATACAGTCCTCAGGAGCTGCATCTACTTGTTCAGGTGGGTGGTTAGGGATGGTAAAACTGCGTAACCCCCACCTAAACAAACCCTTAAGGAGGCATCAGCAACAGGTAAGAAAGCACTGCCTAGTTGGCTTAGTTTTAGATGAGGGCTGAGTAGGACCCTTGGTGTGGAGCCTATGGTCTGCTAGGGTGATGATCGTTCCTTGCTTTGATGAGTCCCCATTGACTACTAATTCTGGGACTGTGATGTCCAAACAAGGAAAATGAAGACAAAGACAGCAAATAAAAAACCATTGTCAAAATGTTCTAACCCTTCCCCCACATTATTAAATGGGGTTTTTTTTTTTTGGCCGTTTTCCCATTGGAGATGGCCTGACAGGAAGTGAGGAGGAATCTCCCTAATGGCCCTAGATGGCAAAATCCTGACAAGTCTTCTTTCTCATTAGAAGAAAATGGTATGTTTTGGCCAGGGCTGGGATTGAACTATGATGGCACACCATATGTCCTACTCTCCCATTAACTAGAACTAAGTCCATAGCTTTAGGCTAGGTTCACACTGCTGCGAATTCTATTGCGAATTTGAGCCGCTGCGATCGCTCAAATTCGCAAGTCATTTTAATAACATAGTTTTCCGTGAGTGCTGTTCACATCAATGCGTTGCGAATCTAAGCTGCGTAAAAAAAAGGGTCCTGTCCGAGTTTGATCCGTGTGCAATGCGAATTCAGCTTCATAGACTGCTAAATTTGCAGTAGAATCGCAAGAACACATAAAGAATTTGCAATGCAAATTCGCAACGCAATCGGATCAAAATCGCGTTGAATTCGCACCGCAGCAGTGCGAACCTAGCCTTACAGTGAAGTCCTTTAAACATGTTACTGAAATAGACAAGCATTTCTCAGTTCATAGGAATTTCATTATAAGGAGATTTCTATCCCTCTGAATGAATGGAAGCAGCATCTGGGAGATTGCAATATAGAATGTATATTAAAGACAGCTGTCTGAACAGCAACACGTTCTGCTTTGTTTTGTACTGTTATCTTCAAAACTGGTTTAACTTTTGTGATAATAAAGTCATTTTTTCATAAAACACTTCAGTTTGCATAATTTGTTCATTTTTGTTCTGTCGATCGAAAAAAAACTGCCATTAACCCCAACCCTCCCTCTCCACTACTATAGTCTTCCGGGGTGTTATTTATTTATTTTTTCTTACATTTTTCAGGGATATAGTTCTTTTTAGTTCTTGCAATTTCACACGGCTGAAAAATCTAATGGTTGCTATAGGTGGAAGAAGGGATCCCCAGGGTGCACCACATTACTTACTACTGACTTTGAGTGTTCCACAGAACTACCTCTACTAATCAGCTCTGAGGCATGTAGATGATGACAGTGGAGAAAAGAACCTCCTCTCGCCATTGTGACCCTCATGGCCACACTATCGATGTGCTGAAAGTATGTCAGCACTGTGTAATCATTCCAATTAGCAGTGTGTGTGTGTATTATATATATGTATTATATATATATATATATATATATATATATATATATATATATATATATATATATTTATATATATATATTATACACACATATATATTTTTTATTTTATTATTAGGGATGCACCGATACCATATCTTTTTATCGCTGAGTACAAGTACCGATACTTTTGATCAAGTACTCACTGATACCAAGTACAAATACTTTGCAGTGCGAATTGTGCCCATACAAAATGAATGGGCACAAATTACACTGCAAAGGATATAAGGCAGAAGTGATGTCAGCTTGGGGGCGGACCGCCAGCAATTTTCTCTAGCGCCCGTGGTTTACTATCATCGGCGGGATGGGGACACTGCTGATATGGATTTGACTAGATATTTTCTAGAGAGTTGTTATAACATTTTAATAAACTGTCTATTGGTGGACTAAATGGTGCTTCTTATTCTTTACTGGGTTCACACAAACAGGAGCATTGGGGGAAACTGAATGTGATTCGGACAGGAATTGCACTACATTCCTGTTCAAATCAAATGCGATTCTTTGCACCCATTCATTTTGTATGGATGCAAATCGCACCGCAAAGTTCTGGTATCGAGAGCATTTTCGCGAATACGAGTACTCGTGAAAATACTCTGTAATGCACCGATACTGATATCCCTAATATATATATATATATATATATATATACACACACACACATATACCTATACACATACATACAATGCACCTCTGCTGCTCCAAGTGCTCTCTCAATGCACAGCCAACAAACAATTAAGAGCTGTTTGACATCGAGCTGCAGAGGTGTAAGGCACCCTTTACATGGCTGTGACATGTGAAATGGGCCATTTGTGTCACCAGTAAAGGTTTTCATATAGATCGCAAGCATTACATGAACTGAACATTATGTATGGCCCATTGGTGATGTCAGGGGCCACATTTGAGGCCCCCTTTAGCTCATCAGTGGACAACCACTGTTGTAAATCAAGCACTCCTCCGACCTCAGGCAGTGCTGGCACTAGGTAACTAGTCAGTGCATAAGAAGCTACATGGTGACTGGTCGTCTTTATGGTCAGAAAATCTGAATATATTAAAGTCACTGGATTGGCAACACATCCAGGCAGCTAACATGTACAGCAGGTGGTCAGCACTGGCACCCTCCAAATTTCTCTTAGCACAGGCTTCCTCTAAAACAACTCAGTAATGGTGATTTAGTAGTAGTATGGTTTTGTAGTTGCCACCAGTATAGGGATCCCCACTGGAAGACTTCTACTGCACCAATCACAAACCCCAACCCCCCCCGTTCCAGTGACAACTGTAACACTTTGGATTTCCCATCACTTTCAGTGCTGGTGAACTGAAGAAATAGAGGGGGGTGAATCTCCCTAGCAGGGACACCATAATAAAAACCTGACAGGGGCTGTAATCTTTCCTTTATTGATCACAAACTAAAAATCTTATTTGGATGTGCTCTAATTACTGTAGTTATTGGCGTATAACGCACACTTTTTCACCCTGAAAATCGAGTGCAAATAGTGTGTGCGTGTTATACACCGATACTGCAATTTGGGCTGCCTAGGAGGTGACGGGGAGGGGGGCGGGAGGGACAAGAGCCGTCAGATTACATACAGCGAGAATATCCTGTTTACTCAGCGCCCTCTATAATAGGAAGTCCGTCTCCTGGGCCGGCATTGGACCAGTGTTCTGAACTTTGTATTAAAGAGGCCGCCGAGTAAACAGGAGATTCTCGGTGTATGTAATCTGACAGCGCTCGTCCCGCAACACCCTCCCCCCCTCCATCCCCTCCAAGGCAGTAGTAATCTGAGGTGAGGCTGCAGATGAGCACTGATCAGGCTGTATTCATGGCAATGGTGAGGCTGCATATGGGCATTGATTAAGCTGCAATGATGGGCAATTGTAAGGGTGCAGATGGGCACTGATCAGGCTGCATTGATGGGCAATTGTGAGGCTGCAGATGGGCATTGATCAAGCTACATTGATGGGCAATTGTGAGGCTGCAGATGGCACTGATCAGGCTGCAGATGGACAATAGTGAGGCTATATTGATGGGCACTGACCCTTATTTTGCTTCAAAGTTCTTATTTAAAATGTAAGTTTTTTTCCTGAAACTTCCCTACTAAAATGCAGGTGTGTGTTATATGCCGATAAATATGGTAAATGCAGGCTTAGTAACACTCGTAATTACTCAGCATCACATCCTAATTTAAATGTAGGATGCAACACTGAGCAGTTAATTACAGCCTTACTTCAACACTGACATTAGTGCAAAAGGCTGAGAAGAAGAGCAGAGATCTTGGCCTTCTCACATCATTGATAAGGATGGATTCTGTATGATGTGTACACAGGTGACTGCAGCATGCAGGTTGGTAACCCTGTATACAGAGATGACAAAAATGATCATCATCTTGGGGTGATCTTTCACCTGAATTCTCTGCTTGGCTTGCTCGGAAGCTGAAGTCTCCAACAAGGTCACTGTGCATCCTCCGAATCCACCTCCTGTCATCCTACTGCCATACACGCCAGGAACCTCCAGAGCGATTGTAACCAGTTCATCCAATTCTGGACAGCTAACTTCATAGTCATCCCTGGGAAGAAAGTGATGAAGACAGAATGAGTCATCATAGAGGGAGAACCCCAAAATTGATCCTTTCATTCCCAGTGCAGGATTGATTCCCTCTCCGTCAAGCAGCTGAATCCACCATTGAAATACATTTATGGTTACCGTTTACATTCCAAAAATAGTAGTTCTGTACAGCTAGTGTTGTGATTTATCACATATTGTCTATACTGCAGAGTCAGACAGGTGACACACATATTCTGGTTCCATAGATCAGCCCCTGGTTCAGGCTGTAGCTTCCCTTGTCACCTCTCCACCTCCAGCCTTATTATTTATATTGATCAAGTAGATTCTTATTCAATTTTTAGGTCTCAATCACATGGCAAATATGTGCCAGCTGCAGCAAAGATCCGGTGTATTTTTGTGGCTGGATTCACAGGTGGATGCAGGAAATTGGGGCTGTTCAGCTTGTACAAAGCAATGACAGGCTGAGAGAAACCACAGCTGTCCAAAGGTAATTAGACGGAAGCCCACATAGAGCGATTATCTGCAATTAAGCATTCAGAGCTAAGCATCTGTGTCTAACTGCCAGTAATTGATCCATGTGCGATCAATTACTGGACAATATCGATATTGTGAAAAGAGAGGAAAGGGGACTTTGGACTTTTTAGGCACAGTCTTTTAAGACTGTGCCTAAAAAGTCCAAAGTCCCCTTTCCTCTCTTTTCTCAAATTTATAGGATGTGGCACACATGTTTTTTGAAATTGTATCCACATTGCTACTATGTGTGATGATACAACAAAACTTCTTCTTTTTCTAAATATCGATATTGTGCGACAATATCCAAACACATGTGGATAGCTGCAACCACAATCAGCCTGTCATTGCTTCACACAGGCTGAGCGGCTGCAATTATTTAAATCGGTGTTTCTCAAACTTTTTTTAGTCAAGGCAGCCTTTAAAATTCTGCACAATCACAAATTCTAAAATGTAAAAAACAAAACTAATATTTTTTACATAAAGCGACAAAATCCACACATGTAGGGCACCCGATGTTAGAGGCGATTTGTTCTTCCAAAGCAAATACACCTTTGCACACTGGTACTGACTAGTATTCCAATGTTTCTCTTCTCCCTGAGTTTCTCTTCCCTCACTCAGCAAATATGATGGAGAGGAGCAGGGGAGGAACAAACAAGGATGCTGTGCTGGCACCCGACATCCTCCTTATTAACTGATGACACCACTGGATGTTAGGACGCTGGCGGCTGGAAGGTTGTAATGGTGCACAATGAAAGCCCATGGCTTTGTGTATACAATTTTGGAGCAAATTTTGGGCATTTTACTAAGGCACCCCTGAAGGTGCCCGGGCACCCTGGTTGAAAAAGGCTGATTTACATCCACCTGTGAATCCAGACTTAGGAATACGCTGACTTCTTGCTGCAGCTGGGACATATTTGCCTTGTGAGAGCGCTGTTATAGTTTTACAAAGCCAATTCGCCCTCCCCTTCCACCCAACAACCACCCTCATCATTGGACAATAAGAGAGAGATCTTACAGACTAGAAAAGCTGTGGCATCAGTGCCACTTTAATGAGCTCCCCTTTATAATATTTTAAAGTGTTTGTTAACCCAACACTTCATAGTCTTGATATGTGCCTGCTGTACCCTGTACTTGTATGAGAAATCATCCGGTTCTCTTTGTATTGCTTCCTTTGTTCGAAATCCCTGGTGCTCCTACCAGTCCCTCTGCTTTCCTATTAAAACTGACCATGCTAAGCAGGAGAACACATCATGGTAAGTTCTCTAGCCTGCTCTCCTCCAATGATCAGACTTGTCCTGACACGCCCCCCCCACTCCACAGCCATTCACTGACAAGCTCAGTGTGCTACTGCTTCTCCTCCCCCAGCTCTTAAGCAGATGAGAACAGAGGGAATGTGATCATTTATAGAAAAAGGGAAAAAAAATATTTATATCTGTACACAAATGTGGGCCTTTCATTGCCATTTTAAATTGAATGGGTTTTTTACAAGGTGATAGTTTACAATCACTTTAAGGTTTACCAGTATGATGCCGCATGCTGAGGATACATTGATGTCCTATAGGTCAGTGGTCATCAACCCTGTCCTCAGGGCCCACTAACAGGCCAGGATTTATGTATTACCCTGGGGGAGATGCAGACTAGACTGCAGACTATACTGCAATCACTGAGCAGCAAATTATATCACCTGTGATGTATTTCAGTTATCTTGCAAACCTGGCCTGTTGGTGGGCCCTGAGGACAGGGTTGATGACCACTGCTATAGGTGAACTAGCAAAGAGTTCACAGTTGTCAGTGTCTCTGCTCTACTGCACAGCCAGGGGCAACCATAGTGGAACTACTCTCCTTGGCATGTGGACACTCAAGGTTTTTGTGTTGCATAACCCTGCTCTTGTTCCAGTAAGCCCACCACTTTACCAGAACGTCATGGTGGTTACAATCCCTTGCCCCACATGACACAGGAATGGAGCATGTTTAGAAAGGCTTGCTTCCTGGTAGGACCTCCAGGTCACACATTAGCTCCAGAGTCTCTTGAAAAGGAGTCAATAATTTATCTTTAACCGGCCATAGATGGATCCATATATGGGCAGGCTGATAGTACAAGTCGATCCATCAATCAACTTAGGTACAACTAGCATGTTGGATTTCTAAAATGCAATTATTGCCTCTGGAATGCTCTACAACAATCTGTCCAATTTTCTCCTACTTTATCCACTTTCAGACGATCCCTGAAAACTCATCTCTTTAGAGTCTATCTGGCCCCCACCTAACAACTGTACATTTATCTTCTCAATCAACTCATCCCCCACAGTTATTATCTCTTGACCTTCCCTCTTGGATTGTAAGCTCTAAGGAGCAGGGCCCTCTGATTCCTACTGTATTAAAGTGTATTGTATTTGTACTGTCTACCCTCAAGTTGTAAAGCGCTACGTAAACTGTTGGCTCTATATAAATCCTGTATAATAATAATAATAATAATAATAATAATAATTGCCAGCAGCTATAGCTGCTAGCAATAATCATTGTGTTCTCCCGGCAGGGAAGGCTCCCTGCGTCACCCCCTTGCTGGGAGAACACAATACCTCTGTGGGAGGGATTCCCTCATCAACACTCTCTATGGCCTGCCTTACTCCATAATGTGATTTTCAGCACCACCCCCATCTCTGTTGTTCTGCAATTGGTAAACTCTGTTAAGAGGCAACTCAGTTGGCCAACCACAGTCATAGAAACTTACTCAGTCCATACTACCTCACCTCAGGGAGTTGTGGCTCTCCACCATTAATTTGCCAAACAGTTTGTAATCCCCTTTCTTTAAAGCATGTGCCGCTTTAGCAGTGCGCTCAATCTCTGTGATGACATGACGTGCCCGCTTATAGCACACTTCACTCAGGTTCTCTTTTTTGGCTGTCAAGGAAAAAAAAAAAAAAAACACGTTTAAAGAAAAGGCCATCTTTGTTGCCATGATTTGCCTAAATTTAGGGTGTAACATTAAACATGGTCATAGCCCGCAGGCTGCAGTACCCACCGCCTTACAGAATCCAGGGTTCTTCTCCCCGCTGACACCTGTCTTGTTTTAAATTTGGCATGGCTCTGCCTACACTGTTGCATCATTCATTCACAGGAATCTGTGAATGAAAAACTACAAGTCCTGCAGCAGAGGGACCTGCAGTTACACATAGTAGGTGAGGTTGAAAAAAGAAAAAAAGTCCATCAAGTCCAACCTATGTGTTCTCAATGAAGGCTTCAGAACAGACATCACCACACTTGTAGGCCCCTTTCACACTGAAGCGTTTTTAAGGCGATACAGCTCTAAAAATAGCGCCTGTATAGCGCCTGAAAAAAGCGGGTCCTTTCACACTGAAGCGGTGCGCTAGGACGGTAAAAAAAAGTCCTGCTAGCAGCATCTTTGGAGCAGTGAAGGTTATTCACCGCTCCCACCCATTAAAATCAATGGGGCAGCGCGACTATACCCGCGCCAAAGCGCTGCTGCAGCGCGCTTTGCGGATGGTTTTAACCCTTTTTCGGCCACTAGCGCTGCTTTACCGCCGCCGCTTTGCACCGCCCCAGTGTGAAAGGGGACGTAGACCATTAATACTTCCTCCAGTTCCATAAACAACTTACACACCTGGGGCTGGAGGAATGGTCTGCGGAAGTCAAAGCATTGCAACCATCGTAAGTTGAGGGTGCAATGCTTTGACTTCCACAGGCTCAAATAAAAAATAAAATAATATATGCACATTTTTAATACTCAATATAGGTGAATTTTTTTTTTTTTTAAAAAAAGGTGAAGTTAGCCTTAGGCTTCATGTACATTACAGCTCCTAAATCTGAGTTTAGGAGCTTTTGGCATTTTTTTTGTTGCCAAAGCTCCTAAACCCAACTCCATAAAAGCCCATGTGTCAATGTACGCATCGCCTTTTAGCAGAGTTTAGGATCTGCTGCTTTTAGGTGAGCTTCAACCTCCCTCTCCTGAACACGGAAGAATTGCATTCAGGATAGGAACGTTTTGACCGACAGGCGTGGAAAAGACTGAAAAACACGGCAAAACCATTTTGCATTTTCCCACAGCCGTGGTAAATGTAAGCACGGTGTACACAAATTTATAACATGTGTACCCAGCGCTGTCTTCCCATCAACACTATTTCCAAAAATCCTATATATAAAATACAAATAAATCTTAAAGTGATTGTATACCCCCGATTGTGAGTTTTACCTATAGGTAAGCTTAGAATAAGGCTTACCTATAGGTAGTGGAAATATCTCCCAAAACGTGCGCCGTTTAGGAGACATTTACCTTGTAGTGTGCCGATGATGTCATCGGCGCATGCACCCTGAAGAAACGGACCTCCGTGACATTTCTTCCCGAGCGTGTGCCATGACTGATGGCTCCTGCGTGAGTGACGTCACGTGTCTCCGGTCAGTCACACAGCCGGAGTCCGTGGTCCCAGAAGGAAGAGGGGCGAAGATGGATGCTTCCTGCAGGGGAGACAGTGCAGGCTTCGTTTGCAGGTAAGTGCCACATAATGGGCTAGTATGGGATGCATACTAGCCCATTATGCTTTTACTTTGCAGGGTTTGCTGGAAACAAAAGAGGAAGTAAAACCCATCAGTTTACTTCCTCTTTAAGTGCCAAAAAATGCATGACGCATAAAAAGGCAAAAAATCTAAAAGTGTGCTCTTTTCTTATATTTTTCTTATATTTTTTTGTGCAGTCCTTGTGCCAGTACTGATTCTTATGCCGTGCTGTGCCGTGCCATGTTCCCCTCCTTATGTGCCAACACTCACCAGATGATGGTGGATGTTGCGCCTGTATTAAGAGCAATTGCTCAACAGGTAATACCCGCCGATTGGAACGCAAACCGCGGCTCTTTGAATTCCAGGACGGAGTTAGCATATGCTCAGATATAAGAGGAGAATCTTGTACATTTTTAATTGGCTGTGAAAGCGAGTTTTTAATTGAATAAACAGTATTACACTATGGAAATCTTCTGGTTATATTCCCTATGATATACATGGAGGATCCATCCCCACCTGCTGGAGAACTACAGGGACAAGCAGACCATCAATTGAAAATACTTCTGTTGAGCAATTGCTCTTAATACAGGCGCAATATCCACCATCAGCTGGTGAGTGTGGGCACATAAGGAGGGGAGCACGGCATGGCAGGGCACAGCATAAGAATAAGCACTGGCACAAGGACTGCACAATAATATATGAAAAGAACACATTTTTTTTTTTTTTTGTCTTTTTATGCTTCATACAGTTTTTGACACTTAAGATTTATTTGTATTATATATATATATATATATATATATATATATATATATATATATATAAATACAATGCGTGTGTGTGTATGATTTTTGGAAATAGTATTGATGGAAAGACAGTGCTGGGTACACATTATAAATTGATTTAAAGGCACCTACACCTTATACCACAGCAGCAGTCAATTAGGCAATTTATCACAGAAAAGCATAATTAGGACTCTCGTGCGGGGATCAAACTTTTATACACACAGGGTGCACATAAAGCATTAGGTTCCAGGCACACTAGTGTTTTTTTTAACCACTTAAGGACCGAGCCTCTTGCTGAGATTTGGTGTTTACAAGTTAAAAACATTTTTTTTTAGCTAGAAAAATTACTTAGAAAAAAAAATATATAATGTTTGGGGGTTCTAACACCCTAGAGAATAAAATGGCGGTCGTTGTAATACTTTCTGTCACACCCTATTTGCTCAGCGGTGCTAGAAGCGCACTTCTTTTGGACGAAATACACTTTTTTCAATTAAAAAAATAAGACAACAGTAAAGTTAGCCCAATTTTTTGATACCCAACATGTCACGCTTCAAAATTGCGCCCGCTCGTCGAATGGCGACAAACTTTTACCCTTAAAAATCTCCAAAGGCAATGTTTACAGGTATACAGGTTGCATGTTTTCAGTTACAGAGGAGGTCTAGGGCTAGAATTATTGCTCTCGCTCTACCGATCCCAGCATGTGTGGTTTGAACACCGATTTCATATGCGGGCGCTGCTCACTTGTGGTTTCGCTTCTGCGCGCAAGCTTGGCGGGATGGGGCGCATTTAAAAATTAAAAAAAAAAAACGCTAGTGTGCATGGAGCCTTAAAGTGGTTGCAAAGGCTGAAGGTTTTTTTACCTTCATGCTTTGGGTACAGTGTCGCATGATCACACAATCATCAGTTAAAGTAATGCAGTGCTGTAGCGCAAAAAAATGGCCTGCTTAGGAAGGGGGTAAACCTTCCGGAGGTGAAGTGGTTAAGATAAAAAACCTTCTGTGTGCTGCTCCCCCCGATGCCCTACCAATACTCACCTGAGCCCCCTCTCAATCCAGCGATGTGCACAAGTGCCTCGGCTGTCCCAGGTCTCTCTCTCCTCATTGTCTGAAACAGCAGCAAGAGCCATTGGCTCCCACTGCTGTCAATTACAAACAGTGAACCAATGAGGATAGAGCAGGGGGTGGGCCGAACTGCAGCTCTATGTGTCTTATGGACACAGAGCGGGGCTCGGGAGTAAGCACACACCAGATTCTACAAAAATTCTACAGGTTGCATGTTTTCAGGTACAGAGGAGGTCTAGGGCTAGAATTATTTCTCTCGCTCTACCGATCCCAGCATGTGTGGTTTGAACACCGTTTTCATATGCGGGCGCTGCTCACTTGTGGTTTCGCTTCTGCACGCATAGCAAGCGGCTTGCTATTGGGGGCACTGGTCAAGGGGGAGGAGCCAGGTGTGCCGGCGGGCTGCTCTTTGCAAAAACCATTGCAGAGAGCAGGTAAGTATGACATGTTTGTTAATTTAAAAAAACAAAACAAATAAACCTTTAATACTACCCTTTCAAAGCCATAGCCATTTTTGCACACATGTATCCCATTTTTTGGGTGAAAGATGAGGTTGCATGCGCTTGTGAAACGGCAACAAATTTCAGTGCTCTATCGTTTCCATAGGCAATGCTTTAAAAGTCCAACAAACAGGTTATCATGCCCCTGATGCATGCATTTACTTTGTAAATGTGGCCGTGTGGGGTGTTCAAGGGTTTGGGTGCAACTAATTTTTTACACTTATGTTCAAATTACATAGGGGACAAGAGTGATGCATTGTTTGGTGACAGGCTCTCTCTAATGAGACATTCGGTCTAAAAGGTTTGATGTCTCATCTGTCCTCCAATGAAGCTAATGGAGCACAGATCACTCTCCTTTAGCTTCTTCCTCCAGGTCATTAGCAGAAAGGGGAGATCAGCGAACAGATGCCATGCTGGTACCATGGAGCCTGGGAAACATGGCACTATAGCGTTGGGGGGGGGGGGGGGGAGTAATCTACACATACAGGTTTAGGCATTTTGCTTGTTTTAGCTGTAAAGAGAGAATTTTTTTTCTGCTAGGACTTAGAACTTACCCTCCAACTCTTCCATACTGGCATCTCTCAAAGCCTCTTTATTGAGGGCCCTGGCAGCCTCCTCACACTGTTTCCTGCGTGTTGGGTACTCGCTCCCTGTTAGCTCATGCCGCACATTGGAATTGGTAATAAGCACAGACAGTTCGGGGTCAGTCAGGGGAAACGGTGTCGCCTCTAAAGATCTGAATAGATATAAAACATACAATAAAAGGTGATTACTGCACTGGGATCAATTATTCACAATGCTGACCTTTATCTAATGACTGAAAGGACAATGATCTGTTTCTGGGTGTAGCAACCAATCAGATTACAGCTGTCATTACTACCTATGAAAAAGAGAATCTAACTGGCTGCTACTGAAAACATAAACAGGGCTTCTTTCAGCTTGCACTATACACAATAAGTAGTAAAATATTTTTAAAGTGTATCTAAAACCAAAGCTTATTTAGTCATAGAGCGAGGAGGAGTTAAAAAAAAAGAATCCCAGGTATGGCAATTTTTTCGTCATCTTTTTTTTATTTTTTTAAATACTTTTTATTGAGTTTTCAGAAGAAATGTTACAGTTACAGTATACATTGATCCAGCTTGAACCATTGTAAGAACATATGTGCCATACATGTGGGATCCCCTTGGCAGCTGGAAATCACTACTACTAAGGATCTCTACTAGCTTCTGGGTCTCATGCCAAGCATCTGCCCTGCTGCTTACTGAACACAGGAGGTCAGCCGATCGGCACAGCCGCCATTTAGGGGACACTTTGCATTCATTTACATTGAAGTGTTTTCACAGTGTGTTCCAAAGACTCCAAGGCAGTTGTGAATGGTCACACATAGTGTAGCTAACACTTCTTCCCAGAGAAATAAAAGAAAAACCAGCCAGCATTCCTCATAATGGTAGGTATGAAGCAGTGGCAGTGCATCCATAAGGGTGCACGGCGCCGCCCCTCTCTCCAGCCACCCCCTCTATCACCGATTCATGCATTCTATCTATCACCGATTCATGCATTGCATGAATCTATTCATGGCCTATTCAGGCGCCCGGCCCCTTTTTCGAGCGCCTGAATTACAGCGGCCATATGCTCTAATAGGCGTCAAAAAACGTAAACAGCGAGCGCCATGCTTGGCACCCGCAGTTCACCCAGCTGTGTTAGAAAAGCAAATGAATATTCGCTCTCCTAACACTGAACCGCTTCTCCGCCAATCAGGTGCTCGAATCTGTTACCCATCACCTGATTGACTGAAAAGACAGGCGCTGTGATTGGACGCCTATCAGGCGTCCAATCATAGGAGAGGACGGGAGAAGACATCGAGGACATGGAGGAGCAGGGAGGACAGGACATCGCCGTCTCCGTCACCCGCTGCCCCACTGAGACAGGGTAAGTGCCGGGCAGATGGCGGACGGGGCGGGGGGGGGGGGGGCACAGTGGCAGAATTTGATGGGCAAGTGGCTGAGTTTGATGGGGTTTTTTTTCAGAATTTTTCAGTTTGTTTGCATCCCCCAAAAATTTTGAGCACCAGCCACCACTGGTATGAAGGTATCTGTAGCAATTGTTCAATACAAGGTCCCTGCAGTGTCTGTTTTGTCCCTACTGACCTGCAGTCAATGAGTAGAGCATATCCCTCTCTCCCCATCACTGAAATAAACTGGTCCATGATCCCGCAGGGTACTCCAGGGAATGTATGTTCAGCTTTTTGACATGTTAAGGCTTTTTGGACAACATCACCATCATCTGAGGACATAAAGACACAATTCAGATATGACATGGAACCTGCAGAACATCCAATCAGTGAAATATGTGGCCTGGCATTGCTAAACTGTGCAAAATTCTATTTGCCTGGCTGTAATACTAACCTACTGGCTTTTATACTGACCAAGAATAAGTATGTACATTGGTTAATTCAGCTTGAGGCTAAAAGTGGTTCCAAAGGCTCAAGGTTTTTTACCTTCATGTATAGAATAATACATGAAGGTAAAAAACCTTCTCTGTGCAGCACCCCTTCCCCCAACCCCCTACTAATACTTACTTGAGCCGCATCGTGAGCAAGCAATGTGCACAAGGCTCTCCAGGGTCTCTCACTCCTCATTAGCTAAGGCAGCAGTGGGGAGTCATTGGCCCCCACTGCTGTCAATCACAGCAAGTGAGCCAATGAGGAGAGACAGAGGGGGTGGGGCCGAGCCGTGGCTCTGTGTGTGAATAGACAGGCAGGGCATTGGCTTAGGATTAAGCCTGCTTGGGTGCCCCCACAGCAAGCTGCTTGCTGTGGGGGCACTCGGCAAGAGAGGAGGGGCCAGGAGCGCCGACAGGGGAACTGAAAAGAGGAGGATCAGGGCTGCTCTGTGCAAAACCATTACACAGAGCGGGTGAGTATAACATGTTTGTTATTTTTGTTTTTAACAAAAACGAGCCTTTAACATCACTTTAATCACTCTCTCTGGCTCTGCAGCTGCCATTGAAATGAATTGAAAGAAGTGGCTAAATGCGGTTATGCACCAGGGGGTTGCATAAAGCACTTCATGGACATATACTCAGAACACACACTGGAGCAAACATCCATGCGTTTGCAGAGGCTTTGTGCAATTCCTGGTGCAGAACTGTGTAGAACTGCATCTTTCAATTTCAACGGGCGGCTCTGCACACTATACAACCCCTGTTTGAACCAAGTCCAAAATCAGGCCTTATCTACAGATCTGTTCCAGACTCAAAGTACTGAAGCCAGATGGTCAGCATTGGGGATGGGCCGAATGGACCCCTGTTCGGCTCACACCAGAACTTTCGAACACCACGAAAGTTTGGACCCGAATAACGAACCCCAAAGTCAACGGGACCCGAACGTCAAAAATCAAGAGTGCCCATTTTGAAGGCTTATATGCAAGTAATTGGGCATACAATGGTTATAGGGGTCCAGGTCCTGCCCTGGGGGACATGTATCAATAAAAAAAAAGTTTGTGAAAAACATTTTTAAATGAGAAGTGACAGCATAAAAATGAAAAATTCCTTCCAATATAGTGCCTGTGGGGTCCCCTTAGTCATGTAAAGTGGCAGATCTGTACCATGTCTAGAATCTGCTGCAGCAATAATTGAATTTATAAAGCTAAAAAAAAAAAATTCCCTGCAAACTGCCTTTATTTTGCCCAGCAACAGCTCGGGGGCCAGTGTGTATGGTGAGGCCACAATGTAGTGCACCAGGAACAAGATTAGAGATTTTTTTGATACATTCTGGTGTCACTTTGACTTTGTATAGAAGTAACGGGTGCGTAAAAATTGGTCTTTGGGTGTCGGTGGCGCCTTCCCACTGTAACCCTATAGAGGTACTCTTGATGAAAGCCAGAATTGGCCTTGCTGTAAAAAATTGCAATGATGGACACTTGTCAAACAGTTGCAGAAAAATTGGTCTTTGGGTGTCGGTGGCGCCTTCCCATCATAACCCTATAGAGGGGCTCTTGATGAAGGCAAAAAAAATTGCAATGATAGGCACCTGTCAAACAGGTGCTGAACAATTGGTCTTTGGGTGTTAATTGTGCCCATGAAACCTATACCAAAAACATTCTTCCAGATGAAATGAATGAATACCTTCAAAGCTAGGCAGCCTTGAAGTCCTGCAGGGATTCCACATCCCAAAAAGACTTAATCAGTGACATCGGCATCAGGGGCTCCATAGCTGGTAAATCAAACGGGCCACAGAGTCTGGTTCTATGATCAGTAACAAAACCTCCTGCAGCACTGAATGCCCGTTCTGAAAGCACTCTGGATGCAGGGCAGCCCAACAACTCAATAGCATACTGGGCAAGTTCTGGCCAGTGGTCTATTCTCATGACCCAGTAAGTCAGTGGATCGTCAGCTGGAAAGCTCTCCATCTCTGTTTTGGCCCCAAGGTAATCGTCCACCATGTGATGCAAAGGTGCCGATGGGATGTGGAAGCTGACAGCCCTGGGCGGCGAGGCCTAAAAACAATTCCGAAATGCCTCACTTAGGCGGATGCTTTCTCCAACGCTCCTCTCTTGACCAATAGAAGACTCAAAACTACGTTTTCCACCACACTGTAACCTACTGGAGTCAGGAAAAACGTTCAATAAAATCCTCTTTAACCACTTCCTGACCGGCGCACGACGATGTATATCGGCAGAATGGCACGGGCAGCAAAAGAGCGTACAGGTACGTCCCCTTTAAGATTGCCGCCGTGCCATCACGTGCGCGCCGCTGTCGGCGCACGCTGGTCGGGACCCCCATGAGTCCGGTCGCGGGTCCCGCGGATTCGATCGCCGCGGGGATACCCGAGATTGTCTCACGGGAAAGCTGAACGGGGAGATGCAGAAGTAAACAGCATCTCCCCGTTCTGCCTAGCAACTAGTGACGCCGATCTCTGCTCCCTGTGATTGGAGCAGAGATCAGCATTCACTAGCTGACAGCCACGCCCCCCCACAGTAATAAACACACCTCTAGGCATACTTAACCCCTACACTGCCACCTAGTGGTTAACCCCTTCACTGCCAGTGTCATTTACACAGGAATCAATGCATTTAAATAGCATTGATTGCTGTATAAATGACAATGGTCCCAAAAATGTGTCAAAAATGTCCGATGTGTCCGCCATAATGTCGCAGTCACAATAAAAAAAAAAAAAAAAAAAAAAAAAAAAAAAAAAAAAAAAAAAAAAAAAATCGCTGATCGACGCCATTACTAGTAAAAAAAAAAAAATATTAATAAAAATGCTATAAAACTATCCCCTATTTTGTAAGAGCTATAACTTCTGCGCAAACCAATCAATAATCGCTTATAGCTAAAAGTAAAAAATAATGATTTTTTTTTCAAAATTTTCGCTCTTTTTTTGTTTATAGCGCAAAAAATAAAAAAAACTGCAGGGGCGATCAAATACCACCAAAAGAAAGCTCTATTGGTGGGGAAAAAAAAGGATGTCAATTTTGCGTTTGTGAGCCACGTCGCACGACCGCGCAATTGTCAGTTAAAGCAACGCAGTGCCGAATCACAAAAAGTGGTCTGGTCTTAAGCCAGCAAAATGGTCCGGTCTGAAAGTGGTTAACGTGTCCTCAAGAGATTTTATCTTCTGCACTCTCTGTGGGGATGGGATGAGTTGAGACCTTCCCTTATAACGGTGGTCAAGGAGGGTTGCCAACCAGTAATCATCCTTCTCCTTTATGCCACGTATTCTTGGGTCCTTTGGCAGGCTTTGAAGCATGAAGTTGTCCATGCACCTCAAATTTGCAGAGGCTTGAGAAGCAGACTCCTCGGGGTCACTCAGGATGACAGCATCTGGAACTTCCTCCTCCCAGCCACATACTACTCCCAAGGGTCCTGGGGTTGGAAAGCCATCGCTTACAGATTGACGCATGTCTTCCTCTTCTTTTAAGCCTATGAAAGTACCAGAATCCTCCTCCCCTCTCTCCTCCTGTGTGTTCTGTGACATAGGAATGATGGTGTCTGGATAAAGTGGGCCTTGAGTGGAAAGGAAGTCCTCCGCTTCCTCCTGCTGCTCTGCCTCCAGTACCCTGTCCAAAATGCTGCGCAGAGTCTGCTCCAGCAAGAACACAACAGGGATTTTTTCACTGATGCATGCACTGTCACGGGTCACCATCCTTGTGGCCTCCTCAAATGGTGACAATACAGTTAATGAATCCTTAATGATCAGCCATTGGCATGGGGAAAAAAAGCAGAAGTCGGTCTGAGCCTGCCATCGTGTGGTACTTGCACAGGTACTCATTGACATGTATAGCTGCTGCAGCATTCCCAAAGTTGATTTCCTCTTGGTGGGCATGTCACAAATCAGGCGGTTTACAGGCAGGTGGAATTCCTGCTGAATTTCAGCCTACTGAGCACTGGCTGTGTATGACCGCCTGAAATGGCTACAGACTCTTCTGGCCAGCTTTAGCACATCTTGCAACCCTGGGTACGTATTTAAGAATAGCTGCACCACCAAATTGAGGACATATGCCACGCATGGCACATGTGTCAACTTTCCCTGTCTAAGAGCGGACAGGGGGTTTGAGCCATTATCACACACCACCATTCCTGGCTCCAGCTGGCAAGGTGTGAACCACCTCTGGGCCTGTCCCTGCGGTGCTGCAAGAATCTCTGCTCCGCTGTAGTTCCTGTCCCCTAAACACACCAGCTGAAGCACTGCATGGTACCTTTTAGCCTGACTCATGGAATAGCCCTTTGAACGCTTAGGGGGTACCTGATGTTCATAGGACAATTCTGGAGAGGAGGGCATGGAGATGGCAGAGGAGGAGGAGGGGGTAGAGCTCACAGGTCTGGCATCATCACCACCAGCTGTATGGAGATGTGGGGGCACACCAAGCTGCAGCACCGAGCCCTGTCCTGCATCCTTTCGAGTTGCAAGCAGGGTTACCCAGTGTGCTGTGAACTAAATATATCGTCCCTGCCCATGCTTGCTGAACCATGTGTCAGCAGTAAGGTGGATTTACAGCTGACTGCCTTGCCCAACAATGCCAAAACATTCCCTTCCACGTGATGGTAAGGAGATGGAACGGCCTTACTTGAAAAGTAGTAGCAACTGGGAACCTGCCTTTGTGCGAATTCACGGAAGGGGGCAGAATCCACCAGGCTGAAAGGCAGAAGTTGGAGAGCCAACAGCTTTGACAAGCTTGCATTTAGACGCTGGGCATGTGGGTGGCAGGGACTGTATTTTTTTCCCCGCTGCAGCAGAGAAATTTGCCGGCTACAGTCAACAGCTGGTGGTGTGCTGCTGGCAGATGTGCTGCTAGGACCTAGGACACCCTGTGCTATACCATCATCCCTGTCAGCGGAGGCTCCTGAGAAATAATGATTCGTTATAGCAGGGGCAGACTGAAGTGGGTAAGGAGGAGGAGGAGGAGGGACAGATTTGTGCCCCTTTTGTGTGACTTCTAGGTACTCTTGCCAACAGGCTGAGTGGTTGGATGTTAAATGCCTTGTTAAGCATGTGGTACCCAAATGGCTGCTGTTTTTGCCATGATTGATGTGCCTGAGACAGTTTGCAGATAGCAACAGTGCGATCTGCTGCAGATGTGCTGAAAATGGCCCAGACAGATGAGCTTTTTGGGAGTGGGCCGGGAGATAACAGCTGCAGAATGTCATGGAGTAGGGTGGCTGCTCTCTACTCTTTCTTGATGTCGGCCTCCTTGGGGTTGTGCCACCTCACCTTCAGTTTCCTCCTCTGCTCTATCTGGCACCCAAGTCGCATCAGTGACCTCATCATCATCTCCATCTCCTCCATCATTACCAAAGAAGACAACTTGACAATACGCTGCGGCTGGGGGAAACATGAATGCCAATTTGTCTACCAGTGTTCTCCCCTCTCTCAAGGCTAATGTTCCTGTCATCCTCAACCTCAGAACCAACATCTGAATCCAGTAATGACTGGGCATCATCAAGGAGCAAGTGGCTGACGCTGTTTTTAAATAACTCAGCTGACTCCTCCATGGCTGATGTTGGGGCTATGGCAGGAATAGATGTGGACAAGGAGGAAGGTTTATCCACTCTGGCAACTGCAGAAAAAAAAGCACATGTAAAGTGGTGTTTGGTGCACTTTAATTTGAGTACTCACACTACACAGACACACTCCACGGATACACTAAAATATACTGCAATATAATGCGCCAAACGTACAGTGATGCACAGAACTATATGGCATTAAACTGGCAGAAACGCACACAGAAGTAAATGGCGGTAATTAAACTGGCAGTAATGCAATCAAATAGACGGTGTTCAACCGTCACTACTCGGTCTCACTTTACTACAGTGAAACTATCCAAATGTTTTCTACATAGGCCCCATTGGGTTAAATGCTTTATGTTGAACTAGTCTAAATACTACAAATGTCCAAATATCAGAAAAGTTCAGCTGAATAAGGAGAAAATTTACTGTGGAGGTATGGCATACTGTGAAAAAGCACAGCTGCATTCATTAAAGCGATACTAATTAACAAACATGTTATACTTACCTGCTTTGTGTAATGGTTTTGCACAGAGCAGCCCTGATCCACCTCTTCTCAGGTCCCACGCAGGCGCTCCTGGCTCCTCCCTCCTGTCGGATGCCCCCAGAGCAAGCAACTTGCTCTAGGGGCACCCAAGCAGGCATGCTCCCAACCCAAATTTCCAAAAGCCAATCAGGAGTGCGAGTCCCCGGAGAGGCAAGGCTCTCATGCACATCGCTGGATCGAACGGGGGCTCAGGTAAGTATTAGGTGGGGCTGCTGCACACCTTGTGCCTTTACAACCACTTTAAAGGTCACCTAAAGAATTTATAAATCTAGGTGACGATTCTGTTATCAAGGGACCAGGAAGAGCCCCCCCTCCAGTAACACCCCATTCTTCCAGCAAGCAGAAGATTTGCTCTCCACTCCTTGCTAAATCTGTGCTATAGATAACCACCTCTGATTGTCTAGACCAGCCTTTTTTTAACCAGGGTGCCTTCAGGTTTCTTCAGGGGTGCCTTGGCAAAATGCCTTAAAATTGCCCAAAAATTGTCAACAGGCCAGCAGGTGGATGAGTTACACAAAGCCACAGGTTTTCATTGTGCACCATTAAAACCTTCCAGCCGCTGGCATCCTAACAATCAATGGCATCACTGGTTAAAAGGAGAAGTCCAGCTTGAGCTTGTTTGGCTGTACTTCTCTTCTGGGTCACAGGACTGCAATTCGTTTTGCACTCCTGTTTTCAGCAGAGAGCGGTCTGAAGTCTGCTCTCTGCTGACGTCATGGATATCAGTCCGGGCACCGTGTCATCCCAACAATAAAGTCTGGATCCGCCGGGTGTCTGGACTGATGCCTGTCTCAGCCTCTCAGCGAGCCGCTGAGTCCTGAGACGGCAGCTTCCCGCCCCTCCACAGCTCAACCCATACTTCTCTTTTAAAAAGGAGGATGTCTGGTGCCTGTACAGCATTCTTGTTTGCCCCTCTCCATCAGCACTGGAGTCAGATCAGCTGAGGGAGAAGAGAAACATTGGGATACTAGTCATTACCAGTGTACCAAGGTGTATTTGCGCTAGAAGATTAAAGCACCTCTAAATGTTGGATGTCCTACATGTGTGGATGTTGCTTCAGTCTTAAGTCAGTTTAGTCTTACATTTTAGAATGGGGTGCCTCAAGATTGTACAGAATTTTAAAAGGTGCCTTAACTTAAAAAAAGGTTGAGGAACACTGGCCTAGAGAATAATAAACTAACTAAATATAATAACCACAAGGAAAATTTAGTAAAAAGGCATTGCTGTGTTCTAAAATATTATGTTAATATTGTGGTCCAGGGATCGGAACCAACAACAACGGGATGAGATAAGGGTGTTCCTCAGCAGCGACTTTTTATAAAAGTCAGAATTTGCACCAAGATTTCCCTTCGAAGGTTGATTTCATACTTTGAGACAGGTTCACCTACAGGTTAGTAGGATTACTTAAATTGACACTAAACAAAATCCTTATTCTCCAAATATAATCCATTCTTACCATGTAAGGGAGAGTATTCTTACCTGGGCACAGCTGCTGCAAAAAGGTATAAGTAGCCACTTCCAGGGATGCAGAGCTGGATAGGCCTCCGCCTAATGGAACACTGGTGGCAATCACTGCATTAAACCCAGGGACAGGCCCAGCTGTCAGAAGACAACAGAAGAGGACAATGTAATGAGCATATACTGAGTTCTTCCCAGGTTTTTCTACCACGAGAAAGGAAAAGGTGATGCAGCTTTATGTATCCTTTGGAAGTCTATATGACAACACGACAACACGATCGGGTAACAGAACAGAGCGTTGTCATCATTGTCAGAAAGTACCTAAACAAGGACCTTAATGGATCACAGGGAAATATTTTATTATAAGCTGCAGATTTATGGTAAAAAAAAAAAAAAATACAAGGCTGTGGACCACTATGGAAGGGTACCACATCCAAAATGATTACTAACATAAAGAGGATATAATAGACTTTTAAGAGCGTCAAGTTAAGATAAGTACCATTTAAAGTACAGAGACACTAAAATGTAAAAGACAGTGATTCCAATTCACAACTATTCGCAACCCCCTAAAGGTTAAGACCGACGTTTACAAAAACAATAATAAATGCACATATACATACAGTATATGCAGGAAAACGTGCATTTATTCTTTTTTTGCAAATGAGCTTGCAAAGCGTTGCAACCTTAATTGGTGGATCACAAGTACAATGCTAGGCTCTGCAGACTCGTCCTCCAGCCCCTGTCTATACTGAGGTACGAGCTTTTAGTTAAAGAGCTGGAGGAAGTGTCAGTGGAATACAAAGTGCTGTGATAACTGCATTAATGTTCCATTGAGAACTACACGTGTGTCTGCTGCAGCAGAAGATGGCACTTGTAGTTCATTCATTCACAGTTCTCTGTGAATAAATGACACCACTGTGCAGGGAGCTGTCTGTTAATTTCAATAGTGACAGCTGCTTTGGAGGAAAAAATCCCATGCTGTCATGGGATGGGGGAGATGGGGGTGGGTCTGATTTATACCACATTACATGTTACACCCTATATAGGAGTCCAAAAGGTGGAGTTAGTCTTTTATCACAAATGTGCCCTCATTTCAGCACTTGTTAGTAACATATATAGCTATACCAGGGGTAGGCAACCTTTGAGAGGCAAAGATCTACCTGAACACAATGAAAGAGACCAAAGATGACCAGGGTTTGGCGTTCTTATTGACACATTTCACTGTAAAAATATAAACTTTGCCTATCTTAAAAGTGGACAGTGTCAATCAGTAAAGCAGTGGACAGTGTCGGTAGGGTAGAGCTTGGCGTCAGTAGGATAGAGCAGTGGACGGGTCAGTAGGGCATAGGTTTGTGTCAGTATGGCAGAGGATGGTGTCAGGAGGACAGTGGATGGTGTCATCCAGTAGGGCCGAGGATGGCGTCAGTAGGAGTAGAGGATGGCGTCAGTAGGAGTAGAGGATGGCGTCATCCAGTAGGGCAGAGGATGGCGTCATCCAGTAGGGCAGAGGAGGGCGTCATCCAGTAGGGCAGAGGATGGCGTCATCCAGTAGGGCAGAGGATGGCGTCATCCAGTAGGGCAGAGGATGGCGTCATCCAGTAGGGCAGAGGATGGCGTCATCCAGTAGGGCAGAGGATGGCGTCAGTAGAGCAGAGGATGGCGTCAGTAGAGCAGAGGATGGCGTCATCCAGTAGGGCAGTGGACATGTCAGTAGGATGGCGTCAGGAGGGCAGAGCAGTGGATGGTGTCCGAAGGACAGAGGATGATGTCATCCAGAAGGGCAGTGGATGTGTCAGTAGGATGGCGTCTGTAGGGCAGTGGATATGTCAGTAGGATGCGTCAGTAGGGCAGAGGATGGCGTCAGTCAGTAGAGCAGTAAATGGTGTCAAAATTACAGTGGATGGTGTCATCCAGTAGGGCAGTAGACGTGTCAGTAGGATGGCGTCAGTAGGGCATAGCAGTGGATGGTGTCCGAAGGACAGTGGATGGTGTCAGCCAGTAGAGCAGTGGACGTGACAGTAGGGTATAGGTTTGTGTCAGTAGGGCAGAGGATGGTATCAGTAGGGCAGAGGATGATGTCTTTTTATGATTTGATTTGATTTGATTTGTTTTTATAAATTTTTTTTTACAATTTACATTTTTATTTTTTTACAATATTTTTTATTACATTTTACAGGTTTTTAGCAGCCCTGTTGGGAGGCTTTGATGAAATATCAGACCCCTGATGTCTCACTTTTGACACAGAGAAAGGGACGGAGGATAGAGATTTCCCAGTCCCTTTCTCAGGAGTCTCAGCTGGTCTGGACAGTATATGAATGGGAAGTGTTCTGTGCTGAGCGGCTTCCTGTCCATTCACAAACTGAAGCATAGTAAACACAGCTTACTATGTTTCAGTTATGAATGAACACTGAGTGATCGGTACCAGAAAAGGAAGAATAAATATGTAATTTACAAGTCCTTTCCTGCTCTCCATCCTGAAACGATCCCCCTCAGCAGCTTGCTGGAGAGAAGAGAGGGAAAGCCAGCAGTGCTGTGGTGGTGGGGGGCAGTGGAGCACTTAGGGGGCCCAAGCAGCAGAAAGAATAGGAACAGAGACAAGAGGTGGCGGAGGCGGCATTTACTGGTACTAATCTCCTGTATTTTCCTCCTGCAGTAGCTGAATGCTGGCAGGAGGGAGAGGAGGAAAAGCTGACTTTTAGCTGCTGCAGGAGGGAAATAAATGGAATTGGTTCCAGAAATGCTGCTTCTCCTGTCCAGGTTGGCAAGGAAGGATTACAGTCTATCTGTCCCCTGCCCACGATCAAGGGGTTGCTAACCCTGATCTATACTATTACATGAATTCCTAAGACCATTTTAATTCAAATGACCATATTGCATATGCCATATTACATTCACTAATTGACTTTCAAAACATTTCACGGATGAACTTGTCTTCTTCAGCAGAGTGACCAGAATGGTTTATAATCCAAAGCTTCGAGAATCAAGCACAATGACTAAAAAGCGAACCCCTAGGACCAAACACAGGGACATAGAGATGTCACAAGGAACCCCAACACTTATCTTGTAAGCTCTTCCACTTCTCTCGCCAATAAACTCCATCATTCTGGGACAAAATTGGAAACGTGGTGTGGTTCAACTACTACCCACTCTGAGGTCATCAGTGATCGCACACGGGGTAAACCACCATCTTCATATCCTAATTAGGAGATAACTCCCAGAATCCCAGCCATGGGTAATAAAGGTTTACCCTGTACACCCCCCCCCCACCCCTTCCTAGGGATCCTGAATTTATCCTAGGGACCCTGCATTTATCCTAGGGGCCCTGCATTTATCCTAGGGGCCCTGCATTTATCCTAGGGACCCTGCATTTATCCTAGGGACCCTGCATTTATCCTAGGGACCCTGCATTTATCCTAGGGACCCTGCATTTATCCTAGGGACCCTGCATTTATCCTAGGGATCCTGAATTTATCCTAGGGATCCTGAATTTATCCTAGGGACCCTGCATCTATCCTAGGGACCCTGCATTTATCCTAGGGATCCTGATTTTATCCTAGGGACCCTGCATTTATCCTAGGGACCCTGCATTTATCCTAGGGACCCTGCATTTATCCTAGGGATCCTGCATTTATCCTAGGGATCCTGAATTTATCCTAGGGATCCTGAATTTATCCTAGGGACCCTGCATTTATCCTAGGGACCCTCCATTTATCCTAGGGACCCTCCATTTATCCTAGGGACCCTCCGTTTATCCTAGGGGCCCTGCATTTATCCTAGGGACCCTGCATTTATCCTAGGGACCCTGCATTTATCCTAGGGACCCTGCATTTATCCTAGGGACCCTGCATTTATCCTAGGGACCCTGCATTTATCCTAGGGACCCTGCATTTATCCTAGGGATCCTGAATTTATCCTAGGGATCCTGAATTTATCCTAGGGACCCTGCATCTATCCTAGGGACCCTGCATTTATCCTAGGGATCCTGATTTTATCCTAGGGACCCTGCATTTATCCTAGGGACCCTGCATTTATCCTAGGGATCCTGAATTTATCCTAGGGATCCTGAATTTATCCTAGGGACCCTGCATTTATCCTAGGGACCCTCCATTTATCCTAGGGACCCTCCATTTATCCTAGGGACCCTCCATTTATCCTAGGGACCCTGCATTTATCCTAGGGACCCTGCATTTATCCTAGGGACCCTGCATTTATCCTAAGGACCCTGCATTTATCCTAGGGATCCTGAATTTATCCTAGGGACCCTCCATTTATCCTAGAGACCCTCCATTTATCCTAGGGACCCTCCATTTATCCTAGGGACCCTCCATTTATCCTAGGGACCCTCCATTTATCCTAGGGACCCTGCATTTATCCTAGGGACCCTCCATTTATCCTAGGGACCCTCCATTTATCCTAGGGACCCTCCATTTATCCTAGGGACCCTCCATTTATCCTAGGGACCCTCCATTTATCCTAGGGACCCTCCGTTTATCCTAGGGACCCTGCGTTTATTCTAGGGACCCTGCGTTTATCCTAGGGATCCTCCATTTATCCTAGGGACCCTCCATTTATCCTAGGGACCCTCCATTTATCCTAGGGACCCTCCATTTATCCTAGGGACCCTCCATTTATCCTAGGGACCCTCCATTTATCCTAGGGACCCTGCATTTATTCTAGGGACCCTGCATTTATTCTAGGGACCCTGCATTTATCCTAGCGATCCTCTATTTACCCTAGGGATCTTCCATTTACCCTAGGGATCTTCCATTTACCCTAGGGATCCTGAAATTATCCTAGGGATCCTGCATGTATCCTAGGGATCCTGCATGTATCCTAGGGACCCTCCATTTATCCTAGGGACCCTGCATTTATTCTAGGGACCCTGCATTTATCCTAGGGATCTTCCATTTACCCTAGGGATCTTCCATTTACCCTAGGGATCTTCCATTTACCCTAGGGATCCTGAAATTATCCTAGGGATCCTGCATGTATCCTAGGGACCCTCCATTTATCCTAGGGACCCTGCATTTATTCTAGGGACCCTGCATTTATCCTAGGGATCTTCCATTTACCCTAGGGATCTTCCATTTACCCTAGGGATCTTCCATTTACCCTAGGGATCCTGAAATTATCCTAGGGATCCTGCATGTATCCTAGGGACCCTGCATTTATCCTAGGGATATAGTTGTAATTATTGTAATACCCGAAACACTAAAATATAAACCACCCTCATACTCTCCTGAAGAAGCAGAATTCATCTGTGAAATGATTGTGAGTCAAATACTTCTGATATACCACCTAATTATTGAATGTAATATGATTAAAGTACAATAGTTGTGACTTATAATGGAATGGTATAGTTATTTATATTACTAATAGGTGCTGAGAGGAGGGGGGATTTGGGAGCAATGGCTCACACCAATTGTGTATTGGAAGTACTGTCTTTTATATTTTGAGGTCTATGTATTTTATATGGTACTAATAAAAAAATAAAACTGTTCCTAAATCAAAGTTAGATGAATCAATGCGGCAACTCAAGAGTCTATTATATCCTTTGTTTCTGAGTAAGCTGCAGATTTAAAAAGACAGAAATGCAAATTAGGAACCCCAGAAGCACAGTATTTCTGCCCTGACATACACAGTGCAGGTAACGGATTTTCATTTTGAAAAGTCAATTAGACATATGCCTAGTTGAGGAATGAACATCTTGCTATTACTTCTTCTACTAATATCTGATTTTGTGAAATATAATTCTATGTGTTCTAAATAAAGAATTGTTTTAATAAAAAAAAATAAAAAAAAAAACAGATCAAAATGACTTTTGTCAATATGTTATGTTGATTCTGTATCATCAGCTCCATCAAGTGGCCAAAATGTGTTATATTTTCTTATTGAGGTATTTCATAAAACTATACCACATTTTGGCCACTAGATGGAGCTGACAATACAGGAATTAATCTAGTCAAACCATATGGTGACATTTAGCTCCGCTTGCCCAAATGTTTCTGACATTCCTGCAATAAATGTTTTATAAATAGACCTCTAACAGTTCTGTCTATTACCAACAAAGAAAGGGAGGTATATGCTATTCAGTATATCAATATAAGTCCCTTTCACACGGGCAGACCGATCGGGTCCACCTAAAAAAAACTGACACGTGGACCCGATAAGACCCTCCATTGCCTTTCATGGAGCAGCTGATGTAAACGGACATGTGTATTGACACACGCCGACATCCGATCTGATAAAAACAGATGGATGGGGGATCCGTTCTCTAACCGTCTGGCGGATCGGATAAAAGTCAAAACGTAAAACCGACAGGCAGTCTGTTTACATCGGACCACCCAAAAAGGCAGCGGGCTGTGTCTGTGTCCACTCAGCCTAGGCAGAGCAGACACAGACCTGGCATCTGCCTGCTCAGCAGATTTCCTGCTAAGCAGGCAGATTCATTGCCAGAGTCCAACCAGGTAAATGAGCCCTTAAGTGCAGTCTTTCATAGAAACTGGCCATCTAAATACACCATTCATGAAAAACAAATCTGATAGGTTAATATGGATAACTGCATTGTACATACAATACAGCAACACAAACTGTCCCCTCCCTGCACATTACATCCTATTCTAGGCCAGGGTGATGTCATGGCGTGTCCACATGTGCAGACACAGTACTATGTTATGTAACACCCCAGAAGTCAGAGTCTGTGCAGAGTACTGACGGACGATCTGTCTGTGTGTACGGGGATCCAGCAGGTATTGCTGGTTTCCATCAAGGCCCAATGAGAAAAAGTCAGCTAGGGAGCGGTTGTTGGAGCTTGGGGCCATTCTCTCACCTCTGTAGTGCTGGATTACCCCCTTTGGATAGTTGGCCCATTTGGGTGTCCCGGGGACCAATGGACTGTCTCTACTCGGGGCCACAAACTCCACTTTATGGGGTTCATCTGCCCCCTCAGCTGTGGTCACAAGACAAATCTTCTCGTCATCACGCCGAGATCCCACGATGACAGTGATCAGAGGTAATGCCTGAGAGACAATACAATATACAGGTTATCAATGTACTACAACCCCCTCCCTCCTCAAATACACAACACACAATGACAGTGATGAGAGGTAAGGCCAGAGGAACAATACAATATACATGGATATCCTGGCAGAAATCTTGTGTGCTGCGAACTTCCTGTGCTGCCTCTGCTCACCCTTATCGGTTACATTATTTTCCAAGGACTACAGACACACACACCCCATGGTGGGCAATGGCAGCAAGGGAGAGTCCTGTAGTTCTCTCTTGTTCATGTTGTCAGTCTAGGACAGGAAGTGTCTTACTGGCAGGATCACCAGGTGATAAGAGAAAACCAACACAGACACCCCGTCTAAGGTTGGAGAACATGAAACAGGTGACACGTTTGACTTTAATCATGGGAATCACATACTGGCGTCAGGTATGAGAGGGGGGACTTTTCATTCTACTCATTACACTAATACCATATCTACCACTTCCCTTCCCATACACAGCATATGATTGTATGACTCAGGATCTGTGCAACACACCAATGACATCCCACTCTGCACTGACATCACACTGATATCACACCTAAACAATGACATGTCACCCAGCACTGATATCAAGCCCTGTACTGGTATTGGACACAGCACTGATACCACACCCGAATGGTTATTGGACCCAGCACTGGGATCTCACCCTGCGCTGTCATTACACCCAGCACTGAGATTTCACCCTGCACTGTTATTGCACCCAGCACCGAGACCTCACCCTGCAGTGTCATTGCACCCTGCACTGTTATTGCACCCAGCACCGAGACCTCACCCTGCACTGTTATTGCACCTAGCACTGAGATCTCACCCTGCAGTGTCATTGCACCCAGCAATGAGATCTCACCCTGCAGTGTCATTGCACCCAGCAATGAGATCTCACCCTGCAGTGTCATTGCACCCAGCAATGAGATCACACCCTGCACTGTTATTGCACCCAGCAATGAGATCTCACCCTGCACTGTTATTGCACCCAGCAATGAGATCTCACCCTGCACTGTTATTGCACCCAGCAATGAGATCTCACCCTGCACTGTTATTGCACCCAGCACTGAGATCTCACCCTGCACTGTTATTGCACCCAGCACTGAGATCTCACCCTGCACTGTTATTGCACCCAGCACTGAGATCTCACCCTGCACTGTTATTGCACCCAGCACTGAGATCTCACCCTGCACTGTTATTGCACCCAGCACTGAGATCACACCCTGCACTGTTATTGCACCCAGCAATGAGATCTCACCCTGCACTGTTATTGCACCCAGCACTGAGATCTCACCCTGCACTGTTATTGCACCCAGCACTGAGATCTCACCCTGCGCTGTTATTGCACCCAGCACTGATATCTCACCCTGCGCTGTTATTGCACCCAGCAATGAGATCTCAACCTGCGCTGTAATTGCACCCAGCACTGAGATCTCACCCTGCACTGTTATTGCACCCAGCAATGAGATCACACACTGCACTGTTATTGCACCCAGCAATGAGATCTCACCCTGCACTGTTATTGCACCCAGCACTGAGATCTCACCCTGCGCTGTTATTGCACCCAGCACTGATATCTCACCCTGCACTGTTATTGCACCCAGCACTGATATCTCACCCTGCGCTGTTATTGCACCCAGCACTGATATCTCACCCTGCGCTGTTATTGCACCCAGAACTGAGATATCAACCTGCGCTGTAATTGCACCCAGCACTGAGATCTCACCCTGCACTGTTATTGCACCCAGCAATGAGATCACACCCTGCACTGAGATCTCACCCTGCACTGTTATTGCACCCAGCACTGAGATCTCACCCTGCGCTGTTATTGCACCCAGCAGAGAGATCACACCCTGCACTGTTATTGCACCCAGCAATGAGATCACACCCTGCACTGTTATTCCACCCAGCAATGAGATCACACCCTGCACTGTTATTCCACCCAGCAATGAGATCACACCCTGCACTGTTATTCCACCCAGCAATGAGATCACACCCTGCACTGTTATTCCACCCAGCAATGAGATCACACCCTGCACTGTTATTCCACCCAGCAATGAGATCACACCCTGCACTGTTATTGCATCCAGCAATGAGATCTCACCCTGCACTGTTATTGCACCCAGCAATGAGATCTCACCCTGCACTGTTATTGCACCCAGCAATGAGATCTCACCCTGCACTGTTATTGCACCCAGCAATGAGATCTCACCCTGCACTGTTATTGCACCCAGCAATGAGATCTCACCCTGCAATGTTATTGCACCCAGCACTGAGATCTCACCCTGCACTGTTATTGCACCCAGCACTGAGATCTCACCCTGCAATGTTATTGCACCCAGCACTGAGATCTCACCCTGCACTGTTATTGCACCCAGTACTGAGATCTCAACCTGCGCTGTTATTGCACCCAGCACTGACATCTTATCCTGCACTGTTATTGCACCCAGCACTGAGATCTCACCCTGCACTGTTATTGCACCCAGCACTGAGATCTCACCCTGCACTGTTATTGTACCCAGCAATAAGATCTCACCCTGCACTGTTATTGCACCCAGCAATAAGATCTCACCCTGCACTGTTATTGCACCCAGCAATGAGATCTCACCCTGCAATGTTATTGCACCCAGCAATGAGATCTCACCCTGCAATGTTATTGCACCCAGCAATGAGATCTCACCCTGCAATGTTATTGCACCCAGCAATGAGATCTCACCCTGCAATGTTTTTGCACCCAGCAATGAGATCTCATCCTGCACTGTTATTGCACCCAGCAATGAGATCTCACCCTGCACTGTTATTGCACCCAGAACTGAGATCTCACCCTGCAATGTTATTGCACCCAGCACTGAGATCTCACCCTGCAATGTTATTGCACCCAGCACTGAGATCTCACCCTGCACTGTTATTGCACCCAGTACTGAGATCTCAACCTGCGCTGTTATTGCACCCAGCACTGAGATCTTATCCTGCACTGTTATTGCACCCAGCACTGAGATCTCACCCTGCACTGTTATTGCACCCAGCACTGAGATCTCACCCTGCACTGTTATTGCACCCAGCACTGAGATCTCACCCTGCACTGTTATTGCACCCAGCACTGAGATCTCACCCTGCACTGTTATTGCACCCAGCACTGAGATCTCAACCTGCGCTGTTATTGCACCCAGCACTGAGATCTTATCCTGTACTGTTATGTGTCCAATTACAGTCGGTCACATGTAAACATGGAAATGCCGGTAAGCAGCTCTCATCGCCTCACACTGACAGAGTGTGCGGTGAGGAGAGCCAATCGGTGGCATCTCCTCACCGGGGAAATGGAGACATGTAATCAGGGCACTGATCATCAGTGCCCTGATTACAGTAAAGCCCCACCAGTGCCAGCAATCAGTGCCAATTAGTGATGCCAGTAAGTGCCGCCTATCAGTGCTGTCCATCAGTGTCACTCATCAATGCCCATCAGTGTCGCCTATCAGTGCCACCCATCAGTGCGGCATATTAGTGTCTCCTCATCAGTGCAGGAGAAAAATTACTTATTTACACAATTTACTGACAGAAACTAAGAAAAACCTTTTTTTTTTTTTTTTTCGTTTTTCTTTTTAGTAAAAAATAAAAACCCAGCAGTTATTAAATACCACCAAAAGAAAGCTCTATTTGTGTACAGTGTTGTATGGCCGCACAATTATCATTCAAAGTGTGACAGCTCTGAAAACTGGTCTTGGCAAGAAGAGGGTAAAAGTGCCCTAAAGGGATGAGGTGGCAACCCTAATTACCAATGTCTGGCACAGAAAGTATGACGTGTGTGTGCATGTCCTGGGAACACACGGCTGTGCACTGCTCTCCTCCTGAGAGGTCTCACACACAGCCCATTCTTCAGGTGAGCAGTGTCCCCCCAGTACTAGGTGTCGCTCCCCCAGAGGCAGACCCTGATATCACACCCAGCACTGTGTCATGTGACTAGGAGGAGGACACGTGACCCGCCTCTGTCATGGTGTACGGAGGGGATAAGGGGGCTCACCATAGGCAGTACATAGCCGGCATTGTAGTCAGTGTGTTCTCCGATCAGATTAACCCGTCCGGGGGAGAACACCGCGATCTCCGGATCTCCTCCAAACTTCTCCGAGAACACCCGGCGTGCCTTCTCCTCTGGAGCCGACATACTGTGTACACTGTGCCGCCCCGCCCACACTGGTCATGTGACCGCCACCAGAGCGTTGCTGGACTTCCTGGTTGTACTGCCAATCATGTACCTGTAATACCCGAGTGTAGGCAGCAGGGGGAGAGCGCTTCTGGCTCCTCTCTCACCATAGAGAAGCTGAGATTTGTACACACTCGTTGTAGTGCTGAATTGTGTGTGATAGCCTCCCTCCTCTCCCAGCCAGAACTACTGGTGATCATGGGCCCACTAACTGCTCGGTCCTCACTGACACACTTAGTCGTAGACTGAAAGCTATTTACACCTGTGAATCTAAGGGTTAGCAGGCTACTCTGTAAGAATGCACAGGAATAAGGCCACAAACAGCTTGGCAATAAATCAATTGAATATATTATGGCAATTGAATGCAATACGGTGTAGGTCAACAAACAGATAATTGCACAGACATAAGGGTACTATGCTAGAAGAACGAGCAATAAACCACTAACTTGCATTTAAAGGAACTATAGTAAGGTACATTGAACTGGGTTACTAGAGTCTCTAAATGGCCTCAATCAATTCTGGGGAATAGAAAGAGTCCTGGTGTATACCTTGTACATACAACCCTAATAGTGTTTTTAGTGTGTGGGTACCCCTGGAGATGGTAGAAAGTATCTGGTGGCTAGTAATTAATGTTGGCTGGCTTTCAGTGGGGCCCTTCTTTAGGTGGTGCACTGTCCTTTTAAGAGTGTGGGTAGATAATAGGAGATAGGCTGTTAAATATGAGCAGTCTCTACTTGGGCTAACAGTGTGTGGCAGGCTTTTAGGATGTGTAGCTCAGCTCACCACTTCCTGGCAGGCAGCTAGTCAGGTCCCAGTAGCTTGGTGATCAGCAGGTTCCAGAAGCCAGGTCCCGGCTCTTCACACAGGCTGCACTCTCTCTGCTCCTATCTTGAAGACGCAGCGACTCTCTCTCAAGCTCAGTCTCTGAAGGCAGCTCTAGCAGAACTTTGGTTCTGTTAAATTATTTTGCAGTGTATCCCAATACACACTGATGACTTTTGAGTACTAATACCATCAACATCAGTATTAGTGGACACAATAATAACCCCTAACATTACTGTCAGTGGGCGTGATAATAACCTCCAACATCGGTGTCAGTGGACATGATAATTACCTACAACATTGGTGTCAGTGGACATGATAATTACCTACAACATCGTGTCAGTAGACATGATAATTACCTCCAACATTGGTGTCAGTGGACATGATAATAACCTCCAACATCGGTGTCAGTGGACATGATAATAACCTCCAACATCGGTGTCAGTGGACATGATAATAACCTCCAACATCGGTGTCAGTGGACATGATAATAACCTCCAACTTTGGTGTCAGTGGACATGATAATAACCTCCAACATCGGTGTCAGTGGACATGATAATAACCTCCAACATCGGTGTCAGTGGACATGATAATATTATTATCAAGTTTTGTTGTCGTAAAATTTGAGAACCTACTCTCAAACATTTGTGTGTGGAAATTCTAACAGCAAATGTTCGATGGAGCATACACATGATTGGACTTTCCGACAACAAGCTCACATTGAACATTTCCCATTGGAAAATCCGACCGCGTGTATGAGGCTTAAGTGTCAGTAGGTGTGATAATAACCCCCGACATGAGTGTCAGCAGACAGGATAATAATCCCCAACATTGGTGTCAGTGGGTGTGATAATAACCCCCAACATTAGTGTCAGCAGATGCAATTATAACCCCCTCCAACATTAGAGTCAGCAGACCCAATAATAATCTCCAATATTGGTGTCAGTGGATGCAATAACAACCCCCAACTTAGGTGTCATGACTCATTGGACATAATAATCACCTTCAACATTGGCGTCCATGGACTCAATAATAACCCCCAGCATTGGTGTCAGTTAATGCAAGAATAACCCCCAACATTGCTGTCAATGGATGCGATAATAATTCCCAGCATTGGTGGCAGTGGACACGATTATAACCTCCAGCATTGGTGTCAATGGATGCAATTGGACAAGATAATAGCCCCCAGTGTTGGCGGTGTCAGTGGACATGATAATGACCCCCAACATTGCTGTCAATGGATGCAATAATAACCCCCAGCATTGGTGGCAGTGGACACGATAATAACCTCGAATATTGGTGTCAATGGACACAATAATGGCCTCCAATATTGGTGTCAGTGGACGCAATAATAACCCCCAGCATTGGTGTCATTGAACAAAATAATAACCCCCAGCATTGGTGTCACTGAACGCAATAATAAACCCCAGCATTGGTGTCATTGAACGCAATAATAACCCCCAGCATTGGTGTCACTGAACGCAATAATAAACCCCAGCATTGGTGTCATTGAACGCAATAATAACCACCAGCATTGGTGTAGTTGAACACACATTCTCCTGCGCTGCTTTCGCTCTCTTAAATGCCGGTAACAGCCAGGGAAATATTATTTTCAGGAGGGTCCAGAAATGGCAGCCCTTGTGTTTCTTTCCTACCTGCTCAGTGTTTTCGCTGATCCACACATTGCTGTAATGTCTCCGTGGTTACCTGCCTAGCAGAGAAAGTGATAACCTGTCATCAGACACGAACAAAGCTATTGCTGACCCCTACTTCTGAAAATGCCAGTTGCCTGGCTGTCATGCTGGTCCCCTGGCTTAAATACTTTGAATGTTCAACACAGAACAAGTATGCAGGTAAGGACTTTTCTTTTACTTTTACAATCTGCAAACTTGTTCAGTGATTTCACTTGTCAACATAACAACCAGGTGATTAGCATTAACATTAGTAGCTTGGTAATGGCAGCCTCCATATTTCTTTCCACAAAGTGTTCCTTTAAGACGCCTGTCAATAAAGTCTGTCCTGTGCTGATCTTAGGGGTACTTGTTATTAAGGGCGTTGGGTTCAGTCTCTGCCTGCAGGTTCATTCTGTGATTGTTGCTGGTGGAGAAGCTACTTCCATGCACGCTCTATGAGCCACCATGGCCAGCAGGGGTGCTGTCAGTATGGCACCCTGGACAAATCAATGGCCAGTGCTGCCACTGTTTGGCACTGGATCTGGAAGACTGCTACCATTGTAGTATCAGCAACTACAGTGATTCTCCATGTCTACCGCAATCCCACAGGTATGGCTCGTACATACTTATAACTTCAAGCTGGTACAATGTAATTGTAATAACATTTGGAGTTTAAATTAGTTGTAAACCCTAATGCCGCGTACACACGAGCGGACTATCCGACGGACTTTGCAGCAGAGGTCTGCCGGACTTTCAAATGAACGGACTTGCCCACACACTATCACTCCAAAAGTCCAACGAATTCGAACCTGATGACGTACGACCGGACTAGAATAAGGAAGTTCATAGCCAGTAGCCAATAGCTGCCCTAGCGTCGGTTTTTGTCCGTCGGACTAGCACACAGACGAGTGGATTTTTCGACCGGACTCGAGTCCGTCGTGAGGATTTGAAACATGTTTTATTTCTAAGTCCGTCTGACTTTTGGGAAAAAAAAGTCAGCTGGAGCCCACACACGATCGAATTGTCTGACGGATTCCGGTCCGCCGGACCTAGTCTGTCGAAAAGTCTGCTCGTGTGTACGCGGCATTACATATACACAGTGCAGTGACTGGCCTCTGTGATACACAGAGATCAAACAAATTCTCCTACATAAGTTGTACCTGTTTATCTGCAGCAATGGGGGTCATTTACTATGGCGCAGCACGCTAATTAGCTCTCAAATTACCGCAATTGTGGTAATTAGCGCTAAAACGTAATTCACTATAGCGCTGGTGAAAAAATACTCCCAAAAACGAATTTACTATAGCTCCCAGAAAACAGATAGCGCCCAAACCCTTACTCCTGTTGGGACCTGGAGTAGTGCACATGGAAATAATGTTTAGAGCATGATAGAATTTCCTAAATGGTACTGAAATATGCCGTATATTATTTAACTATAATCTGCTTTTAAACTGTGTGAAAAAGTGATTTCTACACTGAAATATCTTTAAAAGTCTGAGAAGAGATAAATTCCCCGTCTCTTTACAACTAGGTGCCAACACAACTGAGCATGCTCAGACCTGCAAACTACTCTCATTCTTACTCCCATGGCTTTTTTACCAAAAGTTATAGTAAATACCAAAATGAGCGCTGGGTTAAAGAGCCATTGATTCTAATGGTACAATTGTAACTTCCCCAAATAAATACTTTTCATGTTGAGATGAATGTATCTTTCTCTCAAAGAAATTCTCCTTGCAACAATGTTGCTTCTTCTTCATCTAACACTTCAGCCCCAGAAGGATTTGCACTCTTATGCCGCGTACACACGAGCGGATTTTCTGTCGGAAAAATCTTGGATGTTTTTTCCAACGGAATTCCGCTCAAGCTTGGCTTGCATACACACAGTCACACAAAAGTTCACTGAACTTTCGACCGCCAAGAACGCAGTGACGTACAACAGCGACCATTTAGCACTCGATCTGAGTGTCCAATGAAAGATGATCTCATATGTAAACCCTATCAGTGCCATCTGTCCCCAGTGCCACCTATCAGTGCCATCTGTCCTCAGTGACACCTGTCAGTGCAATCTGTCCCCAGTGCCACCTATCAGTGCCACCTGTCAGTGTCACGTGCCATCTGTTATCAGTGTCATGTGTCATCAGTGCCACATCAGTGTCACGTTTCATCAATGCCACGTATTAGTGCCATCTGTCATCAGTGCCACATCAGTGTCACGTTTCATCAGTGCCACGTATTAGTGCCATCTGTCATCAGTGCCACATATTAGTGCCACATCAGTGTCACATGTCATCAGTTCCACGTATTAGTGCCATCTGTCATCAGTGCACATATTAGTGCCATCTGTCATCAGTGCCACATCAGTGTCACATGTCATCAGTGCCATCTGTCATCAGTGCCACATCAGTGTCACGTGTCATCAGTGCCACCTGTCATCAGTGCCACATCAGTGTCACGTGTCATCAGTGTCACGTATCAGTGCCATCTGTCATCAGTGCCACATCAGTGTCACGTGTCATCAGTGCCACATCAGTGTCACGTGTCATTGTCCTGGTGCTCCAGGGCCTTCAAAAGTGTAATAAGTAGTCAACAAGTTAGATGTGTAATTTATGCTCCTAGAACACGTGATGGCGCTCCCTGCATGTTGGGCCTCTCTAAGTAGCCAGGCTGTGAAAAAGTCAGACACATGTGGTATCGTAGCAGAATGTATTTTGGGGTGTCATTTATGGTATACACATGCCATGTGAGAGAAATAACCTATTACAATGACAATTTTGTGGGGGAAAAAAAGAATCTTAATTTTGCAAAGAATTGTGGAAAAAAATAACAACATCAAAAACCTCACCATGCTTTCAAAAAAGGGGTAATTTGGGGGGTATTTGTACTTTCCTGGCTTGTTAGGGTCACAAGAAATGAGATAGGCCACCAGTTCATCAGGTCTGATCAATTTTTTATGATTTGCACCACAGCTTGTAGACTCTCTAAGGCCCCTTTCACACTGGGGCGGTTTGCAGGCGCTATTGCGCAAAAAATAGCGCCTGTAAACTGACCTGAAACAGCCGTTGCTGTGTCTCCAGTGTAAAAGCCTCGAGGGCTTTCACACTGGAGCAGTGCGCTTGCAGGACGCTGAAAAATGTCCTGCAAGCCGCATCTTTGGTGCGCTGTAGGAGCGGTGTATTTACCGTTCCTAAAGCGCCCCCTCCCATTGAAAACAATGGGGCAGCGCTCCGAGCCCGCCCGCAAAGCGCAGCTGGAGCGGCGATTTGCGGGCAGTATTAACCCTTTTTCGGCCGCTCGCGGGGGGGTAAAACCGCCCCGCTAGTGGCCGAAATGCGCCGCTAAAATGACGGTAAATCGGCACTAAATATAGCGCCGCTTTACCGCCAGCGCACCCAGCGCCTGGGTGTGAAAATAGCCTAACTTTCACAAAGACCAAATAATATCCACTAATTTGGGTTATTTTTACCAAAGATATGTAGCAGTATAAATTGTGGCCAAAAAGTATGAAAAAAAATTAATAATTGGCTAAATTTTATTACAGAAACTAAGAAAAAAACATTTTTTTTTTCAAAATTTTCAGACTTTTTTCATATATAGCGCAAAAAATTAAAAACCAAAAGAAAGCTCTATTTGTGTGAAAAAAAGGATAAAAAATTAATTTGGTACAGAATTACATGACTGAGTAATTGTCATTCAAAGTGTCAGAGCACCGAAAGCTGAAAATTGGTCAGGGCAGGAGGGGGGTTTAAGTGCCCAGTAGGCAAGTGGTTAATGACCAGGCCATTTTTTGCGATCCGGCACTGCAACGCTTTAACTGACTATTGCGCGGTCCTGCAATGTTGTACCCAAACAAAATTGACGCCTTTCTTTCCCCACAAATAGAGCTTCCTTTTGATGGTATTTGATCACCTCTGTGGTTTTTATTTTTTGCGCTATAGACAAACAAAAAGCGACGATTTTGAAAAATATATACATTTTTTTAATACATATCCAAAAAAATATATAAAAAAACAAATAAATTCATCAGTTTAGGCCGATATATATTCATCTACATATTTTTGGTAAAAAAAATTCCAATAGGCATATATTAAAAGTTATTGTGTCTACAAACTATGCGATAGATTTAGGGACTTTTATTTATTTTCTTATTTTTTTACTAGTAGATCAGTGATATTTAGCGGGACTGCGACATTGCGGCGGACAAATCTAACCCCAAATGACACTTTTTGGGGACCAGTGATATTATTACATTGATCAGTGCTATAAAAATGCACCCTGCCCAAATCCATACCATACCCAATGCAGCCTGGAGGTCAGGAAGCGTCACTGAATCCCGCAAAGTGTCAAAAGTGTCAGTTAGTGTCCGATTGCAATAAGTCACTGATCGCCGCCATTACTAGTATAAAAAAAAAGGGGGAAAAAATTCCATAAATATGTCCCATAGTTTGTAGACGCTATAACGTTCGCATAAACCAATCAATGTACGCATGTTTTTTTTTTTTTTACCAAAAACATGTAGCAGAGTTTATCTGTTAAAAAAAAAAAAAAAAAGCACGTAGTAAAATACATATTGGGCTAAGAAATGTTTTTTTTTTTTTAATTGAATGTTTTATAGCATAATGTCTTTTTTTGTTTATAGCGCAAAAAATAAAAAACACAGAGGTGATCAAATAACACCAAAAGAATGCTCTATTTGTGCGAGAAAATCATCCATTTTATTTGGGTACAGCGTCACACAACCGCACAATTGTCAGTTAAAGAAACGCAAAAAACGCAAAAAATGGCCAGATCATGAAGGGGGGGGGGTAAATCTTCTGGAGGTCATGTGGTTATTAATATTACATCTACTGTACATAGGTTAATGTTAGTGTTTGAAGTGTGAGATATGGAGCGGGATCTAAAAATAAAGTGAATGCATGATAACCCAACCAGAGCCAAGTCTTTCCCTGATTGCCCAGTGTTACCTCTGACATTCATGTACAGCATACACCTTCCTACCACTCCCATAGCAAACACCATAGAAGAAAACAGCAACTCCTCTAATTCTCTCTTCCTAATATGATTGTAACATGGAACTAAAGTCTTAAATTAAAAACGGGCAGGCTCTTTATTGCCGCAATGTCTTTCTGCAATAAAATAAACCTACTTACATGGTAGGTAGGTTCTGGCCGTTAGGGAGATTCCTGTTTACTGTTATCACTGACAGTGAATGTGAAAGAAAATCTGAAATTTTTGGTTGTCACCAAAACAGGAACAGAGGGGAATCTTCAAATGGGGACACTAGTTATAACTAGTTATTCCCTCAATTCCTGTTTTGCCTATGGGACAGGAAGTGAATGGAGGTCTCAATGGGAACGTATGACAAAAACAGCCTGACAGGGGTTATAATCTCAACCTTAGGCTGCATTCACACCTCAGCGTTTTGAATCGTGGGCAGAATTGCTGCGATTCTGCCCGCGATTTCAAAGCACCCAGGTGGGAATGACAAATTGCAGAACGCACATTTGAGATGCCATTCATTTGAAAGGCACCTAAAATCACGGTGTGGTTCTGCTGTGATTGTAAATTGCGCTGCTATCGTGGCAAATCACATAAAGCTTGACGCCCCAAAAAAGTTCAAGAGAGTGACAATCGCGGCAGAACCACACCGCGGTTTTAGGTGCCATTCAAATGAATGTGCGTTCTGCGATTTGTCATTCACACCTGGCTGTTTTGAAATCGCTGGCAGAATCGCAACAAATCTGCCTGGATTCAAAACGCTGAGGTGTGAATGCAGCCTTATGCCACGTACACATGAGCGGACTTTTCGATGGACTAGGTCCGACGGTCTTTCCGACGGACTTTTGGCGGAGTTCCGACGGACTTTTCGAATGAACGGACTTGGCCACACACAATCACACTAAATTCTGACAGATTCGAACGCGATGACGTACGACCGGACTAGAATAAGGAAGTTCATAGCCAGTAGCCAATAGCTGCCCTAGCGTCGTTGTTTGTCCATCGGACTAGCATACAGACAAGTGGATTTTTCGATAGGAACTGGGTCCGGCGGAGTTCCGGCAGAAAAATTTGAAACATGTTCTATTTCTAAAGTCCGTCAGAATTTTCGACAGCAAAAAACAGATGAAGTCCCACACACGATCGAATTGTCCGACGGATTCGTTCCGTCTGACCTTTGTTGTCGAAAAGTCTGCTCGTGTGTACGCGGCATTAGGCTTAAGTGTAGACCTTCATCTAAACTGCTGTGCTTCTGAAAAGTGATACACATCTGCAATGGTTTGCATCCTTGCTAGGAAATCGCTCTCAGACAGTGAAACTAGGAGGTTTCACCTCTGAAACCCGGGCAATCTCCTGTGGAGTCCCTCAAGGATCACCCTTGTCGCCAGTGCTCTTCAACATCTACATTCGCCCACTCCTCAACATCATCAGAAGATCAGACCTCTGCTTCCACTCATACGCCGACGACACTCAATTATATTTTCGTATCACCGGACAAAAAGACCATCATCAGCAATTAGGAAAATGCCTCACTATGATAGACGACTGGATGACTGCCAGCTCCCTCAAACTTAATGAATCAAAAACAGAACTTCTTATTCTACATGCAAATCATAACCCCCAAACCAAGATCCCTTGGACACCTCCTACCATCTTTGGACAGACCATCGCCCCAAGGACCAAGGCTAAGAGTCTCGGAGTCATTTTTGACTCAGAAATGTCAATGGATGCCCAAATAGGAGCAGTGGTCAGTGGTTCTCACCATCTGCTCCGCCTGCTACGCAGACTCCTCCCCTTCATTCCAAAAGAGGACAAAGCAGTGGTAGTTGGAACGATCATCAATTCTCGACTCGACTATGCTAACTCCCTTTACATAGGATTACCCCAATATCAACTTGCGCGCTTACAACTTATCCAAAACACAGCGGCAAGGCTGATAACAGGAAAAAAACCCTGGGAATCCATCTCCCCTTCCCTGAGGAACCTACATTGGCTAAATGTAAGGAGTCGGGTCGCATTCAAGACCCTCTGCCTCACCCACAAATGCGCACATGGAAACGCCCCGCAATACCTTCGCGAGAAAATAAAACACTACGTACCGAATCGCAGTCTTCGATCGGCTAATCAAAATCTTCTCCTCATTCCCAAATCCCACTACAAATCAAAGGGGGAACGGAGATTCGCTGTCCAAGGTCCACGGCTATGGAACGCTCTACCAACCGACATTCGCATGGAAGAAAACCATCAGGCCTTCAGGAAGAAACTCAAGACCCACCTCTTCTAGAAGCTCGACAACCAAATGCCAATACAGCGCCTTGAGGCGATTCAGTTCGCATTGTAGCGCTATACAAGTTATTCATTCATTCATTCATTCACATTCAGAAGACTTTCAGAGGCAACATGACACCTCCCTTCTGCCTGTTTTAACCCTCTAAATGCCACATGAATGTGCACTAATTGGGGGCGTTTGTGGTTTGCCCCAACTCATTTAAATGGGTTGTGTTTGGTGTTGAATGTATCAGAAGTGATCATTTTTGCTGTGGGTGCAAAGAAAAGCATAGTGACTAGACATGTGCACTGACAAAAAATGTGTTCATTTTCATTTTCGTTTCATTCGTTTTTTTGCTTTTTTCGGAAATTCGAAATTTGAAATTTTCGGAAATTGGAAAATTCGGAAATTCAGAAATTTCGGAATTAACGAATTTGTCAAAATTTGTTAAAAAAAGAATTTGCAACTAAACGAATTGCTAATAGTGACTGCAGCATGTGAGCATCCAGATAAGGAGCCAGTTTGGGAGCACTAAAAACTCAGCTCAACCGCGTGGTTTTAAAGCCCCCAATCATAAGTCTAAATGAGCCCTAAGTACTCAAACTGAAAAAAAAAAACTTTTTTCCTTCAGTTCTACTTTGTGAGGATAGAAATATGGAAGTCACTGTTGATATGATTTTAGGGGCGGTTCATATTGGTGCTTACGAGTGCATAGGTTTTTTCCGCATTCCCGTGCAGCGCATTTTTGGCAGCCTATTAATTACAAAAAATACGTCAGGCATGACAATCACTCCATAGCATCTTCATGGTCATACAGAACAATGTAGTATAGTGGCTGTGAACACACCTTAACCACTTCAATACCGGGCACTTTTAACCCCTTACTGCCCAAGACAATTTTCAGTTTTCAGCATTTTCACAATGTAAATGACAATTGTGCGGTCATACAACACAGTACCCAAATGATAGATAGAGCTTTCCTTTTAGTGGTTTTTTTTTTTGCTAAACCAGCAAAAAAATGTATGAAAATTTTGAAAAAAAAATATTTTTTCATAGTTTCTGTTATAAAATTTTGCAAATAAGTAATTTTTCTTCTTCACTGATGGGCACTGATAGGTAGCGCTGAAGGGCACTGATGAGGCTGCATTAATGGGTACTGTTGAGGCTCCACTGTAGGGAACATGAAATGGCTGCACTGCAGAGTACTGATAGGGCTGCATTAATGGGCACTGCTGAGGCTGCATTAATGGGCACTGGTGAGACTGCACTGTAGGGCACTGATGAGGCTGCATTAATGGGCACTGATGAGGCTGCATTAATAGGCACTGATGAGGCTCTACTGTAGGGCACTGATGAGGCTGCATTAATAGACAATGATGAGGCGGCACTGTAGGGCACTGATGAGGCTGCATTAACTGGCGCTGATGAGGCTGCATTAATATGCACTGATGAGGCTACACTGTAGGGCACTGATAAGGCTGCATTAATGGGCACTGGTGAGGCTGCATTAATAGGCACTAATGTGGCTGCACTGTAGGGCACATGAAATGGCTGCACTGCAGAGTATTGATAGGACTACATTAATGGGCACTGCTGAGGCTGCATCAATGGGCGCTGATAACACTGCACTGTAGGGCACTGATGAGGCTGCATTAATGGGCACTGATGAGACTGCATTATTGGGCATTGATGAGGCTGCACTAATGGGCACTGATAAGGCTGCATTAATGGGCACTGATGAGACTGCACTGTAGGGCACTGATGAGGCTGCATTAATGGGCACTGAGGAGACTGCATTATTGGGCATTGATGAGGCTGCACTAATGGGCACTGATAAGGCTGCATTAATGGGCACAGATAAGGCTGCATTAATGGGCACTGATGAGGCTGCACTGTAGGGCACTGATGAGGCTCCACTGTAGGGCACATGAAATGACTGCACTGCAGAGTACTGATAGGGCTGCATTAATGGGCACTGCTGAGGCTGCATTAATGGGCACTGATTAGACTGCACTATAGGGCACTGATGAGGCTGCATTAATAGGCACTGGTGAGGTTGTACTGTAGGGCACTGATGAGGCTGCATTATTAGGCACTGATGAGGCTGCACTGTAGGGCACTGATGAGGCTGCATTAATAGGCACTGGCGAGGCTGCACTGTAGGGCACTGATATGGCTGCATTAATGAGCACTGATTAATCTGAATTATTGGGCACCGATGAGGCTGTGTTAAAAGGCACTGATGAGGCTGCACTGTAGGGCACTGTTAAGGCTGCATTAATAGGCACTGATGAGGCTGCACTGTAGGGCACTGATGAGGCTGCATTAATGGACACTGTGGAGGCTGCATTAATGGGCACTGTTGAGGCTGCACTGATGGGCACTGATGAGCCTGCATTAATGGGCACTGATGAGGCTGCATTAATAGGCACTGATGAGGCTGCACTGTAGGGCACTGATGAGGCTTCATTAATGGGCACTGATGAGGCTGCATTAATAGACACTGATGAGGCTGCATTAATAGGCACTGATGAGGCTGCACTGTAGGGCACTGCTGCATTAATGGGCACTGTTGAGGCTGCACTGATGAGGCTGCATTAATGGGCACTGTTGAGGCTGAACTGATGGGCACTGATGAGGCATTAATAGGCACTGATGAGGCTGCACTGTTGAGGCTGGCTGCACTAATAGGCACTGATGAGGCTGCATTAATAGGCACTGATGAGGCTGCACATTAGGGCACTGATGAGGCTGCACTAATAGGCACTGATGAGGCTGCAATAATAGGCACTGATAAGGCTGCATTAATAGGCACTGATGAGGCTGCACTGTAGGGCACTAATGAGGCTGCATTAATGGGCACTGCTAAGGCTGCCCTGTAGGGCACTGATATGGCTGCATTAATGGGCACTGATTACTCTGCATTAATGGGCACTGATGAGGCTGCATTAAAAGGCACTGATGAGGCTGCCCTGTAGGGCACTGATAAGGCTGCATTAATAGGCACTGGTGAGGCTGCACTGTAGGGCACTGATGAGGCTGCATTAATGGACACCGTTGAGGCTGAATTAATGGGCACTGTTGAGGCTGCACTGATGGGCACTGATGAGGCTGCATTAATGGGCACTGTTGAAGCTGCACTGTAGGGCACTGATGAGGCTGCATTAATAGGCACTGATGAGGCTGCAATAATAGGCACTGATAAGGCTGCATTAATAGGCACTGATGAAGCTGCACTGTAGGGCACTAATGAGGCTGCATTAATGGGCAATGTTAAGGCTGCATTAATGGGAAATGTTAAGGCTGCATTAATGGGCACTGTTGAAGCTGCACTGATGGGCACTGATGAGGCTGCATTAATAGGCACTGATTAGCCTACATTATTGGGCATTGATCAGGCTGCACTGTAGAGCACTGATAAGGCTGCATTAATAGGCACTGATGAGGCTGCACTGTAGGGCACTGATGAGGCTGCATTAATGGACACTGTTGAGGCTGCATTAATGGGCACTGTTGAGGATGCACTGATGGGCACAGAGGAGGCTGCATTAATGGGCACTGTTGAAGCTGCACTGATGGGCACTGATGAGCCTGCATTAATGGGCACTGATGAGGCTGCATTATTGGGCACTGATGAGGCTGCATTAATAGGCACGGATGAGGCTGCACTGTATGGCACTGATGAGGCTGCCTTAATGGGCACTGATGAGGCTGCATTAATAGGCACTGATGAGGCTGCATTGTAGGGCACTGCTAAGGCTGCATTAATAGGCACTGTTGAGGCTGCACTGATGAGGCTGCATTAATGGGCACGGTTGAGGCTTAACTGATGGGCACTGATGAGGCTGCATTCATTGGCACTAATGAGCCTGCATTATTGGGCACTGATGAGGCTGCATTAATGGGCACTGATGAGGCTGCACTGTAGGGTACTGATGAGGCTGCGTTAATAGGCACTGATGAGGCTGCACTGTAGGGCACTGATGCGGCTGCATTAATAGGCACTAATGAGGCTGCATTAATAGGCACTGATGATGCTGCACTGTAGGGCACTGATGAGGCTGCATTAATAGGCACCGATGAGGCTGCAATAATAGGCACTGATAAGGCTGCATTAATAGGCACGGATGAGGCTGCATTAATGGGCAATGTTAAGGCTGCATTAATGGGCACTGTTGAAGCTGCACTGATGGGCACTGATGAGGCTGCATTAATAGGCACTGATGAGCCTGCATTAATAGGCACTGATGAGCCTGCATCATTGGGCATTGATGAGGCTGCACTAAAAGGCACTGATGAGGCTGTACTGTAGGGCACTGATGAGGCTGCATTAACGGACACTGTTGAGGCGGCATTAATGGGCACTGTTGAGGATGTACTGATGGGCACTGATGAGGCTGCATTAATGGGCACTGTTGAAGCTGCACTGATGGGCACTGACGAGGCTGCATTAATAGGCACTGATGAGCCTGCATTATTGGACATTGATGAGGCTGCACTAAAAGGCACTGATGAGGCTGCACTGTAGGGCACTGATAAGGCTGCATTAATAGGCACTGATGAGGCTGCACTGTAGGGCACTGATGAGGCTGCATTAATGGACACTGTTGAGGCTGCATTAATGGGCACGGTTGAGGATGCACTGATGGGCACTGATGAGGCTGCATTAATGGGCACTGTTGAAGCTGCACTGATGAGGCTGCATTATTGGGCACTGATGAGGCTGCATTCATAGACACTGATGAGGCTGCATTGATAGACACTGATGAGGCTGCATTAATAGGCAATGATGAGGCTGCACTGTAGGGCACTGCTGAGGCTGCATTAATGGGCACTGTTGAGGCTGCACTGATGAGGCTGCATTAATGGGCACTGTTGAGGCTGAACTGATGGGCACCGATGAGGCTGCATTAATTGGCACTAATGAGCCTGCATTATTGGGCACTGATGAGGCTGCATTAATGGGCACTGGTGAGGCTGCACTGTAGGGCACTGATGAGGCTGCATTAATAGGCACTGATGAGGCTGCACTGTAGGGCACTGATGAGGCTGCATTAATAGGCACGGATGAGGCTGCATTAATAGGCACTGATGAGGCTGCACTGTAGGGCACCAATGAGGCTGCATTAATAGGCACTGGTGAGGCTGCAATGATAGGCACTGATAAGGCTGCATTAATAGGCACTGATGAGGCTGCACTGTAGGGCACTAATAAGGCAGCATTAATTGGCAATGTTAAGGCTGCATTAATGGGCACTGTTGAAGCTGCACTGTAGGGCACTGTTGAGGCTGAATTAATGGGCACTGTTGAGGCTGCACTGTAGGGCACTGATGAGCCTGCATTAATGGGCACTGATGAGTCTGCATTATTGGGCACTGATAAGGCTGCATTATTGGGCACTGATGAGGCTGCATTATTAGGCACTGATGAGGCTGCATTAATAGGCACTGATGAGGCTGCACTGTATGGCACTGATGAGGCTGCATTAATAGGCACTGATGAGGCTGCACTGTAGGGCACTGCTGAGGCTGCTTTAATGGGCAATGTTGAGGCTGCCCTGATGAGGCTGTATTAATGGGCACTGTTGAGGCTGCACTGATCGGCACTGATGAGGCTGCATTAATGGGCACTAATGAGCCTGCATTATTGGGCACTGATGAGGCTGCACTTTAGGGCACTGATGAGGCTGCATTAATGGGCAATGTTAAGGCTGCATTAATGGGAAATGTTAAGGCTGCATTAATGGGCACTGTTGAAGCTGCACTGATGGGCACTGATGAGGCTGCATTAATAGGCACTGATTAGCCTACATTATTGGGCATTGATCAGGCTGCACTGTAGAGCACTGATAAGGCTGCATTAATAGGCACTGATGAGGCTGCACTGTAGGGCACTGATGAGGCTGCATTAATGGACACTGTTGAGGCTGCATTAATGGGCACTGTTGAGGATGCACTGATGGGCACAGAGGAGGCTGCATTAATGGGCACTGTTGAAGCTGCACTGATGGGCACTGATGAGCCTGCATTAATGGGCACTGATAAGGCTGCATTATTGGGCACTGATGAGGCTGCATTAATAGGCACGGATGAGGCTGCACTGTATGGCACTGATGAGGCTGCATTAATGGGCACTGATGAGGCTGCATTAATAGGCACTGATGAGGCTGCACTGTAGGGCACTGCTAAGGCTGCATTAATAGGCACTGTTGAGGCTGCACTGATGAGGCTGCATTAATGGGCACGGTTGAGGCTGAACTGATGGGCACTGATGAGGCTGCATTCATTGGCACTAATGAGCCTGCATTATTGGGCACTGATGAGGCTGCACTTTAGGGCACTGATGAGGCTGCATTAATGGGCACTGATGAGGCTGCATTAATAGGCACTGATAAGGCTGTACTGTAGGGCACTGATGAGGCTGCATTAATGGGCACTGATGAGGCTGCAATAATAGGCACTTATGAGGCTGCACTGTAGGGCACTATTGAGACTTCATTAATAGGCACTGATGAGGCTGCACTGTAGGGTGCTGATGAGGCTGCACTGTAGGACACCGATGAGGCTGCTTTATTGGGCACTGATGAGGCTGCATTAATGGGCACTGATGAGGCTGCACTGTAGGGCACTGTTGAGGCTGCATTAATAGGCACTGATGAGGCTGAATTAGAAGGCACTGTTGAGGCTGCATTAATAGGCACTGATGAGGCTGCATTAATGGGCACTGATGAGGCTGATTTGATAGGCACTGATGAGGCTGCATTAATAGGCACTGATGAGGCTGTACTGTAGGGCACTGATAGGCTGCACTGATGAGGCTGCATTAATGGGCACTGATGAGGCTGCAATAATAGGCACTTATGAGGCTGCACTGTAGGGCACTATTGAGACTAGATTAATAGGCACTGATGAGGCTGCACTGTAGGGTGCTGATGAGGCTGCACTGTAGGACACCGATGAGGCTGCATTATTGGGCACTGATGAGGCTGCATTAATGGGCACTGATGAGGCTGCACTGTAGGGCACTGTTGAGGCTGCATTAATAGGCACTTATGAGGCTGAATTAGAAGGCACTGTTGAGGCTGCATTAATAGGCACTGATGAGGCTGCATTAATGGGCACTGATAAGGCTGATTTGATAGGCACTGATGAGGCTGCATTAATAGGCACTGATGAGGCTGTACTGTAGGGCACTGATGAGGCTGCATTAATGGGCACTGATGAGGCTGCAATAATAGGCACTTATGAGGCTGCACTGTAGGGCACTTTTGAGACTTCATTAATAGGCACTGATGAGGCTGCACTGTAGGGTGCTGATGAGGCTGCACTGTAGGACACCGATGAGGCTGCATTATTGGGCACTGATGAGGCTGCATTAATAGGCACTGATGAGGCTGCACTGTAGGGCACTGTTGAGGCTGCATTAATAGGCACTGATGAGGCTGAATTAGAAGGCACTGTTGAGGCTGCATTAATAGGCACTGATGAGGCTGCATTAATGGGCACTGATAAGGCTGCACTGTAGGTCACTGGTGAGGCTGCATTAATAGGCGTTGATGAGGCTGCACTGTAGGTCACTGTTGAGGCTGCATTAATAGGCACTGATGAGGCTGCACTGTAGGGCACTGATGAGGCTGCATTAATAGGCACTGATGAGGCTGCACTGTAGGTCACTGTTGAGGCTGCATTAATAGGCACTAATGAGGCTGCACTGTAGGGCACTGATGAGGCTGCATTAATAGGCACTGTTGAGGCTGCACTGTAGATCACTGTTGACGCTGCATTAATAGGCACTAATGAGGCTGCACTGTAGGGCACTGCTAAGGCTGCATTAATAGGCACTGTTGAGGCTGCACTGATGAGGCTGCATTAATGGGCACTGTTGAGGCTGAACTGATGGGCACTGACGAGGCGGCATTCATTGGCACTAATGAGCCTGCATTATTGGGCACTGATGAGGCTGCATTAATGGGCACTGATGAGGCTGCACTGTAGGGCATTGATGAGGCTGCACTGTAGGGTACTGATGAGGCTGCATTAATAGGCACTGATGAGGCTGCACTGTAGGGCACTGATGCGGCTGCATTAATAGGCACTAATGAGGCTGCATTAATAGGCACTGATGATGCTGCACTGTAGGGCACTGATGAGGCTGCATTAATAGGCACCGATGAGGCTGCAATAATAGGCACTGATAAGGCTGCATTAATAGGCACGGATGAGGCTGCATTAATGGGCAATGTTAAGGCTGCATTAATGGGCACTGTTGAAGCTGCACTGATGGGCACTGATGAGGCTGCATTAATAGGCACTGATGAGCCTGCATTAATAGGCACTGATGAGCCTGCATCATTGGGCATTGATGAGGCTGCACTAAAAGGCACTGATGAGGCTGTACTGTAGGGCAGTGATGAGGCTGCATTAACGGACACTGTTGAGGCGGCATTAATGGGCACTGTTGAGGATGTACTGATGGGCACTGATGAGGCTGCATTAATGGGCACTGTTGAAGCTGCACTGATGGGCACTGACGAGGCTGCATTAATAGGCACTGATGAGCCTGCATTATTGGACATTGATGAGGCTGCACTAAAAGGCACTGATGAGGCTGCACTGTAGGGCACTGATAAGGCTGCATTAATAGGCACTGATGAGGCTGCACTGTAGGGCACTGATGAGGCTGCATTAATGGACACTGTTGAGGCTCCATTAATGGGCACGGTTGAGGATGCACTGATGGGCACTGATGAGGCTGCATTAATGGGCACTGTTGAAGCTGCACTGATGGGCACTGATGAGGCTGCATTATTGGGCACTGATGAGGCTGCATTCATAGACACTGATGAGGCTGCATTGATAGACACTGATGAGGCTGCATTAATAGGCAATGACGAGGCTGCACTGTAGGGCACTGTTGAGGCTGCATTAATAGGCACTGATGAGGCTGAATTAGAAGGCACTGTTGAGGCTGCATTAATAGGCACTGATGAGGCTGCATTAATGGGCACTGATGAGGCTGATTTGATAGGCACTGATGAGGCTGCATTAATAGGCACTGATGAGGCTGTACTGTAGGGCACTGATGAGGCTGCATTAATGGGCACTGATGAGGCTGCAATAATAGGCACTTATGAGGCTGCACTGTAGGGCACTATTGAGACTTCATTAATAGGCACTGATGAGGCTGCACTGTAGGGTGCTGATGAGGCTGCACTGTAGGACACCGATGAGGCTGCATTATTGGGCACTGATGAGGCTGCATTAATGGGCACTGATGAGGCTGCACTGTAGGGCACTGTTGAGGCTGCATTAATAGGCACTGATGAGGCTGAATTAGAAGGCACTGTTGAGGCTGCATTAATAGGCACTGATGAGGCTGCATTAATGGGCACTGATAAGGCTGATTTGATAGGCACTGATGAGGCTGCATTAATAGGCACTGATGAGGCTGTACTGTAGGGCACTGATGAGGCTGCATTAATGGGCACTGATGAGGCTGCAATAATAGGCACTTATGAGGCTGCACTGTAGGGCACTTTTGAGACTTCATTAATAGGCACTGATGAGGCTGCACTGTAGGGTGCTGATGAGGCTGCACTGTAGGACACCGATGAGGCTGCATTATTGGGCACTGATGAGGCTGCATTAATGGGCACTGATGAGGCTGCACTATAGGGTACTGTTGAGGCTGCATTAATAGGCACTGATGAGGCTGAATTAGAAGGCACTGTTGAGGCTGCATTAATAGGCACTGATGAGGCTGCATTAATGGGCACTGATAAGGCTGCACTGTAGGTCACTGGTGAGGCTGCATTAATAGGCGTTGATGAGGCTGCACTGTAGGTCACTGTTGAGGCTGCATTAATAGGCACTGATGAGGCTGCACTGTAGGGCACTGATGAGGCTGCATTAATAGGCACTGATGAGGCTGCACTGTAGGTCACTGTTGAGGCTGCATTAATAGGCACTAATGAGGCTGCACTGTAGGGCACTGATGAGGCTGCATTAATAGGCACTGTTGAGGCTGCACTGTAGGTCACTGTTGAGGCTGCATTAATAGGCACTAATGAGGCTGCACTGTAGGGCACTGCTAAGGCTGCATTAATAGGCACTGTTGAGGCTGCACTGATGAGGCTGCATTAATGGGCACTGTTGAGGCTGAACTGATGGGCACTGACGAGGCTGCATTCATTGGCACTAATGAGCCTGCATTATTGGGCACTGATGAGGCTGCATTAATGGGCACTGATGAGGCTGCACTGTAGGGCATTGATGAGGCTGCACTGTAGGGTACTGATGAGACTTCATTAATAGGCACT